>JAABNX020000008.1:3787829-3802993 GCA_015163995.2 Mormyrus lacerda
ATTACGTTGTGATGTATGGTGCTCAGTAAAAGTTAGTCAGTGTGAAAAGTGTGACAACTTACCCCGCTCTCCCCTACTGCTAGGTTGAGCTTATAAAGGATGCCCAGGTACAAGTGTAAGTAGTATTGGAACAGGAACTACACAGCAACTTCTAACAAAGTGAGAACCTAACAGACTAGGAGGAAAAAAACATTGGGCCAGCCATGATTCTGATGTATGACCAACATTTACGAAGAATCACAAATGTTTTGACAAGAATTAAGCTATAAGGCAGGTTTTATTACGCTGTTACATTGCAGCTGTGATGCTTTGCATGGCATTTTGAATTTACTGTAGGTCAGGAAGAGTGAGATATTTGCTTCAATTAAAGCAAAGCCGTGAAACAATTACCCAATACTAATCTCATATATTTTTATTAACGAAATTGTAAGGAATCAACTATTTTTTGCCATGTTTCTGAGCTGTATGAAGTGTGTCTTCGATCTTTTCGACATGATTATTACAGTAAAGCACAAGTTTGGAACTACACTCTTAGAAAAAAAAAAATGCAAAAAAATGTACTTCTGCTTGCCACTGTGGCTGTACCCTGAAGGGTCTGCCAAATGTACCACATAGCTGTAGGTAAATGTACCTTTTAAAGTCCAGAAATGGATTCTGAGGAACATTTCTGCCAGGAACAGAGACCCTACCCTTTGTGTCTGTTCCCTGTTCGGCCAGCAGGTGTCACTGGCCAGCCTGTCCTGTCACTCCTCATCACACCCTTGTACGTTTTCTCCTGTTTTCCTGACTGCCATACAGCTCAGTGGCTTCAAGTGAATCCTGTTGTTCATCTTTTTATGTTTATTTCTTGCATTTTGTTTTTCAGTGTTTATATACTTTACTTTTCGTACCCTATGCTGTGCTTGTGTTCTGTTCCTTTCTGTGTTTATTCCTAGTGTTTTATTCCCTGTTAATGTTTCCTAATTTTTTATTATTTGTAAAGCTCCCTAGTTTCTGTGCCCATTAGTTATTAGTTTCTCCTGTTGCCTGTTTCCTTGTGCCGCTGTTTGTTGGTTAGTTAATTGATGTTCCTGGTCTGCCCTAGTTTTCTTTGCATTTAAGTGCCTGCCCTATTATACTCTCTAGTAAGGCATTGAATGAGGTGTTGTGTATATGGTGATCTGTGAAGATAACGCCGTGTCCTGCTCCATTCTTGTATTATTCTACTCTGTCTTCAAATTAGTTCTTGTTTCCCCCATTTGCCTATTGACCCTCTCGTGGTCCCTTTTGTTCTGTGTCTTCCTCAGTGTGTTCCGCTTGTTTAATAAACCCCTTTGTCTGGAGCTGTAAGTGGATCATCACCTTCTTTTCCTGCCTGCACCATACTCTATGTCTGTAACGCATTTCTGTACCATTGATACATTAATGCCTTTGGTACCTTTGAGATGTCTTTGAGTTAATACAGCCATTAAAGATTACTTTCTGCAGTTTTAGTTTATGTACTCAGTGCATATGTATTGTGTAATCACTGCTTAAAGGAAAATTAATCTTTAAAAAGATGTTAAACTTTAACAATTCAGTAAAATAAAGTGAATTCTGATGGTAACAATTATTTTAATTGAAAAATAACTTGAGGTAGGACAGGCTGTGTGCGTGGTTCATTTAATCTTTGAAGTGAAATTTTTAAAATGGTTGCTTTCAACCACAGTAATGACAGTAGCCCTGAACACCCACATACTGAATGGCATCTTTCAGACTTCAGCGTTTTGTTCTTTTTCAACACAAATGCTCTTGAAAGGAGGACACTGAAATTAAATGTGTACAAACTGCTGAAAGACCTGGTTCATTCTGCAAGGGGACCTGACATTGCTACCAAGGCAACCAAGAAAACACCACACACTCACCTTGGCCCGAAACAGAAGGATGTAGAGAGAGCAAGAAGGACTGAGGGGAGAAAGAAAGAAAAAGAATGAGGGATAAAAAGAAAGAAGGTTGTGGAGCTGAGTAGCAGCTGAGAATGTTGAGCAGCTGACAGTTAATGAAAAGCAGCTGATCACTTTAAAAAAAATATTATCAAGGTAAGGTGGGGATAGTTACATCACATTCCATTTCTCTGAATTACTCAAATTCTTAGTATATTATACCAAGAAATTTTAAATTTTTCTTCAATGCGCATGTCAGTTTACTACCCACATCACCAAAATATGTCTAAATATCAATAAGCTTAAATTTTATATTTGAAGAGAAGTCAGGTGTCCAGGAATGGGTGCAACATCATTTAAAATGTGTTAAAATGGCACTAAGTTACATTTTTCATCTGCCATATTAGTTAATATTTGAACTCTTGTTTTGTTTTGTGCATAGAGAAGGTCTGCCCAGTATACAGATGTTGCTGGGCAGGCAATTAATCTTAATAAATTTCAATTATAAAACGGCAACTCTCGGTGCAACAATAACGCTCAATCGTTTATTGAATGGTGACAATAAACTGGAATGAGAATTTAATCTTCTTTAAAGATCCAGAAATTGAGAACAATAGAACATCCAAGAAATCTTTGTCATTTTGTTTTGTTTTGGCATGAAATTTGGCAAGTTTATTTGAACTGTAAAATACTGCTGAACAATATCAGCAATGGGGGGGGGGGGGGTGGTTCATTTGAATCTGATTTCACAATTATGGCAGATATAAACTGCACCTCCATCAATGCACTGCTGAGCCCTTGCCTTGCACTGGCAGCACTGCAGCTGTAACTCTCTCGGTTGAGAATAATTCCGCAGACAAACAAAGCAGCCGTCCACCTTCCTGAATCTGTCTCCTCCATTTTCTTTATCTTTTTCTGCTGCGACTGTCCCTACCAGGCCTGATAAAGCTAAAATGTTAGCTTGACACAATAATCTTGACACGTGCTAGATTTGCCGTCAAGAAAACATCGATTAAAATGATATGATTAGATGACAGTATGACAAAAACGCTAATCTTGAAAAAAATACTTTCATACTTCTGAAACACCTTTTTGATAAAAAATCCAGAGGAAAAGGTCACAAATGGCTGCTTCCTTGTTGTAGAGGGAGGGACCACATGATCACTTTCATGGTTCTAGCTTGTTTGTGATTGGAGGAATTAGACATGTTGCGCCTGTCCCTGCCTTACCCTGTCGCTTAGTCTACATAAAGGCAGACTCTCGAAGGCAGCAACCACCGCCTCCTCACTGATTGTCACAATACTTTCAAACGTTTTCCCCCCAAAGAACTTTTTTGTTCCAAAATAATCGTGCTTGCAGATTGATGGGTGTCGTACCCAGTCTTTATTGAGCTAGTTTGGGGTGCAATTTTGCATGAAAGTGTTCGTAATGGAGGCAGACAGAATAATACCTAAGCCATGGGAATGAGATCACCAGTGGCTCGTACTTGCAGATACGTCACTACAGAAGATATTAAAACATTAGTTTAAGTGTGTAGGCTAATAACCTGTTGTTTGTGTGGGGATATTTTACTGCATGTCTATATATCAGCTGTTAAAAGCTACCAGTGTAGCTGTTAGGCATGGGATAGTGTTAATTCTTCATTTACTGAGTCAAAGCTGGTTCAGCATCAACCCTGAACCGAGAGAGGAGCCATATAGAAAAGTTTTTTTTTTTTATAATATATGACTCTTGTGTATTTTACCAAAATCATATAAGCTCATTAAATGACACAAAATAAATATACAATCCATATTAACTTAACGTGTCATCAGACATATATATCCTTTATTGATGGAATTAATACATATGGAATTAATGTACATGGACATATTCATGAAATGTTTGTGTAATTAGTCATATATGTTCTTTATTCATATAAAGTACATATTAATGTTTTGTCAAACATGTAATTTCTAGTTCTACATTTACAGTACTGTGCAAAAGTCTTAGAGCAGGCAAAGAAAATGATGTTTAAATTATCCTCATGTTGGTGTAAAACTATGATATTATGCCAGTCAAGGTGTGTCAGCTTAGCCATTTCTGAACCTCTGCTAAAATCACCCCAGTATTTGCAGCAACCATCCAGTACAGCCATGTACTTTTTGACTAGGCCACTATCACACCTCAGACAGCTAGTCAATCTGTCACTGACTTTTTAAACCAAGTTAATTAATTAATTAATTGAGCTGTTGGTGAAATTTGACAAATACATAGAATGGCTGAGGTGCCCCTGAAGAGAGGTTTGGGAACTGAAGCGATGTTCATCTAGCCATCCAACTAGATACTAACTTTTTAGAAAACAGAAGAAATTATTACTAGTTTTTATTGTGATACTCTTAATTTGCATAGGTTCTAATGTTAAATTGCATTTTTTGTTCTAAGCCAAAGTACACTTGCTACCCAGATAAACAGCTTTAAACATTTCTTTGGACTGCTTAAGGCTTTTGCACAGTACTGTATATACAATGCATATTATATGAATGTTTTGTCAATATTAGTTTTTATGCATAATTCTTTGAATGAACTCAATTGAATCATGGACTATGGTTCCACAAGAAGACTGAGTAATTTGGAAAGGAAGGCATCATTTTTCAGTTGCATTCACTTCGTGTTCTGAGAACATAACATGAATTTTCTCGCGACTAATCAAACCAACTGAATGCAGATAGATCATAAAAAAGCAATATAATTTTTATTTAGAAACAGCAAACAAAAAACACGTATTTCCTACTAAAGCCATATATTATCACATGTGGTAAAATGTGAAGTTCACGTAAAAGCAAAAAAATGTTTCTTCTGTAAGCTTTTAACTTCGATGCCTTACATGTCAAATGTGCTTTTTGGTATAAATGTGACCATAATCATACAAGCAAAAAACATTGACTTGTAGTGAACATATAAAAAAATCATGCATTGAATAAGAAAAATGCTTGCTAGCCCTATATGAACCATGCATGGAGAAAGGAGGCTGCGAGGTTTTTGGAGTGGGTTGAGCTGGTAATCAATCAGCAGAGAGAGAGGAAGGACATGTCCTGTGGGGATGCCATATGTCCTCTTTTCCACAGGTGTGGGGGTTCTGCCTGTGTGTGTCCAAACTCTGCAGGGCCGGGCTCCTCTTCAGCTGATGCACCTGTTCTCAGGAAGGATCACTGCTCCACCTGTCTTATCTCAGCAAATCACCGCAGTTATTTATAGATGTCGCGCAGGTATTTTGTATGAGACCAGGAGCCTGACAAAATGAAAATATCAACCACATTGAGTGACTCGGTATTCGACGAGGTTTCATGAAAAATGCTGGGATTTAACAGACACCTCACTGGTCAGAGACTCACCCTTCAAGTGTACCCTGCAGTCCTGCACCATAGCTTCTAAGAGTAGGTTCGACAGCACTGTTAGCTCCAGCCTGGTCAACACACTTACCAGGCTACTGACTAGCGCAGTGGTCTCCCACCTTTTTTACAGTAAAAGCTACTTTTACAAAGATAAAGGTAGAGGTGGAACGTTCCAGTCCGGAAAGTATAAATCCAGACCAAGATTTCGCTTCAACCAATCAGTTGAGTATAAAGAGTCACAGTCACAGAGTACTCAACTGGTTGGCTGGAACAAAATCTTGGTCTGGATTTATACTTTCCGGACCTTAACTTTCTTCCCCTAAATAAAGATCTTTATACTGTAGCAAGCAACCAAATTGGATGGTATATTTTGCTCACCAGGGGAGGGAGGCCGTTTTTTCCTTTTGTTGACCGAGGGGGGGTTGGAAGAAACATCTTGGCGAGCGACCTATCGAGCAGTTGGCGAGGACTGAGACTGAATCATTAAGAGGACTGAGACTGAAGGCTAGGAAAAGTCTAATAGAATGTAGCTGTTTTGGCCCAAATGACCTCGTTCAAAGAAGAACATTAACAGAATTCCGGCAGAAAATTCACTGGAGCATTTCTGATTAACAATAAGCAGCTACAAATCTCCCAGCAGAGAGGGCGAGTGCTCAACACTGTCGGAAAATCCTTCTCCGCAGCCCACTTTCAGCCACCATCTGTCCACTCCTTCAACCCGGACTGATTGCCGCCCTGAGGAGAGGAGATGAGCTTGGAGCTCCTCTCCTCCCTGAGACACCAAGGTCATATTTCACTTCGAGGTCCAAACTGTCCCTTACAGAGATTATGAATATGAGTCCTGGACGGAAACTCCCACATGGCATCAAGATCAGAACCAGGAGCACCAGGAGGGCGTGATCTCCCGTATGTGATTATCGAAAGATTTTACGTATTCAAAAGCCCCTATGAAGTGCCACCCCCCCCCTCCCCAACCCGAATCTGCCAGGGTACCCATGCCCCTCTGACGCCCCCTGCATGGGTATAACATGAACACACACTGATGCAAGCCACTAACATAGTACTCTTATAATCATGGACTCTGATAGACACACACTGTGCTGCCACAAAGCATGTTCGGTGACAGGGATAGACACATGCACAGGACCGCATAGCATTGTATGCAGATACAGACATGCCATCATCCGCATGGTGTTTAACAAAAATCCCTTTTCAATTTTATTGGGCAAATAAAATTAAGGAAATCTAATTTAATTATTCACACCTATTTTACAGGAAAATAATAATGTTCCATAGCATTTTTTCTGTACTTTTCAGCTTATTGAACACACGGTAGATAAACAGAAGGAAAGAGGCACACAGGCTTAACCAGCCGGATTTGATCACAGGCCTCTTAGCAAAAGGTCACCACTCTATAAATACACCAATTCAGCTTCCTGCCAGCAAACAAGAAACACGGCAAAAAAATGTTTAATTCCTTACAAGGGTTTCTTGGCTGCTCCCAGAAATGTCGGGATGCACAGGATACCTATACACTGCTGGGGCTGTGCCCCGCTGGTCAGGTGCTGCGCAAATGGCCGCAGGGACAATCTCTAGGACAGACACACGCTTGGATGAAGACGGCCTGGGCTCTCATCTGTCTCCAGGGTTAGGAGACAGTGATCAGAGAACAGGTTCACCAGTCCACGATTACACGCATTAGAAAACCGAATAGCTCTGCTCTTCTGCTACGCAGGCTTGGCCTACATGGGGAAGACCAGGAAGCCAGAGAAGGTGGAGTACTTCCATCCGCCCATCAGGTTTCCGCGCTCCAGCTTGAGGTACGCGCTGTCTCCCTTCTCCATGGCGATCAGCACGCCATTGCTGGCGGCCTCACGGGTCACATCCTGATCGCCCGCGAAAGCAGAGATAACTGGCCAGCCATTGTGCATCAAACTCACCTGCAGCACAGATACACAAACAGCCAGGGAAGGACACTCAGACCCTGCAGAATACAGTACCTGCTGTCTACATCCATGTGTGATTCTGTGTGTGTGTGTGTGTGTGTGTGCACCTGCGGTCTATACACTGTCAGAAAAAAAGTGTACAGTCCTGGTGCAGTTTTAGTCCTCAAGCTACAAACAGTATTAATGTACCCGCAATGGTACAAAATGCTTCACAGAGTCCATGTCGGTATCTTATATTAGACTAAAAGATACTTTTATCTACAGCTAGGGCCAAATTGTCAGAACCTTGAAGATACAGCCCCAGTGACATGTAATTGGTAAAAAATGGTACTTTTTTTTACAGTGTGCAGTTATGTGTATATACCTGTTGTTTATACCCCTGTAAGATGCTCATGTGTGCATGCCTGTTGTATATGCTCCTATGTCCGTGTGTATACCGGTTGTATATAAACCTGCAAGATGCCTGTGTGTGTATACCTGTTGTATGAACCCCTGTAAGATGCCCATGTGTGTATACCTGCTGTATTTGCCCCAGTAAGATGCCCGTCTGTATACCTGCTGTTTATGCCCCTGTAAGATGCCAGTTTGTGTGTGCATGCCCTGAAATGGCTTTGCATTCCATCCAAGGTTCATCTCTACCTTGTCCCCTGTGCCGTCTGGGCAGGTTCCAAGCTTCCCTACAGCCCTCAACTAAGACACAGGCACGTAGATACAGTCTAATACAGGCACATGTGCTGATTTCATAGATGCATGCGTTTGTGAGCCTTTATGCCTGTGCATTCATACTCATGCTTTGGCATGTCACTGCATGCATGTGCGATATTCCTCATCATATTTTCTGACCTTGTTTAAAAATCAAAAGGTTGATTGTTCATTTTCTCATGCAAAATACAATATAATAATTTCATGGTTTAATTACTTTAGAATATATTTTTGTTTGGGAGCATTAACAATTAACAAGTTAAGATCCTCACACATATAGGCCTATGTAATGGCATTATGCTGTTCAGCTTAGTTCTGCGTCATAAACACAACACGAGAGTTTATGCATTTTTAAACGGAGTATCTTCACAACCTGTTAACGCGTCATTTGTCTTTATAGGCTATAGGGCCATAAGGGAATAATAACCATTCAGTTTAACCGTTTCCGTGGCGCTAACCTGTATGGTCTGTCGGTTGTACACTTTCACTACGTGGAAATTAAAGCTGTATATCCCCTTGCGTGGAGCGATGAAATTGCTCTTTTCTTCGTCGAAATTTTTGCCCACATTCACCAGAATCTGTGATGAAACGTAAGAAACATAAAGAACAACTGATGATTTATATGAATTAGAACTATTTCACATTGACGCATTTTGATGATTTTAACAAGTAACATGATTGCCAGTGTAGGCTGCATCATTGAAATTAGTCTAATTTGCCTTTTCAAAGACTTGAAATGTGTTATCATATTTTTTTATCTGTATGCTAACTTTAATGGATTACCACAAGTATTCAACAGGCAACACGTAAATGCCTCGCTCCTTCCTCCATTAGCCAGAACTCCCCCCCGGTACCTGGTCGAAGTAGATGACCATGGTCCGGTTACTCATCTCCGACGGTTCGTGGTTGGTGTTCCTCACGGCAGAAAAAGCCACTTTTGCACCTCCAGAACGGACCGATATTCCAAGGGACGTCCCAGTCACATCCGACGCTGGATTGGAGTCGCACACCACCAGGCATTTCCCCTCCAGCATGATGGGCTCAGTGTCATTCTGAGCGGCTGCCAGTGCTGCGAGCCACAGCGCACCCAGAAGGACGGCGATCATGCCTGTTCCTTTTGTGTTTTGACAGATATTCAGCCCACGTCTTACCTATTCTCCAGCTCAGCCTTGCGAAGGCAGCGAACCGGTGTCCCCCTCACCCTCTGAAGGACTGTCCCGCTGGGAGCGGAACGAATCCACTGAGAACCCGAAGAGCAGCTGAATGCATGGTTCGGGGTCTGAATCACTGATGTGATAGATGACGGGGACACTTCTCAGTTTCTGCACTGCTAAGTTGAATAGACACTCCCCCGGGGCCGAACTGCGAATCAGCGCTGGGCGATCCGCCCTTTTCATCGGCCGGTCTGTTATAGGGACATGGCAGAACCGAGGCGAGAGGACCTGTACTGTGTGATACCTTTAAAGGTGTCGTCGGCTTGGATGCGTCTTAACCTGCATATTTATTTATTTATTTATTTATTTTAATAAAGGAATGTGTTTTTTTTTTTGCGTAATTGATCGTTCTGGATCAGTTTCGAATATGTACTGAAGTTATAAAACAATTCGCTTTCGATCACAGGTATTTGAGAAGACGGCCTTCAAAGAAGATTTTTAAAGTAAGATTTACAAAATGAAAGATGGCAAAAAAATGAGAGTTAATGAGAATGAAACTTTAACAAAATATTGCAATTTTCCAAGACGCCAAAGTGTGTATACTTATCGATCATCAATAACGTTTTAAAAATATTAAAATAGTGTATTCTACGGTCACTTAGCAAAACTGTGTGCCTAGTGTTTGTAAGTTTGTTGTTTCTTGATTCAGTGGGATTACAGAACGAAAAGGCCAGATAAAATAAAATACCGCCGCTGTTTATTTCACAGGCTGGAGTTTCTCTTTTGCTCAAAATGGTCTCCCGAAGAACCGAGATTTGAGCACTTCAGTCAGAAACACCCTCGTGACTGAATGAACTGTCTCTGTTCGTCAGCGAACTTGTGGAGCTGTAGCGAGACAGCGGAAACTTTACTTTCTCAAGGGAGTGCATACTCTCAAGTTCAGGGAAATTATTCTGTTTAAAGCTGAGATTAGGCCATTTGTGCATGCAATTTTCAGCAGGAACAGAAACAAAAATGTAAATTACGAAGAAAGTTGATATGATAATTTCCTGTTGGTGCCTGCCTTAACGTATTTTAACAACAAAAGTTGTGTACAAATTTGAAATGACCTCCAATGTTAGAGGAGCTGGTGTGTTCATAATTATCATGAACTGAAAGTGAAGTGTTTCTATAAATATAATAAAGGTTCTAAGTTGACGTTATGAACAGTCCATCAGTACCGATCAATGGCCGTTTCTTAGCTATGTTATTGCCCGTGGTCTCCTAAATGGTCTTATGAATTTTTACACCAATTGGCCTCAGGGTAAAAACTGTCTTTCAGTAGTGTGGTCATGAGGTCCTGCACCATCTACTGTAGCAACAGGGATGAGGAAATGTCCATGCAGAGCGGTACTGCGGGGCATTCATATATCACAAGATCAACTCTAAGAACCACATCACTTATCACCAACTGGAAACACATCACCTGGACATGAATGTACAGCAAATGCCTTGTAGAGGGCATTAGGGTACCATAAAATGTATTTATTCATTCCCAAAAAATCTCCCCAAATGAAGCACATCATGAACCCTTGGCTTTGATATGTATTATCATGTAGGTTTGGTTATAAGAATGCATGGAATGTGTTGTATATTAAAGTGTGTCCTGCAGGGTAGATTGTGATATGTTATCCTATTAAACGACACACACATGAAAGATATACTGTATTCATCCATCTTCCATCTTCATTCGATCAGTCCAGTAACACAGTGAGTCTGTAGTCTACATCAGAAAACACAGGATAAAAGGTAAGGGACATCATGGATGAGATGCCCGCCCGTCCGTTGCACAAACAACGGTATAAGCAGCAGGTTAGAATCATAAATTGACCTAACCAGAATCTTTGGACAGCAGGAGGAAGCCCTGCACATCACAGGAAGCACGTGCAAACTCCATAATCACGCAGGCGGAGTGTGATTAGAACCTCCAACTGCCCACCATGCAACCATACTGCATTTTTAATGAACAACTGCCATCTAGTGGCAGTTTTCTGCACTGCATGCGTTTGTTTGTGCGACGTCGGTATCTCTGCTTGACGTTACACAGCGGATGGCAATGTTAGACGTTCCAATCCGCTCTCTTTGTGTGGAGGTTACTTGTTATCCCCCCATGTCTGTAGATTTCCCCTGGGTAGTCCAAGTTTCTTCATGCAGTCCAAAGACTTAAAGTGAGACTAGTCTGACTTAACTGAGTGTCCAGCAGTAACCGAAGCAAATATCGGGTCACGTCGATCCTCTGTGTGCTTTTTAGAATTGGGGTTGGTAAGCGACCTCCTCTGCTCTTGAGGTTTCAACAGAGCAGCAGAAATATGTCCCGCGGATACTGAAAATGCCACTAGGACAATAATGGGCAAGTTTGCCTTTCAGTCACCCGTTACTCACTGATTTTCAGCGGCTCCCCGTCTTTCACAGGTGGCTGAAACCTCACATTAACTCAATACAGTGTTCTGTACGGCCGTTTACCCATGGTAACCTTGGGCATTTGGAAGGGACCTAATTAATTCCTCCAATCCCTCCGCTCAGCATGAGTGAGAACAGCATGTCACTGCAGAACACAGAGGGCAGTCACACATTCAAGAGCACCACAGATGACCATATTGTGTGTTTAAACCTATTTAATTATTTAAAAAAATCCAATTTAAAGGACATTCAAAAGGCACGTTCTCCATTTAGAAGCTGGTTAGGAGGCTCAGTTGTATACATGTACGTGTGTGAGTGGACATTGAGATTCTGTTCCAAAGCATCCTAGTGTGCAGATCCTCAGCCTCGAGTCCGGTGCAGATATGGACTGAATGGCGTCTCAAAATATCAGAGAGGGATCTGAAAATCCACTTCGTGCCGTACCAGTTTGTACTTCAAAGGTCACTTGCATCTGAAAATAACTCACGACTGTAGTAGATACTTCATCATGTAACTTTTCTCTTCTGAGTGGTTACAAACTACGTTAGAACACTGGTTTTGATTAAGTGAATCCTTTTACAGTGCCTCTGTAAATTATTTAGTTAGTGAATACAAGTAAGGCTAACGCACGGTTGTAGTCCAACTCTGTGTTTATTGGGTATAGAAACACTTCCATAACTTTTATGAACTGAACAAATTCAGGAATATGGAGTACAAAGTTTAAATCTCTGAATGTATTCAGTTTTGTTATACAGTGCAATAACAAGTGGCTGCCAACATCTGCTGACTAACATGCTTTTCCACAACACTGCACTAAAACAAGATAATCTAATAGCTGGTAAAAATGTCTTGAAAAATGATGAAAATAATAATAATCTTAGCCTTAATGATAACAATAATAATAAAAGCCCCATAAGAACGATAAGAATGAACTGCTCAGTTTGAAGGAGTTCGTGTTGGAGCCACTCTCTCGTATTAAACTGGCAGGCTGCTATGAATCCAGCCCCGATGCTGCTGGTTTTGACTGGGTGGCTACAGGCAGACTGCGCTTCTGCTGCTCCTACTCTCCGTATGACCTGAGCATGGCGGCTGGCGCCCTCTGGGGGCTGTTCTTAGCAGCTCACCTTCATGCCACACCTGGGTGCCAGGGGGCTGGGCATCCCTTTTGATTGGTCCCAAGGTGTGAACACCCAGGCTGGCGGCCATGTTAGTTTTTGCGACAGGATCCGAACACCGTGCGAGAAGCCAGTGGTGCAGGAGAGAATGGAGCAGCTGCAGTGATGACATCAGCTGACATCACTGGTCTTGGACTCTCAGAGTTCAGTGTTTTTCCCCTCAGGTTTCAAAAGCTCCCTAAAAGATCAACTTCAGAATACTACATCTTAACATACTGGTAGTATGCGAGGATTACAACCGTTATTACACTTCATGAAAATACAAACATATCCAATCAAAATAAAGTAAAGACAGGTCATAAACTACTACTGAAAATGCATTCTTGGGTCCTCTGTAGTGGGACTTGGAAATCTAGAAAAAAGGAAATGGCTGTTATTAAAATAAAACTCACTATGCAAGTACAGACTGGACTAATTCATCTCAACCAATGTGAAGGCTGATTTTCTTTTCTTTTTTTGGGGGGGGGGGTGACCAGCTCTACTCACTAAATAAAATCACCTTCACTGAGAATCCTGTCCCTCCTTGACCTTATTTTCCCCCTCGACCTCCTCTACACCAGCCTGAGTCATGAGGTCAGCGATGTTCTTCTCCAGATCATCAATGCGAGTGCTCATTTCATCAAGTAAGAGCTGTATTAAGGAAACTGTTGGATGTAACCATAATGGAGATTGCATTTCATATCACTGTAATAATAATTATATTATGTGTTTTTGCCTCTAATAACATGTACTAGTTATGTAGTATCTACTTCTCCATTGACATCACTTTCTGCAGTCACTACAGTTCGAAATATTTCCAAAAACATGACCCACAGTACCCAATGTACGAGAGTGTTGCTTTAACCCTCCTTTGTATGAAATAGAAGGATATTCCTGCCAATGATCTGGTCAGACATAGTTTGGAATTTATCTTGCATTTGCTGTAGCAGTGTCTGAACCTGAAACACAAAGAAGATATTATGGAACCTGGCAATGCAGATTCCTGAGCCAGAAGACAAGTGCGGCAAAAGTACTGACGGGTACGGGGGCGGAGGGCGAACATCGGCGCGAGAGACTCGCGATGCGGAAACCATGGAAACAACTAAGTCAGCTGACACCCACACAGTAACTATCTAATCAACCATGTTAGCATAGAAATCACTTTAATACACATTAAACATTCCTGCTTGCATTATTTCAGACACTCGCTTCTGTAACAAAAATCCAAATAGCTAAGCTAACGCGCAAATCCAGCGAGGGTTCGCTGGGTACAGTGGTCAGCTGCTCAGGCAGTTAAATAACGCAGGTAAATAGCGCAAACGGAAAGGAAGGAACTAGGAGCTGTACATTAGTACCTCGATGTGGAGACGGTCTTAGGACCGTATTCACCGTGTGAACAGGACAAACTAGCGGAGCAACTAGCAGCAGGCCTTCCGACCCCGTGCAGTCGAACGGAACCAAACTAGCGCACACTTACCACCGCGGTCAGGTCCTGCACAGACTTCGGGTCCGTTTCAGACATTTCTCACACCGACTCCAAGCACTATTCACCGCCAGTAAAATGATGAAAATCCAAAGATGAATCCCGCTACCCCCGCACTTCTCTCTCGGCTACAGGAAGTGCAGCCGCAAAGGCAGACCATTGGGTCGCTAGAACGCCGGAAATAGAGCCACCACAAGACAATGTGGAACTTGTAGTTCTTATATGTGTGATTTTGTAGTTTCTTGTGTAGACACGTTTTTGTGCGCGTGCCTGTGTAAGTGCATGAACAAAATACCGAGATGAAATACGTATTAGTTTTTTTTTGTTATATAAATGTATCTCTAAATAGTATGACTGTGAATGTCGGCATGTCTGTATCATACCAAGGTGTATTCCAGCCCTGTACCCTATGCTACCACCACAGTTCACACCTTGCTTTTCTACAGCAACCTCAATATCTTGGGGTGGGGGGGGGGTTCCTACTTACTCTCGAGATTTTGGTTCCACCCCTTTGTTATCTTCTGGAATTCTTTCTTTCGCGTCTTCCTGCTTCATGCGCAACTTTGTACAAACGATGTAGTAATGGATCATCACACATACTTGTCAAATGCTCTGAGACGAAAGGTGCTATATAAAAAATAAATTGATTTCAATTAGCTGTAGCCTCTCCCAGCAAATCCACCCTCCAGAGTCCTGACCAAAATAAATGCCAATGGATTTATAAGAACACTCATTGAACACTCATTGAATCTTCTATGTTGTGTGAAATTAGGGATTTGTAGCTGGGTCGCCATGTACTCAGCCTGCTTCTGGGTGCATGGTGACCAGGCTGCAGGCTGAAGTGACAGAGACCACACTTCGCATCAATCACACTCCACTCCATGTCTCACTCCACCCTTATGTGGAAGCATGTTTTTAATGTTAACAATATACATAAACTCAAAGCGACAGGTATTTTAGGAACTGTAGCAACCTGGATTGATAACTGGTTAACAGATAGGAAGCAGCGAG
>JAABNX020000008.1:3803093-3826837 GCA_015163995.2 Mormyrus lacerda
AAGTTCTCCCCAAGCGAGCTTGATGGGCCGAATGGCCTCCTCTCGTTTGTATTTTTCTTATGTTCTTATGTTCTTATGTGTCTTATTACCAAGTGAACATGGTGACTGGTGTTCTGCCAGTGGATTATTATTTGCATCTCTGGAAAAGAAGGCAAAAGTAAAAGGTTCTCTCCTGTCACTGCTTGTCTCACTGCTCAGATCCCTTGTGGATCCATTGGATTTACAGTGCTAATTGCCAGTACAATTTGCATTAGAGCTTCTGTGATCATTTCCATTCCAGTTCTTCCAGAGACTCAGTGCTTCCTTTGTCCTTTCCCACACTGTAGATACCAGTAGGTGGCATGCTTTGTCCCTGTGTCCTCCTGCAGACTTCTGGATGTGGTCCACAGTGTCCTCACCCCCATTGCACGACCTCCTCCCTGTATACCCCCTGCTACAATCAGTTCAGCTTTCACACTGCAGTCTTAAAATATCTGCAGACTGCAGACCTTGTCATTTCCCTTGGCACAGCCAGGTTGGTCCTAGAATATATACAGAACAGGTTAGGAGTTTGTGAATTATTGAGTACAACAAAGAGAACAATAAAAATAGCAAAGAACCACAGATCATATGCTGCAGTTAAGCCTGGGTGAGATACTTCCCCCACCGTTTACCTCAAGGGGGGTGGGGGTTAAAAGTTTTAGGTTTAATGATATTTAATTCTTTGTTCTGCACAGTGCTGAAGATTTCAGGTCCAGAGAGTACAAATCCAGACCAAGATTTAGTTTCAACCAACCAGTTGAGTACCAAGTTGACTGTGACTCTTTATACTCTGGTATATACTGGTTGGTTGAAACTAAATTTTGGTCTGGATTTGTACTCTCTGGACCTGAACTCTCCACCTCTGGTTCTGCACTCATGCATGGACTTACTCTAAGAGCTGCTCTCTTACTGTATGATTAGCAGTGCAGTATTTGTACCTTATCATTACCCACCTTGTTAGAATTTTCCAAGGTTGGGGGGGGGGGGGGGGAGACAAATTGCAATTCAGTGGACATATTGCATCCCATATTTATTAAAAACCACACACAGCATTTTATTTTACGATACGGGATGTTCCCGTACAATACAGGATAATCCTGTGTAATCCTTACTCTCAGGGATATGTGATGTTATTTTGGTACCGGATCAGGATCTGCTGTTTTATCTGACAGTGCTTCACTCTCTGTCTCACTGTCTATTCTTTCTTTCCTGGACAGTGAACAGAAATAGGTGATCATTCAGCATAATATCCAAACTCCTGGATTTACATTAAACAGAAAATCACTATGCAGGGCTTTTCTTCCGTACCAAGGTGAGCAAATGCTACTGTGATGCTTTTGTTTGTAGTGCATCACTGAGGCAGACAGCTTAAAGCCCCTCACCACCAGCAGGAGGAGAGCTGAGTCCAGTGTGGAACTGAACTGACTCACTCTTTGCTTCCGAAATAAATCAGCTTCACCTGAACTGTGTGGGGTGAGAGAGAGATGTGGGGGGCAGGGCCAGGTGGGGAGGGGCAGGGGAGACTGGGCAGACAGGGACTTTACCTGACTATTCTCATTTATAATCTGGACTATACATAAAAGACTTTGAGACTCAGAAGCCTTCGTTATCTAACCTGAAAATATTGATTTAGCAATAAATATGTGTATGTGTCAGATAGATTTACTTCCAGACTTGCACTAAGCCCAGTGACACCCAGATCTTAATAAGCACTGCTTCACACTGATACCCGGATCTTAATAAGCACTGCTTCACTGACATTCAGATTTGCACTAAGGCCTGCTTCACATTGATACACCGACACCTAGGCCTGCTTCGCACTAATATACTGACACCCTGGTCTGCACTGAGCCTTGCTCCTCGCTATCAGTGACTGATGACTTTCTATGGCTCTAAGCCCACACTGAGAGGTAGGTAGTGAAGATCACACTATAAAGGTCTGGATAAAAAAACCATGGTTAGGGAAGCACACTTGTAATCGAAAGACTACATGTTCAAATCCCTGACCAGTGAAGTGCCTGGAGAAAGGTATCACCCAAGAACTGCTCCCTGGGTGTGAAATTAGCTGCTCCCTGCTATGTCACATATGGGTTAAATGCAGAGAGCATATTTTGTTGTGGTGTGTCAACAATTAGTTAATCACTAAATTCTAAATAAAAAAAAAAAACATGAAATGTGAGCACGTGAGGTGTGCCCCAGATTAGTCTCCAAGATCACTGTGATTCTGTACTGGCTAAGCGGTTAAGGAAGATGGATAGATTAAAAGCTTTGTGTAAAATGATTTTGTGTGGATTTAAGTCTGGCTGTAAGCAGAATTCAAAACAAAATTGTACACCAGCTTATTGGGTGAGTAAATTGGGAAAAAAGGGTAGGTTAATAATAGAGATACAGGACTATATGAAGCATGGAATGGACAGCAAAATGGTAAAGATAGCCCCTGTATATGGCTATGCATATACAAAGCATACAAGCAAGAAGCCAGTAACGTAACATTATACTCTGCAAGTAACAGACTATATGCATTCTTATATGTAAGGGGGGGTTGTTTATGGTATCATAGTCTGCTTTCAGGTTTGATGTTGCATCATGAACATATTATTAGAGATGCGTGGCGTCGAAGCCTTTACCAAGGGGGTCTGGTTTTAATGCAAATGAATTAGCCCCCCCCACACACCACAAAAGAGCTCTAGCGACGCCCCTACACATTACTCATCTGCAGTGGTGATTTAGAGTGGTGCTGTATATCCCCCCGTGCAGTAGGTGGCAGTCGCACGTCTCCAGCCGGGCTCACTTATCACCGGAACTTAGGAAGAAGAAGAAGAAAAGTGGCGCGGCGGGAATCTGGTGTGTGAATGTCGGGTGCCTGCTGCTTTATGGGTACAAGTTCAGTGTTTTATATTTAGTAATGCTTTGCCAGGATTTCAGTAATTTGAGGTAAATCTGTATTTGCAGAGAGCCTTGGCGGATAGCTCAACATGGTTCAGATCGTTGTTTCGAGGTGTGTATACTATGAGATGCTACTTTTTCCATGGGTACACGTCTTTTCAGTTAAGAAGTCATAACCATATTAATTTCATTTGCCTGCGACGCGTGTACAACCGCTTGATCTCCTTCAAAACTGAATTCATGATTTAAAAAAAAAAAAAAAACTATTCTTTTCCCGCATTTAGAAAGATTGTTAGATCAGTAAATTTGCGTATGGGTTCATTGTGGCATTTGAGATTTTATAAGGCTTATGACTGTGTCTGAGGTTTTGGTGATTTTGAGTAATGACCTGCCATACCCTCTGGGTGGCAGTGTTGGAAACAGCCCTGGAGAATGGCTGCTGGTGGAGCTTCAGGGGGAGATGATGTCCAGGCAGAACGCAGGACTGGCTGGAAACTTGATGGGTGACCTGCACTACACCAAAGAGGTACAAGAAACACTAACTGGAGTAGGGGTAGTCTACTTCTGTATTCTGTCAAATTTTTCCTGGATTAAAATATATGTCTTTCTCTTCTGTGTGTGTGCGCCTTCAGGGCATACCTGTACTCATTGTGGGACATCACATCCTGTACGGGAAGCAGGTTAAGCTGGAGAAGCCGTTTGCTGTGCTGGTGAAGCAGTCTGGGCTTCCACAAGGTGCTGATGTCTCCATGGAGTCCACTGTGCAGAGCCCCACTGTATACACAGTTTCTGCCCTCATAAAGAAGAAGCTCATCTTCAAGACCCGACCCAAGCCCATAATCACCAATGTGCCCAAGAAAGTGTGAATCCTCAGCCATGTGGTGCCAAACATGGCAGCAGAGCAGGCTCACTGAACACTGCATGCCGATAAGGGACTGTACAGCAGATCAATTTATATGCGTGCGCCATGGGATCTGACGTGATTTGGACACTTGGGGGTGCTGTTGTACTGGCTGAGGGTCCCTTGGGGTTCCATGTTAATACATCTCCAGGATGACCTCACACAATAAGAATGGTATATTCAATAGAACCAGACTGACACACAATTTTGGTATTTCAGTAAATGTACAACTGTGTTTGGTGAACCGTGCACTTAGGGGAAGTCTGTAATATGCATTGCATATTGTAATTTTTCGGTTAGTGCAATTCAGGATCCTCCAGTGGAAAAACTGCTTTCCAACTTGGTCATGTTTATTCATATTAGATTACGGGGAGCCTTTATTTTGTGTAGGAATTGTTCTACATTCTAATTGGATTGTACGTTAATTGGAATTAGAGCCTTAAGATCGGAACCACTGATAAGGCTTGTAACAAGTGTAGCTTACGACTTTCTGAATGATACACACATAACACCTTAACTGGTATGAAAACGATTCGATCAAGTCGGACTGAATGGGGGAGAGTGTGCCACAGAAGACAGGCAGCGGGGTAGGAAGCCAACGTTCCAGTTCTGCTGGATTTTTTAAGATCTGCTGACCCTGGGAGCGTGCGAGCTGGAATTGCCGAGCAAAAGCTGAAAAAGTCTGCGCTTGCTGTGGGGGATACGGCTTGGGAATTTCTGTCTGCCGTCACGATTGTCTGGTCTTCAGCAATAAGCGGCGGAGTGAATTAACTTCTCAAAAAATGTTTATCTTTATTTCTGCATGCGACGGCGCGTTTCTTTGTTGTTTCAATAAACATGTCTGCAACGCAATATGCAGATTCAGATAGATACAGCAAAGGGGAAGTGCTAAGCGTGGGCACTAGTGTGACCAAATAATTAGTACGACTAAATGAAACTGAAAATGATAGAACCTCAACAACTGGAACCCGCAATTGCTGTCGATAGAATTTTTTTTTAAGAAAGAGGATGTAAGACTTTCCTCTGCATGAAGGCATGAGAAAACTCATGCATTTCGACCAACGACTGGTTCTTAAGTAATCTTAACACGTTGCAGTATCGGGCATGCCTGGCGCAATCACGGTTCTGGTTTATCTAGGCAGAGTGACATTATCACTTGATTTTTGAAAGGGAAAAAAAACGGTCGTAATCGTGAGACAATCTTTATTAAAATGTCAAATCAGAACATGTACGATACACATTAATGCCTACAAGATCTTATCTGATTATCCGTTTATTAGTTACGGAAATATAATAAATTAAAATAACTTACATTCGCACGCTGCGTGTGAGTAGACGCATCATGTCAACATGGCGTTAATTACCTAACACATTATTCATACTGACGTTCTATTTGTTCATGTGCCCAATAAATAGATACATAAGCAGAATTTAAAAGTAACAAACATATTTTCCCCACTTATATGTCCAGAGCATTACCCAATTTAAAAATAAATTAATTTTAATAATATTAAATTAATGATATTGACATAAATTGATTTCATATTCTACATACATATATATATATATATATACTGTACATAGGATACAGACTACAAATGGCAGCCCTCGTTAAAAAACATGTGAAACCATGTTATCTTATATAAGACATAGCCTAATAATTATAATTAATGTTATCTATTAAATAACATTGGTGCATTTTAAAACAAATACAACATGACGTGAGACAAGTCACTACGGGTGTCTTTTAAGAGCTGACCAACACTCAGGATACTGAGTTTAACTTCTTGGTATAACGCAGGTACAGCCAACCCCGACCTCCAGCGGCACGTACTGCAGTGAGTACTTCTGGGGGTCAGACGGACATGCGGTGATCGTCGCCACCATCACGGTCTGTTTCACCAGCTCGGAGCTGTAGCCGAGGTTCTGCTCACCGTCGATAATGCAGCCCTCGCACAGGCATTCCGCCATCGCGATCCTCGCGGGGTATCTGTTGTCATCCACGTCAATCCTGTAGCGGAGCGAATGGGATGGTTCAGGCATACATAAACCAAGCCTACATCTACCCTCTGATATCAACAGGGCTGTAACACAGGTGATAAGGACATGAGACAGGAACCCATCTGACCGATAGCTTTGATTGCCTTACCTGTACTTCCACGGGGACAGAGCCCGATTCTTTAAGTCTAATGACGAGGGCTTTAGCTTAAAATTTTCACAGGTGTGCGCTTCATGGTCTTTTTTCTCCGTGATGTAGGGACTGTGGAGCGTGAAGCCCGACCGGAGCAGGTGTTTCCTGAGGAATGGCTTTCCGTGCATCTCAAGCTCGGCTTTATTAAAACAACCTTTGTGGCTACCTTTTGAAGAAAACGTAAGGCCAAGGCACAATGCCACGCAGAACAGGACCTATAGAAATAAAATACATATATCAACATGTGGAGTTACCGGGTCACAAACGAAAGCAATCATTATGTCTAAATGAAAAAAAAATAATTAAAGCAAATTATAAATTTAAAAAGGACAAAAGTCAAATTTAACGCCAACTTACCCTCATTATTTTGCACAACATTTTAAAGTAAGGCAGCTTAACCGAGGACATCCGTCAAAGAAGGTTATCTTCTGTGCCATATTGTGTTTCTGCAATTTATAGGGATCCTTTTTGTCCCGGGGAAATCCGACTTGGCATGAGGAAACGCTAAACGGTACCACAAGGCGGCTCCTACCTGAAAAAAAAATCCACGTCTCAATCCGTCCTGCCCCCTACGTTAACTTTTTTTCCCTCTTATTTAAATCATATTTTTTCCCCCTCTTATTTAAAATAACAACACATGATTCCTTGTATATATTTAATAGGCTTGAAAATTGTAATTGTAAATTGTAATTTACAATTTAAAATTGTAAATTGCCTTTTAAAATGTATATATATATATGCCATATCAATATATTTGTAACATATTATTATTATATACTGTATATAAATTATGAAATATATATATATATATGTCTATGAATGAATGTGTTTATCAGAACAAATATTATGTATACAAAATTAATTTTTACAAGAGTGTACTTTAGTGTAGTTTTAATTTCGAACTATAGGAAACGCATGAGATCGTGGGTTTTTTGAATTCCTCAGTAAAGCAAATTCAGGATATTGCACATCTGTCACTGACGATTCACATCGTTTGCCTGATTCTTTATTAATCTTTATTCTTTATTATAAATAAGTTCAATTGGCCTAAATGGTTTCTCTTTCACGTGTTTTAACTGTTCATTGTACCAAATGGAAACAACTTAATCTGAGTTATCTATCTATCTATCTATCTATCTATCTATCTATCTATCTATCTATCTATCTATCTATCCATCTATCTATCCTGTAGAATAATCGAGTGCAGGATAACGCGTTACAAGCAGGTGGGCAGATGCTGGAGGCGTTTTCCTGGCTCCACCCCTTTCAGTTTGGCTGTCGTAAAGGTGCGTTTCCAAGGTGATGGAAAGCCCGTCATGCAGCAAATTCCCAGAGTCCAGTGACACCATAGCCAGCTACAAAAGGCATCACAGTGTAACTTCCTCTATCTGTCTGTGTACCAGAGCATCTTCTGATCCCATACTGTTCTGAAACACTTCATCTCTCTCGCTGGTCAGGTGGTGTGACCCTGGAAAGTTCTCTGAAAGCCAGTACTTTTCCAGTGTTAATAAACATTGATTCCTACCAACAGAGTGAGAGAGTCACTACACAACATTGTGTAATTGAGTATTTTACCAGACAACAATGAACTAGTATCAAGTGATTCCTCAGTATTACCTGATTGATGATGTGTTTATCGCCATCTCCATCTATTCAGTCCATGTCCAGGGAGAATAAAACAGTGCAACTAGTTCCTGTTGCTTGTGGGGTAATTCTTGCTGACAAAGAATTATCCATAAATGCAGGAACTAAAAGTAATTCCATTTGTTTTTTTTGTTACATAAAGCAAAGAAGAGAAATTCAGTACATCGGGAGTTACCTGCCACATGATAAGAACAGTTTTATTCTATAATAGTTTGTTCATAATAAGCATTATAAATCCCCCGGTGTCCTTTTTTGCCAAATTTAATATCTTGAATTGTACCAAAATAACCCCATCTGTGTCTCACTGATTTCCCAGGGACTTCCGTCACAAGCTCTAAGAACAGCTGTCGTCCAAGTTATAGATTACTTAAAATATCACTGTTTACTTTTTCAGGGGATGTTGCTGAAAGCCCCTCAGCTTGTGTAGTTTGCAATTCTAGGGTGCAGCAACATCCCTTGATAAGATCTAATAACCAATCTGATAATATTTAACCCGCGATCCAAAGATTAAACTACAAATTTACCTCAGAAAATGGGTCGTTCATGTCTACTCTTCATAATAAGGTAGATTTTTTTCCCCGGAGGATCAACTGGACTTTATAATGAAGATAGTTCTAAGATAGTCATCAGGGCAGTTAAATGCATAGGCTATCCTACGCTTTATCCAAAAGGTCCAGAAAAAATTTGTTTGCTCATTCTGCCTTGGGAAAAATCGACAGCTCCTAAGTATCCATGTCGATGCAAACCTAGGGCAGCGCCAGTGATTTAATGTTGCAGATTCTGTGGGGAAGCTGGACTATTTAGAGCAGGACCTTTGACTTTTAGAGCAAGCAGGCCTGAAGTAGAAATAATTTGGATTGCTTTAGCTAATCGGGGGGGTCCCTCAGTAGATGTCATCAATCAGGGGGACAGGATTTCACCATGAGGGAAATTTTGAGGAGGTGGGGGACAAACACAAAAATCAAAACACAAAAATGGCAAATCTCACCCCAAAGCCCAATATATCAATTCATATCTTCTCTCAGCAAGTTAATTAAAGCAAGATATTTGCCAAGTGCAGATCTATGTCTGGTTTAAAAATAAAATTTATTGTAAGGTACAATTTGGAAAAGGCATCATGATCGCTCGTGTGTGAGAGTAAAGATCAAGAGAAGAAAAACATAGAAATCTGTCACATTCAGACTTAGTACTTTCTTCCTCTGTGTCATTTGCAGTTTCAGTTTGAGCATCTAGATGAGGCGACTGGAATTAGGAATATGGGTCTGTGATTGATACTCTTCCTCTGTAGCTAACATCTAGCTAGAAAAAGGCGAACTCGCGGAGAAGTGCCAGTCAGGGTTGGAGGTGACAAGTGATGCCATTGTCCTTTTTAAAATACATTTTTGTGGATACTTTGTTTAGAAATGAAATATATGTAGTAGACAAAGCATTTTTATAGACATTTTACAAGAAAAAAAAGAAACCAATTTTTTTGTGGATGCTATGGGGATGCTGCGGGGGGGGGTGTATTGTAGGAGGAGCTACAGCACCCCCCCCCCCAAGCTGCTGCCGGCATATCTCCTGGCCTGGGGTCCCCAGATAAACCTGCCCCTGACCACCATCATGGGCAATTTTGTAGTATTACTCTATCTGAAGGAACAAAGCTAACAAGGTCTACCCAGGTAACAAGGGTAACAAGACGGTATACAACCGCAAAGTGGCGGAGAATGTATGTGAAACAAGGAGCCTACCAGGCCTGAGACCTTTAGGTTATTTCCTGGTGGAGCAATGTGGTCCACGCAACCTGCGCAGATGTTCAGAGAGCAAGAGGAGCCAGAGAGGATCAACTAGACTTTAAGAAGAGCCATTATGCCGGTCCAAGACACAATAGGCCTCTTTGTGAAGCAGCAACACTACAGGCAAATTCCAGGAACATCCAGCAGCGGGATGGGTCGAGTCTTCCTTCAAGCACCCACATGGATATAGAGTAAGGAGGCAGGCAGTCGTCAACAAACTTGAGAATGGAGCTGGAGCTGAATGTGACCTGGGGATCATAACAGGAGGCTCAGAGCTGGTCCTGTCTCAGCGGATGGCTGGATATGTCAGCACGGCCAAACAGAACCTGGGCAGGTGACCCTAAATCCTCAATCAGCTTAGCTGAAGAATCCCCAGCGGTTAACGATGCAAGATCAGCATCCCTGTGGAACGTCAAGATGTGTAAGCCAGATATGTAACTGGATTTACATAAAGCAATAATCAAGACCTTGAGTAAAATGAAAAGTTAGGAATAGTACAAGGTGTGTAAAGTGGAATGTTAGTTATTGAGTCCTCATTTGTTGCATGGACAGCCTGAGGGTGGGTAGGAACTAGTTCTCACCGATTCGGTGCTGGCCTTCAGGCTGCGGGACTGCCTCCCTGGCCATGGTTGGGTTGCCTTTAATCTTCAATCATTCTGTCCTCCTGCAGCTTAGCGAGAACACAACCAACAGTACACAAGGCTGTGCTGTCCTCTTTGGTGCAACTCTCAAACCAGGTGATGAAGCTCCCGCAATCAGGATGTTCTCGATGGTGCACGTGTTGAATGCCTGGACAATCCTAGGAGCCAGTCTGAGCCTTCTTAGCTTCCTGAGGAAGCGGCAGTGCTGACGTGCCTTTTTAAGAAGAGTACCGGTGCGTACTGCCCACGTTAAGTCCCCCCTGATGGGGACACCTGATTATCTGGAAGTGGGCGTCCTCTCCCCAGGCCCCCTGTTGAGTGTGAGGGGGCTGCTGTGTGGCTCTTTGCTTAGGCTGTGCCTGTGATCATAAAGTCTCTAGTTTGAATCCCAGAGCTGGCAAACTGACATCCCCGTTGGGCCCTTGAGCAAGGTCTGTAACCCTAGTTGCTCCAGGCGCGCTGGATTCTGGCTGACCCTGCACCATGACCTAAGCTTGTTCTCACCTATCTGTGGGTGTTATGGAGAGCAAGATGATATAGGCAAAAATACAATTTCCCCATGGGAAAGTGATAAAGTATCTCTATTGTAATGCTTCACATATTTCCTCCAAAAATTTACAATCAGCTCTTCTGTCTTGCTCACATTTGGAAGGAAACTGTTTTCCTGCTTCCAGAATGCCAGGCCCTCCACCTCCCTCTGGCAAGCTATTACATCATCGTTGACAATTTGAACGTGTCATCGGCAGATTTGACAATGGGGTTGGAGCAGAGTGTGGCTATGGGAATACAGCAGGCAGCTCAGAGCACAACCTTGCGAGGTTCCTGTGTTGAGTGTAGGGCTTGATGAAATGTGGCTGCCCACTTGGACAACTTGGGGTCTACCTAACCAGAACTAGAGCCAAAGCTACGCAGCGCGCCGTTCAACCCACGGCCCTTGATCTTACTGACAAGCTTGGTAGAATTTACCGTATTAAATGTAGAGCTATAATCAATGAACAGGGACCGCAAGCAGGTTCCCTTCCTGTTGTCCAGATGCTCAATAGCAGTGTGCAGGATAAGAGATACTGCGTCAAATTTTATTCCATTATGCAGAAATAACGATAACGCTCTCTGATGAAGGGATACTAATAGCGAACAGCAAACAGGATGGATTTTACCATTAATCAAACTGTAATCATAAAGGATGGAAAACAATCCCCTGCAGTTGTAAGGCCTGTCTTAAGGCAAACAAAATCTGTCTATTTACGGGGCTAACAGGAGACAAATTTCCACATCAAGGTGAACAACATTGTGGGTTTATCACCATAGCTTTAATTAGTGACCAGAATTAGTGACCATCTGTCGTCTCGACCTGTCGTCACCTCGGGCATCTGCAAGCTCAAAGTGGCCAGGATGACGATCCTCAGGTGTGTTTCTATAGTCTGCTTAAAACTCCTAAAGTCAGGAAGTCAGTTTACCTCTTATGTGTAAATATACTACCTGGCCAAAAAAGTAATCATTTGAATTTGAATAAACAGAAACTTCAGTGCTAATGACTGAATCATTATTACAGTTCAGCAACATTATGCAGCAATAAAATAAAATAGAGTCATCAAGAAATAAAGGGTAACTTTGAAGGGGGCAGGGCTGTGTGCTGGCAAGATGTGATTTGGACAAAAGGAGGCGGAGTTGGGCTCAGTTTAAATTTAAACCCAGTATATATACAGTACTGTGCAAAACTCTTAGGCAGCCAAAAAATATGCTTAAAAGATCTTCATGTAAAACCATGCCTGGCAAAGTGTCAGCCATTTCAAAACCTATTTAGAACCTAAATACCTTATGGTCAGTCAACCTGTGAATGTGTATTGCTTATTAACTATTAAATTCACTGCAGTATCTACAGGAACCATCCATACACACATGTATCTTTGAACACAACCGTGACCTCACCTCATATAGATAATCAATATCTCATTAACTGTTTTAACTGATTAGATGAATTAAGTGAGCTGGTGGCGAAATTTAATAAACACATGGAATGGCTGAGGTTCCGCTTAGGAGAGGTTTGGGAACTGAAGCGGTGTTCATCTAGCCATCCAACTAGATCAGTAACATTTTAGAGAACAGGAGAACAGTTACTCTTAATTTGCATATGCTCTAATGCTAAATTGTGCATTTTGTTCTGAGCAAAAGTGCACTTAGTACCCAGACAAACGGCATTAAACATTTCTTTTGACTGCCTAAGACTATTACATGGTGCTGAACATGAAAACAATGCCAGCCTTTTTAATGTGGGCATGTTAGGAAATGCAAAAGGATAACAGAACAGGGAAAAGAATGAACATGCCCAACACCCAATTTAACCCCAAGCTGGGACAGGGCAAAAAGAAATGAAATAAAAGGGAAAGTCTACAGATAGAACCTAAATACCTTATGGTCAGTCAACCTGTGAATGTGTATTGCTTATTAACTATTAACTTATTACTTAGCAGAGAAGAGGTTCTATGTAGGGATACAAGCACGTAGAAAAACAGGAACTGTCATCAAAGCCAGTAGCGAGGGAGAGGGAGTTCAGGTTCTGCTCATTCTGACTGTCCTCATTATGCTCACATCTCAAACAAACTGAAACAGCTTTAGCTGAAGTGTCACCTTGGAGTATATCAACAACAAATGAGAAGATGATTCACTTCCCTTTTTTTGGGTAAATTAATACAATGCAAGGGGGTTTACTGAGTAAACAACAGACAGCTGGTGTTTGCTTGCTTTCCAAGTGCTTTTAGTACAATGACATTGGTGGCATGTGGGGAAGTCTGGCCTTGCCGCCGAGTATGTGGGTGAGGAAAAGGAGCGGCCGGATTGGGGGCAGGGCAGCCCTTTTTTGAGGTAAGGAACTGAGGTCATTGAATTACAGAGAGCATGTAACATGAATTACTCAGCCGTGATGCAAGGCAAACAAGCCAGGCACATTTACGTGGATATTTTTAGCAGTGAAATCTGATCTCTCGCGACACAAGTCAAGTTCCTCTTTGCTTAAAAAAAGGAAGCAGGGCTGACTAGGAAGGAACAGTGAGTAGTTCCTGGCGTGTGCCTGACAATCCCGCCCATGCTGTATGTGGCACTGCGCTGCAGGTTTTCATCACTGCTCATGTGACTCCCCCCAAACCCAGAGTTCTGGAATGGACTTTCCTACCAAATAGGCAAATAAGGGTTTTCTGAATTACAACACAGAACATCCAGGAGGGAGGGAGAGAGCAGCAGCTGCTGGTGTGTGTGTGTGTGTGTGTGTGTGTGTGTATGTATGTGTATGACATCATTTTTTGAGTCATTAGATGGCACATCAATAGATCCAGATACACAGCATTGTCATTTGTCATTTCCTCACTCTCACACTTACGAGAGTCAGTGCGTGTTACACATATCCGATTCCTCCGGAACAATGTGTTTGAACGTTGGTGACACTCTATGCATGATGCAAACCTTACCCACACACACACAGTCCACATTTCCACACACGGCCCTTGATAACAAATAACAAACAACAAATGCAGTCCCTGGCCGCACACACACTCACTTATGGGGTCTTGTTCTTTGACCTGGAGTTCTTCTGCATGGCAGAGGTAGAGCAGAGGACAGCATACAGAATCAGGGGCACCCCCAGAGATTTGGGGGCCCATGAAAGCATATCATATTGGACCCCCAAACCAATCATGTTTCAAATATTTCAGGGCCCTTGTGCATCGAAACCCCCCTCCCCTCACAGCACCACAGTACATAATCACATTTGCATAATGAATCACAAATGCATATTTTCTCTCAATATGCTTGTTTTGGGCTGAATCAGTCTCTCCTTTTCTCTAACATGAGAAGTCAGGGCCAGGAGCTACTCGTGAACCTGAATTAGAATTTAGTGATTATTTGTCATTGTTGACACACCACAACACACAACAACAAAATGTTTTCTCTGTATTTAACCCATTTGTGACATAACAGGGGGCAGCTAATTGTGCCTTGCTGGTCGGGATTCAGAGCTGCAATCTTTCAATCACAAGTGCGCTTCCTTAGCCATTAAGCCACTACTACTCACTGCCGCCAACATCCTGCCTATGCTGATTCCCAGGGCTGATGTCATTCAAAGATACTTCCTAAAATGTAGGCCTTGTTTAAAAGTTACTTAAACCTCCTAAAAAATCCTCAATTTCATAACTGATGCGCAGTAACAATGGGATCATACTGTATCCATACCACAAGGGAAAATACTTTAGTTAAATATAATTTTAGAAAATTTCACAGAAAGACATGGTAGAGGAGTCAGTCATCTACATCATTGAACACATACATATTAGATCACAGAGACGCAGATTCACACATATGCATGTGTGTGTGCATACAGGTATTTTCCTGCTATAGGTGTCACATCCGGTTGATGAGGCAGATTGTGGTTGTAGTTAGAGAAAGGACAGAGGAAATGGGTGTGGTTTTATGAGCAGGTCTTGCAGGACAACAAACGACTTGCGGGTCTTCAAATATCTGTGAACTGGTTCTGCCAGTCCTAACAAGATGTGTAATAAAAGTTTATAAACACCCCTACTGACTTTGTGCTGGTAACCTCGTAATACTCATTACGTAGCTGAACTGCTGCTCTCACTGTCTTACTCATTCCCCTGACGTATTTGGGCCAAGTGCAAAGATACCATAACATGGAAGTCAGAATCTCTGAAAAACAGCCCTAAATTTCCTACAAAGACGTGGACAAACTGACAAACACACTCACATTCCAAAACACACACGCAAATTAATTTCATATACGCATGCAGGCACCTATTTTCATGGACACGAATACAGGCACAGACACGCCCACAAGTAGAGACACGGCCATACACGCAGATTGTGTGAAAGTATGATGTCGTTTGCTTGTTTGACTGATCCCATCTCTCTGCCAACCAATCATCACAGTTTACAGGCGAAATCACTTCCTTTCATTAATCCCTGTTAACTAGACTGGAATTCCCAAACTACACAACTGTGTGCTTTCCTGCCGGTTGTGTGATTCCATGATGCCTTTATCTCCCACACAAGCCAAGCCCATTCAAACAGACACACAAAGTTTACTTTAATCGTGCAAAACTTTGTATGTTTACATTTCACAGTTCACATTCTATCCCAGCTGTTCACTTTACACAGAAACATGTGGCCACCCAGCTATTCCGCACAAACTAAGTTACTTTGCAAGTTCCTTCACCACCTTTTTCATGTTCATACCTAACAAGAATTTCCCTTCCTTCCAGGTTCAATATTGTTTTGAGGAACTATGTGGTGAAATCAATGCATTTTTGACCTTCCATGCATTCTCTTAGGCAACTGGTGCATTCCTGAACCCATGCAGAAAAACATCGATACTCACAGATACAAAAACATATCTGTGGGCACACAGTCACATATCAAAGTTGTACCGCCTCGTTGGAGGCCCAGTTTACTCTTGGTTTTAAAATGCGTCTTAGGGGATTGGATCAGAAACGGACAGCCAAGACACATCATCATTTACGCCTGTGTTTGTCATGCTGACCACTTATGTTTACATTTCGTTAACGCCTACGTCACTTCTGCTAGTTGGCCACATGCAGACTTATTGCGACATCTTTGCTGAAGACAAATAAGGGTGCACTGCCATTTACTGTATAGTATAAAACATTTGTAGTCAAATGCGTCCCGTGTACTTTGAGTGATCGCATCACGATGCGTCTTGCCAGTTGTTTACCCTAGCATTTATCTTTGTATAAATACCAAGTGTAAACAGGGCCATAATCACATTGTAATCATAACCCTGCAATCCCATTATAATCACACTACAATCACAGCTGTACCATAGAACCTACCTGTTCAGCATAAACAGTCACAGTCACAGAGTATTCAACTGTTTGGTTGAAACAAAATCCCGGTCTGGACCTGAACTATCGAACTCTGACCGTACCAGCATAATCACACTGTAATCACAGCTCTGTGATCCTTTCATAACTTCACTTTGATCACAGCTCTATAATCCTGATATAATCACACCACAATGACAGCTGTATGATCCTGTCATAATCACGCTTCAATCACAGCTGTGTATTCCCATCGAAATAATAAACTTTCATAATAAAGTGTGTTCTATATATGCAGCAGTACAAAGATACAGGCACACATACAAACCACTGTATCTCACAGCCGTATGTGTGCAGACATGCTTTCAAAGATAACCACAGCCTTTAGAATGCAGATGTGATAAGAATCACATCTGTGTGCTCATATACACAAAAACCAGGATAATATGGAACTGATGGAGGATTGTGCTGGAATGGTGGTCATTCGAGTGTCAGGGATGATAGTTCTGCATCACTGTTCTCTGCAACCCTGTTCTCTCAATGACTGCAACTGGAAATTTCATTGGATACAGTTAAATAGCAACAAATGTGGCGCAACAGCCCCCCCTGCTGCCAATATTATGTCACAAAGAATCCTTTGGAAAGTTTTACAAAGGTTTACAAAGAAAAATCAGTTGAACAATAATTAAAAAAAAAAAAAAAAAAAACAGGCCATTTTCAGCTGAAAGTGTATTTAACATTGTGCAGTTTGCACAGGTTATCAAACTGCCTGATTTCTATCAGATGTGAGTTTCGTTGTCTTTGTTGTTAAACTGAATTCTGGCTACGAGTTTGAGATTGAGGACAGAGATATAATGACACTGTGCCAGGGTCACCAATTTCCGTCACCTGGCTGGCGTGAGCTTTTCGATTCGAGACAAGTCTGCACACACAGACTCACGCATTCACATTAATCATTATCATGGAATAATATACATTATTTCTTCCGTGAGCTTGAGAGTCTAACAGCGTGAGCGTCACGCCAGATACGTGTGAGTTGGAAACCTTGCTGCGTGTCACTTCAGCCTTATCACTGTTGAAACAGCTCCCGTTCGACGTCATGCAGAAATTCTTATGAATCTTTCACAATCATGTTGGTCTCTATTTCAGGAAATATGAAGTGAAATAACGATAACAAGAAGGATAACAAGCAGGCAAAAGATCTTAGCAGATATGCATCCTCCACTTCTGTTAATCACTTCAGGAAGGCTGGATGTTCACTGCAACATGTCCTCAGGACGCTGCCATTGGTTAAACGGGAATCAAGAGGTCAGTCGTGCAACGTCAGTCGTGCACAGCCGGTGGGAGGAGCTTGGGGATGCAAACAGCACAGAGGGTTGGGGAAAGTAGCACGAGGGTGACAGGGGAGCGTTACCTCCCAGCTTCAGGAATAGCGGCAACATTAATGCTATAAAGGAGGTAAGATATGGCAAAAATCTGGCAGCCAGCACAAAGATGAAAGATCAGAATAATGATCCATCAGAATAATGTTAACATGATGCTTCATTTGCCTTTTGAACAAGAACAAGCACTTTGGAATTCATATTTTTTGCATATCCCATCTTCCATTCATCCATCCATTTTCTGTACCTTTGTGTTCTATTCAGAGGCTACAGGCACAAGGCCGAGAATAACCCAGGATGGGACGCAAACCCCTCACAGAGGACACTTATGCACCATTCATATCCATTCACACAACAGGTGGCTGCCCTTCGTGGACAGCTCAAGCACAGACTCGGGTAGTTTTTCTGACACCCGCGGGGCACTTTCGGGGGAGACAATTAGGGGCCTCACCCAGGAGCCCAACCAAGATGTGACCATTGTGTCAAAGCCAGGGCTCAAACCAGCACCCCTGTGATTACAGGCTCGCTGAACTACACACCAAGGTATGGTTAGTACTGGTGTAATGGGGGTGCAGCCAAATTTGTCAGGATTCCCTCTGGTGCCAGTACCTGTAATACCTTCAGACATGGGAGTTTATGTCACTGAAGGTAATTCTGTCTTCTATGAGGTGCTGCCCCTTGCTGGAACAAGGCTTTGCCTGCTGAGGAACTGCGTTGTTTTTTTTCCCCAACACCACATAGAAAACCCTGAAAACAAAGCAGAACAAAATCTGCACAAGGTTCCACTATATCATCCGTCACATCTACAGCCAGTAATCTCCTGCTTTCTTAGTTATAATGACCTCTGGTTTGTGGCACAAGAGCATTAGCTCATAATGTGGATCTTCTCCATCGCTACTGCATTACCAGCACCAGCAAAACAGTAACCTGCTTTGGGGCAGTAGTGAAAATTCTTCCCAATAGTGGAGCTTATCGGAACTATTCTTCTTTATATCTCCAGGGGAACCGGCAAGAAGACTTATCTTAAGTTCACTACGAGCTAAAGCGAAAAGTTAAAAGCAGAACAAGAAGGGATAGTCACAAAAGGCAAACTGAGGAGGGAAAACCGCTAGGAGTGTACAACTGACTCAGGAACTTACAAATATAATTCCACCTATAATATTGCACAACTGAGTGATATAAAATAAATACCAAAAACATTTTCAGTGAAAAACAAATAATGTTTCAAATTTATTTAACTGATGTCCCAACATGCAAATTTTAGTTTCACTGGAAATGTATATGGTGCACACAGGCAAATGAGCACAACAAATTAGAAACATACCCAAAGAAGCTGAGAAACAAATATGAAAGCTCTGAAGAGGCCATGGAGGTGGGAAGGAGGTGGAAAGGCAGCCTCCCTCATCATCAGCGGTGGCCTCCACGACACAAACAAAAAGGATCTCGAGGTTCCGTTAGACTACCTCTTGGATGGGGTTGTAAAAATTCCATCAAAATCTATTATTAACCGTCAAATTAATTTTCATTTTTAAATGATGATAAGAAATATTGGGAACACTTTACTTGACGGGGCACAAATACTTAGTGATAACTCAGTTACTACTGAAGCACAAATATAGTCGCTACTTGAGATAAGAGATGCCTCATGATTCATTAGTGACTCGTTCCTTCAGTAGTTGTCAAAGGTTTACAGAAATAACATAATAGTTTATCTAGTGATAAAACGTGCATTATTGATTACCACATAAGAAATAGTGCATATTATTTGTGCCTTGTGAAGTAAAGTGTCACCGAAATATTTAATAGCATTTAATTTTTGTTCATTCGAACAAGCTTTCGATTATGCATTTATGAGGGCATGGAGAGAGAAGATTAAGAGACACCGACTCTGCGGTCACTTTTCATGCCAACACCATACAAAGCAGATGAATGATTTTTTTTTTCCCTACAGTGACAGCGGACCATAACTTGCCCAGTGTCCCTCGCATCGGAAGTGATGAAGTGCTTTGAGAGGCTCATTAAAACCCACATCTGTTCCACTCACCCTTTCTCCCTTGACCCACTGCAGTTTGCCTCTCGGAAAAACAGATCCGTCGGAGATGCCGTTGCTCAGGTCCTGCGCACCTAATTGACCCACCTGTACAGGGGGTGTGGAAATCACACGACACTGCTTGTAAATTTTTTTATGTTCTTATACACAAATCTTCCTATAAGTCATCTGAAATTACAACATTTAATTCATTTTAGTTCCCATTTTTCTTTAATATTTCTTGCATTTTCTATGGTTTCATTTGTAAGTCTTTTGTTCATATGAGATATATGTTTTTTAGTTGGAAAATGTTTCTCCACAATACAAATAAAGTAATCTTCTATACTATTTGGATTTTTACTAACCATTTTTTTTTCTTTATGCTTTGTGATATAGTGCCTTATTTGAAAATATGTACTGTATATAAGACTTTAGATGGGTGCTGAAATTGTTCCAGAAGTTGGCTAAATGACTTGAACTCTGTCCAATTAAATAGTAAATTAACTTTAAATTCTACTTTGCCCGCTATTGACATGGCCTTGAAATTGATAATGGGCCCCCCAGTTTTTTTCTTAACCATTGTCCAAACCTTTAGGGTATAGTTTATCCATTTATTTTCAATTTTAAGTTTAGAAACAGATTTCACATTAATGAAAGCCAGTGTTGATAAAGGTATGCCCTTAGCTGTACTCTATTCTATCTGGACCCACCCAGATTTTTGATCACTTCTAATCCATGTTGCTATGGTGTTTTTATGTGCAAAATACCTCATAATGCATTGTTATCAACTGACATTGCTAACAATGAAGCTGGCTAGAACTTGGGCCCATTTTATTAAGCGGGATTTCTTGCTTGGATGGATAACTTGTCAGATTTAAGATAGTCTGGTATAAAAGTGAATGAAGACAAAGGCCATTTAAACTGGGGTACCTTAAATATGACAAGATGCCCAGCTAAGTAAGAAATCCTGCTTTTGGAAGCAGGTCCTTGATATTGCTAAATGGCTTTCCAACTTGTTGTACTACAATGTGGTTAACTCAGGTGTGATGTCATTTTCAGCTCTGACTTCTAAGGTGAACGTAATGTAGCATATCTATCATGCCACAAGGTCATGCACGCAAGATCAAAGACAAGACTAAACAATAGCTGACATGCACACTCACCACCAAATGGACAGGAGGGTGAATTACTTAAAGATACAGTAGACGACATTTTTTAAGCTCCCTTGAGACATTTTACATGAAAATCATAGCAACATTAGCTGAATTCAAAATAATAGACCGCTGTTTGATTTTTTCCCTCATTATTAAAAATATGTTGTCAGTGATGGGAAATATTCAGTTAATGTGACCTCTGATTGACAAGTACTTAAACGTGTCAAACAAGCAACCATTTGCACCACTCATCAATGGCTTTTAGTGCTAAGCACCAAATCAGTACAGTGAACACCTTCTATCAGCAATGAAACTGAGGCTGATCTGCCTGAGGTTGTTTTTTTTGCAGATCTCTGCTCCTCATCCAACAACTGCAGATAATTAGATCTTTAAAGCCGATACACTGCAGTTTGGTGTGACCCAAATATTCTGCCATTACATACTTTGCCAAGATTAACTTACTGGTACCAGATCAGTTTAGTACCGTTACACCTAGAGAGGATGTTAAAAGACATGCCCCCCCCCCCCCGAAGAACTGGTGTACGGTGAGATCCTGCACGTAGTTTCTGCACTGGGGTGTACCTTTGCAAAAATGAAGATCTGTTCAGCAAAGCTAAAAACACTCTGAAGCTTTACCCTTTTCGGGAAATCTCCTTGGTATGGTTGTGACAATAAAGCCAACAGCAACTAAGATCTTTTTGCTTATGTGGTCTTCAATTAGAACATTGTTTTGATTATGTTGGTTATATAAGGTGTAGGGTGATCATGTCCTGGGGGCAAACAGCTGGGCTGTGACAGGCCACTATAAACAGGCTTCTTCTCCAGCTCATTTGTCTCAATCACGCCGCCTCTGTCTGCTGTTGGCAGTAGGTTCCATTTTACCTTCTTGCACCTGAGTGTCCAAGCCCAGCGTACCGAGCTATGGGAATGCATGTGATTCTGGGAGATGAGGCTACAATGATTGACAGTGGGACCGCTGGTGGATACTCTCCCAGAATGACCCGTTTGGACAATGGCGGCTTGTTTATAAAATGACATAAAGCAGAATAGCTGTGTATTTTCTTTGCATAATTACTTGCACTGAAATTAAACCACAGCATATTTTTGGATGAAATGGGGAAAACATGCAAACTCCACACACATGGAACCATGACGGAGACTTGAACCCTGATCCCAGACGTGTGAGGCAACAGTGCTAACTGCTGCACGACCCTGCCACCAAGTAACACCCATGTGTCCTCATGAGGAAAATATCTGTTACATGCCAAAGATGTGTGTTCCTTTTTATAAGAGCCAGAGTGATTATAACCGCCCCACAAGTGCCCTCTGGAATTCCTCCTAAATCTTCTATCTTCTCAGTCTTCAGGATGACAAGGGTATTTTCATTGTTCTGATGACCAAGTACGTACCACATGCATGAACTGGCTACCAACCCACTGAGCAGCAAAAAACACATTTAAACAATGAGATAATCTAGATTGACAACCACAGCGCTAAGAGCTTAAGATGTCTTATTAGACTGGAGATTGAGATGAGCACTGTACCATTTTGAATTTGCAGTTTCCTTCTTTGTAGAAAGAGGTTTGAGCACCAGAGGGCACCAATGAGGCTTACAAGCACACACACTATACGGACAAAAGTCTTGGGACACCTGGCCATTACACCTACAGAAACACAGAGGTGGAGATTTCAGGTCCAGAAAGTACAAATACAGACCAGGATTTTGTTTCAACCAACCGGTTGAGTACAAAGAGTCACAGTCACAGAGAACTCAACTGGTTGGTTGAAACAAAATCCTGGTCTAGATTTGTACTTTCTGGACCTGAAATCTCCACCTCTGCAGAAACGTTTATGACATCCCATTCTAAATCCATAGGCATCAATATGGAGTTGGTCCCCACTTGCAGCTACAACAGCGGCACTCTTCTGAGAAGGCTTAGCACAAGATTTTGGAGTGCGTCTGTCGGATTTTTTGCCCATTCATCCAGAAGAGCATTTGTGAGGTCAGGCACTAATGTTGGACGTGAAGGCCTGGCTCACAGTCTACATTGTCGGTCATCCCAAAGATTCTGGATGGAGTTGTGGTCAGGGCTCTGTGCAGGCCAGTCAAGTTCTTCTACACCAAACTCACCCAGCCATGTCTTTATGGACCTTGCTTTGTGCACTGGAGCACAGTCATGCTGGAACAGAAAAGGGCCTTCCCCAAACTATTTCCACAAGTTGGAAGCATAGAATAATCCAAAATGTCTTGATATGCTGAAGCATTAACCTTCACTGGAACATAGGGGCCTAGGCCAACCCCTGAAAAACACCCCCATACCATTATCCCTCCTCCACCAACTTTACAGTTGGCACAATGCAGTCAGGCAGGTAACGTTCTTCTGGCATCTGGCAAACTGAGACTTGTTGATCAGACTGCTAGACAGAGAAGAGAGATTCATCACTCCACAGAACATGTTACTGCCACGCCAGAGTCCGGTGGCAGCGTGCTTTATATCACTCCATCTGACACTTGGCATTGCACTTGGTGATGTGAGGTTTGCATGCAGCTGCTCGACAAGGAAGCCCATTCCATTAAGCTACTGGGGCTCAGTTTTTTTGTGCTGGGGTTAATGCCAGAGGAAGTTGGGAACTCTGAACTTATTGAGTCAATCAAGCATTGGTGACTTTTACACAATAATGCTTCCACTTTGCAATAAAACCACTTACTGTTGACTGTGGAAGATCTAATAGGGAACAAATTTCACAAACTGACTTATTGCAAAGGTGGCATTCTGTGACAGTACAAATGTTTGTAAACATGACAGCGTGACTGGGTGCTTGATTTTATACACCTGTGGCAATGGGTCTGAATGAAACACCTGAATTCAGTGATTAAGTGGTGTTTCTCAATACTTATGTCTATACAGTGTATATCCAGGACATTCCGAATGTCTCACCCAATAAAAAAAACATCCTCCTCACCACAGGCTGTCAGCATCCTGTTCTCAGTAACACAAAATTATTTTGGGCTTCACTGGGAAATTATATTATCAGTAAAGTGACTGAACGAATGTGTGTGTTAAAATAAAGACTAGAAACCATATCTTTGTAATTTTAGGCAGTATAGGGATACGCTATATATGTATATATACACACACACACAAACTATGCATACACTATATATGTATACACACACTACACATACATTATAGTGTGTGTGTGTGTGTGTGTGTGTGTGTGTGTGTGTGTGTGTGTGCAGTGCCACCAACTTTGGCCAGCTGACTGGCATGAGATTTTC
>JAABNX020000008.1:3841636-3854493 GCA_015163995.2 Mormyrus lacerda
CCCCGACCCACCCCCAAAATTCAGTTCTGGTCAGCGGCATAGAACCTTTTCCCCCCTGTCTTTTTCTGAGAGTTTGGCATCTAAGATTGACCGGAATTCTCCAGTGCACGGTCCTCCTCAGCTGGCACACTAGTAAGTCACACGGCAGACTAAAGACCGAGAAAGTCACTGATACCGTGGAAACCGTCGCTGGGTTACTCTTCCTCTTTTGTACACTTTTTGAAGTCGGATATCACTGTTTATTTCATACCTTTTTCATTACTGCTTGACAGTGTGTCCCATCCACTCTTTAGTGAATGATCTCTTAGGCTTATCACTTATAACTGTGTGTTTTCATGGACTGTATTTGCAATTCAAATGAAAACACCCCATTGTGTCTTTTAGTGACACACAAGATAGCATAACATTTCACTGTATATTATTTTAAATGTACATTCCCTTTCCTTTCTTCACAAGCTCACGTATGTGCATTGTTAACACGGGACAGCCCAGCCAATCACACTCTAATTGTAGCTTGAAAGGCCTCTGACCTTTGCCCTTTGGCCCCAATCCTTTCCCCATGTGACACAATAACCAGCGGGAATCTAAGGAATGGGGTGTTGGCCCGCCACACCTTGAATGCAAAGCTGCAGCGAGCCTTTGCCTGTGTCCAACTGGACACAGAGTAGAACTCATGCAAACTAAGATCTCAGCTTAGCTTTCCAGGACATCAGGAATGCGGTCATTTGTACCAACTCCATGCTGATATAACAAAACATTCAAATACAAGGAAACGTCTCCGTATAAACATGTAATCTTGCTTTAGACTGAGGCTGCATTTCAGCACACTGTGCAGAAGGAATGTTATTTAATACCTAGTAAATACTTGGAAAATAATTTCATGAACAGATGCCAGTTAAGAGCACTTAGGACGGACCAAACCCACATGTGGAGTTGTGCCACGGCTTCCCAAGGGGGTTGCATGATAGCTCTGCAGTCTTGCCCTACATAAGTGCAAACAAAGATCAAATGCTGCCCATTAATGGACGGTGACCAATCAGAGTGCAGCACCTGCTCACGGCCCACCTGTCAGACGGGGTAGGAACCTTGATAAGGGGTGGAATGGTACGCTTGGTATGAGAGTGTGAGGAGATTAACAGCAGGTGTTAACCAGGACCACATTAGAGAAGATATCTTTGCGGATGTGTGTGTTGGCTGGGCGCGTGTCGTCCCCAGCGCCTTCTTGGCTATGGTTGGATACTCCGCCCACCAGTCTACTGTGTTTGGGCATCATAATTGGCCCCGCCAGCCTTCTTCAGCTCTTCTCGGAGGTAGTCCTCCTCCAGTTCACGTGGATCGCTGACCATGAACTCTTTGGCAAAGTTCTAAGGAACAACATAGAGGAAATAAGAAAACCTGTGTTTGTGTGGGCAGAAATAAAAGGCAAACACATTGGGAATTTCCCCACAAGACACACACTGCACCCACTTTGTACTTTGGTGGTATTATGATCATTGGTCACAGTAAGTGGAATTTTGTATTTTGTGAAGCAGATCTTCATAGTTTTATGAAGTCCTATACTGGGGGGGGGGGGGGAGATGACAAGAGATTGATCAGGAACAAAACTAGGTGCGTGTGTGTGTGTAAGAGACACACACCTGTATGACCTCTTTGACCAGCGTTTTGTCGGTGCTGATCTTGGCCCGCTGCAAGCCGCTCACGTTCTCCCCGATCCAGGTGATCAGCGTGAACTTCGCCCTCTTGCTCATGGCATCACCCGTCGTGATCCGCACAAAACCAAACAGGCGGACATCATCTAAGGAGGTGGCCCAAAACAGCTGTCAATCATGCCGGGAGGGAGGGGCAGCAGGACGTGTGCGTATGTGAGTGAAAGTGCCAGCAAATGGGGGGGGGGGGGGGAGGTTTGCCGTCCAGCTGCCATGGCAAAGCATCAACATGACATTTCTGACACATGCAAAGCCCTGACTGGAAGAGCCAATCAGCAAAATAGCATTGTAGGTCCAGGCCTGCGATGTGATTGGCCAGTTCAGTTTAGGTCCACCCTATCATGTGTATTTACACTGAGACACACATGTAAGTAACTGGAGGGCTGTTGGCTGATGTTCACCACTGTTGATCCAGGTAGGTTCTGGATGTCCAGGATGATGTTGAGCTGAGCGCATAGTTACTGTTATGTCAGCCAGTAGATTAATAATGTATGCAGATTTGCGTTTTCTCCCACACATCTGAGAACGAGCACTAACCAGTATAAACTGAACCACAAGCTACCACCCTATCCCACCCGAGGCTTCAAAGGCTGTTAGTATATTGAGTTTCTCAACATGATCCCACCCTCAGACACTGGCCTGGCCTCGGCTTCTCACTAAACCATAAACCCGGTCGGCCCTCACTCGTGACTTTCGAGCCGAGAGCTGGTACAGCTCAGCCAGCCATAAAGCAGAACTTTGAACTGTCGGGAAAGAAAAAGCGGCACCTTCGAGGGCCACCGCCGTGTCACCTGACTGAACCAGGAAATAAACCCAGGCTCCCCTGGTGACACAGCAAAACACTTCCCGATCTCACTTCCTGCCCTTTTTTGGCTCTGCAGAGACCAGAAATCCAGCTTACTCACCAGTTAACAGAACAACCACTCCTGACTTAAGACTACAACATGTTTCCGGAATAACAGATCGTGTTAAACAGCAGAAGTTGTGGTAAAGGGTGCTAAAGCAGTGTTTCTGTTCAGCAAGAACTAGCGCCAGAGGCCTCTTGGGCGAGATTATTACTTCAACAATGTTATCTGCAAAGCACTTTCTAATGGCATGGTGCACACATGAAGTACCATTAGACACAGCTCTGATATCGGAGCTTAAGCCAACCTACTTTAGTACCAACCACAATGCCCCGGAGACCCTGTCAAAATACCCCACAGCATCACCACCCTCCCGGGAACTCAGCTGATGTCTGGTACTGAGTTGTCTCTCGGTGCTCAGACAAAGGCCTGTTTTGAGCTGCTGGTTGGGTGAGGCTACACCCTCCTCTGGAAAAGCCTAGCAGGTATTCAAAAACATCCAAATCCTTGCTACTGCCTCAGGGTATAAATGAGTGTTTCCATGAAATCCGCATCCTTCAGAAATAACATTTCTTTTATGCATTATACTATATAAAAATTCAGAAACACACACACACGTTGGCACAGTTAAATCTAAACATTACACCAAGAAACTAGTTAACACGCCAATGCGCCTTAAATTGAGGGACACTTCCGAGTTTAGGGGAGGCCGGATGCGTTATGCATGATTCAACCACCGAGCACCGCACATCGCAGCGGGCTTACACTGCCGGGTTAAACTGCCAGGACACTCGCAAAGTTTATGGAAGCTCAGGGGCCGGCGGAACCTGAGGGTGACGATACACAGGACAATATCTCTAACAATGTTGCTCACCAGTGTTGCTTGGGCACTTTCCCATTGAAACTGGGCAATACATGTCTCTGGAAAAACTCTGATCTGCAGCGGGCAACTTTTCGCTCATCTAGATGCAGAGGAGCTGCCTTTTGTCTCACCGGGGTAGCAGGTGTCCAGCAATACTGCTCAAAAAAGCTGCCTTTGCATATCATCACCTTAACACTTAACTCAGTTCTAAAGCAAACTCTCTCAGCAGCCATTTGCAGAGAGCGAAATACCCACGGGCGAAGGTTTCGCTCCAGCGGGCAAGCGACGTGCTGAAGCTGCAGATCTGTTCAGCGAAGCGGCAGACTTACCTGTGCACTGCTGCTTAAACTCGCTGTAATCCGACCCGTGACCTGCAGGCACGATCATGGAACCGTCGTACTTAAAGGAAGCCCTTAAATGACATGACAAATCGAATAATGAAATGCACGGAAATTAATGATAACCAAACAATTAAGCAGTGAAAACTAAAGGTGCGGTGCGAAATGACCCCCCCAGGATCAGGCAGCCTGCGGTAACAGGCTTTCAAGGGAGGCGTAACGCAAGGGCGACAAAGTTTTCAGCAAAAATACAAGTGACGGGTTTTGAATTATGAATGAAAGTTATACGAAACTATGCCAACTGTTACTTGCCTTACATATTCACACCCACAACAAGGATGGGTAAATGACCGTGAAAGAAAAACTCACCAGCAAATGCCACTGTTATCGTCTCTGACCAAATTGTAAGCTTCCCTGCAGGCTTCTTTGTCAACTCGTGTTGCCATGTTTTCTAAATGAGATGGAAAGGCAAAAATCAGCAAAAGTTCAGGATGTAAGAGGAATCCTGGATCCGGACGGGTCAGAGCGAGCTGGGCGAAGGTAGATACTATGTGCTCCCCCAGAGCAAAATGTGCAACACAACCGCCTTCCCCCTGAGAAAAGTGGCCGCTCGCACCGGCAACTCCTGGGCGGTGCACATCTTCCTGAGTCAGGGCGCCTCCTAACGGCAAGCCAGGGGATAAAGCTTTAAATTTTAAATTCGCTTATTGTCTAGTTGGAGGTTTTACTGGACTTGTCTGCCATCCTTCGACGTACGTTTGAAATGCAGGCTTCGTGTGTTGATAGCGGGTTGTACAAAGCGAAAGCTCAGACGCAGCCACTGCTATGATCTCACTCCTGTGTAATTTATCCTGTTGGCATCCATGTACTCGGAGCCGTAACAACAGCCCAGTTAAAGGACTCGTCAATCCAGGTTTAAATATTTTAAAAGTGAATATTTAATGATAATGGAACGCATTTATTTAAAAGAGCCACCCCCCACCTTTCTCCACATTTTCACTAGTATTTGTACACTTTTTAATGCGAATATAGGTGTGTCGCTGATTCAGATAAACCATCTCCGGTGGTTTGTTTTAGCCTACTTTAATTTGATATAACCTACTTGATTTAATTGTTTCGGTTCGTTCAGAAACTGTGGCTAAACTGAAGGGCAATTTGTTAAATACATCATTATTTTATTCTTTGCGTATGTAATTCTTACGCAAAATGATGACGTTCTATGACCCACGCATTAACTGCCACGCGCTATATTAGTGTTTATTAGTGATATATTAGTAGTGAATTAGCAGGGGTGTCGCCAGAGATTTTGGGCCCCAGGGAAGCATATCATTCTGGACCCCCCAACCTAGATCAATCCAATTGCACTGTCAGAAAAAAGGATACAGCCTTGCTACAGTTTTTAAGGTACAAACAACATTAATGTACCTCACTGCCACGTTCTACTCAATTCAAATTTTCCTAGCCGACCAGGGCACTTTTTCAGAATTTACTTTTTTTTACATGATTTAAGTTTCACTTCACATTGGTCAGAGAATTTTCTTTGTGGTTTGATTACTTTGGTGTTTTGGTCATGAACAGCAATGCAACCATACTGAAATAAGTGCAGGTATACACTGTCAGAAAAAAAGAGTACCAATTTGTACCTTTGGTCACTGGGGCTGTACCCTCAAGGGTCTGCCATTTGTACCCCATATCTGTAAGTACTTGTACCTTTTAAGATACAGAGATGAACTCTGAGGGACATTTCTGTACCATTGGGAGTACATTAATGCTGTTTGTACCTTGGGGATGTTCCTCAGAGTCCATTTCTGTACCTTAAATTACCCTAAAAGGTAGATTTACCTACAGCTAGGGTACAACCACAGTAACAAGTAATTGTGCCATCAAATTGGTATTTTTTTCTGACTGAATGTTCCATATTTTTAGGTCCCCTATCACGAATGCCCCCCCCCCCCTTTACAGCATCCCTGATCTTTAATGCACAGTATTAGTTTCATGAATTACTACACTAATATTAAGTATTCATCCATCTACCCATAATCACTTAGCTCATGCTGGAGACGGGGCACACCCTGGACCCGCACACTCGCACAATAGAGACACCAGTTCAAGACTTTATGTTTTGGTGGGAGAAAATCAGAGTATCTAAAAAATAAATTCTCACATTAACAAGATCAACACACACATAGCCGACAATCACACTCTTCAGCCTCGGAGGTGTCGGCAGGACCAATCCCAACGTTCTTCGGGCCCAGAGCAAAATTTAATTAAGCTACATGTCATTTATTATCTTCCCATCGTCCCATTTTGACAGTTTGATCAGATTTGCCCTACCCACTAAGCTGGTAAGGTTATTAGAATCAAAGCCCAGGATACTGGTTTGGTTGTCATTGTTTTACTTATTAAAGTTGGACAGTTTTGAATTCGACTTCATTCAGTCGTGTATGGCTTTAATCCACATTAGAAGCACTCCATTTGTGCAGTTAAAAGGGCAATCTGAATGAATTCACAAAGCTGAACAGATCATGTCAATGTTTATTTATATGAAAAAAATATAAAACATAAAACAAAGCAATTCACATTTCTATAAAGGTTTACATACATACGTGAACTTACTTTTGTTTAAGGTTGCCAAATTTTCGTTAATGTTACCAGTTAATCCGGATTTTTCTTATCCACCCGTTATCGGCTCGCTGACACATTTCCTCAGCCCTGCCTGGAAGAAACCTCCCACGCCGGTAATTACGCTGCTATAATACTTCCCAACACGCGGCGGCAGCATCGGAACACCGTGGATGTGCTGTAAAGATGAAAAATGGACAATCACCATACCTGGTGTTTGATGCCCCCACTAAACTATCCTGAGGGGGTCTACTTCACATTGGTTAGAGAATTTTCTTTGTGGTTTGATTACTTTGGTGTTTTGGTCATGAACAGCAATGCAACCATACTGAAATAGGTGCAGGTATACACGGTCAGAAAAAAGGAATACCAATTTGTACTTTTGGTCACTGGGGCTGTACCCTCAAGGGTCTGCCATTTGTACCCCATATAAAGTTATAGCGCTAACGTTCCTTGATAAAGACTTCTAATTTTTTGGCCCATTAAAAGTGGAATATTCTGCAAGACACCGTATATATAATGTAACTTCATTTCCATTTCTGCTGCCCAGTTGCAGGATTTTTCATTTATACCTTACAGACACTATACTTTTCAGTTATATTTTAAATCTTTTAAATTTCATTATAAAAGAACGGAATGCTGCAAAAATAAATACATTTCATGACACACTGATTTGGAACTTTTCCAAAACAGATCTTCTAAAGAATAGATTTCCTGAAAGTTGCAGTGTTCCTATGAACTTAGGCTGCTCAGCCAGTAAAACAACTCCATCACTTTATGTTTTGCAAGTAACGACTTAAAACTGCTCATCATTTTTAGAATTCCAAAACATTGTCAGAAATACTGGTTATCACCATTATTGTCTGTATGTATTTTCTGTATTGTCGATCATCTTCTTGCTTATTCGTACCCAGCTTAGGAACTTTCATCTATCTGTGTGTTTGTTTCATTGGTACAGTTAAGGTTGCAAAATTCTGGGAATTTTCCATTAAATCCAATATATTCCCAATTCCCACTGAAAATTTCCAACGTGGAATATTTCTAAAATTTGCCAGCTAGACTTCCATGGGATGGAAAGTTTCTGGAAATTTGCCACCCCTTTGCAACCATGCGGTCAGGTAACTCTAATCTCAGTGTAAAAATAATTGTTTCTGATGTTCTGAGAATCTCCCTCCAATGAAGAGAAAACTTGAATGGCAGGAGTATCAGACAAAGTAGCATTACCAGTGGGGGACAGAGTTGAAATGTGAGCTGGAATGTGAGCTGGAATGTGAACTGGAATGTGAGCAAAAATGGGCAACAGAGGCTGAGTTGGAAAGTGAGACATGAGAAGGAACATGGAAGGAGCTCAGGAGCCTGGGCTGCCACAGGACCCTGACTGAGCCTTCATCCCCCCTGGAGGTGAGCTGCTGATCCACCATGCACTGGAAGGTTGGGTACAGACACCACGTCCCTCTCAGAGATCCTGGGGGACGACATCCAAGAGCTTCTGACCAAACACCGTGGAGGAAACTGTACAAAGACAAGTAGAAACAGGACGTTACTCACACACGCGCACACACACACACACACACACCATTGGCTATGGGGACACTCACGGATGGCCTGCTGGAACCACTTGGGTTTGTTGCGCCAGGCGACACCGAGGAAGTAGACGGGGATCCCCGTGCCAATGACAATAACTCCGAGGCCACATTCTACAGGCGTCTTCCAGAAGGTTACCACGATGAGGAATAAGCAGGCCAACACAAAGCTCACCGGCAGCAGAAGGTTCACCTGCCCAAAGATACCGCGGTTACCGTGGTAGGACAGCACTGAAGGCCACAGTGCAGTAGTTACACTGAGAGGGACTTGTGTCACATGGGGATGTTTGTAATCGCTTCGATACTGTTTGGTAAAGCTGCCTGTTCCAGGGAAAATCTGACGGGACATTTAATGGATATCCTTTTCCTCTAAAGAGCTCTGTAGGGTAGTGCTTCTTCAGCTACTCTTCAACAAAGAAATGGTCTGTTTTGCACAAACACAAAAATATAGTATAAAACTGGGATCATTTTTCTGGAATGGAGTGCTATGATGGGTTATTGGTCACCTCTAGGGGGTGTCTAAGCCTCATCTAGGCCACCCCCCCCAACCAGAACCAACAGTCACTCCCAGTGCATGATGGGTGCTGGAATCACATTCACCTTGATTGGCCGATCTAAGTCAGGCTTTCTGTAACGTAGCCACATCATGCCAATGATTGCCATGCCAATGCAGACCCAATTAAAGAAGCTGAAGAAGTTGATGACGGAGGAGATGTTGCTGGAGAAGGCATAGAGCAGCGTCATAACACACTGTATGGGGAAAAATGCCTCCTGTAAGTAGTGATACACAAAACACAAACGTACTTGCGCACAACTAATGAAGCGGATGTTGGAATGGAGATACATACAGTGAAGATCAGAGATGGTACAGGGGTCAGCAGAGAGGGCTGGATCATGGACAGCAAACTGGGCAGATGACCTTCACGGGCACCTACAAAAAAAAGCCTGCAGAGAAACCAAAGGGTCAGATAAGATCATCCAGCTTCCCTACTAGTCAAGTGTTCCAGTCAACAAGGACACACATGTGTTTTTTAACCATCAAGTGGCATTTTTGGAGAAGAACGGGTTAAAAAAAAAAAAGAGATAAAAACATCTTTTTTGTAAAATAATTTTCAAGTGCAAGTATGTTTTAAAATTTTGTTTGCATGGATTAAGGAATCAAACTAAAGTCAGTGACTCTATGTGTAAGTCTAAACGTACCTGGAGGAGGTGAAGAGTGACCCATTAACAGAGCCAAAGCATGACACGCCCACAAACAAGGGGATCATCCAGGCCATCGGACCCAGGTGCCAATTCCCAAAGTTCTGAAGGGTAAGGAGAGGTCTCAGGGCATTGGCCAATCATCGGCTGGTCTTCCACATCAGTGTACACGTGACCTGTAACTCACCACAGCAACAGCCTCAGACTGCATCATCTCTTCTGGGGTGAGCGTGGTGAAATAGGCCAGGTTGGTGAGCACGTAGACAATGGTGACAAGAGGCAGAGAGATCATGATCGCCCGTGGGAGGTTCCTGGAGAGAGGAGTAGGCATTGGCTCGCTCGCGTCACCTGTCACTATAGTGATCACGTGAAAAGCTTACAGGTGAAGGTGAAGCACAAAAGGTAGGGAAGACTGCAGCTGAGAGAAGGTGCCCAGTAACTCTCTCATGCGGGCCACACATCATTAGCCAGGAGGAGCACGACACTTACTTGTAAGGCTCAATCATTTCTTCTGTAACAAAATTCAAATAATTCCTGCAACGGAACAAAGATTAGATATGTGAACTGAATGTGAGTAAACAATCTGGTCAGAATGTAGTGATCTACATCCTAATGAGTCAATATTAAGCCAGTCAGTTATAATAATAGCTACAGACTGATCCTCTATAAAAGAGTTTCTTAAACACTGTTAAACATGGTTTGGTCCGTAATTGCAGACTTAAAAAATGATCCCCGATCAGTAAGAATGAACAGGGTGGAGCCCCCACCCCCCAGCATGCTGCTAAAAGTCAGGTAAGTTTGAGAATTCCTGCTTTATAAGGACCCAAAACCACACTGAACTCTGGTCAGGACCTGTCTCTCTAACCACACTACTGACGTATCTATAGCTGCCCTTAACTTTACACTGTAACTGTAGGAGCCCATGATTCTACTCTGCTGTACTTACCAGCCACCATATGCGAAAAGGCCGCTGTACAAGGCCAAGCCGATATCCCCAATGTCCCAATTGGTCCCTTCAAATGACTTCTGTAAGCTGAGGCCTTGAGTTTCACCTGAGAGAGTAAAAAAGCATAGTTGTGACCCATGAACCTGCAGCCCATAGAGCAGAACATGGATTCAGCTCCAACTGGCTCTGTGGATTGTGCAGCTGAGTTATACTTTGTATTACTTAGTATTATTTTGTAGCTGAGTTGTGTATTGCTTTGTAGCTGAGTTGTGTATTGCCTTATATGTTCTGTTTGGAGCTTGGTTCAGTCCTGCTTGTGTTTAGCCGAGCACGAAAAAAATCACAAACACAGTTAAATTCCAATTCCTGCACGTTTGTTCAATGTGCTTTTCCCTCATTCCAATAGATGAAAATTATTACTTTGTTAATTTAAATGCAACTGTATTATGTTTATGAACCTATATTTTACAGGTTAAACTGAATAACTTATATTGAAGCAACTTTCATGTGTAATTCATGTGAGCAATTACCTCAAATGTTTTAAGTTGGTTCAACATTTCGAGCATTTTATCTTTTCAGTGTGCTACGTGTGTAATGGGAGTGAGATTTGCTGACAGATCTGGCAGATTGACAAATATGCCTGACTGTAGAGAGCCTCTCTCTGGCTGGTATGAGTGCCCCACCTTTGGCGATCTGAATAAAGCCAATGATGATCACAAAGCTCAGGGCCAGCAGCTTGGATACCGTGAAGATATTCTGGACCTTCGTTGCTAATTTTACACTGTAGCAGTTAACAGCAGTCAGCAGCACTGAGTGAGACAGAGACACATTACCACTGAGTTAGGCATCGTCACAGTACCTCACCTGACACAGTACACCTAAATCTATTACCCGGCTTCTCCTTGCAAATTTAATGTTTGCCCAGAGTAAGAATAAATATTATATTAGTCAACTAAAACGACGCTGTAACAGTATTTAAACAGCCGGCTGCGCATGATGAAATACCAGGAAGTGTTTCACCAGCCCATCAGACACGTGCGAAGGATTAAAGCAACAGGTACGATTCTTACGACTTTAAAACAGCCAAAAATGAATAAAAAGTGCTCAGAAATAAAGGCAGCCGTCGTAAAACCAGCTGTTGATGTATTTCGTGAGTGAGTTTGTTCTCTCGGAAACTTACAGACACACAAGCAAGCGAAGAGCTTGGCCGCCTGTTCGGGGACCGGGCAGTGGGGGAAGAGGGGCTTCAGGAGGTAGGTGGCAAACGTATAGGCGACGATGTACTGCGAGGACGGCCTGATGACCAGCAGCTCGATCCACAATTTCAAGAAAGCTGGAAGGGGGCCAAACACCTCCAGGATGTAAGCGTAATCTCCTCCCGACTTGGAGATGGTGGTGCCGAGCTCAGCGTAGCAGAGAGCGCCCACCATGGAGAACAAGCCGCACACGGTCCATATTATCAGTGACATCCCAGGCGAACCGACTTCTTTCACCACCTCGGTCGGGGTCAAGAATATGCCTGAGCCGATGATGGTGCCCACGATAATGGCCACGCCGTTCACTAGGGTGATGGTCCTCTTCAGGACCACCGTATCCTCCGGAATGTTGCCGGACTCAGTGGACGGCATTCCCTGCTTCGTGACACTCGGTTGTATTGCGTACCCGTTTTCATGCCTCTCAGGAGCCAACATCTTCTCCGGGGCTCCTCTCTCCTCCTCTGCGCGATCTGCCGACAGGTGATTACTCCGTTTTTTTAACTTCGGCATAGTTTCATCCAGCTTTAGCAAGGTTTTGTGGATAGGCTGTGGTTAAATCGTCCCACTACAGGCATCAAAGGAATCTTTTAGTCGACTTTAAACCTTCACATGTGGTCTGAGAGATAGTCCCCGTCATTCTCCTAAAGGGTGCCTATTCAACCTATTCATAGTTTGAGGTCTGCTTGAATGAAACGCTCGGAGTCCTAGAGGAAGAAAACGCGTCACAGACTCCCGGAAAAGTCCTACGGCGCGTATTTAGCGCCATCTAGCTCAGGATTACCTGTATTGCTCGGGTCGCAACATTGTGAAACATTATAAAAGATAACACTTTTATTAGCTTTTTGGCACAATCATGCATGGAATCACAGGAGTGCATTAAAAATGACAAATCTGTAAAAGAATAGGAACATGAACGTTGAGTTAAAAAGTATTTATTTTCTCATTCTTTCATTTGAATGATATTTTCTTACTCAATTTATGTTCTTATTTTACAGATTTATTGTTTTCATGGTAATCCTACGACTCGATAGCAGATGGTACAAGTGAGATATAAATATTTTGTGGATTGGAGTACGGTGATGGGTGAAGTGATGCGAGAAAACTGTAAAGTGCTTCGTCAGGGCTGCACGTTAAACAAAAACTGCTTTACGCTCGCACTGTTTTTCACACACTTCGCATTCTGTTACAAAATAGGTTAGCACACAGCCTAACCAATACTGACTTTACGCTTTTCTGTAGCAAACAGCCGTGGTGGAGTATTTGAAGCTGGCAGCGCCCTACAACGTCAATGCTGATGAAATAGCCGGACCTTTTTCAGCAAAAGGTGCGAAGCAGGAAACAGGAAGGCAGGATTCAAGCGCAATTTAAACATACAGATTTTTAACAAAACAGAAGTGAGACAGGGTGAGCTTCAGGGGTCATATTTATCAAGCGTGCGTACGCACGGTTTTATGTGTAAATCATGCGTACGCACAATTCTACTAATAGAATGCGATTCA
>JAABNX020000008.1:3854593-3868488 GCA_015163995.2 Mormyrus lacerda
GAAGGTTGTTTGCCAAATAAGGTAATTTGAGGGCGTTTCTGTATGCAAATTTAAATTACTATGCACACGCACACAATTTAGAAGGAGTGCGATTCATCATCAGTCATTTCGTACAGCTGTGCGTACTCACGTTTGATAACTCCCAACTTTCTTGTGCTTACGGCTGTTGGTATACGCACTAGTTTAGAGCTTGTTTTACGCACGCTTGATAAATGAGACCCCAGGAGTTTCAGCGGGGAATGTCACAGCCTAGACCGGTGATGCGTTCCTAGCGGTAAAATTTGACGAGCGTTGAGCGAAATCCTTGTACTTTCTGTAATCAGCGAGGAGCAAGTGTTGGGATGGTAAAGAACCCGAGTGGTGTTCTGTTATTGGACTTCTGTGCAATGCATGGTTTGTCCATAACAAACACCCATGTTCGAGCATAAGGGTGTCCATAAGTAGACATGATACAAACATGCCCGGGGCCGTACAGAGCTGTGGCTGCAGGGTGGTCAGTGCCAGTCATGCCGGTAACCCTCGTACCCGATGGTGGCCACCAGAGGTGAGGAGGGCTGTCAAACTGAAGAAGGAGGCTTACTGGGAATTATTAGCCCGGAGGTCTCCGGAGGCAGCTGATGGATACCGTTAGGCCAGGCGGAACGCGGCTCAGGCGGTTGCGGAAGCAAAAACCCTGGCGTGGGAGGAGTTTGGTGAGGCCATGGAAAGTGACTTTCGGAATATCATGAGGGGTAAGCATCTCCTGGTTCCTAATATTTATAGTGGGGAGGGGGTACTGTTGACCTTACCTGGGGACATCACCCGAAAGTGAAAGGAATACCGGAGGGTGTGTTCCAACTACAGGGGGATCACACTTCTCAGCCTTCCTGGGAAAGTCTATTCCGGGGTACTGGAGAGGAGGGTGAGATCGATAGTCGAATCTCAGATTCAGGAGGAACAATGCGGTTTTTGTCCTGGCCGTGGAACACTGGGCCAGCTTTATACCCTTGCGAGGGTGCTGGAGGGGGCCTGGGAATTTGCCTATCCAGTCTACATGTGTTTTGTGGACTTGGAAAAGGCTTATGACCGGGTTCCCTGTGGTGCTCTGTGGGGGATGCTTTGGGAGTATGGGGGCAAGGGTCCACTGTTGTGGGCGATTCGGTCCCTGTATGAACAGAGCAGAAGCTTGGTCCACATTGCCGGTAATAAGTCGGACGTGTTCCCAGTGCAGACTGGGCTCCGCCAGGGCTGCCCTTTGTCATCAGTCCTGTTTATAATATTTATGGACAGGATTTCTAGGCGCAGCCAGGGTGTTGAGGGTGTCCAGTTTGGTGGCCTCAGGATTGCCTCGCTGCTTTTTGCAGACGATGTCGTCCTGTTGGCTTCATCTGCTGGGGATCTCCAGCGTGCTCTGGGCCGGTTCGCAGCCGAATGCGAAGTAGCGGGGATGAGGATTAGCACCTCCAAGTCCAAGATCATGGTTCTCAGCCAGAAATGGGTAGATTGCCCTCTTCAGGTCAGGGAGGAGGTACTGCCTCAAGTGGAGGAGTTCAAGTATCTCTGGGTCTTGTTCATGAGTGAGGGTAGGCGAGATCGAAAGCTGGACAGACGAATCGGAGCACCGTCTACAGTTTTGCAGGTGCTTAACTGGTTTGTTGTGGCTAAGAAAGAACTGACCGAAAAGCAAAGCTCTCAATCTATTAGTCCATCTTCATCCCTACCCTCACCTATGGTCATGAGCTATGGGTAATGACCGAAAGAATGAGATCGCAAATACAGGCAGCTGAAATGACGTTTCTTCACAGGGTGTCTGGGCTCTCCCTTAGAGATAAGATCCGGGAGAGTCTCAGAGTAGAACCGTTGCTCCTTCACGTCGAAAGGAGCCAGTTGAGGTGGTTTGGACACCTGGTGCAGATGCCTCCGGGGCGACTACCCGGAGAGATTTTCCATACATGTCCTACAGGGAGGAGGCCATGGGGCAGACCCAGGACTCGCTGGAGGGATTATACACACCTCGATGTCCTCCCCGAGAAGCTGGTAGAGGTAGCTGGGGATAGGGAGGTCTGGGTATCTCTCCTGGAGCTGCTACCCCCACGACCCGAACCCCGGACTAGCGGAAGTTAATGGATGGATGGATGGATGGGATGGTAAAATGTACACCCCACACACATATGATGTCATTTTAAAGCCCTAATTGTTCTCCTTAAGGCACAACAAAACTTAATAGAGTGGCATGTATAGTGTCAGAGATATGACAATAAGATAATGACATACAGAGGACAACAGGAGGATCTCAGGAGGTTAAAAGTTAGAACTAGATATTTATCATTCCCTTTACTACCTGTAATAATGTTAAGATCTTTTTGGAAAGAATATATGAGTGGTTTATTATAGGTAAGTTTCATATAAGAATATTTAAGAATGATTTCAACATTCTCCTTAAATCTTTCAAACAACCGAAAGCTAAGTGTGCCTTAACACTCATTGAATTGCTTAAGGTATATAACGATTAACATCACTTCCACAATAAAAAATGTATTCATGTTATTATATGGTATTTTTAAAATATATATTTCATCTTTTGTTTCTCAATTTTATGAGAAAATAATTAATAAATGCAATATATTTTCATTTCCCATGTGTAGACTAGGTTTAGCAGTGCTAATTACTTGGCATTTGGCATTGGCAGACCTAATGTTAACATTCTGCATTGTAAACATCATACAAGGTGATGCCATATCAGGGTGGGCCACCAGTATCTCTGTCACGCCCAGCTCTGTCCGATCCTCGTGTGTACCACGCCCACCTCGTTACCTTGTGTTAATCCCTGATTGTTCTCACCTGTTCCTTGTTGAATTCAGCCTGTCGTATGTATTTAGTCCGCGTCTGAGTCAGTGATGTCAGATCTGTCACTAACGTTACGCGTGTCTTGGAGTCTGTCTGCCCCGAAATAAACCCCTTTGTATCTATTCACGGCTTCCTTCGCCTGCTTTCCTGTGGAGCGTCACAATCTCCCAATTCTCCCATTTAGCCTCTATGGCAGGGTTATTCAAATCACGGTCCTAACACTGCAAGGTCGGAGCACTGCTGGTTTTCCAGCAGTAAGTATTAAACTAACTACCTGGGAGAACTGAAAACCAGGCCAGGATTTGGAATCGAGGTCCAGATTTGGAGAACCCTGCTCTACGGCATTGTGTGTAGGTGTCTCTCTGTCAGGGTCAGCTCCTGTTGTTCCACTCTGTGCCTCTTCCCCGTTTGGCCAGCAGGGGTCGCTGGTCATCCGGTCCCTCGTGTTGTCAGTTTTTGTGTTTCCCCCTGGCCCCTGTTGGCCACATGGCTCATGCGGCTGCCTATGATCCCCTCTGTCTTATGCTGGAATCCTGCCTCCTCTGTTTTTGTAGATTTTGTTCCCTTGTGCTTCTATTGTATCAGTTTTCTAGTCCCTGCGTTTTCATTTGTATTCAGTTTTGGTTTTTGCCCTGAATTGTGTTTTTACCCGTCAGTTTTCCCCATTGTTAGATTCTGTTTCTAGTTTGAGTTTCATACGTTTTAGTTTATTAGCTTCACCTGTTGCCTGCCCTTGTGTGTTTTCCTGATTTGCTCGCTGTCCTGCACCCTCCACGATTGCTTAATTGTCTGTCTCACTCCTGCTTGTCAGTACACCATTGAGTTTTTGTATTTAAGTTCCTGCCTGAGTTTAGTCCCTTGTGGTTCATTGCTAGTTGGATGTCAGTGAAGTTTTAAATGTCCTTTTTGTAACCTGCCTGTCTTGACCCTTTGTAAATTTAGCCTTTGTTTATCCCCTTTTGTTGTGACCCCTTGTGGTCCTTTTGTTTTTTTTTGTAGTGTTCTTGGTGTTTTCTGTTTTGTTTAACACCACTGGCAAAAGTCAGGACGCGACGAAAATGACTATCAACCATAGTGGCATAGATGCACGTGTGTCACACTACTCCTTGGATGATGGAGGCAGTGCATGCATACACTCACAGAGCGCAATGAACACTTCATCGCACACAGAAATCTCCCTATTTTTATATTTACATTACCATTGCACGATGAATCCTGCTTTTAGTCAGCACTTATTTGTGATTCCCTGATTACGGTTTCCTGATCACTTTAGCATATTTCTCCAATGACAACATTCGCAATCCAATCGGTTTCCCATTGTAATAATTTTACATCCAAAACTCTATGGCCTATGTAAGTGATCATTGCGTTAGCCTCCACATGCAAAACAGTCCAGCAAAATTATTTAAAAATATATTCCATAAATTGCAGTGATACAGTATTGATGTATTTTTGGTTCCCACATGATTTCGCCAGGGTGGGGCGGGGGGGGGGTTACTCTGCCCTACAGACCAGGTCGGTATGATATACCAAAGAGGCGCAAGGTAATATTTCATCTGGGAGCCCAGAAGTTCATGCTACACCACTACTGGTACCACTGGACTTTGAGTACAAGGACATGAGAGTGAATGTCACCAAACAGCCACAAAGCATAAGCTAAATAAAAAGTGAGACAATGTTACCATAAAGTATATTTCATACAGTTCTCATTCAAAACATCATGTCAGCCTTTAAAAACAAACAGAAAAAAACTTTCCAAAAAAGTTTTCCAAAAATAAAACATTAAAATCATCATCGAAACACTAGAATGACTGTCTCTCAGTTGCTTTGTCCGTACTGTAATAACTAGTGACGCTTCAATCTCCATTCTTGACCTTTCACCTCTGGCTTGACACTTACTCCTTAAAAGATAATACTGTGAGGCCCCTCCCTATTCTTCGATCGCAGGGGTCAATGGACGCCCCCAGCATGTGATAGCTCCTACAGGAATGGGGAGAATGAGGAGCGGACATTGCGACCCCTCAAGGGCTGCTGGCTACGGAAGTTGTTGACCATACTCTCCTGCACCTCCTCATCCGCCGAGGTAAACAAAAGACTCCTGAACACTGCCAACTGGAGGACGGGAATGAGATAAAGAGGAGAGTCAGAAATGCAACATGCATGGCCGCACAGAGCAGCCTGGCGGGGCATATACTTGCTGCCCACCTGGTCATGACTGACTTCTATAGGATCCTTCATGATGATCCAAGAGACCACCTCACTCAAAGGGGGTGTGGTCAGGGACCCGGCGTAAGTCCAGTAGTCTCCCGTGTTCTCAGGAAGGAGGCAGCCAGGGTCAAATCCGGAGAAGTCCACGACGCTGTCCTAGGACACGGGCATCTCAGGTGATGTGCTCACATCTTTGCGCAAGAGTTTGTTATTTCAGTTTATGAACTCAGCTTCAAGCCATTTCAAAAAAGTCAGCGATACATTACCCTCAGTTATAATGTACAAATGCGTAGGTAAGCATCTCATTGTACTCAGAACTTGTACTAGAACAAATGACAATAAACCTTTAGAATCCTTTGTCGAATACTTTAAATGTTCTCCGGAAATCGATGCTTTTTTATTTTACTCCCAGCCTGAAAGCCCCATATCCTTGTTCAGGTACACAAACACATCTAATGCCAACATGAACAAAGGCACCTGATTCCTGATTAACATAATGCAAGAGTTCAGGTAGCCTGCGCTATCCTATCTTAGCTCACCTTGTGCCGGATAGCCGGCAGGGCATCCACCAACTTCTGCAAACCTTGGTGTCTTTGTCCAACCTGGGAAAAGATCAGGAGCCTAAACTCAGTCCATGGAAAGCCTTATCTGCCGAGCTGTCCATCTGCTAAGAGTGTGTGCATGCAGCATGTCACCCTGCCTGTCCCTCGCATCGTCTGACATGCTGTAGGTGTGACATGTTTGCAGGTCAGGCATGTACCTTCAGGAAGACTCCAATTACAGCCAGTCCATTCTCCTCTGTTACTGCGTCCTTGAAAAGACTGAACTTATCAGAGTTCCAGTGGACCAGGTGTAGCTGTGGGCGGACAGAAAATAAGAAAAGTAACAATGAGACAGGCAGACAGGGAGAATGACAGCAGAAAAGGTTGGCTGCTTTCATGCCTTCATGATACCAGTACTTACAATTCAGGTTCCTGCTCTCCTCCCAGTTTTCCTGCTTTAGTAATTTGACACCAGACAGAGTGCGGAATTTGAATCCTTTTAAACTAGGATTATATTTTTCACTGTATCCAGTTGAAAAAGATCAAACTCGGAGGCTTGGGTGCAGTGACATGCTTCGTGGTCTGCTGGTGCTTTTAAGGCAGCTGCCCTATAATTACTAACAGTGCTGATTCCTACAGAAATAGCTCCAACTCAGAAGAATCACATGATTTAACCCCTTCCACCCACACTCGTTTAGTTCACTGTACATCCAAGTGCCAGTGATCCGCTCTGGACATCAGGGCCAGTGGACCAGCAGGGGGCACTCACGCACACACGAATACAATCATTTCACGCAAACACAGTCCTCTTATGAACACGCACTCTTTCCCCATACCTCAGCTGGGTACAGGTACCGATCCACACTGTGCTCTGAGCCCCAGGTGTTGTTCTCCCCCCAGTGAAAGTGAAACTGGCAGAGGCGGTATTGATCCGAAAGCGGCCCGCCGCTGAGAGCTAAACACACACATTAAGGCGTACAAAAAACATACATCACTCTATCAGTCGGATAATCGGTGTACCTAGAACACAATGTAAAATGATAAACACGCACCAACCACAGGTATGTAAGAAATATAGATATGTGCACATATCCGTTCCGTTATAGAAAGAAACTCAGATTAACGGAAAACGAACAAAATTGATTTAACACGAAGTCTTACTTGACGGGTCAGTGGTGTCATCGTACTCCACAAGGAAGGAATAGCCGTTGTTGTATATTTTCCGACAGGTTTGCGGATTGTAATTGACGGATAGACGCGGCAACCGGGGGTCGTAGACGCACTCCTGCACGGCGATGTCTATAGGGGACTGTCGGTCGCCTCCGGGGATGGAGAGGGGGCTCCGCCAAATGGGGTGCACTGTGGAAAGAACACGAGGAAGCACTGATGCAGCTTTCCATGAGAGAGAAAACCTCCAAGTGAAACTAAAGAACTGAAACGTACTTTTTGATGCATGTGCCGCCGCGTCCATCACTGAAAAGGTTCAAATGAAACATAAACCCTAAATTGTTACGAAGAAAAGTATATTACAAAGACTGTGGAGCAGTTCAAGTATATCTGCTAGATCTCGTGAAAAGGAAAAAGGGAAAAAAGTTCACTTCCTCATGTGAGCAGAAAAAGGAAATTACATGCGTGAAGGATTTGGTCATAGTATAGCTTCGGCACCGGGAGGGCAACTGGACACTCCTCCATCGGGAAGGAGACTGACAACGTTCAGGTAACTGTTTCTCACTTACGTTCCCGAAACGTTATAATAACGTTAACATTAGACCTACCATTAAAACCAAACTCTAAAATAGCCCGGTTATGCATAATGCATGCAGTGTGCTCCCGCTTACATGATTATTTAATAGCATGTACAAATCTCAAAACTTCAAACTTTTAAAGCAATTAAAGATATCTGTTTAAGTGAAATTACAAAGTAAATATAGCGTTAGTCTACGTGAAACATTGACGAACCTTGTTTTGGGAACGTAGCTATGTTTTATACCATTCAACAAAACCCCGACTTGTAAGTTTGAGGGGAGAAAGGTTTCCAGTGAGTCGGACAGACTTATGATAAACTGCAAGTTATTTAACATACAGAGGTAAAACAACCCTGGTTAAGTATTCACGCGCACAAAAATCTGATTTTAAAATGCTTATACGTACACCTGAATAGCAAAAAATATTTTACGGAAGTAAAGCATATATCATGGATATTGTTAAGCCCCTTTCGTGACTTACAGCACTAACTTTTTCGTATGTGTATATGTTTTCACGCGTTAAGCTTTACACCACAAAACGACCAAATCTAGCAACATTCCAAGTATTAATTAATTAATTATTTAATCCTTAAAACTCCCTCACAAAGACCAGCCAGATCAGAGAATCGAATTCATAGAAATGTATCGAGTCAAACCATTTCAGGATAAAATCATGAACTTTAACCCGAGATGCAGTCACTGCGCACACAGATTGTATTAAACTGCCAGGCGTGAGCATCGCCAACTCCATCACTTACTCTGCGAAAGCGCATACACGCTGGAGCAGGCGGTGAGGCTGCACCTTCTGGAGGGGGTGACCCAGGACTGCGCATAGCCGTGCGTGGAGAGGCGTCTAAAAATGACCCGACCCACGCGTGTCACGGTTACACTGCAGGTTACCATAATGAGCCAGGCAACCAGCGTTTCACTGTACTTCCAGAAAGGTTTGTATTTTAAAACAAAAAAACGATTTGCAGTGGTTAACGGGAGACACAGTGCTTTTCGAGTCCTTAAGTCTCCTGTGCAGGTAAATTCGCAAAGCTGCCTTGTTCCCGAATTGCACATTCAGGCTATTCAATTTTGGCAAACACACTGGTATTGAAGCACAGCTCGGCTCCCCGCCTTTAACTCACTTTCCTTATCATTTACGCATTTGAACCAGGCAAAATCAAGCAAACAAGCGTAAAATATGACAAACAAAACGTCACAGTCCGTCCTGCCCACGGATAGCTGAACCCAAACACAGCAACAACTGGTTCAGTTTACACATGATGGTTTTGTTAATTTTACACAGACTCAGCAGGTGCTGGGAAATACTTCTGATAATAGGCCTACATTACGTGAAGTCATTTAGACACACATTTACATTTGGATGTTACCCAAAGTAACTCAGAAGTTCGTTGCCTAAACGGTCAAACTGAAAAAAGGCTGAAAATGAAAAACTGTAAACATCCATCCATTCATCTTCCATGCATGTCAGGGTCAGCGGGGGTGTTTCAATGTCCTCCTATCCACCACTGACATAAGAAAATAGGGTTGGCCTTTGACAACTCAAGCAGTCGAGAGGCCTCTGACTATGAAGTGACTCTGATGGTCAGCATAACAGCGATGTAGAAAACCCTATGATTAAGAGGCATTTCTCATTGATACATGTGATTGATATTGTTAATTGTTGTATTCTATAGCTCAGAGTGATTTTATTTACTGGCCGTTTTCTATCAGCATGAAACCATGATGTTGGAGTGCCCTATATACATATTAATATTCTGGAAAATAGCTTCATGGTACTTAAATATACATTAGAAATATAGACCAAATCACCTCAAATATCTTACAAGCTGAAATATAGGATGCCCCTTATCGTACACTATGTGACCGGTTGTTTTGTGAAAGACATTTTGTCATTAAATGATGTGGAACCATTTACCCTCTGTCATTAAGAGCTCAGGTCAAAGTTCATATGACAACATCTACATGTTTACAAACTGTTGAGGGTCTTTGAGTTTTTGGACTCTGATCTTACAGACTGGTGATGTGTCCAAATAGAAGATCTGTGCATCCAGATTTTAATTCTTTGATCTGTGGCTGCATCAATCACAAGAGAAACTGACTGTAAAAGAAACACGAATACATGAAATTCTCAAAGACGTTTGCACTTATTTGTCTACTATATTTGTACTGCAAAATAATAATAATAATAATAATAATAAATCCTCTACGTCTTTTGTAATTAGTGATGGTTATGTGTGCTGTTAAACACATTTGTCAGTCATCTCTGTTGTGAGTACAACAGATAGCACATTAGATATTTAAGCTATATCTAATGTATAGACTGTAATATGCTGTTATTGTGGATGGCTTCTAGACAGGTATACTAACCCCACCCTTCTGATTGCAATACCTTGGCTAACCAGAACTGACTGAACATCAGTCTGTACTTTTCACACATATATTGCAGGAAAATATATTGCTGTCTTAACTTCGGGCCACCATTATACAGCATCAGTGGGAAGAGTCTGCAGTTGAAAGTCTGATCCCAGGTGACAGACATTGTTAGAAAGAGGATCCTGTGCAGAGTTATGACGTTGGAAGCAGGAAAGGTATCAGTTCACTAGCATTGGTACTTTCAGTAGACCGTGTGGATCCGCATTTCGTAACTGAAAATTACGTTAGATCTGTAGTAGGATGCTGTAGAATGACATTTCGTAGGTCAGAGTCTGACAGCCGATTCTTCACAGTTGTATGCAACATTTACGCCCGCAGTCTCGTGCGAGAAACCCATCGCAGTTTAATTCAGGTCCTCCATAGCGCTAGGGGGCGCGTTGTGTTTGGCCACTGTCTGTGTCCGTGTTCCGGCCCGCTCTTCGGCGCTTAGGCCGATCAGTTCCGGGCTGTTCCCGCAGCGGTCCGGTTCCCTGCGGTACGACGTGCGGACCGGCGGGGAGGTTTCCTAAAGAAGACGTTCGGCCCGAATCTCCGGCTCCGCATTCAGCACCGAACGACTCTTCCCCCGCCCGACCCGGCCGCGCCGCCTGACACACCCCGCGGCGATTGACGCCACTGCAACCATTTTATTCATTTAATTCGCTCCTCCTTTATTTTCCTGGCATCGCAGCCATTGATCCCGGGTTCGACCGACTGGCACGGACCTAGACACGGATCTCTGTCTTTCGGACCAGTGGCTGCTTGCCCATCGGCGTGGGGCGTTGAGACCCGCGGTATTTAAGGTTTTACATCGTCCTCTTCCCCGCCCATTTGACACTTTTGGAGCCCAGGCGGTCTAAGACCAGGCTCCATCCCTCTCCGTTCCCGCCGATCCTGGCGGCTCCGCTTCTTCTTCGGCTCCTGCTCACTTCGCTCGGCTCGGCGCGGCGCTCATCGGTCCTATACCAGGATAAGCCCTTCGGCGGCGGCGGCGGCCGCTGCTACTCCGGCGGTGCTGGTCCCCGGATCCCTGCGGAAATCCGGTGCTCGGCGCTTCGCCCCCGGGCTTTACAGCCATCTGCGGCGGTCCAGCTGACCTTAGACCGGGCCCCTGTGCTCGCCATGCCCGGCACCGTGGCCAGTAGCAAGTCCCGGGTGTACGCCGACGTCAACACTGTAAAGAACCGGGAGTACTGGGACTACGAAGCTCATGTGCCGAGCTGGAGGTGAGGAAGTGCGTGGGAAGACGTCGGCTGGAGCCGGACAGTCAGACCCGGCTCCAAAATGCCCCTTGTCGTCTAACCGCCTGCCGGTGGCTTTCGTACAGCAGCAGCGCAGAGCCCAGTGTCCTGTTGCTACATGTTTTACCTCCCTTACTGAGATATCACTATTACAGCACGTTAAAAAGGAGCACAAAAGTGAGGCTTTTACTAAATTAGACAGTGTTCATAGGCATTGAAGTAAGATAGCTATGCTGAATTTCTGCAGGTTAATTATAAATGTAATTTTTCTTCCATAGCTGAGGAGTTAATGTGTCTTGAGGTGTTGGCTCAGGTTTCACCCTGGCTTTGCTGACTCCCGAGTGGTTTGAAGGAGTAGGGCTGGAATTAAAACTCCCTCTCATTTTTTGTAGCAACCAGGACGACTACCAGCTGGTCCGTAAACTCGGAAGAGGGAAGTACAGTGAGGTGTTCGAGGCCATCAACATCAATAGCAATGAGAGAGTGGTGGTGAAAATCCTGAAGGTATGCTGACAGGTGATGCCGTTTTCTCCATCTCATTGGCCGGTCCGCCGCACGAGGGTGATTTGTGTGACCGTTTCCTCTGATGTGGTTCCTGTAGCCAGTTAAGAAGAAGAAGATTAAGAGGGAGATCAAGATCCTGGAGAATCTAAGAGGAGGAACCAACATCATCCGGCTGGTGGACACCGTGAAGGACCCCGTGGTATGTCCTGCAGCACCCCTGCTACTCTTTCTTGTGGCTAGGTGAAGAGTCAAAACCAATCAGGAACCCTGAATTTTACCTGCAGGGCGGGTACTTGTGTTCACGGCCTGGTTACCCCTATTTAGGTTGCAGGCAACTGTTTTATAACTGGAGTCACACAGAAGCACCGCCCACACCTGATCTATACTGTGGTAGCACTAGGCCTTATTACACTCTCAGAAAAAGGGAACAAAATTGTACCTTTGCTTGTCACTGGGGCTGTACCCTCAAGGGTCTGCTATTGTACCCTTAGCTCGAGATTATTGTACCTTTTAAGTTACATAAATTAACCGAGGAATATTTCTGTGTAACTGATGGTACATTAATGCTGGATGTTCCTCAGAGTCCACAAGCAAAGGTACAGATATTTACCCTTTTTTCTGATAGTAATGATGGTGCATCTTTTGATGACTGACCTAGAACCTGAACCAATGGGTTTAATTCTGACGAAAGAACAGAGTTCAGTCAGTCTGGTTTTGCTGGTGTCTGTGACTTATTCAGTGGCTTTGGCGGTGATATTGGGTTCTCTTGTTTTTTACGAAGGGCTAAAGCTTGATGTGCCAGAATATTAATTATCCAAGTCTTTGTGAGTGTGTTATTCTGTAGGGTGGCTGTTTGTGGTGCATATGTCATTATATTAGTTTGTGTTTCTATCAAAAGGAAAAAGACTTGGAGCAGTTTGTGCCTCTGACTGTGTTAATGATTAATCTAATAAATCTGTGTCCTGAGGATTGATATTTAAAATAAATGTTTTATTTGCTCTGATCCCTACACAGTCTCGCACCCCGGCACTTGTGTTTGAGTGCATAAATAACACGGATTTTAAGGTAAGTTTCATTTTTCTATTTGTTCCTCTGCTTTAACAGAAAGGCTGAAAGCATCACTAGCCCTAGAGCGAGATGAAGAGGCTTCCCGGTCTGTTAGCATCGAGTGTGTGTGATTGTTGTGGAGGTGGGATTGAGGGCGTGTTGGTACAGAGGTTTGGTCCTAGGGCAGGGGATTGGTGCAGAGGTAGGATTCAAGGGTGTGTGATTGGTGGCACTGATAATGTTCTGTGATCCCTCTGTTTAGGAGCTGTACCAGAAGCTGACAGACTATGATATTCGGTTTTACATGTATGAGCTTCTCAAGGTGAATGCGATGGCTTCCTGCAGTTCTCGCTCCTGTGAGGGGTGGTCAGCTCCCAGTCCTGACTACTTTTTGTCTCTGAATCCTTTCCTTTTGTGTAGTCATCAGCTGATTGGTCTTTCACTTATCGTTGAATTGGGATTATCGTGATCTTTTAATGTACAAATCAAAATGGCCGGACCCGTGCCAAAGGTGTGTGTGGTTGTGTGTCGTGCATTAATTTGTGTTCCTCTCAGGCCCTGGACTACTGCCATAGCATGGGTATTATGCACCGAGATGTCAAACCTCACAACGTAATGATCGACCACCAGTTGCGTAAGGTAGGGGGGCGCCATTCGGCTGGCCGACTCACTTCACCCCTCTGTTATGAAGTATTGCTGCGGTGACATACCACCACATACCACTAGGTGGCAGTGGCACATCACCCCACCCTTTCCATCATGTCATGATTTTACAGCGATAACTGTGCTGTATGTATCCCTGTGTCTGTGGAGCAGCTGCGTCTGATAGACTGGGGCCTGGCTGAGTTCTACCACCCAGCACAGGAGTACAACGTCAGGGTGGCGTCGCGTTACTTCAAGGGTCCAGAGCTTCTGGTGGACTATCAGGTGAGAGTGAGGGCACGACAGGGCCGACGGCCTCCTGGCGGGGTCTGAATCTGGGCTCCGTGTCTGTTTCAGATGTACGACTACAGCCTGGACATGTGGAGTCTGGGCTGCATGCTGGCCAGCATGATCTTTCAGAAGGAGCCCTTCTTTCACGGGCAGGACAACTGCGACCAGGCAGGTCCCGCCCGTTTTAAATGGCACTGGTTAATCGGCTAGAGCCGGCGCCGACCTGCGGCTGCCCATCCGCCATGCCCGTTTGTTCACCCGCATGTCTGTGTTCTGCTCGAAGCTGGTCCGAATTGCCAAGGTCCTGGGCACAGAGGAGCTCTTCGGATACCTGCACAAGTACCACATCGAGCTAGACCAGCGCTTCAAGGACTTGTTGGGCCAGTGAGTCCCTGGGGGGCTCTGCTGAGCTTGGGGGGCACACC
>JAABNX020000008.1:3884425-3899624 GCA_015163995.2 Mormyrus lacerda
AAGAAACCAGAGTAGACAGAGGAAACCAGCATGACAGGGAGTACTTGCAAACGTAACACACACACACACACACACACGGTGGGGGGGATTAGAACCTACACCCTTGTGGTGTGAAGCAACGGGGCTACCCACTGAGATACTGCAACTAAAAGTTGTCATGACAAATGGAACTCTGCTAGCTTTAATATTTTATCTGTTTTGTTTGACTAGACAGCATGAAAAGGAAATGAATGACAAAACTGATGTAAGGAATGTGCACTGTTTTAATGAAAAAGAATAAACAAGCTTCCTGCGACGTGTCACACTGCGTCCCTGAAACCAAGCAACCTCACGGCTGTACTGACTGTCCATGTGACACTAGGTTTCATTCACTTGCATGTCATGTGACCTGGTCATACTGTCCCAGAGGTGTGTTTATTAGGTCAGTGTAGAGGATCTGTGGAGGAAATCTTAAAAGAATCCCAGGAGAACGCTACATAAACAGGGCTCGATTCTCTTACTTCTCTTAGTTTACCACCAGGGGGAGCCTCCTCTGAAGGAACCTTCCATGTATGATCGGTTGCTGGGCAGATTGAGTGTAAGGAGGCGTCTGGTATTAATTCATCACAACAGCAGGGCTAAGGTTACATCCCCTTCTATTACAGTGTTTTGTTGTACAATGTACAATGACAATAAAGTTAATCTATCCTGTTCTATTTCACTGTGTTTTTCTTTCACGTTCTGGAAATACAGTATTTCATGTATAATCCGCAATTATACTGTAATTAGCTAATTTTCATACAAATTCAAAACTGCACATACAGAGATATTGCACTTTACAGTGTAAATTTAAAAAGAACAAAAGCTTATATTTGAAGTAATCGTTTAGACCAAGGATTAAGTCACTTGTCGGCGCGTCTCATTTATGTCAGTCCATAAATTCGCATGTACACTGAAGCACAGTTAGACAATGTGAAAACGACAGCTGGTGTGTCGAACCCAGGCCTGGAAAGGAAGGTTATTTGGCTGCAGTTTGAGTTGCAATGGCAGTTTCCTGGTGTTCTGTGAAAATGTATCCTAAAGGAAGATTCCTTCTGATATTACAGTGATGGAACATGGTAGATGGGACAGGAAGTATGCATGTTTAGTGCAAAGCTTTCCTCCACTCTGTATTGTTTGCAGGTAGTTTCCCTGATGAACTCTTGCTTCTTCCCTTAGACCCCACATGGACACCACTGTTACTTATTCTGATTATTAATTAAATCCATCCATCCATCCATCCATCCATCCATCCATCAAAGCTTGTTCAGTAAAGGGTGACCTATTCCAAACAGCACAGGACACATGCTAACATGCTGGATGGGATGCCAGTCCACCTCTAGGCTTTTAATAACCTGTAATTTTCTTTTTCTTTGCTCGTCAATGACACTATTCTCCCCAAATCCGGGCTGAAGCATTAGTTAAGGATTTTGTAATGTTATACCTGATTTTCTCAAACAATTGCCCTGTATTCTCAAACAATTAACACAATTAAATCTTATCTTGAAATGCAGACGGTACTGTGAGGAATTTGTGAGGCACGGTGTGATGTTTGTTTAAAAGAGCAAATGGGGTTTGTTGTCATTGAACACAGACCAGAGTAATCTATGTTCCGGGGTATTGACCGTGCGCTAAGCCTGTCCTTTACAGATGACAGATTCAGGTGGAACTTGGAGTCCTCAGCACCTCCCACAGCTTGCCAGTGCCGTGTGGCCGTCAGCTTCACGCGGCTCGTTGGACCTGTGAGGGTGTGTGATGCAGTTTCAGGAGGATGTTGGGTTGCGTACATTTCCTTCCAAAGCAGATCCAGTCAGCATGCTCCCTACTGCAATGTTACATCTTTCCTCCTCCTCTCCATCCACCCCTTTTGCGTGTCTTTCTCCTCTCTCATTCTCTTCTTTCTCCTCTCCTCTCTCCCTCAGGCTGGTGTATGATGTCTCCCCCCCCCCCCCCCACTCCACTGAATGTGCTGTGCTGACTCATCTGGGCCAGTACGTGGTGTCAGTGTATTACTGGGGATCTCCTGCTCGCAGAGCAGACGCAGGAGCTGATAGGCTGGGCAGCATCTTGCTGACACGCACGTAGCATCAGAAAAACACGGGGGCAGTGCCACACTCTCTTACATACACACACGTAGTCGGAGCAGGAGCACGAAGTACTGCAGCAGGTAAGAGATTTCCTTGCTGCTTCTGGGAGCCCTTTCAATTCGATGGACATATGACCGTAGATGGCATCTCTTTCATAGACATGTGGCTGTAGATGCTGCTCAGGCTGTGGAGATTAAGGTGGTGATAGGAGATTGTGGTCTCCTGTCCCTGCTGCATGTGGGCATTCTGCCCAATGCAGGATCCTAAAAGCTGGATTTGTGTGTGTACACTGAACCAGGAGCCCACAGTAAAACACAATAATAACAAAAGAATACTTTGGTTCAGATGTTCCTTTATTTTTGTGGGACCCAAATAAGTACTGTCTCTGTGCTGTAGGTGTTTGTTTATTCCTGTGGGATCCATGACTCTCTATGTGCTGTAGATGACTGTTTATTTCTGTGGGATCCCTGACTTTCTCTGCGCTCCATGCCTGTTTATTTCTGTGGGATCTGTGACTTCCTCTGTGTTACATACATGCCTGTTTATTTCTGTGGGATCCCTGACTTTCTCTGTCCTACACGTGTCTGTTTATTCCACTGAGTTTGCTGACATAATGGTAATGGTGAATAATAATGATGGTACTTTTTTGGCAAATGACAAACATGACCTTCCTTCCTTTAACATCAATAGTTAGGCAAAGAGAACACAAGGGCCTGTCTCTGTCCTGAACCTGACCTCTTGGTCTGATCGTTCCCGTTTCCCATCAGAAAGTTGCAGGCCGTACAGCTCAGGGCGACAACTGAAGTGGTTTGATGGAAACCCGCATTCCCAGCAGCAGAGTGACCGTAACTTTATTCGCTCACGCGGCCACTCAGTGTTCTTTAAAGGCCACGTCCGCCCCTGGACTCATCTTGACTGCCACTGGGTTTCACCTCGGCATCCTCAGCCACATCCTTTCTCCCATTTCAGCTGGCAGTCTTGCCCTTGTGTGAAGTGAAGCCTCACATTCACTAGAATTCAGGGAATGTCCAGGACCAGAAGTCAGCTGGCAAACAAACAGCCCTCACACCAAAGACTAGCAGCACTGGTGTAGGTTTGCATGTAGGCCGCTGTAGATAGGTTAGTAAGGTGAGATAATGAAGTTTAGAGCTAGTAAACTTATAACTAGTTGAGTTGGGCAGGGGAGTGACCCAGTCTTAGTGAGAGATACTATGTCTAGAAGACAAAACGAAGTGAGGAATATCAAATATCCAAATCTATGGCTGTATCTCATCTGTCTTCCGGGAGTAAAATAAACAGCTTAATAGAAAGAGATCTGTGGACATTTTGCTCTGTTACACGTGGCTGCAGAGTAACGTGTCACACTCTGTGCTATTTTCCTCTTCGACTGATATGTTAATTGATATTGATCTTCTTAATCCAGTCTGTTCACTGACCTCAGCTCTGCATCAGGGTTTGATTATTTCCCTCGGGGAATGGAACTTCATTTTGCAGCCTGTCCTTCCACCATTTTGCCTTCTGTTTGCTATCCAGTACAAGGGGACACTGTCCTGTTCTTAACCTTAAATTTAGTCTGTCAGTATATTTGGTAACACTTTACATTAAGTGCACCTTCATTTGTTTTGCATTTATAGAACATTTATAGAGCAAGTACACCATAACCTTACAACATTTCTTAACTGCTTTAATATACATTAATAACAAACATTACATGATTATACAATCATAATGTTTGTTATTAATGTATATTACAGTTGTTAAGGGATGTTAGGATGTTAAGGTATACATACATGATGATTATGAATGGTTTATGAATACTTAATGAATACATTTTCAAGGTGTACTGACTGTTTTATGAATGCAATATCAAAGCATTATGAAGGTGCAGTCAATGTAAAGCATTGCCTTAAATTTATATAAGTTTGACCTGTTCTGTCCTCTGACTCTGCTAGTCTGATTCTTCATTGGTGTGAAAGTCCCAGGTTTTCACAAACATGCTTTGCATTGTGATGCTGATGGGAAGCATCTCTGTCACTCTCACCTACTGCTCCAGTGATTCCAGGCCGCTGTCCAGGGATGGCTCGGATGCTGGAGCACCAGTTCACCGAGGAGAAGCCTCTGCTGGCTGAACAGAGAGGAGGTCAGGAGGCAGACATGGTAAGCCTGAGGTGTGAGTGCACACGTGTGGTAGTGAGTATGTGAGGGGGTGTTTGCAAGTTCCATCTGTGATATTTGTGTCTTTCTCAACAGGAAAACTGTGAGCCTTTCATCTCTGTGGGAAACTGGAAGGTACAGAAGAAAGAATGGACGACGAGACAACGGAGATGTTTAACCGCATGCACATGCGTGTTTCTGCAGTAATGCTTTCTGTGGGCACGTCTTTTAGGAGCAAAACATAGAGACTCCCTTTGGGTGGCTGCATGTGGCGACCCAAGGAGAGCCCAAGGCAAAGAAACCCGTCATCCTGACCTACCACGACGTGGGGCTGAACCGTGAGTATATACCCCAAAGCATGTGCAGAGAAGAGGCTGCAGAACTGAAGTTGGCCAGCAGGGGGAAAAATTAGAAAAAGTACAGGGACATTTAGGACATGTCTTCTCTTGGCTGTTTTATTTGCATGTGGAAAGTTCTCTGTGAGAACTTGTTTCTCCACAGACAAGCTGTGCTTCAACGCCTTGTTCAACTACAACGGCATGCAAGAGATCACGAAGAATTTTATGGTGTGTCAGGTAGATGCCCCTGGACAGCAGATCGGGGCCTCTCAAATGTCACAGGGGTATGTTCTCAGATATTGCATATCCTCATTCAGCCTATTGAATAAAAAGCCTGCTGTTGTTTATTGTGCTCTGGGATTGATTGAAAGTCCGTAGCTGTGTATTTTGTTCTGTGATTGATTGAGAGGCCTGCGGTTATGTGTTGTGTTCTGGGGTTATTTGAAAGGCTCGCTGGTGTGTGTCTTTCTGTTCCTGGATTTGTTCTGTTTGATTGAAATGACTGCTTTTTGTTGGGACTCATTGCTCTGGGTATTTATGGGGTCTTTACTGGTTGTTCTCTGCAGGTACCAGTACCCCACTATGGATCAGCTTGCAGGCATGCTGCCCAGTGTGGTCCAGCACTTTGGGTAAGTCCAGGGGGTGGGGCTGGGGGATTGGGTAGGATTAAAGTCCAGTATGAAAAAGGAAGTCTGGCAATGGGGACAGAATGAGGTGAGAGACAGGCGGCTAATATTGAATGATGTGGTGATGTTGTGTTTTGTTCCTCATTCCCATGATGCAAGAATCAAGAGAATTCTGGGTATTGGAGTCGGAGCAGGAGCCTACATCTTGGCCAGATTTTCGGTGAGATGAGGGTTAAAAGCCATAGCAGAGAATGTGATATGCCAATATGTCCAGCTCTCACCCTGCACTCCCAACATCTTAACATCCTTTCTCTCCAGCTCCTCTTCCCAGATCTGGTGGAGGGTCTGGTTTTGATAAACATCGATCCCAGTGGCAAAGGCTGGATTGACTGGGCTACTGGTAAGGTTAGTACTGTACAAAATACAATCGATGATCACATAGAAAACACATGGTCTTGGAATCAGAGGATTCAGTCTGGCTGTGAAGTCATGCGTTTGTTCTTGATAAATCTGAAAATGGGCAAGAACAGCCGGCTGTTTGACTTTGTGGGTTACTGAGAATTTTGGGTGACGTCCTGCCTTCTGTTCTCTTAGCTCACAGGGCTAACCAGCACTTTGCCAGATACCATCCTGCCGCATCTCTTCAGCCAGGTGTGCTGCACAATCACCTACATGTTGGAATTAGAACCAGTAATTCTTTGAAAAAAAAAAACTGCATATATTCTGCTACTGTTAGGCAAAATTCTGTTGCAATTCCAATTCTGTCCATAGGAGGAGCTGACAAACAACACAGAGCTGGTTCGAAGCTACAGACAGCAAATCAACAGTACGATTAACAAGTCTAACCTACAGCTCTTCTGGAACATGTACAACAGGTGAAACACACACACACATGCTCTCATTGTTAAGCACATTCAGTGTCACTCATACTTACATGGGTTCAAACAGACATGGCGTGAAAGTGCACACGCTGACAGTCATTCTCGTTTCAGCCGGCGGAGTCTGGACATGAACCGATCTGGGTCGGTGCTGAATTCAAAGACACTGCGGTGAGTGTGTGACAGTCAGTGTCACCAACTGTAGTCAGCTGGCTGGAGTGAGATTTTCAATTCCAGACAAATCCGCACACATATTTACATATATCCAGCAAAGTGTTATGACCTTGCAACTAGCCAGCAAAGCTTGCAAACTGCCCCAGTGCTTTTGATGTGGCTCATTTTAAGTTTATAAGGGAGTAATATAGATTTCTTGTATGATTTCTTGCACGAGTGTGTGAGTCTGAAAGCATGAGTGTCACGGCTGATGCGTGAGAGTTGGCAGCCCTGGAGAGTGTGTGAGTGTGCAAGTGTGAGTGTCACGCCAGATGCGTGAGAGTGCATGAGTGTGCAAGCCGACCTGTCTGCACTGAATATTCACAGTGATCCTTGGTGTCACGATAAAAGCTCCTCTCATTTCCTGTCCTGGTCTGGATATCCTTATCACTACTGCTGCCTTTCTTCCATGTTGTTTTTAGTTCCATGTACTCCTCTTCGCTCACTCCCCCGTATTAAATCCTGTGTGCCTTGCAGCACTCTGCCTTTTTTCACTTTTTACTCGCATCACTTCCTTTGTGTGCGACATAAGCACAATCCAGTGATTGATCCAGCCTCCAGAACTGCTTATCCAGTACAGATTTGTGGTGAGCCTGGATGGAATGGGATACCACTCTGTGTTCTGGCAAGGGTCTGTCCTTTCTGACTGCTGCTGGCTGCTCACTCAGCCTTTACAGAACAGCATAGATAAAAACATGATATCCCCATAGTTGCTAAAGCCTTGCGGGTTGTTCTGGGTACTTTCTCCTCTGTCCAAAGAGAAAATGTAGTGTCTCTTTGTCTTCCGTCTGTTTCTGACAAGGTATTTCACCATGTGCAAGAACCATTTTTGTGGGATAATTCTAGGCTCAGGTAGTTCTTACACATTCTATGCGTGTGTCCATGCATGCTGTCCTGCAGCTGCCCAGTTATGCTGGTGGTTGGTGACAATGCTCCTGCTGAAGAAGGAGTGGTGAGTCTGCTCTATGTTGAGGAACATCTATCAAGACCCCACCTCTCTCTGCCCTGTCTCTGTTTTTGCAGCTTCCTCTTTTGAGCCATCAGTCCCTCTCTTAAAATGGATTTATAACATTATATTACTATTAGATTTTTCTGTTTTGCTTCCTTGCGTGTTGTCATCACCTTGGCCTTCTTTGACCTCCTTGCCCCCTGCTCTTTCATCAAGGTCGAATGCAATGCCAAACTAGACCCCAGCAATACCACGTTCCTCAAGGTGAGAGGTTTATCAGCACATAGATGGTACTGTAAATCCTGGCATGAAGATCCTACAGTATAACATGATGCTCTATCGTGTGCCAGATCAAAGCCCCGCTTTAATCTCGTGCTTTTTATCCTCAAGATGGCTGACTCTGGAGGGCTGCCCCAGATCACACAGGTTAGAGACATGACTCATTTTCCCACAATACCCCTTCACCCAATTACATCTAGGGGAGAAATTTTATTTCACAGGGTTTTTGTCTTGTTGGTTTCATTTGTTTATTTCTTTTTCAGCCTGGAAAACTGACTGAAGCTTTTAAGTACTTTCTCCAGGGTATGGGCTATGGTAAGTACATCACTTAAATTGTTTTATTGTGATGTGGTGAACCTGCAATGGAGACCATCCTGTGAATAGAAACCTGTCTGATCAAAATCACCTTGGCATGGAAATATTGCATGCATTGGATGCATTGGATGCATTGGATGCATTGTATGCGTATGCATATGTATTTACTGTACCTAGGGGTATACAGGTGTATGTATAATCACTAACGTCTTTGTTTGTGTATGTGTTGTGCATTTTGTTATGTATACATATTTAATACATGTTTGCTTAATACGTGTGAGTACACATCTGTTCAACACCCCTGTACTGCCTAGAACTTGCCCTGGTTCCCATGAAACAGTCCACTGGGTCCCTGGACCAAGTCCAGTGCTGGGGACTCTGTCCTCCAGGTGCACAGTACACTGCGCTGGAGGTGCCTTACCGTCCCGTCTTGGTGTTACGGCGCGATGTGGGTTTCTCGCTGCTCTCCCGTCGAAAGGCCTTTGTTAGATCTTTTTAATTCTCATTTTTCCTTCTTGCTGCATCCGCCAGTCACGCATATAAGGGATCGAAGGTTAAGTGGAGGTCCAGGTACTTCCTGTTCTTGTCTTTCTCTATATATTGCCCTGTATATTCCTCCTTTATTCCCTGTACCTTTCCCTGGATCTTTATAATGTTTTTTTGCTACCTTCATGGAATCAGACCCAAAGACATGACAAAAAAATGCTGTGGAGGTCACATGGTGTGGCCTACATGACCCTCTGCATGATGGAAATGAATGCCATTCAATTCCATGACGACCCACAGCTAAAGGCGCTGTCCTGCCAGATCAGTGTGTTTAAGCTCTAAGGCTGGGGACACAATGGAAAGCAAGCGTACAGAGGAATGAATGGCATAGCTGGTCCTAAGCAGAGCAGTGAGTGGACAGAGAAAAAGCTCTAACAGTGCAGGTGGTCACTGTCCCCATGCTCTCTCACCAGCCCATCCTGCCTGCCCCTTCCTGCCTGCTTCTGAGTGGTAGACAGTATGTCACATGTCTGCCCATTACAGCGAATCACATGCCAGCCCATTACAGCTTGTCGCATGTCTGCCTATTTATCCGAAACACAAGTCAGGATTCTTGGCATGATATTTGAGTTTGTTCTATGCGTTTCTCTTGATGCCAGCAGATCATGTGAGATGTAGCAGCATGATTATTCATACTCCATATGAGAAGGGACAGAAGAAAAAATTCAGACACTTTGAATAATTACAGAATATTAGTCTGCGGCAGCTAATTAAAGGCTGTATTACCAGAGTTATACTGGATGCCTTAAAAATTTAACCCTGTATGTCACTACAAGTCAAATATTGACTTAATGAGGTAATAATCCTTTTCATCAGTCTGTCTCTTCCATTCTTTCTCACACTCTTTTTCATTCTCTCTTTCTCATTCTCTGTATCCACAGTGCCCTCTGCTAGCATGACCCGCCTGGCCCGGTCTCGCACTGCCTCTCTGACTAGTGCTGGTTCCGTGGATGGTTCTGGTCCATGATGGGGGCAAGGTGCTCTGTGGACTTCCCATGATGGACTCTTTTGCTCAGCCCGTCTCGACCTTCTCTGCATTACGTACCACCTTACTCTCCAATAAGGGAGAAAAGCAGCATTCTCTCTCCCTCTTTTAGATTCTGCCCAGTGCCTGACTCTCTCTCATGAGTACCCTCCATGTGCCACAATGTAAAAAGCATACTAACCCTGTACCTAAGAAAAACCCAATTCTTCTTCTCTACCCAGAAAAAAACCTGCTCTAATCCTTTGCCCAGGGAAACACCTACACTAATCCTGTAGCCAGGGAAACACTCACACTAATCCTGCAGCCATGGAAAAACCCACACTAATCCTGTAGCCAGGGAAACACCTGTACTAATCCTCAAGCCAGGGAAACCCCCTCACTAATCCTGTAGCCAGGGAAACACCTGCTCTAAAGTGTGTTTCCCAAAAGATCATGTTAGTAACATACATAGTTGCAGTTGCATCATTTCAACTATGTAAGCTGCCTTTGGGAAACACATTCTGAATCCTGTAGCCAGGGAAACACCCGTATTAATCCTCTACCCAGGGAAATGAATATTCTACTCTTGTACCCAGAGAAACACTATCTTCTACCCATAGAAACACCTGCACAAATCCTCTATCTTGGAAATACCCACTTTAATCCTGCAGACAGGAAAACACCTGCACTAATCCTCTATCCAGGAAAATACCGGCTCTAATCCTGTGCCAAAGAAATACCTGCTCAAGTCTTGCACCTGGGGAAATACCTGCTCTAATCCTGCACCCAGGAAACACCCACAATAACTCTGAACCTACATCTGTATCAGGAAAACCCCACAACACATCTGTATATAAGGAAGCCCTTTCCTTCAGTGATTCAAAAGATTCAGAGGTGGTTAAAATGTATTAGATTATTCTTATTGTTCTGATTATTTTGTCTTGATGCCCACAGTGACTCCAAGGTGACCTACTGAACTTCTTTACACAGCTCTGTGGATGTGAATGTACCGCTGTCCCAATCCTGAAATGTGACCTCAAATAAAGGCCAGGCAGAGCGGACAGAGAAACCTGACGTGAAGCTGTGTTCTAACACAAACACTGAATGCTGCTGTAACACACCCTGCAGGTCACATACACCAAAATGTTTTTCAAATAATTCAGTGCCTTTCTCAAGGACGATGTAGGGAGGCATGGCCTCAGCCTCAGGGCGGACAGGGATGCCGCTGCATACAGACTCCATCGTCCATCTCCTCATTCCTGCGCCATCACATTCTCTTGTTCTGCAGAGAATGGTGACCTCACACATCTACAGGAAGGGACGACATTTGTTCTGACCTGCCATTGTAAATGAGATCAATACATTCCTCAGTCATATGATGGTGGTGAACATGGCTATATGAGAAGTGGATGTTAACGCACATTGAGGCTGGTGAGAAGACTGGCTGCTCCATAATGCACTATATTGATCACTGCTTCATACTGCTTCATACTGATTGCTGCTCCACACTGACTTCTGCTACTGCTTATTCATCCATGTACTGATTGCTTACTGACTACTGCTTCATACTTGTCCATACTGACCACTGGTACATACTGCTCCATACTGAAAGCAACTTCATATTGCTCCATACTGACCACTGAAACATACTACTCCATACTGATTGCTGTTTCATACTTCTCCATACTGACCACTGATACATATTGCTTCATACTAACTGCAAAACTGAGCATTCTCCTTCCACGTCGTTAATTTTTAATTAAAAAAAAAACCCAAAAAAAAACAAAACAAAACTCGTTAAATTAATTATATATCGTATAACATATAGAGGAAATGTAAACCACTCATAATATACAATCGTTCTGTTAGCAAAATCACAATTTCAAGTATTACATTACTGCTATGTAAACGTGCGGCTTCGGAAATTAAGTTGGGTAACTGGGTGTGGGACGGCCGAGGAGCGAAGCTTCACCTCGGAAATCGGGTTACGCTTCCGAAGGACGGACCTGAAAGGCGATCACGCACTGCGGTCTGTTATTACAATATGCCCATCCAATGCAAGCCGCCCGCATGAGGCGGTTTTTAAAGTTTCCTGGGAATGTAACATGTATTTTAGAATCCGTCTTCTTCAATCTGTTTTGGCAATTTTTAAAGCCTTTATGTCTGGTCTGTTTTTAAATAAAGTCTTAAATCACAGAAGATGATGGACAAAACTGATTCTGAAGTTTGCAGCCTAACAGTAAGTAGCCGTATAGTTTCTAGATCACAGATAGCTGCTCTGTGTATTTCACAAATAATTCACAAGTGTAATATAGGTAACAAGATAGATAAAACATAGCAAAGATTAAAAAAAATGCGTGTTAAATAATTATGCAGCGTAGCTAGTTACACTATGACATGTGGAATTTAAAGGAGACCAGGGTACACCGATAAAATAACTGCATCTTTATATAATATGAAAAAAAACAAAATAATGCAGACCGTGGCATTTCGCCGTGCTAGAATACGTAGCCTATCGTATTGATCCGGATTATTAGCAGAATTCGCTGTTTTTTGACGTGCCAAACCATGCAAGTACACCAGCAATGCTGCACGCTTTAGGTGATCATTATATTTCAAGGACATCTTGTCTAGCTTGGATAACTGTCACATTTGACGGGATACGTCTAATGATTTAAGGGGCTTAGATATGAGGTAAGGATTAGGGTGGGTAACAACAGACAGGAGTGAAGACTTCAAACTGCTGTAGTTTGGTGATAATGCACTCAAACGGGGCAATAGTTACAAAGCTAGTTAGTATGCACACACATTATATCCTGAATTTTCATACCCACATTAACCATCATCATTGTGCTTGAGATAAGTACAATTGAGTATCTGTGTTTCCACTCATCTATGATATACGGTGACCCTAGGTAGAAAGAGAGCGATATCATCAGGACCGTGTTACAGTATGGTAGTGTTACAGTATGGAAGTGGATCCCTTTGTGATGCATTTGGGTTTGTATGTTTGTCAGCATATCTGTCTATGTAATTCGAGTATAACAGTCACATTTAACCTGTAACTCCCCCACTGGCAGGTGGTACATTCCTAGTGGCCACAGACTCTTCCACAGTGTGATATAAAAGGGCTGTGCAGGTATGAGAGCCCGTAGAAATCCGGGACAGGCTGTGCAGATTATCATTGATTCCTGCCTGGACAGCTGAGCATATGGCCATGGGCACTGGCATTCTGGATGGCCTGACAGTCATGATCGATAGCATTTAGCCGGGGCTGGCTTCCCCTGCACTGCCGGGCAGAAGGATACACGGCAGAGTGAGGGAGTAGCGTGATGGAGCAGCACCAATTTGGGAAGAAAGAGAATCTACCACTGGATAAGGTCCTGGCCATCATTTGGTCTGAACTTCACTACCTACATGATGAAGTTTCAACTATGCTGGAGATGCATGTAAATACAAAGTCTTCCTCTCTGTTCATATATACTGCTTACCTCTGCTCCTTCTCTGTTTAAATACAGTCGCGTCCCTCGTCCCTTTGTTTCAGCTCTTTTTATATACCACTGCCTCCTTTTACTTCTTGTCTGCTTATATACCGCTAGTTCCCTTTACTTCCACCTTGTTTACTTTGTTTATACTTTCCTTTACTTACCTTTTTGATATACCATTTTTCCCATATTTCCTCTTTTTATGGACTTCCACTTCCGTGTACTTCCTTTATTTATATACCACTGCCACCCTTCCTCTCTGTTTATATACCACTGCTTCCCTTTACTCCCTTTGTTCATATACCGCTGCCTCCATTCCTCTTGGTTTATGTCCAACTGCCTCACTGTAAATAGACCACTGCTTCCCTTTACTTACACTCTGTGTATATCGCTGTCTCCCTTTATTTTCTGTCTGCTTATACAACATGGCTTCCTTTTACTTCCTCTCTGTTTGTATATCTTTCCCAAACCTGCTTTATCTGCTTTGTTTTTTCTTTGCACCTGTATGTACAGTTCCGTTAAAGAGAGTACTTGCTTCAAGCTTGTTTCCAAAAACAAGGATAAACTACTGTACATTTCAGAGAATATTTATGAGATACGGGCCTGTGGTACGGGAAATAACCTATGAGTAACTAATATGTTTTGAGTACTGCAGTTCCACATAAAACTGACAAATTATCTTTCTGCTGCACCAATACTACTTGAATGCCTTCAGAAGAATGCCTTTATTGTCATTGTTTTGGTGAGTTCAGTGCCACATAGCCATTATGCTGCTTGCAAAGTGGTGAGGAGGGACTTTTGACTGATGGATGCTGCCGCTCATTGGACTGATACAGCGAAATCACTGTCTTGTAGAGGATGTCATGGAGGTTACTCGTGGTTGTGGTCACTCATCCAGAATGGAAAAGTTTGGGGGTTCTTCACAGCTGCTGAAAATGACTGTGTTTGTGATCAGAAAGTGTAGATTTCAGTGTGTCCCGTATATTCTGTTATTGAATGGTGGGGCCTCTTGAATTCTCCTAACCTGTAGCAGTCTCTCCCATTCTCCAAGCCTCTCCTTATCCATTCTTTCATTCAATAACAGTCTCTGCCTTTCTTCAAGCCAGTAACGGAGCCTCTCTCATTCTTCCAGCCAATAACAGTCTCATCCTATGCGTATAGCCAATGATGGAGCCTCTCTCATTCTCTTAGGCAATGAAAGTCTGCTTCCACAGGCGGTGATGGAGTTGCCAAGGTTTTCTAATGTACAATTAAAATTTTTATCAAGTATGCTTGTAACTGTCTTGCAGCAGAGAAATCTGGATGGGTATGTTGGTTTAGCCAACCTGCCAATCCAAGTATACAGGAAGTCGGTGAGGAGGGGCTTCGACTTCACCCTAATGGTTGTGGGTAAGGCACACCCCCGTGTTCTCCTGCTGATTAAGTGTAATATTTAAGCTGAATGAACAGAGCGAGTGGGTGTGGGTGTGGTAATTTGTTCTATAAATGTTTTGTTCTATTTGTGCTAAAATTTGTGCTTCCATTTTGATGATTCTGGTATTTTCATTCATGCCCCAGAACCTCCAGGATTTTATGCAGACAAATGGGTACACATTGGTATTACTTTCTTTGTGGGAACTCCTACTTCACGTCAATTTCCTGCACTCACAAAATTCAGCAATATATTAAACCGGATATTAAAATGAATGGTTTGGCACTCAGCAATTTGTTTTTTTTTTTAAATTTTAAACATTTTACATTTTAAAAAGGACCTTAAGGGGTTGAGAAGGATCATATTGTTTATCTTCATTTCGTTTGTCCATCCAAGTTTCTTCTGTAACTGCTTTTCCTATGCAGGGTTGTGTGTGGGGGGAGTGAAGGGCTGTGGGGGCACCTGAAGCCTAATTCAGAGGCTACAGGCACAAGACAGGGAACAACCCCAGACTCCAACCCATCACAGGGCACATTCACACACCACTCACACACACACCACTCACACATACACCACTCACACACCACTCACACACACACCACTCACACATACACCACTCACACACACACCACTCACACACACATACACCACTCACACACACACCGCACACACACACACCACTCACACATACACCACTCACACACCACTCACACATACACCACTCACACACACACCACTCACACACCACTCACTCACACACACACCACTCACTCACACACCACTCACACACCACTCACTCACACACACACCACTCACACACACATACACCACTCACACACCACTCACTCACACATACACCACTCACACACCACTCACACATACACCACTCACACACCACTCACACATACACCACTCACACACACACCACTCACACAC
>JAABNX020000008.1:3899724-3911308 GCA_015163995.2 Mormyrus lacerda
CACTCACACACCATACACTCACACACCATTCACACACCACACACTCACACACTCACACACCGCTCACTCACACACCGCTCACTCACACACCACACACTCACACACCACTCACTCACACATGCACACCTATATAGGGACTATTAGCATGATAGAACAAGGGACCTATGCTTACACATTGAAAGCCCTGTGATTTAGCCAGTTTTATGTGTCACATATCTGCTGGATTCCATAGGTAAGGCTGGACTGGGGAAATCTACACTCATCAACTCCTTGTTCCTGACTGAGCTGCCCCGCAAGGTCAACCAAGGAGCTTCTCAGCTTGTCCAGAAGACCATGCAGGTGAGACAGAGCCCTCTCCCAGGAGGATGACCATTTGGCTACTGGATCCTGCTCTAACACTATCCCTCACGTTTCAGATAGAACAGTCCAAAGTTGTAGTGAATGAGGACAGTGTCCAGCTCACACTGACGATCGTGGACACTCCAGGGTTTGGAGATGCTGTTGACAACAGTGGCTGGTCAGTTGCTGTAAGGGAAGGTTTGAGTGTAGGTGCGCATGTGTGTATGTGTGCGTTGACTGCTGCTTTTGCATTTGGGATATATATTTCTAGTTTGTGACTTTTCTACAACAAAACTAAAGTCTTTGTGTTGATATTCCCTCTATACCTTCAGCTGGCAGCCTGTCATTAATTACATTGACAATAAGTTTGAGGACTTCCTGAATTCAGAGTCCAGGGTCAGCCGTCGACGAATGCCAGACAGCCGAGTTCACTGCTGCCTCTACCTCATCTCCCCCTCAGGTCATGGGTGGGTGTTGGGCATTGCAGGCTCTGTTACACACACACACACACACACACACACACACACGCATATGCATGCGCACCTTCAGAATCAAAAACTTGTTCTTGTCAGTGTAGTGAGGCTTGTATGTTGTTCTGAACAAGGTGCAGCAGACTCTCTATATAGTGTGGAAATGATAAAAATATCACCATTGCATCGTACCCAATGTCCTCCCTGCTCCCATTCCATCCAGACTGAAACCTCTGGATGTAGAGTTCATGAAACGCCTCCATGACAAGGTCAGCATCATCCCCCTCATAGCCAAAGGTGATACACTTACTCCTGAGGAGTGTCAGCAGGTCAAGAAGCAGGTATTCTAGTATGCTTGCGAGAGTGCTTATGAGAAGAGGTGGTTGGATAGGTGTGTATGTTAACTTCTTAAGCCCTCAAAAAAGGATGTTTCTCCTTAACAGGTTATGCAGGACATCCAAGAACACAAGATCAAGATATATGAGTTTCCTGACACAGGGCAACATGAGGGCCACAAGCTCATGTGTAAGATCAAGGTAGAGGCTCAACACTGCCCTCTGCTGGTGGGAGTGCATCACTGGAGGCACTTGGTCCGAAAGGTGCTTGGTCTGCTTTCAGATTGCAAAAACCAAAGAATTCCTAAGCACCTGTGCTAGTTCAGATGGCTGATAAAAGTTTCATTATAAGTCAATTTTGGATTGGAACATAGCAGTGATATGCAGCAAAGAGAGAGAATCCCATAATAGAGGACTACAGCATAATATCACCATCTTTCTGTCACCCTTTTAATCTCACTGTTCATCTACAGCCACCTTGTAGCTCCCTGAAGTTAATCACACCAGACTGTAAGCAGCACTCAGTTAGCATTTGGAGGCCTTTCCATGACTAGTGGAACCCCCATTTTATATAACTACACGAAGAGTATTTTAGTACCATCCATTTTGAAGTAATATGTCAAAATCTTTCTTTAATGCTATCTTTCATTTTTTCAATGGTGTCATAAAGGCTCATTTTAAATCTGGAACAGAACTGAGAATTTCAAACACCAGTCATAGATTTTGGTTGGACAGTCTTGTTACCATGGTTACCTTCCTGAAGGGAAGTTCTGTGACAGGAGAGTATGCCTCTGGCGGTGGTCTGCAGCAATGTGGAGGTTGAGATGGACGGGAAGAAGGTCAGAGGTCGCCAGTACCCCTGGGGTGTGGCAGAAGGTAGGTGGCAAGGTTAGAGTGATGAGAGTTTGGGGATTTGGTTCAGTTCAAATGAAGTATTTCTTACCGATTTTTACAGATCTATGTTTGAGTTACAGTGCTTTTCTTTTTCCTTTCCCATGCTTTCCGTGATGCACAGAGGGCATCCTTGGTAAACGAAACATCTCTTACTTTTCCGCTTCTCACATGATGTTCATATTTGAGGTCAGAGATGAGATTCTTCCTGACACTTCAAAGCATTTTCCTCGCCCGCCTCAGATAATGGGGCGGCACAGTGCCCCCCCCCCCCCCTTCAGATTGGGGGGGGGGAGAGGGGGGGTCTTGAGTCTCTTCCTGCAGTTCAAACACACGCAATGTTAACCTCTTTAAATTGCCCATAGTGTGTGCTTTGCTATGGGCTCAGATCCCATCCGGCGTTTGCCGCGGCCTTGTGCCTGTGGGGAGTTGTGTCTGGCTGTGTGTACCAGGTGGGAATGTGTCTCTCATGTATCCAGCCCATACACCTCTCCTCCTCCCCTTATTTCAGTGGCCAATGGAGAACACTGCGCCTTCGGTGTCCTGCGTAAGATACTCATCAGGTCAGAGCACGACTTTTGTACCATTGTTGTGGCACTGTGGGCTGAGCTGAACAAATCAAACACTGGTACAACATGTACAGTAACGTGTGGCCTGCAGCCACGTCCCCTGTTGACATGTCGTTTAGAAGGGTTAGCTCTCGGAAAAATCAGGTTGCTGCCATTAAGAGGTAACTGTCCAAGTGGAAAGATGAAGACATCATTTTGTAGACAGTGTTGTCTTTTGAGTTAGATGATAAACAGGGTCCTGGCTTATAGTATAGATGTAAAGTGTACTGTTCTGTTGTATTGTATTGTAATGTACTGTAGAGACACCAACTGCCGGAAACAAATTCCAAATTGGCCAATAAACCTGATTCTGATATTCTGATATTAAAAGTGGTGAAGTTATAATTATCACCCCTTACTGAGCAGCAGTGCCAGTGTGGTGTCCGTCTGCCCCAACACAGAACTCATATGCAGGACCTGAAGGACATCGCCAACAGCATCCACTATGAGAACTACCGTACCAAGAAGCTGGCAGCACTGACCTGTAATGGAGTGGGTGGAGCAAATGCCAAAGGAGAGCTCGACAAGTAGGTCCCTTAGGGCAGTGTTTCCCAATCTGGTGCTTGGGGACTCACAGCAGTTCCTAGCAAAAACATGGACTGACTGCGGGTCCCCAGAGCTGGATTGGGAAACACTGCCCTAAGTGCATGAAAACATAAATGTTCATCATCTGTTGTTTTGATTGGTTAAGTTTTAAATACACATTACAGTATTCAGATGCAGCATGTCAGATAAATACGCACCCTTAATGAAATCTGGCTTTGTGTCCCATCCCTCTCGTTCATGGTTCTGACTCAGATGCCCTCTGGCTCACATGGAGGCGGAGAGGAATGAGCATGTGCTGAGGTTGAAAAAGATGGAGTGTGAGATGCAGCATGTCTTTGAGATGAAGGTTAGGGAGAAGAAGCAGAAGCTGAAGGACTCTGAGTTGGAGGTAAAAACTCATGTGTGATTACAAATGCAAGAGGACAGGTTAGACTGCGGTGTGAGGCCAAGTGTAATGAAATGTGAAAAACAAACACGTCTGGTCTCCAACAAATCAAATACAATTTCACACTTTCATATATTCTTCTTATGCTAGAAATGCAAAAACTTCATTGGTTTGTGTTTGTGATGTTTGATGGCTGGTGGTTATTGAATGCATTCAAATGAATTGAAAAAGAAGTTCCCACAAATACAGTATTGCGAATGTGTGTGTGCGCGCGCGTGTGTGTGTGTGTGTGTGTGTGTACACGTGTCAGCTGGAACGGCATCATGCACAGATGAAGAAGAGCTTGGTAGCTCAGTATCAGGAGCTGGAGGAAAAGAGACAACAATTTGAGCAGGAAAAACAGGCCTGGCAGAGACTCCAGACATACAGGTACATCGGGAGGGGGGGCAGATACTCACAAAACAGACACGGACACATAAGCTCATGCACGGTACTGTGCGTACACATAGAAGCAGTACTACTCACAGATACACATGTACTCTGTGAATGACAAAAATATTCACTAGTTTCCATTACATTTCATTCTAATCTCTCATCTATTTTTATAGGTCAATGGAAAAGAACAAGAGGAGGGGAAAATTATTTTGAAGCTACTTTATTTCAAAACCACCGTGTAGATTCCTGATGAAATCCTTGAATTGATAATAGCTCATTTTATTAAGAATCCCCCCAATGTGTTTGTATGCAACCTCTATATTTGTCTGTTTAGGTGGACTGGGGTGACAGTGATTCAGTGAAGGTCTCACAGTGAAGTCAAGGCTGAGAGGAAATGCCATAGCTCAGACATAGAGAGGCCCCATAATTTAGTTATCATGGTTATAAGTGCCCCTTGTCATTGGGGATATGTGGTTTTAATGCAAAATTAATGTTCTAATTAACATATGTGTATGTTTTTGAGGGTAACCATCCTTCTACTTACTTTATTTACCAATAAAAACAAAAGCCATTGTAGCAGGTTGGCTCTGCAGGTTAGGAGTCACTGGTTCAAATGCCACAGCTAATAAAGTAATCATAGCACCAGTGGGCTCTTGAGCAAGGCAGCTAATCACACTAGGTGCCCTCACCTGTCTATGTGTATCTCATAGAACAGAAAGATAGGATATATGAAAACTGAATTTTGCTGTGCATGCTACCTGCACAATGATAATAAAGGCACTCTAATTCAAATCAACTTGCTGTCCTGTTTAGTAGGGGGTGAAGCTCAGTGCGAATGAGATGAATCGATCTGTTGTTGTTCTAAGATGCAAGTATTCTGCACTGGTTACACAACAGAAGTGGCCTAATCCTCACTGGTCAGATGAAAATGCTATTTGTACATATTATATTCAATAAAAAGTAATTATATTCTAAAGTGATATTTGAAAATGTTACACGTGTTAGTCATATTATGTGCAATAATAATATGTTAATTAATCTAGTTTCTGTTTCTGTTGCTCAGTTTGTCGTAACCTGTAACCGAGAAACTATGCCACCCGCCCAATTTTACGTTTATCATACTGTATGTATTAAAGGGCACCTGTCAAGGGCCGCCTGCATCTGCGAGGGTATCCTTGCCCCTCTGACGTCCTGTTTCTAATGTATGACTGGTTGGGCTCTCTCTTGCACTCCCTGGGAGAAAAACCTAGAGTCACCTACGCTGTTCCTTGAGACAGGTCCGAGACTTGATGTGGCCCTTAGAGATCATACTTATGTTACAGGGTGGACAAACAATAACCACTACTAAGAAAGGAATATGCATTTTAACACACGCGCACACGCGCGCGCACACACACACACACACACACAGGTAGGCGCCCAACCACCTCCCTGACGGTTGTAAAAAAAAAACAAACAAACCGGACAACCTTCATTCCTACGTCACCACGTAGTCTGCGCGTTCGCTCATTGGCCGTCTGGACACGCGGAAGGCGCGGCAAATTCGAAGTTTGAAATCGGGAGCTTGAGGAGAGACGCGTCGGCTCGCAGTCCAGAGCGAATCTGGGTCCTGAGAGATATTTTCACAGCGGTTTGTACGGCTCCCGACGTCTGGTTTTGGCTTTTCGGATACCAGAATCTGGCCAGTTATAAGGTGCGGGTGAAATGGAGCCTTTTCTAGAGGTAAAGTAACATTTTTCTGAGTACTGGAGCGGCGTACCCCGATTTACAAAATAATGATACATTACACTTTGCAGATTACCTTGAGCTGTTTTAAACAAAAGCCTGCTCATTTTGAAATATTGCTGGTAAATGTACTGCCTTAACGTTACTCATCATATCTTTTTTGTTTGTTACGAATTTGCACTTTACTGGTTTCTACTTTTCTGTAGTTAAATATCGAATTGGTTCATTTGTCAAACTAACGTTCATCAAAAGTTATTATTAAAGTTGATAAATTCCTCTCTGTTACGGGAAGAAATCTTGTAAATAGTCTGTAGGGTTTACAATCTACCCCAATGCTTTTGATGCAGCTTTAAGTTTATAATGGAACAAAAACAGATTTATCCTAAAAGACTTCTTGCGTGAGATTCTGGAAGCGTAAGTGTTACGCTAGATGCATGAGAGTTGGCAAACTTGAACACTTTTTACTATAGGTTTAAGAGTGCATTTAACTTCTAAGACAAGGGTGGCCAGTTTTATCCAGAAAGGGCCGCTGTGTGTGCGGGTTTTCGCCGCATTTCCCTAATTAGAGGACTGATTGCCTGAATAGTTCTCTCACATGGGTTTGAACATCTTACATAAATGTTATCCCAAAAAACCTGCACACCAACTGGCCTTTTGCGGATAAGATTGGCCACCCCTTTTACTAAACGAAAGCAAACCGATTTGGGGTTATACCTCGGCCTGGTTGGGGCCTTGGCCAGTCGGCAATGCGCTGTTTCTCACCCGGTCTCCAGTAGGTGGCGTTGCTCCGCCTCCCCCTCCCACTTGCTCCTAGACCTTAAACTTCTGCGGTTGTCGTCTTCCTTTGCTTATCCACCAGCATGTCTCTACAAATGCTGCTTTGCTTTACCCCACACACAAACTGCTTTGATTTAAGTCTATTGGATATCCTAGTTTTTATATGAGCAGACTTGTTAAAGTATTAGCCACTAGTATAAAACGTCTCTGAGCAGCAGATCTAGGCAGACTGGATGAGTTTGATTATGTTCAGTGTGAGCTTCTCTGTCCCTCGTGCTTGGAGTTTATTGCAGTAAATCTGCACTGGCATGGAGATATTCTTGGCAGAAAATGGTAAACCAGCTTGTTTTGATGGACCTGAGCAACTTGCCAAATTTTGTCCATTTGTTGTTCTGACACAAGAGGCTCAAGGTATGAGGCTAACTTTAAAATGGTATACATTTTTAACAGAAATTGAGGTCTTATGGGCTGAGTGAAAAATGTATAATTTTTCGGTCCTGCTACCATGCATTTGGAAGTTTTCTCCGTCTCGTTTTTCTTACAGACGTCATCGCGTAGCAGACCTGATGCTTTGGAGCTGCACTCCCCAGACGGGAATGGTGTGGAGGATGGGATTGGTGTGATAGGAGGGCAGAAAAGACAGAGAGCCCTTCTGTCTGATGATGAGGAGACCAGTCTGCCCATCCCTAGTGAGTGTCTTACACTTTGCTTTTGAAAGATTCTTCTTGGATGTACAGAAAAAGTTCTTGTTTATGATAATGTCAGGACTGAGTGACTGTTGGATAGGTGATTTTTCCAGATTGTTCAATGTTACTCTTGAAAACACTTAATTGTAGCACATTTTTCACTTGCTTTAATCCTTTTATACACACGCAATTTTTTTTGCCACGATGACAATACAATGTGGTAACGTTGGATGAAATTGGATATTCCATAGAACCTAAGGGATCACGAGGTAAACAATGGTAGAAGTGGAAAGGCTAAGCGTGTTGCTCTGTAGGAATGCACAGAAACTGACACGTCTTGTGTGATGCTTCTCTTTATATTTTGTTAGTTTAGTGAATTTTTAATAGAATAGTGTTACTCATACATTCATTTTTTACTGACATTTTAGAATTTAGCTGAAACAGGAGATTTTAACCTGTTTTTTTTTTGGAAACTGTTCTCAAGGCTTTGAACTGTGTTGAGTTTGTTGCTTGCATTGAGGAATTTGTGCTGTTGTAGAGTCACAGGACAGTTCGAAGCGGCGGTGCTTGGAGCCGGTGGGAGATGAAAACATTGACCCCCTGCGTCGATGGCCCGGGTCCCCTGAGAGGTCTCGCCTTCGACACCTGGAGCAGGAAGTAAAGCCAGATACCCCAGCTGTTTCTTCAGTCCGCACCAGACTGCAGTGGCTGGGGCAAAAGCAGGGAGGTCAGTGCCCCTCTGGTGTAAAAAGCATCTTCCCTTAACAAAGGCAACCAAATTGTAGCAAGTATGCTTTAGGAAACTTTTTTACTAACTGCAAGATCCAAGGTCATGCTCCCTTTTCTGTAGTGTAAGTCTGGTAAATCGCTGCAGATGGAGCAGTGCCACAGAGATGCCTGTCAGACCCCGTGCATGGAGAGCCCACCTGCAGCTCGGAGCTGCACTCCATAGGTATGGATGCTGCTTTTTTTCCCCCCCTGCCTGTGTGGGCTGGTGCACCTAGTCACACGGTTTATGATGTAAGCTCAGTCACGCATGCAGCATGCTGCTCCTGTCTGCATAATCATGCATGCATGCAGCATTATGCCCTCAGGCTGGGCACACGCATTCATGCTGTCTAACAGTTCCTTGCGTGCACATCCTGTACTATGCAACAATGTGCAAATGATGGTTATGTCGTTGATCTCATTTGTTCTGAACATATTCTGGTAAAGGACCTTCTAGAGGGTGCTGAAATGTTTCCACCCTGAGGCCGCTAGCGTGCCACTAGCTGCTGCTCTGATGACACTGAATGAATGTTGTTCTCTGTAGGTAATGTGGAGTTCCGTTCCCGGGTGGAGCGCTTCGAGCCGCCGCCTCCGCAAAGCCCGGCTCTCTCCACGCCCCGCTCCCCGGCGCTCTCCAACCTCGCCCGCTCTGTGCAGCAGAAACTGCAGAGCGCCGACACGCCGAGTTCAGTCCGAGCCTCCCGCATCCGCCAGGTGGGTTTCCGTCTGTTTGCCTGTGAGACCGCTGTCCTCACTTGTGTCAGTATGGCTTACTGTGCCTGTGCACCAGGAGCGACAGGAGGAGCTGCGTCTACTGCGATCACAGCCAATTGCCGAGAATGCTTGGATGAAGAGGAGCCTGTCGGACCCCTCCCTGGCTGAGGTGTGTGAGGAAAGATGGAGAACTGGACTCTTGAATGATTTCTGACTCTTTCACTTTTCAGCTTTTACTCCTTCATCCTTCCATTAGAGCAGGGATGGGTTTTAGCTTCTCCTGAGATGTAGTTACCTGTAACATTGGGAACAGCTGTTGGGTTAATTGGTTGCCCGATGAAGAAAGATTGGTTGCGTTGTGTGACCTCCAGTTTTCACCAAAAGGTGAACTCGCAGCTGCCATCCTTGCCACGAGTGGCTCCTCTCTACAGGAAGCTGCAGTGGCCACCTTTGCGTCCCTGGGATGTGAGTGTGCTCTCAGGGATTTGGGGTTAGAGGTTGCACCTCTAGAGCTTGTGTTTGTAGAGGCTTGGTGATAAAATCACAAATGTCTGCATGCCTTTTAATCATGCACAGGGTTTTTTCCATCTGGTGTAACGCTTTATTTTGTGTTCTACACAAGAATATGCAAGTCGAAGCGGACCAGTTAGGTGCATACCTAGTATGGGACTTTCTGTCTCAATACCAATACCTGGGCTATGGGTCTGAACTGATACTGAGTACCAATCCAGTACCAGACTTTAATTAAAGAAGCCATAGGCTTTGCCTCACTGTGGAGAGGACTTTGATCATTCTTTTATGTGTAAAGTAACATCAGGCTTAACTTGATCAAAGCTTTCCCAACATTATAAAACACATATGAAATATTATATTGGCCGATTGGATAACTGGAGCAACAATAGAATAAAGTTGTGCAATCTCTAAAAATTGGAAGTGTGCAAATCAATGTATCACCTACCAACAAACATGTCGACGCACAAGTATAAATGCTGGCGATGGCGTAGGCCGTTTAGCGTAGGTTACGATGTAGGCTTGGCTCAAAAGTGTAATTCAGGATGGATATTTGGTTGTGAATAATTTACCCAAATAAAAATGGCATTTGTAGAAGTTTACGGTAATTTCTGGACTACTACTACTGCCGCTACTATTTTCACTTGCTTTGGACCCTGCGGCTTATCTATGTTTTTTTACTGCTAACGGTCGCCAGGGGCGGGCTATCTAGGAAGCGCGGGCTATCTAGGAAGCAGACTTAGGTGGTTTTAGTACGCAGGAGGAAGACGATGACACGAGAATTAATAACTGACTTTTCTGGTATAGTAGGCTCGTTATTTTATTACGGCCGCGTTACTGCACCTTTACTGCTGTGTTGGTACTTTTCAAAAAAGATGCTGGTTATTTTGTTAAGCTGCCGTGTTACTGCAATTTAAGTTTACTGCAAAGTTTGATTGATTGAAAGATTTGTTAATAAATCGGACGCTTTGCGTTCCAAAACAGTCATCTCTGTCCCGACAATCTCCGTGGTAGCAGGAACCCTTATATACGGTAATTAAATATTAAAACACCTGCGGCTTATTGTCGGGTGCGGCGTATATATGGAACAATCTGTATTTTTCCCCAAATTTAGCTGGTGTGACTTATATTCAGGTGCGCCTTATAGTCCGGAAATTACGGTAATATTTAGGCTTCTGCAGTATAACAGTAACAGTGTACTGTGGTATTTTCTTTCAGTGAAACTGTCAATGTATTTCAGAATACCAGGATAGTGTTACTTTTGAAAATACTGTCAGTACTTTTTACACCGCAGTGTAATATCTGGACAAACAAAAATTAGATGATGTCCAGTCGTAATACTTAGCCACCCTAATTTATGCTATATGCTGTAATCGCTGTAAGCAATATTTGGTAGTGCTGCCTTTGCATCTAGAAACGGTAGCTTTGCAGATATTGCAAGTAGCAATAGCTTGGCAACTTCAAGAGCGAAATACCTCCAATTTGCTGACTTTTTGGCTCCATCCGTGCTCTGTTAGCTTGTGTACATACTGCTGACACGCACACTTGTAGACATAAACATATCAAATTGAATAGATTGGCCCCATTGTCACTGATATCCGGTCCAGCTGTCTGTCCGTGTCGGACTGATTATATTAGTGTCAGATTGGTGCATCCCTGTCCCAAACAGCAGAGTGGATGGAGACAAGGCAATAAGCAGCACTGTAAATTACACAGGTGGAAGCTTCTGAGAACAGAGCCAGCAATGATGAGCGGCCCAGACCAGCATGCAGTGGCAGCCCTGCTTGCCTCCTGGAACCTAGTAAGGAGCTCCCTTCCAGTTCAGGTAAGATGCATAGTCCACTGATGGGAATGGAGGACGGAAAGGTATCGGGGTGGAAGCACATGGGTGACACGGGTGTGGAGTTCAGTAGGTGGTATGGGTTTGTAGGACTTATTGCGGTGGTTGTGGCACACTTCAGGAGAGCAAGAGGGACTTATGTGCCCAACAGGAAAATACGTTCTACCTGCAGAGATGCTTTCTTCAGGTGAACAGCAGGAGCAGAAGGTGCCTTCACCAGAGGAAAGGCAAAAAGTACCAGCTGAGATGCTGGAAGAATCAGGTTGTTTCTTTGGAAAGCAAGAGCTTGAATTTCTTCCAAGTGATATGATGGAATTTACAGAAGGTCAGCAGCAGACAGGGTTGGAATCTCCTGGAGGAGAACAGCAGGGTGAGGAGGAGGGACAGCCTCCCTGTGTGGGGGAGGAGGAGCGACAGCCTCCTTGTGTGGAGGAGCCGGTTGAGGGGGAAGAGGAGCAGGTTGAGGGGGAAGAAGAGGGGGAGGAGGAGCGACAGCCTCGCTGTGTGGAGGAGCACGTTGAGGGGGAAGGAGAACATCTGGAGGAGGAGCAACAG
>JAABNX020000008.1:3939307-3959426 GCA_015163995.2 Mormyrus lacerda
ACAAGGCCGGATTGGTACAGGGCAGTCAGGGTACCCACAAGGCCGGATTGGTACAGGGCAGTCAGGGTACCCACAAGACCGGTATGGTACAGGGCAGTCAGGGTACCCACAAGACCGGTATGGTACAGGGCAGTCAGGGTACCCACAAGGCCGGTATGGTACAGGGCAGTTGGGGTCACAACAAGGGTGGGATGGTACAGGGCAGTTGGGGTCACAACAAGGGTGGGATGGCACAGGGCAGTTGGGGTCACAACAAGGGTGGGATGGCACAGGGCAGTTGGGGTCACAAGGCCGGTATGGTACAGGGCAGTCAGGGTACCCACAAGGCCGGTATGATACAGGGCAGTTGGGGCACAAGGCCGGTATGGTACAGGGCAGTTGGGGTCATAACAAGGCTGGGATGGTACAGGGCATGATGGGTCTTCACTGAAGTGTACAGGTCTTATGGTTTGGCTGTTGTTATACAAGAATTAATCATATGCTGAACCCAGTGATTCACAGCCATGGCAACAATTGACTCTACAAATAGGCATTCATTTTGTGTGTGAATTTTATACAAAATTGCTTTTGATCATGCATACACCTAGTCTTCATTCTGTAGGTATGTGTTTTTATGGTAATAATATATTAAATGCCAAAATTACGTAAGAACAAACATTAAAACCTCAGGGATAATGGACTTTTGTATCATTCTTTTCATTCATTCTCAGGTAAAAGTGGTCCTTTCTAATCTATCATAACAGGCTAATTGTGTTTCAGTAGAATGCGCAGTCTTTCTGTCTCTCATGTCACCTTATGGAAATTTCATTTTTTAATTGTCCAATTTAACACAAGCTGCCTGAATACTTCTTTAACTCTGTTTCCAAAAATAAGATTGCATAAACTATATTGAACTCAGTGGGAGATGCAAAATGTACGTATGTTAGAGTCAGGGTGTCTGATCATCATGTGAATGTATGAGACGTTTCAAAAGAGCCTCATCCATTTTTCTTTAAAACGTCCCAGCCAAACCGGACTTCATATTTAGAATATTAAAGGTCAAAAATAATTCTTTAGTAATTGTACACTCCCCGCCACCCCCCCTCCGAAACCACCAAAGGCTTTTTTTCAGGCATCTGATTTTGAAGTAAAGTATTCCCTTCGCGTCTCCCGTGACTGCCGTGACTCGCTCCGCCTCGCGCTGAGCCGTCATTCTCAGCCGTCTGTGATGAAACTCACTTCAGCTGGGCTGGACGGGCACCTTCACCAAGCTGTCCTTGGGATGATATTTATTTTTCTAGTCTTTTCTTCATCTGAAGATTGTCAGCAGATTGTTTGAAAGGTAAGTGCTACAACTTCACAAGAAGGCTAAAGGAATAGATGCGAGTGTATAGTGGGAGCTCTCTAAGATATGTTAGAGGGTTTTATTTAGTGTGGTGTTTCTTCTGACCCTGTGTATGGCCCTATCAGTGTGCCACATTTCTAGAAGAAAGTGATTTGGAAATCAGTGTAGCGCACATCAGTGAGTAGAAAAAGCACAAATTAAAAATTCCTTGAACTTCTTGCTTGTATTTTGAGTGATGGAATAAATGTTCAGTAATGTCTGAATATATTGGGCAGCTATACGTAACTAGAGCTGGTTTATTGTTTTCTGCATTATCTCTGTAGGTGTATCTACCCTAAATTACACTATCAGGACATCTCTACATCTCCCAGGGTAGGATCACAGCTATGATGACCTTTGTAGATTGATCTTTTTGCTGAAGTTAACATCAGCATCTTCCAACAAGGGAGTTAAGGAATCATTTGAGCAACCGCTGACTTTTTTTTTTCAGTTGACCTGGAAAATCTGTGAAGTACCTCTTAGCTGCATACTTGCAAGAAATTTGCAATAGTAGGCAACGCCATTGTGGATTCCGTATAGTAATATAATATATTGAAATTCCATTGTCATGCCTAGCTTGAACGTGCCCTTGACTCTCCTAGACAGCTGCTGGTTCCACTAGATGCAAAAAGGCCTGCAGTCATGGTCTGGATGATTGCTTTTAGATAAGCTCTCCTAAGCTACAGGAGAAGTGAGGACACCAAATTGACAGCTCACACAACTGCCTGAACCAGACAGACCTGTTGGCAATGTAAAGAACCAATTCAACCTTAATCTTAATCCCTAAATTATTCTAATGTTCATGCCTCACTTAATAGGTAATCATAAACTGGGAACACAAGAATAAATCCTTGAACAATACACACACCAGCACAAGAGTCATTCAGGGCTGCTGGGTCACCTGGGATCAGATTACAATATGAAGTATTTAGAAGTGGTTTATAATCTGGCCTGCTTCTGCTCCAAAGCTGACTGCACGTAAGATTCTGGAAGTTCTTCTAGCAGTAACTCACAGTAAGAAGCACATATCACCCTTAATGGGATTGTCTTCATAGTGTAATTCCATGATTGACTCACTTGGAGAATAGGCATTGCCAGGGAATGACAAACCTGGCAAAGAAATTATTCCTGTGCGTTATCACTCTTCATCTCTTTGTCTTCCAGAATGCCCCGCTATAAATGGAACTCTGTGGCGTTAATAGCCGTGTTGTTACTCCAGGGCATCATTACAATCCTGCTGATAAGTTCAAACAAATGGTGGAACCTGGTCCCAGAAAAGGTCAATATTTCACACAAGCTACCGCTGCCCAAAGCCAAGGTGCATGTGCTGCTGCTGTCGTCGTGGCGATCAGGTTCCTCCTTCCTGGGACAGGTGTTCAGTCAGCACCCAAACGTGTTCTACCTTATGGAGCCAGGATGGCACGTGTGGTCGACGCTGAATTGGCCTGGTGCTCTGGCTCTGCAGGTTCCAGTGCGTGACCTTCTACGTAACGTGTTTCAGTGCGACTTGTCTTCATTCGAGGCCTACACCCCTGCAAAGCGCAACGTCTCCCACCTCTTCATGTGGAGCCAGAGCCGGGCCTTGTGCTCTCCACCGGCCTGTTCCTTCAGTCCTCATGGGCCCTTCCACAGCTCAACTGACTGTGCGCGCCATTGTGACGCATTCGGATTCAAGAGGGCCCAAGAGGCCTGCCGAAGTTACAGCCACGTGGCGCTCAAGGAGGTGCGTTTGTTTGACCTACAGCCATTGTACCCGCTGCTTCATGATCCTACCTTAGATCTCCGCATCATTCATCTAGTGCGTGATCCACGGGCTGTGGTCCAGTCCCGACTGCAGGCAGGGGCATTTCTGCGGAGGGACGACACGCTAGTCCTGGAGATGGGCAACGCCCGCTCCCCTGACGCCATCTTCCGCGTGGTGCAGGAGGTGTGTCGCGGCCAGGTGCGGATCCACAAGATGGCCTCGCTTCAACCGTACAGCAATCGCTACCGCCTTGTGCGGTACGAGGATATGGTTCGCGACCCGTTGAAGGAAATCGAGAATCTATACAAATTCACCGGACTACAGATGACTTCATATTTGAAGGACTGGATCCACCACGTCACCCACGGCAAGAGCCAAAAGGGACCCATCTTCCAAGTGAGCTCAAGGAACGCTGCCATGGTGTCTGAGGCCTGGAGGGTCAAGCTGCCCTACAGCAAAGTGCGCCGTATCCAGGATGTGTGCAGTGCAGCCATGTCCCTGCTTGGCTACCTGCCCGTGAGCAGTGATACACAGCAGAGAGACCTTAAGATGGACCTACTGAGTCCACATAAACCAAAATATTCCAGTGACTCTGGAAATAAATCACTGAACCGTATTTGGTAGCATTTTTAATCTCAACTGCTAGTTTTTGTTTCAAGGGCCAGTGTTCAGTGTTCTGACTCAAATTCTATAAATAAAGTTGCTTCAAAAATGAATTGTCCAAGTGGCATGGGCAGCAGAGGTAACAGGAAGCAGCATGTCTATCATGCAAACATTGATAGGGCTGATTATGATTCTAGGATGACATGATTTGCTTCCTTTGGGCAAATTGACTATTTACTCTACTTTCCATCTTCTTATAAACCAATATGAATTGGAACTAAATATCTGCTCCAAGTTTATTCTCAATAATTTATTTTAAATTTTACTTTGAATGCATATCTGAATGTATTATGAAACACAGGTGAGCAGAGATTTTAATTTGGAGAAAAGTGGAGCTTTCAGCAGAAGTAGGACCAACCAAATGCAGGGATGCAGAAATGGCTGGGGATGCATAAGCTTCACAGATGTGTCTGACATGAGCCATGGAACAGGGGGGGCACAATCACAAAAAATGACCTACGAATAATTCAGTGCAAACAAATTTTATTAATAAAAGCCATTTTTAGCAGGCCAATTGATACTTGTTACTGAGTTCTGTGATTTGGTTATTCCTATCATTGTTATGTCACCTGCAGCATTAGCCAAATCTTAATGCATACTTTGTACATAGAAATTCTAGGGATTTTGCAGACCCGGGTGGTGGGGGGGTCTTTTTCGGTAGATTTCTATAACTAATCCCCCAAAACATACATTTTATGGCCCTTATAAAAAGCTGGCTTCCATAAATCTGCCAGGGTATCCATGCCCCTGACCACTAACATCAAACAAAAAGGTGTATTGTGAGGTGAGGAGCCTTTAGCAATTTGGGAAAAAAAAGGCAGAAAATTATAACTCCGTTATTCCATGTGGACACGTGGGCATGATCCCCCCCCCCCACCCTTTAGATATGTTCCATGGTCCATGCTGCCATCATTTATGTCATGCTTTACTAACCAATAAGGTGGGTCCTGAAACTACACCAGTTTAGAACCACTGACACAGTATGTTTTCAGAATGTTCTGTCGAGGTCTTCAGGTTCTCTGACAGCATGTTTATCATTAAGATGCTTGAGTCAAGAGAACTGTGAGACTGGCATCCCATCCAGACTGTCCTGTCCTACCTAGTACAGGCTTCAGGCTCACCGTGACCTGATGCAGAAGATGGGTGAATATTATTCTGTGAGTGATGACAGTATTTTTCATGTCACACATCTGCTCTCCCTATGACCTTCTTGAGCACAGCTGCTGTCCCTGCAGTCAAACAAACCAGCCTTTACCCTGTGATTATTTTAGGAATTGAGTTTGCATAAAAACATGACTAACAGCTGCTCTGAAGAGAGAAAAAAAAAAAAGTCTTTATGTCTTTGGTCTTCATGAGAACATCACTGAACATAAACACAGTGACATTTCTAAGTAAAGAACAATAGCAGACAGGAGAAGACCGGACCCATGTCAGACATCTCCGTGGCTGATCTGGGCCAGCACTGCTTGTCTTCAGTGCACTGCACTAGAAGACGTTCACACCGAGGTGAGAGATAATGGGTGTTCCTCTCTCATTCAGGACTGGTTCCGTAGGGCTGATGTACCGCTGAGGTCAAAGGTCAGATCTTGCTGCGCTTTGATTGGCTGTCAGCCACAGGAGCTGCCCTCTTGTTGCGATGGTGGGGGAAAGTTGGCATGAGCTCAGGCTCACATGCTAAGAACCAATGAGAGATGTTCACACTCAGACAGGGACATCCTCAGTCCACCCACGCATTCACACAATGGTCCACCCCACTTTTCCAACAATACTCACGCAGTGGTTTCTCCTTGAAGTAGGAGCTCTCCAGGCAGTCTTTGGCCGTTGCTCTGCGCCGGGGGTTGTACATGAACAGCAGGTTGAGTAGCCTAAGTCCAGCCTCCGACAGCCAGGTGAACTTATTTTTCAGGTTGTTATAAGGCTGCTTCCTCAAACTGTACTGTCCAACTAGTGGCAGGCGAGAGAAGCCCTGTAAGAAGTGAAGTGGCACAAGGTCATTCGGAAGTGCTGGCTATATCGCCTTCATATATACCGTCTAGTGATCTTGTCTTGTGACAACGCTACAGTCAACAATAACAGGGTTATCTGGGTGTGCTTCCATGCTTGGCTGGAGGGGGGGGAGGTCGGTGCTCACAGGCCAGATGTTCTCATTGGGTGTCCCCAGGAGCTGCACGATCAGATCCACCTGCTGAATCTCAGAGCCACCTGGAAGAAGGGGCTTGTGAGCCAGCAGCTCAGCCAAAATACAGCCCACCGCCCTGGAAGAAGTCGACACACAAAAGGCAGAGGGTCTGGACCAAGGCGGTCTTCGGTACATACTTTTTGTTCAAATGTTTTGACAACTTTCTCTCTTTCTCTCACTCACACAAACATTTCCCACTTTGCATAGACAGCACTGGATACTGATTTAATGGTTTTTAAATTTCTCCATAAACTGGACGAAAAATTGAGAGTACTGCATTACACCATATAACAGAGAGAGGGGGCAAAAAATAAGTGTTATAATAAGTATATGTTCAGCATTTCTTGCATTTGGAAATGAGTCGTGTTAAAAGCCATGAGTGTTTCCTTTCCGTCACGCAAAGCTGATGTGACTGTCCCATTCCAGTAATGATCTATACTGTTTGTCATGCAGCAGTGGGGAAATTCTGACTAATACCAATATTGGATATATAGCCGTGGAAAAAAATTAAAAGACCACAGCACAATTTTTTGTTTCACTCATTTTTCTATTTATGGGTGCGCCATTTTTTTTTCCAAACTCCAGCTTGGCTCTTCCCTGCTTCTCATTAACGAAGGGCTTCTTCCTTGCTTTATGGGACTTCAGTCCTGCTTCTAGTAACTTGATGCGAACTGTCCTAGCAGTGCACTTCACACCTGCACTCAATGTTTCCCATTCCTTTTGAAGGTCACTTGATGTCGTCTTCTGATTTGTTAGAAACTGTCAGATAAGTTAATGATCATCTCCAGCATTAGAAACTCGCTTCTGCCCTTATCTGGCTGGGTTCTGGTCGTTCTCAGTGTCTCCCGCTTCACCTTATTCCAGTGTCTGTGGTCTGCTGTCTTAGAGTGGTCTTGTAATTTTCTCAACGGCTGTATTTCTGTCTAATATTGCCGACTTGCTAAGTGGGGTGGGGAGTAAGGAACACAGATTTGCAGAATTACAGTAAATAGTATTTTATTCTCCCTATTTAATAATGCACTGAAAACATACCACAGGCCAGTACTTTGAGACTTTTATAAGGGGTGAATGAGCCAAAGAAATCCTTCATCTTCTGCTATAGCTGACAGTCCAATACCGGTATATTTAGCTCTGATGCTGATAACTTTGAATACTGATAAAGCTTAAATATTGGCTGGCAGCATTGGCTGAAGCACGTACCTGATGCCGATTTTTTTAACAAATTTTGGCTGACACCAATATATCATACATCTCTACATATTGTTTGTTCCAGCTTCATAAAGACATGTAATGTAAACAAATAATAATAATAATAATAATAATAATAATAAACAACAAGGGAAACACACTGCTCAAGAAGCATGAAAGAAAATTGCAATTTCAATTGTGAATGGAAAAAAAAATAAAATCATGGTTTTTATTTTACCCAGAATCATGCAGCTCCATTGGATACTGCACCATACAGACAGAACTGATCTGGCTGGGACAGGGGAGAAACTCACCACATGTCAATGGCGGTGGTCTGGGTCTTAGTGCCCAGCAGCAACTCTGGTGCTCTATACCTACAGGTAGAATGGGCATTGGTGTAAAGCAGGTAGGAAGGAAGAGGAGCGTGAAGATGAGCTGAAGCAGAGCTCACCACAGTGTCACCACCCTCGGGGTCATGGCTTTCAGGGGGATGCCGTACAGCCGGGCTAGACCAAAGTCCGCTGGACAGAGACGGGAGAGACGTACTTACAGCCTGCTCAGCATTTAACTCAGCATTTAACTCAGCATTTAACTCAGCATTTAACTCAGCATTTAACTCAGCATTTAACTCAGCATTTGCAGAATGAGAATAGCTATATTAAATTCAGATCCCATAAATTAGTCCTCCTAGGGTTGCCAAAACAATTTAGCAGTGTCTCACCAATCTTAACACAGCCTTTATCTGTCATCAGCAGATTGGACACCTTCAGATCCCTGTGAAAGACCAGAGGTCATGAAAGAACAATACACTAATATCCCTTATCCCCTTGAGTTCTAGAAAAAATAGATCATTCATAGACAAGACTGGTCTGGACTTTAATTCAGCGCAGTGTGCAACCTTTTCTCAGCTGTGTGTGGGTTCAGCAGACTTTCACATCCCTGAGACTCTGTGGCTGTGTGTGTTTGAACAAGACTATGAGCTGCGCAGCTGACCTGTGCAGGATGAAGTTGTGATGCAGGTAGGCCAGCCCTCGTAGCAGCTGCAGCACAATGCACTTGACCTGGGAAGATAGTGGAGTCAGACAGACACACACCTACACAGAGACACACACAATTGCACCCCCAATAACAATACCCACGGACGCACCTGTGCTTCAGAGAACGGCGCCTGCATGTTCTCCAGCAGACTGGCCAGGTCCTGCTCACAGTAGCTCATTACAAGGAAGAGACTGAAGACATACAAACAAGCACTGAAGCTGAGAGAGCAAGCTTGGGGGTCACAGTGAAGGGGAAACCACCTTACAGTGTCCTTGGAGCTAGAGGTTAAGGGCCTTGCTCAAGGGCCCATGGACAAGTGGCTGTTCTGTTGAGGTCAGGCTCAAACCAGCAACCGTCTGATCGCAGGCACAGAGACTTAGTCCGCTAAACCACACAGTGTATGTCAGTCTGTGTCAGTGGGTGTGCCTCTCCAGGGGTGCATGTGTTAGTGTTTCACCAAGCCAAGGTCTTTCGTGTGTTTTTCCATGTGACTGTACCCCTCCCCTCTGAACGCATTTGCATGTTCCTACCTCTCCAGGTGATTGCCCACTACGACCTCTTTCAGTTCCACAATGTTGGGGTGCCTCAAACGAAGCAACAACGTAATCTCTCGCAAGCTGCTGATGGGGATCCCTGTCAATGTCATAAAGATTTTTACCACAACATCAAGACATCCTTAGGAGATCACCAGCACCCCAAGCCAGACAGAGCACTGCTCACTCACCATCTTTTTCTTTGTCCATCCGCACCTTTTTCAGAGCCACAATCTCATCACTCTTCGTATCTCTTGCTCGATCTGCACTCCAATCACAGCCGCGGGTTTATAAACCAAGTACATCCCTTTCCCTGGATGAGAGGCACTTAGAGGCGTCTTTACTCACACACGATGCCGTAGGTTCCCTCTCCGATTCGGTTCAGCTTCTCAAACTCCTTTACACTTCTGCAGCTTCCTAGCTGGAAGAAGAACAGTCTGCTTCCAGCCGCCACAAGAACGGTAATTACATGAATACTTAGTACTTCAATACAGAAATACCCGTCTGTGGATAGGGCTTCTCTGCTGGTCATGCAGTGAGGAAAGCTACTGCTAAATGACTCCACCAGAGTGTGCAACAGAGCAATTATCGCTACCAGTTATTTTCCTCATGCAGAGAGGTGACACGTTTTACTTTATGTCGTAGTGTATTTATTATTTAATATAAAATGCAGTAAAACAGGTGGATACTGCTTACAAAAATGTTTGCATTTTCGCTCGCCGTTTCGGAACCTGTCTTCAACATAGCGGTCGCTTTGATCGGATGTCTGGGTAAACATGATCCCCCGTTTCCAGGCTAATTTGGTCATAAAAGCTCTGCTTTGTCTGAAGTAGCGCTTACCCGGTCTTGCTGCGGCACCGTGAATGTGCCGCGGTGCTTCAGCGACCTCAGCTTGATGGGACCCGGATCCATGTCCACCGTCGGCTCCATCGTCCCCTACGCTGCATTCCCCCTTTCCTCATTGGCTGGGAGGTTAGACTTCCGGAGTGAAAACAGTGGCACGCGCTTCTGACCTGGACAACTCGAATCCTACCCGGAGTTTTCTCGACGTTAAACTGCTTGTTGTTGCAGTATATAGTAATTAATAATACTTCAAAATTACCATACCCATAATACAATGGTTGGATAAGTATGCTCCGCGTCTCTAAAAGGATACAAAGGTGGACGTTATTACTGCCTGTGCTGCACTGCTTTCCTGAACGGTGCTGCTACTGTGTATGACACTAGAGGGCACCAACACTATGGTTATTACCTTAAATCACAATAACTCAGTAGACTATTTTGTCTAAAGCAACACGAGAAAGCAGGGTCAACCATTCCCTGAAGCATTTTGGGTTAAGAGCCTTTCACGTGGGTCCAAAGGTGAAATTACTCTCCCAACCACAGGATCCGAACCAGAACCAGCAATCTTTTGGTGATGGGCACAGGGTCCTCACCCACTGAGTCACACACCATCCGTATAAAGAATTGATTGGCCCTGTTCTATGCTTGAACCCAGGACCCTTGACACATCAGCATGACCTCCAATTGCTTGAGCCTCCCATCTCTACAGCTGAATGCATAGAAAATATTGACTACACTAAGTGGTTCTCAGTCTCGTTCCTGAAGAACCCCCGCTACAATGTTTTCATTCCAACCCCACCTTATTGGGCTGAGAAGGTCCTTAATAGGCTAATAGTGAATGTGACAGGTTGAAAGCAGTGTAGGTTGGAATGAAAACATTCTGGCAGGGGGTCCTCCAGGAACAGGATGGAGAACCACTAGACTAGACAAAGCAGTGGGTTGGTTCCAGAGTTAGTGTTTACACAGCTCAGAAGGTCCAAATAACCGTGAACTGCAACATTAAGGTCAAACTGAATAGGTCTTCAATGATTGCTGTGGCTTTTGATCAGTAATTACCTTTATAATCACTGTACAAAAGGTGGTGTCACTGTGCTACAGCTTTGTATATGAAGCTGTCTTCTGGAGTGTCAGATGCCAGGCAGGAATTAACAACTCCAGACATCAGACTTGATGGGGCATCTCTCTCCCGAGACACAAGATTAGTGCAGTCTGGTGCGGTGTGTGCCAGATGATGCAGCTTCGAGGCATCCTGCAATGTTTCACAACTGCTCAAGTTGTAGCACATATCTGTGTCTCATGCTGGCTCCTGTAGCTGTTTTGCTGTACCAGTGACCCACTCTGTGCTTGTTGCTTTTGTCTGTATGTTCTGCCTTAGGAAGGAGGTCCCTGGTCAGAATGAGATGTGCCTCTGCAGAACCTAAAAGTAACATCGGAATTCCATGCCAGTTCATTCTGATGCTGTGCCCAGTCTCTTCCTCATGAAGATGGCTGTAGTTGATGGATCCATGTCTGCATTCAATTGCAGTATCATTCTGAAGTGCCTCAAGCTGACTCCTCTCACCACTCAATTTCCTACATGTATTTTTGCACAGCTTGTTAGCACAGCTTAACTGTTACTGGGCGCTTAATAGAGCATTCCTGGCCCAGTCCTAGATAGTCTCTGGGTCCTGATGTTTGGGGCCTGATAGCCAGAGGCATAGGGACAGGACAGGCAAGGTAGGCAAATGCCAGGGGCCCAAGAGGGCGACCGATCGCATATCTGCTTTATTTGTGTATTTTGTTTTTCACAGTAAAGTGAAAATAAAGGAATTATGTTTGTTAAATTATCTTTGTTGATATTATTCATTTAGACTACATGCTGAAATAATTTTACCATGTTGGGTGGGGTGTGTTGGAGGGCCCCATGGAGTTTTTAGCCTAGGGCCCCCCAGTGTCCCTAGGATCGCCTCTGCTGATAGCACAGTCCTTCTATCTCTGACTCAGTTAGCACAGAGTTACAATCTCTGGGCCATGATAAGACAGTGTGCCTGTCTCTGCCCCAGTTAATACTCCTAAAGATCAGCTCTGAAGTTCACAGACGTACACTAGTGTAGGACACTTCTACTGATTGCGATTAGCAGAGACTGGGCCCAGAGACTGTAAATCTGTGTGAAAGCCATGTATTTTTTGGCTTGATCACAGGCACACTTCCTATGGCCAATCAATATGTCACTGACTTTTAAAAACCTATTTAGTTCATTAATTAAGTGAACTGGTGGTGAAACTTAACAAATACATGGAATGGCTGGGGTGCCCCTGAGGGGAGGTTTATGAACTGAAGCGGTGTTCATTCAGCCATCCAGCAAGATACCAGTAACTTTTTGGAAAACATAACAAATCCTTGTTAATTTTTATTGCGTTACTTTTAGTTTGCATATATTCTAATGTCAAAATGTGTTTCTATCCTGAGCAATATATACTTACGACAACAGTTCCTTTGACTGCCTAAGACTTTTGCCCAGTACCGTTCACTGTCATGTTCATGAATTCAAAGCTGTAGGACATGCTTGAGCTGAGTGAGCGTGTGTTTGAATGTGTGCCTGTGCATGCTGGAAATGGCCGTATGGTGCCTCCCGCTAAAGGCGGCTGATTCTTCTATGGGCTCTTTTTAGCTATAAACTTTTTTTAAAATGGGTATAGGGTGTGCGTGTGCAAGTGCGTGCAGGAGAGAGATGTTGTGACAAAAGCTTGAAACAATAAACATTCTAGGGCAGATTACGCACGCGTGCATGAACATACACAGACATACACACACACACACGCTCCCATACTGGCCCTGAGTCACCCCTGAACTCTGAATAACCTAAAACCATCTTGTTTTAGCCCCCACTGGGGGCCTGAGGTTCGTGTGTATCTTAGGTGGGAGTTTTGGCCTCCTAGTTGAAATGTGAGACTGTTGGTGTGACTCTTTGCTTTGATTTGGGGGGGGAGTGGGGGGGTAGGGTTACCGGGTTCAAATACTGATACTTCTATTCCTTCTCACGCAAAGTATTTGGTTTGCTGATTGCGTGTTAAGTTTGTGATGTGTGTTTAACAAATTGGGGACTCATGTTGAATCGTTTCCTACAAGTCTAAGCCTGAACTCATGTGCCCTGTCAAGTTAGTTTTTTTTAAAGTAATTTCTTTACTTTTTATATCAAACAAAAATCACAGCCTTAGTGCCAACACTACAGAGTTTGAAGCATCAGTTAGGAGCTGTTGTGTGTCCACAACTCAACAAGTACAGACAGCCATAAACATCCCTCATAATACACCAATTTCACACCTTCAAAATGCTCTTGGTGGAATGGCACAGGCTAGCCAGTACCTGGCATATGAAGCTGGATTATCTGACTGATATCTGCCGTCTTCAGAGGTGGATCTTGAGACTGTACCCATATCATTAGGGACTGTGTTGTACTGTCATTTGCTGACAACATGTTCTAACAGTTGCTTGGGATGAAAGGGATTAAAGGCATGCAGCAGAACTATGAAGAAGGAGAAGTAAAGCGTCCCAAGAGCACAAGGAGTTCAGGAACGGAAGGTGAACTGGTGGCCAAACATTCGTGGTAGGCAGACAGGGGACTGTTATAGGCAATGGCAAGAATCGTGAGCTGAATCAGGGCTGCAAAATCACTACAAGGTTAGAAATACAGGAGTGGTGTTTGTGTTTAGCATGGGATGGAGAACAGAGAGTGAGCAATAGAGTTTTCAGTGAGTTGGATGGATATAAGGAGGCCAGACAGTAAAGCACTGTAGAAGCACAGCCTGAAGAGCAATGGATGGTGTTCGCAGACTGGTGCAGATGGAAGGGAGGCAGGACCCTGTGACCTAGTGGTCAGGGAAGGTGTGATGGGATTGAAAGGTTGCTAGTTCCAGTCCCCATCCAGCAAGGTACTGCTCCCTGTGTGCAAAATAATAGCTGCCCGCTACTTTGTCACATGGAGTTTAAATGCAGAGGACACATTTCATTGCTGTGGTGTGTCAATAATCACTTTCACCTTTAATTATCTGTGCCCTTTTCCCTTGATAGGCTTAGGTTAGGTTAGGACAGGGATAGGCAACCCTGATCCTGGAGTGCCGGTATCTGGTGAACCACACCTGACCTCAGGCAGATAGTAACTCATCAAGTAGGTTGGAAAACCCGCTGGGTATCGACACTCCAGGATCTGGGTTGCCTATCCCTGGGTTAGGGTGGGGTTATGGAAGCTCCAGCTCTGCTCCAGTCACTTGATTTCTAATAATGGTGCTTGTGAAATAAGAGACTCTATACCTATATTAATGGAAACTGTCCTTGTGCAAATTCAGCGAGCAGAGCCGGTGTCTCACTCTGTGTCAGCACACCGCTACTATCTTTCTGCCTCTTGCCTTGACCCAGAAAATCTAAACTGGTTGCTGTCCTCTGTGAAGCAAGCTGCCCCAGCTGGTATTTTAGTGCGGAGGCAGAGGAGAAGATTGAGAGAGGTTAGTACTTGTCATCCACCTACAGTTGCAACCAGTTGGTGCAGAACCCGCATGGCTTACCGTACTCACCCCTTAATGTTTTTATGACTGTGGAATGCTCAGTCTCTCACCTAAGAATATGGTGGAGTAGCTATGATAACAACGTGGGCCAAATGGTGGCCAGACAGGAATATGAATGTAACTACATCTCAGAACAGGGCCAGACTTGATGGTTTGATGGTAAAGGGCATTGTTGATGTCACTTCCTGTGTGGTTGCTGTTCATGATGTCACTTCCTGTTGGTGGTTCCATTCTCCTTTGGCTGAACTGTGGTCTACACACATGGATTGTGAAGTGACAACTGGCCAGCAAACTTGCCTCGCTGCTGTATTCCTTTTTGTTTTTACCTAATAAACTGGCCTGAAATCTGTTCTGGCAGCTTCCTTTGGTGATTGTGCCAGTGTTGGGCCAGAAGGTATATGAAGCCAACAATGACACCTCTAAGTGATGAGTGGCAGCATGGTGTTGCACGTTGCTTCATGGGTGTCACCGCATGCCATGACTTCATCTGTGACTAACTAAGCTATTGTTCTCCAGGCTCCACCCAAAAGTTTTACTGGCTTCAGCCTGGAACTTCTATACCACACATTACCGATTAAGCAACACAAGTTCTCGTTGCTAGGTGAATCTGGGCACGTTCCTTTCCTGTTCCTGCAGAATCTGTTGTTTTATTAGGGGCTATAAGGTTGTATTTTCTTGGCTTAATTTTACTGTTTAGACTTAACTAGCTAGACCTGAACATTATGAAACATTAGACGGAACAACACAGAATTGTTTAGTAGCTTGGAATTGCTGATCAATAGCTAAGCGTCACTGGTTACATAGCGATGGGGGAGGGTGAGTCGTTCCTGTTATAGGAGTGTTATAAACCTGAATCCCCTCATTGTGCTTGTCTGCCCATACATATCCCTTATCTGTATGCTGTGAATGTCTTAATCTGGAGTGTGCTGCTTGTTTTCTGTTACATCATTTAATTTGTGTGTCCAGATTGGGGAGATCCTTTTTAACCGCAGCAGAAGCATGATAATGTGGCCTAAGAATACGGTTATAAAAAGGTACATTTAACCCCCTGCTATATGAGCTGAAAGCTCCACTTCAAAGTTTGTTCAAACTTCTCACTGCAGAATAAGACTCCTTTTCGAAATCGTACCACGCACATGTCCGTCTGGCTCAGACTCAGCACCTTTTTCGCCACACCTTCCTCCCTTCGCATTGACTCTTAACCCTTTAAGGGCCCGTGTATGCACCAAGTCTTTCGCATCAGTTATTAACATGGCTTTCTGTGGTTCAGTTGTATAACTCCGATGCTGAGATCAGCTAACAGCCCCACCAGCCTAGTGTTTCGCAACTCTGGTATTGACAGACGTCTCTTGACCACTGGCGACCTCACTATTGTAGGTACAGTGTAAATTTCAGTATACTGCTTAAACCTAGGAAGGTTAATCAAAGGGGACTTAATAAAGAAATTATATATCATTTGTGTCTAAATTCTCATGGGCTTTAGCAGGTAGGGTGACTCAGCGCTACTCATTTTCTTTTTGGGAGCGGGACTGTAAACTGCTTTTATTGGTTCCCTCTTTTATTAATGAACATGCAGTATAGACATGTGTTTGGTATATCTTTATTCAAGATTAGTTCAGTTAAAGTCAATGATCACTTCAGTCCGATGTACAAGGCCTTAGGGAGACTGAAAACCTGCGTGGACCATGGACACAGCAGGATAAAGCCTATCTGTTGAAGTTATTCTGGTGCTGATATTCAGGAATATGGTGATAAGCGTTTCCGTCCCTCTATCTGTCCCCTTCTTCGGGAAGCAGGTGTGATTCGTGCTTGATCTAAAATCTCTCTTCTTAGGCGATGGTCTTGAGGTCGTCGGAACAGCTGATTGTATGAATGCTGTGGGAGGGGCTCCCCTTCTCAACCAGCAGAGCCACTGCCTGACCCAGTTCCAGGTGGCACAAGTATCCTGGTGCCTTGCGTTCAGTGGAGGCGACACCTGTGTTAACCCTCACCTGTACAGATGGGATCAGATCAAGCTGGACTAAAGTGACAAAATGTAAATAATAGTATTTCCTTCTACTATAAACCTTGTAATCCAACAACAGCAAATATTCCTATTATTATTGTTGTTGTTGTTATTTATTTTATTCTAACCAAGGCTTCGCTCATTCATTCGAGCTAAAGTATTGTGTCATTTTAGATTTGCATTCGGAATTAAGTAAAGGTGCCGTAAAGGGAATGTATGTGACAACAAGTCAAGGTGACACAGAAACACAAATGGTGATCTGTGTGTGACACCGGGGTAATGCTGAGAGTGACTAGCAAGCTTGAGGTATTAATGAAGGATAATTACAAATTCAATGTGGGTTTTGGTTGGCTGGTCGCCACACAGCACCCATTGATTGCGTTAATAACACCCCCTGCACTGTTTCTGTGGAAACCCTATTATGTATCACCTGGTTGAATTTGCATGGTGTATCTTGGTACTCCTCCTGCAGGACCTGGCAGAACGCTAAGGCACTGGCAGCTCCCACTGTCAGAAAGCCTGTTCCTGGCATCAGGAGCCTGTCTGCAGCACCCCCTACAGGACAACATGTTTCACTACATGTGGAAGGCACTGAACACCTGACAGCAAGATGCAACAAATCTCACTGCACAATAAGCCTGCAAGCACACAAAAGTGTAAGCACTTACCAGTGATGAAGGTGTAAGTTCCCTTGGGATTGTCTCTCACCAGAGGAAAGAAAGCCTTCCATGACACAAAGGTGCTGAAGAGCAAAGCATCCAGTACCTGTAGGCAGGGTGGTGGCGGCGGGGGAGATTAATACAGGGAGGATTAAAGTGTTTCACATGCAGAGATAGAGTTATGATTCGCTGCACATAATTGGCAGAAGGTTGTGATTGGTTAAACACAAAGTCAGTAAACGGCTTAGTGACAGAGAGATGGTGCAGATATTGACTGAACAGCAGGCTCACCCAGTGCAGTTCCTTGAGGTTTTGAGTGTGAGGGGCTCCACCCTGCCACCAGCTAAAGCCCAGAGAGGACACCACATCAGTCACCGTCACCATCCGCGTCAGCAGAGCCCGCTTCACTTGCTCCGCCCCCTCCTCTGATCCTGGACAGGGAAGGACAGTGGCATTTCTGCAATTATTCTGGGTGATAACTGAGGGTTTGTGCTGGAGTGAAAGAAGAGGTAGTGAGGGACTGAAATGACCTGAAGGTGAGGATGAAATGAATAAGTGAGGAATTGGTCGATTATGACTGAGGGATTATGGGAGTAGGGAGGGAATTTTGAGTGATTGACTGAGAGTATGTGAGGGATTACTGGGGAATTAGTGAACGGTCGAGGAATCATGGCTGTCAATCATATTGGGATTCAGTGAGACATTATGGAATGAGGTAATGTGTGGAAGCAAATAACCAAATGTCTCACCTATGTCCCCCTCAAGCGTAAGGAGGTTCTCTCTCCTCGAAGCGGAAATGAGCCCCTTTAACTTCTCCAGCTTACTGGCATCTCTGGAGACAGCTACTACTTTGAACCCTGTACAGAAATAGTCAGACTAATTCATAAGCAAACACACGAAGGATGCCTCTGCCACGGTTTGTAAACATACGTATTCATTTTAAGAAATTTTTAAAACACTAATGTACTTACTTTTTGTTTCATCAACCAAACCTGGTTGTCTTGATTCGTGTTGTAATCCATCCACTTATTTAAAAATGAAAACGGCCCTTTGAAACAAATCCTCAGTCTGTTTCGCGCAGTTTACAATAAAGATCACGCCGGATTGCATGCTAGAATAGCTTATGTATTTATAGCTCAGTCGATTTTTAAGACATTGACACCACAAAGATATCAAGACATTAAATTAATTTGTAGAGGTGAGTTAGGGGCCCCAGCAATGTCAAATCATTACACTCCTCAAAAATCTGAAAATGGATTTTCTGGAACCGCAATGTCACCGGATGTCATGCTAACATTAGTTTAACTGTTAGGCTAATACATATTGTGGTTAGAGATTTCGCTGAATCATTGAACGGTGTCGGTGAGTCAGGCTGGCCCACGTGAGAAGCCACACCCGAGTCCATGTGCTTTTCAGCACTTCCTGCATCAGGACAGCACCCATGGCCACATGCTAAAATTGACCCAAAATTGAATTTGGGATAACTGTATAAAACTGCAGCCAGCGCCGCTAATTCCTGCGGATGAGTCATTAGTGATTCAGCATAAGATACACTGGTTCCTTTGTTAAACCACGATACTTGGTATCCCAAGCTCTACACGTTTTAAAACATTTAGTAAATGTTAAAAAATAATAAAACGCTTCTTTTGAAACTACACGTAAGCTCAAAACTGAATTTTTAAATTGGTGCCCTGAGTATATGATCTGTTAGCAACAGACATACGGATACTTATTGACTGAAATTTTGTCACTCTTCCAGGAAATGAAACCTGTGGGTTACTGAGGGTTTTGCAGGAATTATGCGACTACCTAAGATGGAGAGTTGTAATTATGTCAAACTGACAGCATGCGGTCTCAGTAAAGGTTCTGGAGAGGATGGAGAAAGGAGCAGCCTGATGCTTCTCAGTGTGTCTTAGGTGGGTTGCGAAGCCAAACAGGCTAATTAACATGTTGTAGAGCAGGGGTGGCCAATCGTATCCACAAAGGGCTGGTGTATGTGCAGGTTTTAGGGGTAACCTTTAGGCAGGGTTGGGTAATTCAGGTCCAGAGAGTAAAAATCCAGACCGGGATTTTGTTTCAACCAACCACTTGAGTACTCTGTCACTGTGCCTCTTTATGCTCAACTGGTTGGTTGAAACAAAATCTTGGTCTGAACTTTTTCTTTCTGGACCTGAATTGCCCAACTCTCCCTTTAGGTCAGCTGTTCAAACGCAGGTGAGAGTCCTCTTCAGCCAATGGGTCCTCTAATTAATAATCTAATTAGGGAGTTGTAGTGAAGACCCACATACACAGCCACCCTTTATGGATAAGATTGGCCACTCCTATTGTAGACTAACGTAATAATCTACTGTTTCATGTTACGCTTATGAACGGATGAGATGCCTGCGCATAACTTTGACTTTAATTTGCAATATTAACAAACTTTCATACCCTATTTATGTCAACTTTCATGATAGGAAATAAGTTAAATATGTCATCTTTACCTCACTATAACACTACACAGATGAAAAGAATATTCTAAAAACATTTATCATTACAATATGATGAAGAGGAACCTGACTTTTTCCGGCACGCATGAGATTAGCTTACAAATCACATGCACAATCAATTATTTGCACGTACACATATCACCTTATTTTGGTGTGCCTGTTAACCAAACTGTGCATCCAGCTGCCATGATTTATCGACATGACTGCATTTCTATGAAGGATCAATGCCCCATCGTTCTGCCCACCCCAGGGGGGGCGATCCTGCCAGGTGCCAGGGCTTTATATACAAGTGCATTTGATTCCTGGTGTCACCGGCTCCGATACCATGCAGCTGCCATGCTGCCACAGGCAAAGGGTGGGGCGAAGGTGAAACAAAAATCTTTCGTAAAAGGTTAAATGTGTTGGCACCAGAGCCAGCCCCAGCTGTCTGTGACGGGGTGGGCCAGGGAGTGGCCGGTCACACAAAATCACAAATATATATTCAGAAAAAGCAAGATGTTATAGATGTTTTTGTCCTTCTTCAGAGGCAGAGTACTTATGAGGCTGTGTGCGTGTGTGTGTGTGTGTGTGTGTGTGCGTGTGGTGGTGGGGGTGGGGGGGTTTTCACAGATCACATTTGGGTAGCCTGCTAAAACCTGACCTACTTTTGGTGACATTTTTCAGGTTCGAGCTTTCAGGTTAAGGTTTGGGCTGGGTAGGGGTTAAGTGTGTCCTGACTGGGATAGTATAGCAGCTTATCCATCCAATGTCTATATCACAGTTTAATAACCAAGGCAACACACACACACACACATACACACACACACACACACATACACACACACGTTGGTCTTCCTGTCTAAATGGGGACCGTCCATTGATTTCTATGGGGAA
>JAABNX020000008.1:3959718-3970729 GCA_015163995.2 Mormyrus lacerda
CCCATCCCTAACCTTAACCATAAGTAACCAACCCAAATACAAGACTTTTGGCATTTTTACTTTTTTGATTGCATTTAGCTTTTTATTAAACTGGGGTTGTCTAAACGGGGACCTCAAAAGATTTCAGGTTTTACTACACTTTGGGGACAATTTGGTTCTCAGACATAATCTAGACATAATCTATGAAAACCCATAAATTATGTCTAGATATATATATATATAGATATATATACACACCCAAGGATTATACCAATGCAGCCAAAACAGAAAAAAATATTGAGTTGGCCATCTGAAGCATGAATGATCGTAATCTTTATTGAGGAGAACGGTGCAATATTTCGTTTATGTTTCTTAGTGATGGCATGTTGATCAAAATCATGATCATGTGCACATACAGAATCTGCACACTGACTTGGAATCGTCCCCGATTTAAGGTCCTTTTAACACTCTCACTTTCTCCTACTCTTCTTTTTAACCCGTATTTCGCCCACTGGCATAGTTAGCTAAAGAAACTCCGTCAGTCGCGCGATTTTGAATTCTTTTGATATGTGCGGGGAAGGAGTGGTGAGAAAGGAACGGGGATCCTGAAACAGGACAAACTCGGCCGATAGGGAGCAAGTTCAAATGAACATCCACGCTTTAGAGACAAGCCCCAAACACTTCAACCCGCGACTATCTATATTTGTAAACGAATTAACGGAAAACGACCCCGAAGTCGCTTAGGATAAGCAGACTTGGCATTTATGGGTCATAAAAAGGTCAAATTTCACAGGTTTCTGAACTGATTCGTGGTAGATACGTAAGGGGTCCGAGAATACTTTATTTCAATATAAGCATCAGCGCATAGGAACGAAACATTTTCGCAGAGAAAGAAAGAAAAAAAGAATAACAATTATTATTATTATCATTGAATATATGTGTGTCTATATATATATATATATAAAAAGCAAATCGCAAGGATACATATATACATATATATGCGCTTATTGTGAGCCAGCCTTGTTACCGGGTCTGGTCTATTTAAATAACTCATTGAATTTTATATGAAATGGTGAAAAAGAGCAGCCCTTATATGATAAAATGTAATACTACGGAGGAATAACGGTTTTCAGTTACCAAGACTGTATGGTTCAGCCGTGTAATGATATCAACTTCCAGCTGAGTCCACCTTACCTTTATCCAACAATCCTTTGGCAATTCCCGAGCCCACTGTGCCCGCTCCGCCGAGCACCAAAGCAACCCTGTTCGAGTTAGACATCCTGATTCCAAACTGCAGGGACACGCAATGTGCTGAGCTGTAGGAGTTTCAAGTTGGAAAAGCACTGCAAGGGCTGAGTCTTAAGTCTTGTATATATAGTTACGCCTTTGCAGTCACACCCACCTGCACATCTGACCAACGCAAAGCAGTCAAAAATTATTTTCAATATATAAAATATTTTCTCATCAATAATTTGGCATTTCTAAATAGTTGGATATTATTTTATTAATTTTATTGACTGCATCGACGAACAAGTTTCCTGAAAAGCACTCACCGCTTTTTTAGTTAATCAAGCTTATAACAACAGAATTCAAAATAAACAAAGCGTTTCTGCAAAACCAAAATACTATATTTTATATTATAAACATTTCCGGGGCTCTTGCTGTGCTTTGTCAACCAACGGTCATTGATTTGAAGAATGTCAATTCTTAATTTTAAACATTTAATCATTAGCCCGTTTTATATGTCATTAACAGTGGTTAGCTATACGATTTTTAATAAGCTAATTATGTCGCATAGCTTCTCTAAATAACTATATGTCGGAATATGATGTCTGTACATTTAAGAATGCTTTACTGCGCAGAGTCGCTGTGGGGCGTTACAGTTCGACTTTTATTCTGGCACCTAGTTGTTCCTGCCCCGGCAGTCAAAGATTCCCGTAGAGAAACTATCATATTTACATCGTAAAACCGGCCACATCAGCAGCTTATATGCAAAACTCCAGATAACCGAGAAAGTCAAGAATGGCGGAAAGGTAAGATTCTTCGCCGAGGAAGTTGCGATTGCCTTGTGTACGATTCGAATAATTAAGAAATCTTAATGTGAAGTCGAAGGAAGTAAGACGACGACGGGGAATCCCTGAGTTTGCTCGTTTCATGTGCTCTGTATTAAATGTTGTTCAGTCATGTGTTATGTAAGTATAGTCATGAGATCGATAAGGCCAAAAACTGAAAGTGAAATGACAGAAACACGCATTTCATTTTATACTAACAGAGCTCGAGATTGCAGTTTACAAATGTTTAAGAAATGAAGTGAGCGTATGTTAATATACTCTTTTGACTTCCTCGTGTGTTCTTTTTGCCTGTTTTCGTTTTCACTTTGTCGTATAACCGCCTGTGCCCAAGTCTGAGCTGTGCAAAGCTTCACCAGACTGAAGTCGTCTATGGAAGCTTCTTGAAACGGCACTGTTTAATTTAATTTATTTTAATTTTTGTCTACCTATATATTATTTGCAGTTGCTTTCGATGTGATCAATGGAGTCATAGAAGTGCCATAAAAAAGAATAAATTTGTAAAAGAATAATAAAATAAATGTTGAATAAAAAAGTGAAATAAATATAAATTAAAATTAAATAATAAGTAAAATAAATGATCAATTAAAGGAACAAGAAAATTAATGCTTTTCTTTATTGCTTTTACTTTTACCGTATTGGTTTTACTTTTGCCGTATTGCTTTCAATTTTACAATTTTACCATTAAAAGCAATACAGCAAAAGTAAAAGCAATAAAGAAAAGCGATAATTTTCTTCTTATTTTATTTTTATTTGTATTTATTTCACTTTCTTATTCAGTATTTATTTTTACAGATTTATTCTTTTTTATGGCACTCCTGTGCCTCCGTAGTGATCGTGTGTCTTTTAGACGGTGCATTTTTGGAACAATCTCGATCTTTACCTTTTCCCCCCATAAGTTGAACTCTGTAGTGTTTTTCTGAGGTTACTCTTCGTATACAAAGTGCCCCTGTGTGTCATTTCAGATTGTAGGCTGGGCCCTTGATGACATAGCTGTGCTGTCTTTCATTAAACACTGTATTTTTCTGAAACGTGCACAAGCTGTACAGATCATTCAACCAGTTAGTCCAAACCCCAGGAATTGGTTGGAATGTGTCCAGTGGACACACATCCCAATTTGACATCCTTGCTTAAAGAGGGCTGGGTTTAGCAGCACTCTATCACAAAGCTGGATTTCGGGGTTAGCAAGATATTTTTTCAGATTTAAGGTAGTCTGGACTAAATGTAGGTGAACAAAGATAAAGCCCATTTAAACTGGGGTACCTTAAATCCAACAAGGTATCTATCTAATCAACAGAGCATGCTTGCAGATCCGTTCCCTAGAACGATCTGAGAAAGGCTGATGGTGTAAATGTTTATTTTAAGGCGTGCCAGTGTGCCTCAGGTGTGCCTCTTGGCCCCTTTGTCTGTGTGACCCCCCCATGTCTCTCTTCCCCACAGCACAATGAGCACAATGAAGGCTTCAGATAAGACTGATGTCTGTGAGCAGTACCACAGCTGTTTGGAGAAGTGTGTGAAGCAGGGTGACAGTGCTCTGCTGTGCCAGGACCACATTCTGTGTGTGCAGAACCTGCTTTCAGAAGGTGATGGGCAGATCTTATTCAGCACCATGGGTGTGGACCTCTTCGCCGTCATGGCGGCCTCAATCCAGAGCTCTGGCGCTGGCCTTGAGGGGCTTGCTAAGGCTTTTAAAGTTCTGGAGCTTGCAGCCCTCAACCTATACCTGTGTCCATGGAGGAAGGAGTACAAAACAATTAAGGTGTGTGCCTCTCAGGGTGCTCGAGATGCACCAGGTTGACGTCTGCGTGTGTGCAGGCCATGTGTCATGTGTCATGTGTCTCTGTCTTCATGCAGATGTTTTCTGGCACATACATCCACCAGTTGGCACCAGTGCTGTCTGAGCAACAGGCTGCTGTGTTTTTCGGGTTGCTTGGATACCAGGTCGCAGAGGGGCAACGGCTGGAACTGAGGAGGCAGCCCACTGCAGAACAACTTCGAAAGCTTGCATGCGCGTTCTTCTTGGCACGCTGTGAATGTCTCCTCCTGCTTGGGGCCGGGGGATCTCGAGGAGGAGGGTTGGTTTTTGAACAAGCCCTGGTGAAAGAGGGGCAGAAGGGGCGTGGCCTGCAGGAGGAAAGGAGCAATGTGCTGAAGCAGTTGGAGGTGAGGAAGCAAGACATACTGTTTGAAGGGGACCTGGACCTGTACACAGCAGAAGCGTGCAATGGGGTGAGCCAGTCAGACAAGCTGCAAGCACAAGATCATGTCTGTGGAATGAGCCTTTACAGCAGTGGCAGCACCCTGCCTGCAGGTGGCAGCAGCAACATTTCTGTGCAAGATGAAGCTGTCAGTCCTACTACATCTGACCAGCTGAACGAGGTGAATGACCCGGCCAGAACACTCTATAGTCAACAGGAAGAAGCAGCAAAGTCTGTAAAGACTGAGATGTCTAGCGCAGGGATAGGACAGCAGATTGCTTCTCAGGTCAGTGGGAGTGATGGGAGAGCTGCAGAGTTGTCTGCTGTCTCCCATGGTGGGAAAAAATGTCTGATGGCATTGCACTGTGAGCAGTGCCGCATCGTGCACAGCCTGAACTGTCCTGAGGCGGAACACTGCGAAAGACAGAGACATCATACACACTGCATACTGGAAAACACGACCCACCCGGAGAGAGCTGTTCGGGTGCAAGGCCCAAAGGAGCATGAGAAGCCAGCCGCATGTTTGAAGAGACACACCTGCCTGGAGGAGGGACTGTCATTTGTCCAAGACCCCATATGTGAGCAGGGCCAGCACTGCAGCAAGACCGAGCACGCAGTGTTGTCCAAGTGGTCGCAGGATTCCAGTGAACATGACACCCCACAATCTCGCACCCACCATTCCTGTGATCCTGGCAGATTCACCACCGACGTTCTGCAGAACATCAGCTGCAGTGACTTGAAGCTTTGCACGCATCTCCAGGAAGATGTTGTGAAGAAGTGCACAAATACGAATGACTGTATGGTTCCTGTCGGTGCCGTGTGTAAATACTGCCATGTCGCCTGTTGCAAGTTGTGCTGGTTCAGGTGCCCAATTACCTGTAAATGCGGTCAGACCATATCCCCAGTCAAGTGAAATCCTGCCTCATTCACAGTTAAAGATCTCACCATATACTTGACCATACAGGCATGTTTTCACACAGCACTAATCGAGAATATATCCACTCAAAACCTGAATTTTATTTGAAAAATTGTTCTTACATGGTACTGAAAGGATTGGGGAGAGAAATAATCTAATTCACTGTCTTGCTTGTTGCAAAAGAAAGAGAGAAAAAGAAGAAACAAACCATTTACTAGTTTTTTCCCTATTTGTGTCATATGTGATTTTGGGAAAACAATGAAAATAGGAATTGCATCTGGAATAAGCCACTCACAGTTTTTTTTTCTAATTTCGGGTATTGCCTAGTCATTCGTGATTGGAGATTTTAATCAAATACATATGGACTTTATAAAGGTATTGTGCAAGTATTAAAGCTGAAAACACCTGAGATGGGTTACTGTAATTTGTTCGAGATTTGGCTTTTGACTGCTGAGGTGTGAGACATCACCCATATATACCCCGCCAGAAATAATGGATGAAATTGTGAGATTAATATTAAATATATCATTTTAGTTGGTGAATAACATAAAATATCAACTAGAATTTTTTTTATATAGGTTCCAAGCCACCACATGGCTAGAATCATCTGTGTTTATATGTCTGGTCGGTCTGTCTGTCTATCAAGAAACGCTTCGCCCAGCATTGCAGTCAGCTGTCATCGTGCTTCTAAATCTTTGTCTTCGTAGATTTTTGCCCGAACATGTTCCGAACCTGAACACGTGGGTAACGCAGCGGAAGCCACTGACCAATGGGAGGAGAGCGGATCTTTTATATGTTCACGGCGTGCGTTCCTGGTTTCTCCTGCACAGGCAGTGTGTGTTATCGTTAGGTGGGAGTAAGGGAAGTGAGTAACAAAGATGGACAGCAATGTGGTTTTCACTCCAGCAGAGAAAAAATGCGCCCATCTTATCCCAGCGTTGGCTGCCTGGACCATAGAGCATGCCTGGGTTCACCGGATAGAGGGCATCTTTGACGGTACGAAAACGAGAATTCATTAACTTTGTAATGTAGTGCATAAGACCTATTGCGGTAGCGGTGGCGTCAGAAACCGATTGTGTAATTGTAAGTGAAAATTATTAACTTAAACACTCGAAACACAGTTGTTATTCTGTGCTCAAATAAGTGCTTTTCAAAATTTTTCATTATTTTAGTTCAGTCTGTCTAATAAGTTGGGTTGCCACCTCTGCTTTGGAACATTTCTGGTCACCCCTATTTAGACCTTTCACATTAGGGCTGGTGCCGGTGTTCTGACGAGTTGAGCTACTTTGTCAAGTTAGGTTACCGTAGTGCTACCTACCCTAATCCCAAAACTGTGGAACTGCACATGCGCAGAAAGGCTCGTAACACGTCCCCATAGGATGCTCAATTCGTCAGAAAACCGGTGTTCGTATGGCTGTCTTGCCCCACTTCCTTCATATTGTACACTAAACCTAAATGAACAAATCAAACTTTTTGCTGAATACTAATCATCGGACACAAACGTCAACCATTCAGCATAAAGGTTATTCTGTTCCCATTCATGGTTGTATGATGTAAAACGTTTAATTTTCTTGCTGGGTTTTTATTTTGTAGCCGGTCATTGTTCTCCTTGTCTCTTTCGCCACCCGTTTTCTGTGTACATTGAATTATTTTTTTTGAATTGGGCTAATCTTTTAACATGGCGGCACAGCGCGATGCTCCAATCATCACCGACTATGCAGCGCGTGTTCAGCGCGGGCCTTGTTATGGAGTTACTTGATTCGCTATACACGACATGCATTCCTTGGCTAAAAAGACACAGTATAGTCCAGAGCTGTTCAAACTACGGTCTCCAGTGTCCGTGGCCTGCTGGTTTTCCAGCCTTCCTTTACCCGTGAGCCTGGTGTGAAGCCTGGGTGGTCCCTGAAAACCCTCCTAAAAAGTAGTTGATTGAACTAGTTGATACAGTTACTGAACTCGCTTTTTGGCGTTGGGCTTTACAATGTATTGATCACTGGTGATTTAGGGGCTGCTTGAAATATTAAGTTTAGAATAATAGTTCCATCCTGGACACCTGTTGTGTAAGAAGTCATGCTTCATCACACTGCCTGTCCCACTGCTGTTTGGTTGCGCCAGCTTTGCCTACATGGTGCCTGGTGGATCTGCAGTCCGTGTCACTGGAGGACCCGTGCAGCGTGCGTGTTGCAGCTGCGTGGGTGTGGACTGTGGTGAAGGCACGGGATATGATGCAGTTTGAGAAGGTCCTGGAGCTCCTAGACGTCTTCCACACATTGCTGCCGCAGCTGGTCACGCCCATCAAACACATGAAGGTCGTGTTTGGCCTTAAGACCGTGGTATGAGACGGGGGCATCGTCGGAACTGGGGTGGGATACAAGTGGGGATCATTTGTAATTTTCAAGGTGATCCTGCTAAAGCAGCCCCTCATATCTTCATACCCTACACCTGAAATTTTGGTTACAAATAAATGTGTTGTTTTTTTTTTCAGAAAATCAATAAAAATTAAGTACAAGTGGGGGTCAATCATAGAACAGGTGCTTAATATTGTTGGCGTGTGGAATTGCTCTGAGGCTCCACCTTAGTTGTAATATAGTTTTTTTGTAAACTGATATCCTCTCAGCATCATTACTGAATTATTCTCATAGTGTTTTCTTAAATCTTAAGGGGACAGTTGCAGTCTGATGAGGACGATGACTTTGGGGCATCATCTGAATTACCCTCCACACAGCTACATGCTTTCTTTGTTGACATCAGCAGGGTGAGCTTGTTGTCAACCATGGGGACACATTAGGGAGGCGCCTGCATGATTCTGCTTGTCTGGAGAGATTGTCAGGTGGCTTGTATGCACTGAACTGAGTTACCTGGTCCTCCTGGGTACCATGGCAAGTCCTCCACAGGACTTGTTTGAAAACTGTTTTAGAAGACCTGACTGAAAAAGATGATTGAACAAAGTTAGCTTTAAAAAGAAGTATCTGTACTTGGCACTCTAGAATCAATTACGATATTAATGCTGAGTGAATGTTTGTTTGTGTTTGGTCCCGATTCAGATTATCATGTGGATGTTTCGGGAGAACCAAAGCGTATTCCATACTATTTCCAAGGTCAATCGCTTCTTCCCCGACAAGTTCCTCCAGTACCATGGTTGTGTAAGTATCTACGTGTGTCCTCTGGCTGTAGGCAGTGCTTATTGCCATCAGGAGTGGTGTGACCTATCTGAACATTCCTGCTAAACAGGCCAAGAAGTTTATCTGAGATGAGATGTCGGTCATTGTTCAGTGGTTATTCACTGAGAATCAAAAGACTGTTTCACTTCCATGCCAGCTGCAGTGTTGCTCATGTTGTCACTGTCCTGCAGAGCCGGAGTATGGAGACTCTGATGAGGAAAACTCACCGTGACTTTAAGGCACTCGCCCAGGTGCTGGCCACCAAGAGGGAGGTGCGAGAGGCATACCTCAAGGTGAGGCCCCCCCCCCCCAATATAACATGTTCTTTAGGGGCATGTGCGCACATACTAGGTCCTTAGCCAGAAATTAATTTCATGGGGTGTCTGGCAACCCTGCCAATAGTCTCCCCTCAGGCACGTTTTGGGGAGTTCCTAAGCCAGTAATTTTCATGCCTGGCACAAACATATTACGAATTCTTTATTATTATCTCACCATGCAAAAATATTTAAAAAAAAAAAAAAAATCTAGAAAAAGTATTCACTCATCACATCTCTGACATTCAAAACAATATGTTCAACAAACAAATATTTGTAATGAACATCTGAAAATATGTGCAGATGTATAAATCTGAGTTATCGCAGCAGACCATTGTTGGGAATTTAAGGCTTAGGGAAGATCTGTGAGGGGCAGACAGGTCTTATTAGTCTTTGATGGCTCTGCCTCTGTTTCCTCATCAATGGGCATCGACTGGAGGGTCTCATCGATCTTCTATGGAGCGCCCTACTTTTAGCCACCCATGAAATGCCACCCTAAACTGCACTGTCGTATGTAAACCTCACTGGCTTCTGTTTTCTACTAGTGAAGCTTTAGCCACTTGATGATGGTTTTTTTCATTTTAGTCTTTTTGTTCACCCTGCACAACATAATAATGGTAACATCCCGGTACATGTTCTACCATGTGGCCCTGCGGATTCCCTCTGCAAGTTTCACAGAACTGTAGGCTGCTCTGGGAAAACAAATCCACTGAAGGAGCAGATGTGTGTAAATTCTCTAATGACCAAAGACCCTTGGGGTCTGATTGGTCCTATGTCACCTTTCCTTTTAGTTCATCTGCTGTAGGGTGTGCTGTTTGAAATGCAGGCATGTGTTCCTGCAGGAGCATGTGGATGAGCAGCTGTTTGAAATGCAGGCATGTGTTCCTGCAGGAGCATGTGGATGAGCAGTATGGGGAGAGCTACATTCAGAAGCTGCATGAGAGGCTGTTTCACTACCTCCAGGAGTTGGAGGCCAAGCTGCCACCCATCACAAACATAGAGCGGGTGAGTGCCACATGGTTCAGTGGGAGCAACCTGTACAGCAGTGTTTCCCCACCTAATTTTCAGGAACCCCTAGACAGTCCCAAGTTTTTGCTCCCTTCCAGACAATTCAGTACCAGGAGCTGGGAGGGAGCAAAAAGATGGACTGTCTAGGTGTCACTGTGGACTGTGGCACCAGCACAGCAGGAGAACTTTTGGCTGTCAAGTGGCTGCCCTGTGCCATACTCCAGGCTCAGTCAGACAGTTCTGCTGAATGAGTGCCCACAAGTGCTTGATTTAGTCTGTTAGCTTCTAATAAAAGCATCCGTGGGAATGGACACCTGTGTGGTGTGGGTCTCTGGCCCAGCAGTGGGACAGTTTAACTGCATAGTGGCTTTTCTGTGCTCAGGTGTTACAACAGGAGTGTCCACTGGTGGAAGGAGAGACGTTACTGAGAAACATGTTAAGTTGCAGTTCTGCTTTAGTGCCAGAAGTCTTGAGGAGGCTGCAGCTGTGTGGTAAGACTTTTTTTTTTTTTTTTTTATAATAACTGTGGTGAGTGAGAGATAAGAGAGAATGGGGTGGAGTTCGAGAATGCAGTTGCTTAGTAACAAGGGTGAGTTTTGAATGAGGCAGGTGGACTCAGTGGGTGGGATTTGAAGAGTAATGACTAGGGCTGATTATAGCACCACCACCCTCCCCCCAGCTATATCTATTTCCAGTGGCTCCTCTGAGACCAACCAGCAGTGCAGCATACCCAGGATATACACTGGAGTGGACCAAAGCCCTAATCCACCAATTGCGTCGGTGGGACAATCTCTGCCTCACATCCCAACATCGCAGCAGACCTACAATGCCACAGACTTCAGAATGACACAGGGAGAGGGTGGGGCTGGGTGTTGCCCCCCATCTCCCCTGCAAGAACTGTATTCTCAGCTAGGGCAGAGAATGAACCATTTTGTTGTGGCAGCATGGGAGGAGCGCCCCCTACAGCTGTGTTCAAAGCACTGCAGATGGGTGAAGAGTATCTTGCAGGAATGCTCGGAGGAGGGCAGGAGTCATGGAGGAGTCATCGTGGAGGAGATCTCAGTGGAAGGCAGGAGTCAGGTTGGGGGCATTGCAGAGGAGAGCTCAGAGGAGGGCAGGAGTCATGGTGGGGTTGTGGAGGAGAGCTCAGAGGAGGGCAGGAGTCATGGTGGGGTTGTGGAGGAGAGCTCAGAGGAGGGCAGGAGTCATGGTGGGGTTGTGGAGGAGAGCTCAGAGGAGGGCAGGAGTCATGGTGGGGTTGTGGAGGAGAGCTCAGAGGAGGGCAGGAGTCATGGTGGGGTTGTGGAGGAGAGCTCAGAGGAGGGCAGGAGTCATGGTGGGGTTGTGGAGGAGAGCTCAGAGGAGG
>JAABNX020000008.1:4011686-4022884 GCA_015163995.2 Mormyrus lacerda
CTAAAAAATAAAGTATAAAGCTGGCTGGTCTGAACTCTTTCAAGCTTTTTTGTTCTTTTTTCTGTTCTAGTCAGTTCTTACTGATAGTTACTTGGTGTCTTAATGGTCTGATATTATTCTCTAAATGTTGGGCATATTGGATTGGGGTATTAGCTTGAAGTAGCATTTTTTGTTAGTTTTCTATGTGTGTCAAGACACATGTTTATGGAGTTCTACTTCCTTATTTAAGTCATGCAGAATGTTCTTATGTTCTTATGTTCTTATGTTCTAATGTTCTAATGTCCAAACATGAACATTTGGGGTCTGAATATACACAAAATGGACAAAAGTATTAGGACACCACGTAATCATTAAATTCGGGTGTTTCATTAAGACCCGTTGCCACAAGTATATAAAATAAAACACCTTGCAGCCATGCAGTCAGGTTTACAAATATTTGTGAAAGAATGGGTTGTTCGGAAGAGCTTAGAAGTACTGTCACAGAATGCTTCTGTGACACCCAAGGACGCCCGGAGCGCAGACAAAGGTGCAGGAAGCCAGGAATCGGGGAACACGGGTTTAATCACGAGAAGGGCAGGTAAAAACAGACTGACAATACAGTGACCGGACTGGGGAAACAAAATGAAACACGGACTAAATACAGTGGCCTAATGACAACAAGCAGAAACAGCTGGTAAACACGGGGATTCCACACGAGGTTGATGAGGGGATGTGGCACATGGGAGGAGCAGATGAGTGGGGCATGACAGCTACCTTTGCAATAAGTCAGTTTGTGAAATTTCTTCCCTGCTTGATATTCCACGGTCAGCTGTAAGTGATATTATTGCAAAGAGGAAGTGTTTAGGAAGAACAGAAACAAGTGAAGTGTGAAGTGACAGATCGCGTAAAGTGCTGAGGAACATAGTGCGTGTAAGTCACCAGTGCTCTGTTAACTTCATCACTGCAGATTTCCAAACTTCCTCTGGGTTTAACCCCAGTACAAAACTGGGAGCTTCATGGAATGGGCTTCCATGGCCGAGTAGCTGATTGCCTCATATCACCAAGTGCAATGCCACTGGAATTTGGAGCAGTGGAGTTAGTGGAGGAGGGATAATGGTATGGGGGTGTTTTTCAGGGGTGGGGCTAGTCCCCTTAATTCCAGTGTAGGGAACACTTAATGCTTCAGCAAACCAAGACATTTTGGAGAATTCTATGCTTCCAACTTTTGGAAATAGTTTGGAAATGTAGCTTCCTGTTTTAGCATGGCTGTGCCCCAGTGCACAAAGTAAGATTCATAAAAAACACGGTCAGGTGACTTTGGTGTGGAAGAACCTGACTGGCCCACACAGAGCCCAGACTTCAACCCCAAGAGTAAAAACCTAGCTGAGTAAAGAATTCACAGATGAATGGAAGGAACATGTTTTGTGGTGATTTAATTCAACATAGTCTGGGTATCTTCAGCTGTATAAATGGTGGGATTGGGTTGTGTTTTTTTTTTTTACATCTAAATCTGCCGTGATGCTTTAAGCAATTATAGTATAACATGTCACAGCTTACATTGTGATCGGATATGACTACAAAATTTAACTAAACAAGGGGATAGTCTGATAATATAATTATATATATATATATATGAAAGCACCAAGAGAGGACCTACACACATTCAGGGCTTTTGGCTGTCCAAAAGGATTCCATCATTTGGCCAGTGGCAGCTCCCTGCAATTTTGATTGCATTCAAACAACATCCATTCATGAATTCACCCATCGTCCAGCTGCTTATCCTGCCCACGGTCGTGGGAATCAAATAACTGGAATGATTAAACAATTACGCAATATTGTATAATATTTTTCAAAAAGCCTTTTCTGTAAAAAAGCACTGGACACTGTGCCTGCTGTGTAATATTTTATTCTACAGTCCTACCTGTGAAACTTACAGCTCAGCCTCAGACAGGAAGAGATCATTCTCTGCCTTGAACTGCTTTGGATTATTGCAGATCAGCTTTCGGTTATTCTTCTGCTTTTCTCACCATTTTCACGCTTCACATCCCGTAATGTTGCAGCTCAACTCCTCTGTTTCCAACTGCACCTCCTGGATTCATGGGCCTCCGTCTCAAACAGTGGCTCCCAGTGTGGTTCTGGGCTTGTGCTTTTTTATCGGTGTCCCGGGAAACATTGTGGTGATCGTGGTGATACTTCGCAATTTCAAGAAGGAAATCTTCACCGTGAGACTCATGCTGAACCTGGCCGTGTCTGACCTCCTCTGCCTCGTCAGTCTCCCAGTGTGGGTCTATGCTCTTGTATATGGATGGACTCTTGGTATTGAACTCTGTAAGTTTATGTCCTATTTTGTCTACTGCAGTCAATTTGCTAGTGTGTGGACGGTCACCCTGATGAGCGTACAGCGTTATATACAGATTCTGTACTCCAAGGACAGAATCTGGCTGAGACTGCATGGGACTGTGGAGAAGGTGCTGCTGGCCAGTCTGTGGATTGCGGCCGGGACCTTTGCTTCTCCGGCCATCTCCTACAGTGATGTCGTGTGTCGGAGACATCGGCTGAGGTGCCAGAAGACAACCAACTCGGACGCTGAGAAAGTGTTGGCTCTTTCGCTGGAGATTCTCTTTGGCTTTCTCGTCCCCTTTTTCATCATTGTCATATTTTATCTCCGTCTTCACAAGAAATTAAATCAGCATCCTTTATTTCACAATGAAAGGACCGCTACACTTGTTTCCAGGATTATTGCGGCGTTCCTCGTCTTCTGGATCCCTTTGCATATCACCAATATGGTGGACATTGCGTCGGTTTTACTCAGAACATCTAACCCAGGCGCATACAATAACTTAAAGACATTCAGAAGGATAAGCGGGGACTTTTCGAAAGCTCTGATATTCATCAACTGCTGTGTCAACCCCTTCCTGTACACCTTCGCCTCCCGGAATCTTCGCCGACATTCCGGTCAGTCTAGTCTGGCGTAGAACAGCTGCATCCGCTGTGTTCATTGTAAAATGTAAAATTTTACATGGTCTTTTATCGTAAATGTTTATTGCTTTTGTTAATTTTTTATGCCAATTCTGTCATGATTAAATACCATGCTATCGCAAAGATGAAGTCTGATTTCCTTTGCATTTTAATTAATTAAAAATGTATGTTTAAGATGTAAATTTCATCAAGGACATTTTAGTTTTCTGTTCTTTCCCATTGTTCATTATCTATTGCTGGCACTCGTGTGATTTACTTCTTCGCGCCCATTTTGCTTTTTTATATTATGAAACTGGTTTTGTCAGGGTCAGCCCCTGTTGTCTCACTCTGTGTCCCTTCCCCGTCTTTCATGTGAGTCTTTGTTTTCCCCTTGTTCTCTGTTGGCCTCATGGCTCAACACGTTGAGCAGCCAGCCTGTGTTCTCTTCTGTCCTGTATTTGAATCCCACCTCCTCCGTTTTTGTATTTTGTTCCCTAGTGTTTCAGTTGAGTTTCTCTAGTTCTTGTGTCTGATTTTGTAGTTGGTTTTTATTTTTGTTCCTTGTGTCCCTGCTTGTGTCTTTACCTGTTGTAATTCCTTAGTGTTGGTTTCTATTTCCCTGTTTCCTTGTTTAGTTCTTAGTTTCTCTGTCTTGCTCCTTTTGACTGTGCCCTGTTTTCCTGGTCTCTGTTTACAGACTTTGTTATAATGTAAATACTCATACTATCTTACATCCATAAATGTAACTTTTGGATATTCTGTCTTCGTGGGGGCCCTGGTTTTAGGGGGCACTGGGCAGCTGCCTGTGTTTGCCTTATGGTAAGTCTGCTCCTAGCAAGCACATGGAAACTAGAAGAGTGTCAGTCGTTGGAAGGAGCATCTGGGCCGTGGGTCAGCTTTTAAGAAGATACCTCACCAGACCACATCTGAGAGGAGAGCTGCTGATTGATGGCTCATGACTGGAGCTGATTGGTGGCTCAGGACCGGAGTTGGTTCAGGAAATTCAGAAAGACACCTAACAGAGGGAAAACATCACATTCCGGAATGGAATTTGGGGGGGGGGGCACTCTTCTTGGTGGCCCCCCAAGGATGCGGTGCCCCTGGGCACATGCCCAGATGCCCAAATGGTTAATTGGGACCAGCTTTACAGTTGCAATGCAGCATGTAATAAGAAGTGAATTTCATAAGCTAGCTGACACTGGCTAGCCATATAGCTAACGTTTGCTAGCAATAGCTAAGTGTCTATTCATGCAGGGCGTGACAGGCTCCCGGTCTCCTTTCAATGGAAGACAAAGCAGCACCAGCAGTACATCAAGCCAGCTTGCCACAAAGTAACCGTCACCTTTGAATGTGAAAAAGAGGCTGCGCTAATATTTTTAGGATTTTAAAACAAGTACTTTGAAGGTCAACTGTATGCTTATGTGGTAGAACAAGCAAACAAGTACAAACTGATTATGATATTGGATCAACAGACTGTTTTTAGTAAAACTGACACAAATCATGTTGTCCTTAATTAGACACATATGTGGTTTATGTTATTTTTAACACGTGTTTTTTAGTGTGTGTGTTTTATTTGAAAAACTGAGGATTTTGAGTTATTCATTGTTTCCATTCAAATGAGAATGGATTTTTTTTTTAATAGATGTCTAGAAATTTTTAGGGTTTTAATAATTTGTGAGTATTTTTGGCTTGAACAATTTTCAACCCATAGTTAGCACATAATCTTGGGACCTGGGAAAAAGCATCTTCATTTTATTGTAACTTTGAAAGACTGAAGTTATTTCATGGGAAAAATTATTTATATAACTGTCAAAACATTTTCGCTTTCATGTTCAACAAAAAAGAAGCCCTGATATTGCAACAAATACCAAATGAGACAGGACCAAACTGGAAATGCTCAGACATTACATGACTCACAAAACCACAGACAGACATAGTTTACAGTTGCTTTCCCAACACTGGTGGAGATAAGTCTCATTACCCTATCCAAGCAGAAGGTCTGTATGTTCATTGTTCACTATATGTTCACTGTATGTAATCATTGCTTTTTCTTTAATCAAAATATATTCAGCATATATTTTCTAATTCTGTACTGTACACTATTTCCATAACCATATTAAAAAAAAAATAAAGCACCTGTATGAGAATGGGATACTAGAAATGTATCCCATAATGCCATTTGGAGCACCTGTACTACATTACAGCCGCTCCAAAGAGTCGGACCCTCTTTCATAGCACGTCTTAATGCGGTATTGCAAACACTATCTGACATGTTCTTTATGTTCAGCTTGTGTTTCCAATCTGTCACTGTTACCTGTGGCTCACTGGTGCAATGAGAACGTGTGTGAAAATGCGTTTAAATGTGCACACATCCTGTCCACGGGCCACGGCTTGCTTTCGGATTCGGTTTGCCGTGTCCATCCTCCAGTGAGTGCCAGTGCGTATCCTGTCACATTTATCTCAGTCAATGTTATTTTGTTTCAGATGTATTATTTTTTGTGAAACTGAAATATAAATATTGCAACTGAGTGCACATACAAACATGCCTCATGCCAACTCCCTGCGAAAGGGGCTCCCTCCCCCCCCCCCCCCGCCCCAGCCAATGAGAGGCAGGCTGAGGGTTTTGCAATGTCTGATGAGAGTGTTTACCACTCAGGGGAGTTCTGTTCAAATTTGGGAACAGTATTGCAACCTGAAACACAGGCTAACACGCAAGATTATATTAATCATTTAGAAGAGCAGAAAAAAGTCTGATGGGGGGGAAATGTCATTGAGCATTCTGACTCCTGTTACTGTGAAAGCCGTTTGCATTGTAATATTGTTGTACAGTGTTACTGGGACCACACATTCCGTTCTGAACACTGCCATCTGGATAAAGGCTAAGAAACTCCTAACTGTGGCACTTTAATTAGCACAAACTCCCTTTAAAAATCATTATGAATTAAGTCTTATCTTGACGTCAGTCTCACCTTCATCTCATCCACAGGAGATGAACCCATTTGTTTTTGCCTGCATCCATTTTCCATACAAAAATGCACATTTGAAAAATGTATCTGCCCCAAATGTGGCAAGAAACTGGCTTCAGATGAGTTTGCTGAACATATGCTTACATTTCACTGACCCTGGAGTTTCAAGTCCTACAATAATGATACAAATTATCACTTTAATGATAAAAGTGTAGCTATCATAACAATATTAATAAAACTGTATAATCTAATAAACAACTGAAACTTTGTTGCTGAAATCTGGTTTTCCAAACCATATAGGTTAGTTCATTTTTTTAAAGGAAAGATATTTATAAAGATTATATTACAACCATGTTCACCCATTTTTTCCTTTTTAAAATAAAAACATTTCTTTCGAATTCCTTTTGTTGTCCTCTTGGGGGCGTACCGGTGAGGGACTCTTTGTACGTCCGGTCTTTTAGGAGCTATGTCTGTGAGGACCTCCTTGTGCATTCTGTCCTCTAGGGGGCGCTCCTGCAAGTACCTCTTCGTATATCCAGGGGAGCACCTGAAAAGGTCTCTGTGTACTTCCTGTCGGGGTCCTGCCCACAGGGGGCATGTTCCTGTGTCCAACAGATGGAAGGCACACCCTTGGTTTGGGGACGGGCTGGGGTGTTGCGCCCCATTCACATGGTGGCCAACTGACCCAGGACCAGGCAGAACTGCTGTGTGCAGGCAGCTAGCTCCCCCACCCGTTCCATGGTGTCCCGGGCAGCACTGGGAGATGGGTACTGTAGGGCTGCAGTCTTGGTGCTCGTCACGATGTCCTTCAGGCGCTCGCAGAGCGCGGCACTGTGATGTGCGGCGTGGGCACGGATCTCAGGGGACTTGGCCTGCCGCGACAGCGTGTCACCGATGAAGACCAGCTTGTGCGCGCTCAGGATGACAAACTTGCTGTGTGCCACAAAGATCTTGGGGGGCTGGTTGCCGCTGATAGAGGAAAAGAAGGTGTCCACAGCGCTGGTGAGAGCAGTCACGTTGGACTCACACTGCTCCAGGTAGAAGAGCAGCAGCTGCCGGTCGCCTATGCACAGCTTGCTCCGTGTGGGCGGGGATTGGCTGGGCGGAGTCCAGCTGCTCAGGTCGCTGTTGATTGGCTGAGTCACTTCCTGCTCCAGTTGCTCAAACTGCTTTAACTGTCCAGAGAAGAAAGTATCAGTCATCAGTTTTACTGTCACTAATAGCTATATTCTGCACATTCTGTTACAGTCTTCTAGGCAAACAGACACGCACACACACACATACACACCTGCTGCTGCTCCAGCTGAGTTTTGTTATTCCGAATGCTGTTTCCTTTTTCTGACTGCTGCCTTTGGCTCTTCTCAAACTCCTCCTTTCCCTAAAAAAAAACACAAGGAGCTAAATAAACGTGTCTCACTCTTTAAAACCACGGAATTAAAAAACAGACAGAAAATTTGAAAAAAAGATTAAAAAAATAATAAAAAAAATGAAACACAGTGAATTGTGATTTTCATTAAAATACTCCCAGCAGGTAGGGCTGCTGTCCCACAGAGGACAGTCTGCCACTCAAGCACAGCACAGCTTTGTTTGTTGGCAGGAGGTTTCCAGTATGTTAGACCAGGGTCTCTCAACCATTTCAGCCACAAGGCCTGGTTATTCATCATTTATCATATCGGTGGCCTAGGACCCCACCCCCAACCCCGCACCTTGTCAAATTTCCCCAACTGGTGGGGGTGTGTGGTGGGGTTGCTGATCTATCCGTGTCTTTTTGGCAAATTTTCCCTGCCCATTATGGACTGGGCCTTGTTTATTATTATTATTATTATTATTATTATTATTATTATTATTATTATTACACAAGGCTGTTGAAGGCTGAAGGCACTGGCCGGCATACCTGCAGGTGGACATAGTCATAGTCCTCTATCCTGTCATCATTAGTGGGCAGTAATCTGTCCAGTCTTTCCTCCTCGGTTGCGAACTTGGGTGGGGAGGGTAGGGGGCGTGACTGGATGTTGGTCCGTTCTGGCCCGCCCACCTGACCGGCCGCGATGCTGTTGCCGGGGTTCAGCTGATCCAGTGGGTCTGCGGGTGGCGGCCGCTGCTTGGTCCGCCGGAAAAGCAATGCAGCGTTGCCGTGTAGGAAGGATGCCAGCTGCTTGGTGTCGTCCGGCAGGCTCCTCAGACAGGCGACCAAGCGGTCCAAGTCCTCGGCACCGGCACTGGGGGCAGGTGGTGAGGTCGGGGCCAATCCCACGCGGTCCAGCACCTGACTGTGCATCACCAGGCCCTGGTACGCCTCCTCTATCTTCTGTACCTGCTTGCTCAACTTGGCCTGAAGTGTGCGGTCGGGTGCTTGGGCGGAATTAGCCACAGCTCCGCGGGCGAACTCCAGCAACTCCCGCATGGTGGTCCGAGCCCGCTCCGCCGCCTGCCGCGCCCCCACCAAACCTGCCTCTGTGCGTTCGGCCCCTCGCCAACCTGCGCTCACCAGCGCCACCAGCAGGGACACGGAGCCCTCCGCCGCCTGCTGCAAGCGAGCCAGCCGCTCCATGGCGGGCTCCAGCTCCAAGTCGAGCCGGGCGTCGGCGGGCTCCTTGACGGGGACCGTGTCCAGGGAGCCGCCGGACACAGTGCTGCGTGCGCTGCCTGTGCTGGAGCCAGACAGCCTGTTGGAGCCGACGCACGGCTCATCTGAGGGGCCCGGGGCCACGTCACGGACCACTTGCGGTGGAACATCGTAAACATAGTCACCGCCATCCTCGCCTACGGCTGCGCGCTCACGCGGGAAGTCATAGACATCCGTGGCCAGTTGTGCTGCTTCTGTCTGCCTCAGGCTAGTGGGGATGTCGTACACCTCTTGGCCAGAGGGGGCGCTGAATTCCATGATGCGTTTGACCGCCACTGACGGGGGCGGGACATCATATACCTCCTCAGCATCTGCTCTATGACTCTGAGACAAGGCCAGCTTGTCCTCTAGGTCCTTCTTGACTTTGGCAAAGTTGGGCGGGACATCGTAAGTTTCATCACTGTCGGGGCCTTCAGAGACATCTTTGCTGACAGTAGGAGGGATATCATATACCTGTTGGGACATCAAACTCAATCAGATACTGTTCTGTGGTGAAGTGTCCTGTTGCATAAAGTGTGGTGTGTAGTTGCACACTTAGCTTATAGCTGCATGTGACAAATTGGTGTACGTGTATTTGGGTTCACACCATTTTGTGGGAGAGCAGGTGGCTCTTGTCCACACTAGGGGGTGTGTCATGTGTGTCCTAGCTGCCATAGGTGTCATATACCTGAGGTATAAGGGAGCAATTATACAATAGGTTGTATGAATCATTTTACATAAGTGATTGCTTTTATACAATTTAATTACTTTACACCTTGTGCACCAGTCCTACATCAACCAACAACCAAGAGATGCAGTCTGATCGATAGGTGGAGAAGAAAAGTGTGAACTGGTCAAGAGGATCAGTATAAAGTATTAGTGAAGAGGATCAGTGTAAAGCATAGGTGGAGAGGATCAGTGGAGGAGATCAGCATTAAGGATCAGTAGAGAGAATCGGGGTAATGGATTGGTGGAGAGGTTCAGTATAACAAGTTGGTGGACAGGATCAGTGTAACAGGTCAGTGGAAAGGATCAGTCAATGTTCATCTGATAACACATAGGTATACAAGCACACGGGACACCACTGACCAGGTAAGAGGAATGAACTGTTCATCCCTACCTGCTGGTGTTGCTGATTCCGTGTTGGTGGCACGTCGTAGATGTCCTGGGATGTGGACAAGTGCCGTGGAACATCATACTCATCCTGTTCCACCTTCCCTGTGTCATACACGTAGACTTGTCCCACGCGTGTGGGGACCACCACCTAAGGAAGCAAGCAGAGATCAGACAGGATGCTCAGTGTCTCAGTGTCTGCGCACCAGGGTGCTCAGTGTCTGCACACCAGGGGGTCAGTGTCTCAGTGTCTGCGCACCAGGGTACTCAGTGTCTCAGTGTCTGCGCACCAGGGGGTCAGTGTCTCAGTGTCTGCGCACCAGGGTACTCAGTGTCTCAGTGTCTGCGCACCAGGGGGTCAGTGTCTCAGTGTCTGCGCACCAGGGTGCTCAGGGTCTGCGCACCAGGGGGTCAGTGTCTCAGTGTCTGCGCACCATGCTCCTGCAACCGGTCATATTCAAAGGTCATAGTTCATGTTGAGAAAGTATAAATGCAAACCAGGATTTTGTTGAAATACAGGCAGTTCGGAGAATTCAGGAAGATCAAAGTGCTGAACTGGTGCTTTTAGTTTGCTGCTCTTTAACACTGCTTAGCATTGTCTTATCTGTTTCTGCTGGTTCCCTCATGGGGTTGCATCCTGCTCTCCTGCATCGGGAGAGAACACCCCAGAAACCAGGGCCCTGTCTCTAAAGACTGCCTCTAGGGCTGGTGACATATCTTCAAATCATCTTAGTGACATCATGAGCTGACATTCCTATAAAGGTGCTCATTTGGACTGTAATAGGGAGAAATTCCATATCCCTGAAATCCGCCCACTCGGTGCAGTACCTAAGCTGCCCACCAGAGGGAAGCAAAGGGGACGCCAGCCAGAGACTTAACCATTCATCAGATCTACATATTGTTCCATCAGGTAACCTGTCTCTTGGTAGGTATCATCCCTAAGGTTTCCTCGTTGGTTAAGCAGCATTGTATCCAATGTACTGCTGAGCATTTTTGATTTCTGACAACCATCTCAGTAAATGCTCTGACAGAGTTTTTAGATCTTCTTGGCATCTCTCCCAATTTTTTGAGTATCGTCTGACCAGCTTGCTGGGTTCTGCTCATAAAACATGGTATATATCAGAAATGGTACGGAATGTGTAAATGAAAGGTAAGGAAAATAATGTGCACTAATTTTTCTCAAGACACAGTCACATCGCCACCATGAACACACAAATTGGAGCGGCCTCACAAAAGGCACCCAAAAATCAGCAGCCCTGATCTATGTAGCAAACTCCTGGTGGTCTATCATCTGCCCCCTGCCCCTCTGTCTGCGGCAAACCCTTCAGTCAGGTGACACCCCAGGAAGGTGTGACCGCCCACATGCTACCATCTGTCCAACTCTGGTTCTTTTACAGTACCAGCGGGGGGGTGGGGTGTGGGGGCAGTGATTAAGAACAATAAATCAGAAAGATGTATGAAAATAGCATAAATTTGAATCAGTAAATCTGAATTGATACAAACACTTGCAACTTTATGACTGTGCTTTCTCCTCGATGCTGATTCAGGTCACACACACACACACACACACACACACA
>JAABNX020000008.1:4030525-4044666 GCA_015163995.2 Mormyrus lacerda
CACAACACACCTTTGTGCGTCACCTGAACTACAACTTGCCTCTTCTTTAGCGCCATCCACTGTTTTTGCTAACCGCCTGACACATTATCGGAATCGGAGACTCCCAGATAAGATTAGGGTTATGCTGCCCCCCCCCCCCCCCCCAAGAGACAGTATCCTATGGGAAACTCAGATCTATGGGGGTCGAAGGAGAGCAAAATCCAACCCAGAACTGTTAGTCACCGATGACTCAGAGATGGCTCAGGCTGGTGGAATATTCACTGCCCAATCGACCCCCCCATCCCATCACAAGAGGCCTCCTGAGTGAGCTGTTCAAAACCCCAGCCCCGCTGATAGGGACATCCCCATCGCACAACCTAAACAAATAACCAGGAAGGCTGTCTGCCAAGGTGGGGGGGCGGGCTCACACATCCACGTGCCCCCCGTGTTCCCAGCTAAGAGACATTCCATAAAAAGTGGCTAAGCTAGAAAACTCTGGAGCAGTGAGTCAGCTCCCAGTCAGCGTTAAAGGGAAATCCACAGCAATTTCCGTCTTCATATTTAATCTGGTTTCAATCCACAATTTTATTTTTATTCACCTCATATCCAGTTTAAGCAGTTCCTAAAACCATAGATCAGAAACCACAGCAAGCTTCTGGGCCGATGTCATTTTAAAGTGGAGTTTCACAGCACAGGAATGCTCTTGTTAAGAAACCTGAAGACCATGACCAGACCTTCGAGAGCGATGAGAGCCTGAACGACTCACAGAGTGTGTAAAGATTCAAATCAGAACATCTAAATGACCTCACTATGACTTCTGGGTAATCGTCGCCTGTCCACATCATTACTCGTCCTGTAAACGTTCTGTAGATCATTTAATAGGTTACTGTCCTTACATTCAAAACATTAACAGAACCTTAGAGGACTTCATTATTTCTTCAGATGATTTCTAACCATGCTGCGATACACACCACAGTAACTTTCCAGTCACTCTTCCAAACCACACAATTCACATGGCCTCCCTGCAGGGGCTCAGCGTAAGCTGCTGTGTACGTGTGGGACTCCTCTCATACGTGATGTCACAGCCATGGAGATGCGCCGAAATGTGCCAAAGCCCCAGCTTCTGGGTTTGTCCCCCTTGACCCTTGCAGATAAATCTGTCATATTTCAGGGACCATGGTCCACACAACGTCTCCCTGTTCTTAGTGCCTGGTAGCCCCTTTAACTTTCTGAGAAGCCCGAGCAAATCTCTCTCTCTCTCTCTCTCTCTCTCCCTCTCTCTGTCTCTCTCTCCCTCTCTCTCCCTCTCTCTCTCTCTCTCTCCCTCTCTCTCTCTCTCTCTCTCCCTCTCTCTCGTTTCCTCAGTCTGCTTCACGGCCAAGTGTTTTGTGTTTTACTCGTCTTGTGGTTCCTTTGCCATTATGTTTGACGGCATCTTAACTCCAGACAACTCCATGAACATCTACATCTTCTCAAACGGTGGCAGAAACATCCTGAAACTGGCACGTAAACTCCTGCCGACCAAAAGTATCCCGATGGAAAAACAGGAAAAGGCTCCCGTCCCTGCCCAGCCCTCCAGTTCTCCTCTCCCTCAGGCATCTCCTACCTTATCTCCCGCTCCGCTCTCAGTGGAGGTGTTTAAGGGAGAAAAAGGCCCCGCTCACACTCACCAGCTCGTTCATTTTCAGCGCTCTCGTGTGTGTGTCAGTCCCGATGAATCAACAGCCCAGATTCAGCCTGGAACGAAAGGCCCCCGATCGGGGCACCTGGAAGTAAAGATCCCTCTGGACTCGGAGGAGGAGTCTTCAGCAAATCCTAATGCATTCTCCAGTTGTGTGATCTCACTGGGCAAGAATGAGAATGAGAATGTCCCACTGCCTTCACACCTCACCGCTTCCAGCTTTTCCCCCCTCCCTCCGCCCCCCCCATTCCTGCTCCTTCATTCCCTTGCACTCACTCGTCCAACCTCCTCATCTAGGGGACGTTCGAATGTGCTGTAACCTTACACCTCAGAAGCCAGCACAGGCTCAGGGTCTGCTCCTGGCTACTGATTGGCCACAGGGCCACTTAATATGCAAATGAGGTGTGGCCACGCCCCTTTCCGAGTCCATGTGGAATGTAGAGCGTGTCTCTGCTGGGTCACACACTTACGTACACCATTAGAAAAACACACGCTAATCCTAACTGCTTCTTTCTGCTCCTCCCTAACTTTATATCAACCCTCCATCAAAATGCTTAAAAATGCTGTTAAAGATACAGAGATAAAAGATAAAGGGTTTTCATTGCAGTAAACAAATCAGCACACGGAAAGTTGTTTCTTTGAGATGCATAAATGACTTAGATTGCTACTGCTGTCCCATCTGAGCCAAGCGGCTTATGGAAGAGAAGAACGCCCCCCTGTACTGGGCACTGACTTAGCTAAAAGCCCCTCCCCCCCCATCCCCAATGTGTCACAGAGACAACCTGGCTACCCCAGAACCAGGTTTATGGGTCAACAGAAGCAGAACAGAATTCACTTACTGGATGCCTGTCTGGGCTTTTCCCTGCCAGTGTTACAAGAAGAACCTAATTCACCAGCTGTTTCATTTTAAAGTGGCAAAAAAACTGGTCAAGGTTAGAGACATCTGTGTACAGTGGTGAATTAACATTAGGAAATGTGTGTAAAATCCAGTGTAAATCAATAAGATGAAGAGAATTTTCTTTAAACTTGGGCCAAGGCAGAGGTGGCAATTTCAGGTCCAGAAAGTAAAAATCCAGACCATGATTTACTTTCAAGCAACCAGTTAAGTTCTCTGTGACTGTGACTCTTTATGCTCAACTGGTTGGTTGAAAATAAATCATGGTCTGGATTTTTACCTTCTGGACCTGAACTTGCCACTTCTTGGCCACGGAAAGACAGCTAAAAGACCAGCAGTGTGCAGTGACCTCATACAACCAGTACTCCCAATCGTTAATGTAAAGAGTGTAAAAGGCCTGGAAAGATTGGCCCTGATTTGTTCTATCTTCACTGTTTGAGGGTAAAGCCAAGCTAATACACACACACACACACACACACACACTCTAACCCTATAATACCTGACTGAGCACATTCACTATCTAGCTGCCTAGCAGTCAGTGAAGACGTTCCCTGGAAACTGGGGGCTGGGGGAAGGCAGAAAATAAAAATATGTTTTAAAAGCACAGGTGTGTGCAACCCCAATGCCCCCCACCCAAGAGGAATCTGCATACTGAGATACATCACAGCAGAGAAAACAGATCGGCGGGTTTTCACACAAAAGAGCCGCCTGTATCGATCACCCCCACTGACTCCCAGGATGGACACCCATTCTCACCCGAACCGGGCGTCCCAAAATATGCCGGAACCCAGCGCTTCTGTGCCAACTGGATTAATCTGAGTAGCCTCAGGGCTCCTTTCCCTAGACGGCTTCTGTTTGATTACTGGCAGAATACATCAACTGTTTTCAGAAAGCTCCGGAAATACCCTGAGACGACTGAGAGCTATCGAAGAGCACAAAGCGGCCCGACGTTTTAATTAAAGTTTGCTTCACAATGAGGTTTCATCCTCAGCGAATCTGCTTCTCAGAGCGATTCTCCTCTCCTCTGTGTACCTCTGTAATAAAAAGATTAGTATTACTGGTTGGAGAAGCTAATGGAATATTCCATGTGAGGGAAAGGGGGAGGGGGAGACTATGGGGGACTGTGTCCAAGAGGACTGCGGGGGGGGGGCACAGGGAAGGGGCACAGGGCTGACTACCAAATCTTATTTCCAAACAATACAGATTTTGGTGTGACGGTGGTTTGAGAGAGACCCACAGCTCTCTAAACCATAAAAGAAATGAAATGTCCCACCTGTCTGGTCTCTGGTACACTTCAGATCTTATTAAAGGATTTCACTTTACATTTTTCAGATCTGTTTGACCATTAATGTAATTTGCTGCCCCAGAAGGACCATTCATTCCCCTCTTTGGATCCACTGGGGACAGCAGTTGGATCGGCCAGGAGGCTGGGAGTTTGGCTGTGCTTCCCAGGGTCAGTGCGGTGGTATCCAAGCAGACGGAGCCTCTGGGTTACACGCCCCACAGGCAGCTGCATTGTCCGCGCTCCTGTGTGTGTGTCGCTCGCGGTGCTGTGACTCTATCAGCGCAGCCGGTTAGTGGAGGAACAACACAAGCAGTGTGTGACCTTTGACCACAGCTGCATCGATGCAAGACGTCTGAGATACCGTCTAGAGCCTGAGCCATGTGGCCACCAGCTGGAAGCTCTCGGCAATGACACGTCGTTAAACGGATTAACGACACAATCCTGCAACTCGGAATAGCTGAAGCCAAGTATCTGCTCTGCTGGAGAGGCCATCCTCACAATGGAGCTGCGGCAGCATCCACACGCGCCGGGCAGCTCCGCTGACGCCCCCGCTGGGTTTGCTTTGCTCACACTGACAGTACTAAACACCTACAAAACATGTGATAATTCCTATACCAGTGTTTCCCAATCTGGTCCTCGGGGACTCGCAGGTAGTCCACGTTTTTGCTCAGCGAGGAGGGAGCAAAAATGTGGGCTATCTGGTAGGGAGCAAAATCATGGACTGACTGTGGGTCACCGAGGACTGGATCGGGAAACACCGTCCTAGAGCATGTGCAGACATTTATGAAACATCTGACAATGCGATACAGAGTACTGAAAGGGAGGAGAAGCACACACAGACTCCCATGGAAGAAACCACACAGCCAAAGCAACACTGTTTGATTAACGAAAAAGCCCATGATTTCCAAAGGTCATTCCTAGCCTGGCCACTAACAGCTATGTACAAATGGCGGGGGGGTTACTGCAGTATGACACCTGTTAGGTTAATTTTGTTGACAGCACACAGGTAAATAAACACAAACACATACAGTGTTACATACTGTACAGCGTTATACACAAATGGATTAATTACAGTTATGGAAACATGGTAAAGCCCCATGCACCACAATGCTGTGAGCAGCCCTGGTCAGGAACTGGCTCTGTCACAAGCCCAACCCAGTTCCTGTGCAGGTCGCAGGTCAGTGAGCATGCTCACAAACCATGCCGGCCACCTGACCTACCTCTGACAAGGCTCCCTGCAAGCAGTCGAACATTCTACAGAACACCTGCGTGGGTGAGACGAGGCAGGTGAGAAGGAGAATTCCAGCAGGAGCGAACCACACCTAAGCCACACACGACCTCTGCTAGCGATTTCTCTCACTCAGAGGAGCCAGCGTGGCCAAGGGTGCAACTGAAACAGAGTCAGGTAGAGGTCAATTGTAAAACCAAGTCTTGTTTACACAAAAGTCCTCCACCTGGATCCACATTGTCTAATATGCAGACCTCCATCAGGTTCATAAAAGAGCAGGTAGTGTGGTTTGGAAGGCAATTCAGGAAAACAAAGCATTTTTGATTCCTGCAAATCACATTGGGGCTGCTGAATGCTATGAAGAGTTTCCATAAAAATACTAAAAATAGGTGAATTATATTAATAATCACAGAATCACCCATGACAGAAGCAGCACCAGAATGTACCCGTCTTCAGCAGCAGTGAATAGTTCTCCTCCAAAGGTTAGTTAAGGAGGACCTCCTAACTGCCTGCTCATGATATCAAACAGCCCGACAAAATGGGAACTGTGTTCTGAAGCTCAGTCTGGACAGGAACACAAATCTAGACCATCCAAGTTTCTTCTGGAGTCAGTCAGGCATCAAGCAACCTCCAAGCTGGAGATACAGAGTTGCATGGTAGGTCCCAGTTTGATTGACTGCATAATTCACATAAACGTACAGCATATGTAAGAGTCTCACCAACTTACTGCAGATATGCAGTATACACTCCTGTGCAAAAAAATGGACCAAACCCAAACTGCATAAAATTAAACTTTGGCCCATTCTTTGCCCAGGAGTGTACATACACACTCAGTTCACATATGAGACACATACACTACCACATAGTAACATAGTATAAATAGTATATACTGTATAAACACAGAAAGTAACATATGGTCTCCCAAACACATTCATGAGAATTTTCTTCATCCTTAAACATCGAGTCCTGTGGGGGTTCAGAAGGCAAAGTCTAGGATTAGATTCTTTTCCTTTAAGAGTAGCTAGTTAATTGAAAAATATCTGTAACCTACACCATAGTAACGACCACAATAACAGCTCATGTCCCTGTAAACCAGAGCACTTACGTGTATAATGACTTGGTACGGAAGCATTACTTCAACATCATCATTTCTGATCAACAAACCACTCCCAACCAATCAGCTGGGAGACAGTGTCTCTAGGCTGCCAATCAGGTGTGTGCAGTTACGACAGCAAAATAAGAGAGCACCAATTGGTATAAGCAAGAGAGGGAACCACAACCCTTGACTGAGATCCATGGAGATAGAGTTACAGGGTGATTTAAGATGAAGCACGCAGATTAAGCCAATTCAAATGACAGCATTGACTAACGATATAATAGATGAATGATGTTTTCATAAATTGCTGGAAGTAAATGCACATGAACGCACAGATATTAACCAGTGGAGTGTTCAAGCTGTAATATGCAAACGCTGCAGTACCAATGTTGGCCAGAAGGGTTGACAGATACTCCAGGCACCACCTGACCAGCTTTTTGCAATTCCAGAGCATTCACCTCTCATATCCTCATCCGTCATTGGCGGGATTCCCCAACCACAGATCCACACAGTATTTTCCACCCCGAACTTCAGATGCATCTATGCCGCTTAGACTCAATCACCTCTCCCCACAACGCTAGATATAACCAGCCGTATAATCCTGGTGTAATGTTCCGTATGCTGAGAATGCCATATACTACCGGAAAGTGCTCTTCCCGTTTGATCCCTGCCTTGGCTCTTGGCAGGCGTGTTACCTTATAGCAAGCTGTGACAGACACAGGCAGACGTGTCAGTGCCACTGGACCTTCTCCACCAAAGGCTCTCTGCTCTGGAAACCCGACACCCATGAAGATGATGCTAAGCTAAGCATAGCGATATAGCCTTCAGGACACAGCTGCGTGTTACAAGCTCGGAAAAGGTCTTTCCTGCCGTAGCCTCGGACGCCTCCTGGCTCCGAATAGTGACAGTACTTAGGCTAGTGTGAGCGGTAGGATCTGGGCCTTAAAATAAGCTGTGGCATCTACTGAATGGAAGAGGGCCCTGCTATCAGGCACACATAACCGGGATGCCACACGGCGAAGTGCCGCATGCAACCTCCGGGACCTTCCACGCCGCGTGCTCCCTATGCTCCCTCCTGCAGTGCATCAGATGCCAATAATCCAGCAGAGCTGTTGCTCTCTCCCCCCCCCCCCATCACAGGACGGTCCAAAGCCTCCCGTTCCAGTCAGACAGAAGAAAAAAAAAAAAGAATGGAAAGAATTCACCTTAGTAGACAGTGGAACGAGGGAAGAACAGAGAAAGAGGCTGCGTGCACCAGCGCTGTCAGTCCCTCTGAGGCTGTCCAGGCACATCTCTGGGTCAGAACCACGGCTCATTTACTCTCAGGCCAACTCAGGCTGCACAACTGCGGTCACACACCAAGTCAAAGTACCCTGCTCATATTGACTCTAAACTACATTCTGTGACTGAGCATGCCCAGTTTAGTCCCTGAGCTGCACGGCCACTGAGCACGCAGGGTTCAGTCCTCTGCTTCTTCCGGATCATGAAGCCGAACCTCGTTTGGTGCTTCGGGTGTGCAGATGTTCTATAACGCGCTGTGCTTCACTGCAGAAGTGGGAGCCTTGCTAGTAATCATCTACTGTGGCTCATGAATACATTAGCTAAATCGGCTTTTCTACTGTTTTCATATAAAGCAGCCTTTCCTTAGCCACCAATAAGAATGCAAGATGGAAGAAACCACTCCCACTTATAGGGTGAGTTTAAGCAGGGTCATCTAGGTGGATGTCGGAGGCACAAAACCTGGGCTAGGAGGAGGTATTGAAGATGTAGGGCTTGTGGGTACAGTTTACTGTGTTCAATGAGCGCCAGTAATGCTGTTGTTTATAAGCACCCTGGAGTCCCAACAGGGGCCCCGATTGATTGGTTGAGAAACTTAAAAGGGTTCTGGACAAAGGCTAAGGGGAATTACTCAGCAGGCATTAATCAGACAAACAAAGAGACAGCCATATCCCTCCCTCCCTCCCTATCAGTGTGTATCAATTACTTCCTCTGTCTGCCAGCGATGTTGGTGTCTGGGTCACACTGTTAGCATGTAACTGACTCCCACAGAAACACCGCTGACATTGTGAGCTCAAGCTGTGAGCCCACAGTGCGTTTACAAGCCTATACTTTCTCAGTGCAGTTCATTTTCGGGCTTTAGCTGTGAACAAGCCTTCTGGGTGCTGAACCGCACTCTGACTTGCTGAGGTAATTTGTTTGTACAACAGAGTAGGTGATGTCATCTTCTGGGTGTTCTCATCTGGTAGACTGTGATCGTAATGTCTCATCTGGACACAAGTACCATTGGGGTGGTTGGGTTCTCCGTCTGAAGACGAGTACCATTGGGTGCTTGGGTGCCCCATCTGTAGATGAGTACCACTGAACGGTTGGGTTCCCCATCTGAAGACGAGTACCACTGGGTGGTTGGGTTCCCCATATGGAGACGAGTACTATTGGCTGCTTGGGTTCCCCATATGGAGACGAGTACTATTGGCTGCTTGGGTTCCCCATATGGAGATGAGTACCACTGGGTAGTTGGAATCCTTCACATTTTACCTCAATACTGTAGGTTGCATTAAGAAGCACACAGGCATGTGCCCATCATCAGCCTTGTTTTTTGTCTTTTTGTGTTTTGGTTGCATCTGTGGCCCACAGGTGTTCCTTATAAACCAAATGCCACTGTGATTACGAACCACATGCAGTGCTGAACACAAGGTCTGACACGTTTCTGAGCACAGCAGATGCGCATGGTCCGAATGGAACGAAGCAGTGATGGTGTAGGTATGGGCTTCTCCATGCTATAGGGACCTACAGCATATCACTTAAAAATAACACACTTTTCAGGACCAGCATGAAGGCAAAGGAAAGAGTTCTATAGTGTAGGAGCTGAGCAGTTTGAGACCAGGATCTGGCGTCTGCGTGTTTGAAAGGGCAGCTTGTTTGTTCTAGTGCTGGACAAATCAGGATTCCTGTGGGACTCGTGAAGCAGGAAAACAGGGTGGAGGGTCCTTTAAGAGGGTGTGTGTGTGAGTGGGGGGGGCGGGGGGTGCTGAGCAATTTCCAAGTGATAAATGATCTCCAGAGGATAAAAGGAAGCTAGCAGCAGCAGCATCACTGAAGCGGCGGTTCCAGAAAAGCCACTTTTGTTGTCCGCAGATGAGATTCCCCCAGAGGTCGCTGTAATAAGGCAGTGTGCTCTTTCATTACGCGTGGCAGTGGAATAAAATCCTCAAAATGGCGCAAATGAATCGGGCGGAGGTGCAGCGAGGTCAAGCCGACGGCTCGGCGTGACCCTAGACTTCCTCTCGATGCTCGACGTTGTGTCGAGGTTCCTCATGTGTGACTGGAGGATGTCTGCTGGCTGCCTGGGCCGACCGACACAGGCATAGTGACGATTAAAGCACGATTTATCCTGCATTAGCTGTGCAGACACTATGATGGGTGACATTTCAAACTTCACCCACTGATATAGGACCGGGTCATAATTACAGCTCCTCCCGTGGGCGATTGTGAGCTTCAGAGAGCTTTCTGGTGCACAAGGATGTGAACATGCTGATTCCTGGCCAACACTGAACACCAGGCAGACGACGATTTCATCGCGAGGGATTTCAGCTCGAAGGCTCAGAGGCTTCCGAGAACTTTTGAGGACCGATGCTCCACACCACTACAGCCAACGGCAACGGATCGCAGCCATCTGCTGGCACAGCTCCAGGAGTGAAATCTACAGCAGGAGAACCATCAAGCTAAAAGGGTAGACTGGAGTGTCTACGATGAGCTCATTCATTCATTTACACAGCGCCTTTCTGCAGCCTGGCAGAGTGGGATGGATTCCAGGACAGCCTGTCACATGCGAGCATCCAGGGTGACATCACCATGGTGTGGCAGTGATGTCATCTCCCCCGACATCTCCTAGCTGATAGATGGGGGTGTGGGGACGGGGGGGTCAGCAAGGAAGGCCTCTATTTAATGACGAGTCTTTTAGGAACCGTTATACTCGATTGTCTGCCTAAGATCATGCACCGGAACATATTCGCTGTCAGTCACTCACTCACACGCAAACAAACACAAACATTCTGTATGAGTTTTGCACACTGTGACTTAGGAAGCTGCAGATCCATTGGTGCTCAGAGGTCTTTGGGTCCCAGGAACCCCTGATATAACATAATCTACCATTCCCTGTTCAACAGTAAACGCAGGATAAGCTGAAAGCTGATCCCAAAGCCACAGGATGGCAGACTCAGAATAAAAAAAGAAATCTGACCCCCCACAAACTTCAAGCCAACAATCCCTGTGCAGCAGAGACCCCACAGTGGGGCTCCCGTTCGCCCAGGGTGTGGCCTTCCCTGCTAGTCTAAAACAGCATATGAAAACTAACACCAGCCCTGGGAAGTGGAGGGATCAGTCTGAATTTCATGCTCTCCTCCAATAGCCCCACAAAATTCCCAGTTAGTTTGACCAATAAACTAGGCTGCCATGGTGATAGAAGCAGAACAGCCCAGAGAGAAGAGGCTGTGGGTAAAGCCAGAGCTGGCAGTGTCCGGTAGCCTGCTGGGGCATTCTGCGCATGCTCCATGAGCACCGGCAGTACTGTCCAGGAGAAGAGCTGGCAAGCAGTCACAAAGGCATCCTAACTGCCGGAAAACTGAACAGTGGAATGTCAGAAGAGTTCCAGAGAAGCTCAAGGTCTGCATTGACCACAGTCTGCACACACACACACACACACACACATACACATACTCAAGGAGGACAGACAAAATTCAGAAGCAGAGAGCAGCAGACAGGAAAGACAGAATTCAGAGCAAAAAAAAACAGGAAACAGAAGAGATCAGAGGCAACTTAAGATATTAGAGATGGAGATCAGGAATGGAGAGGCAGAATTCAGAAGCAGAGAGCAATAGACAGGAAAGACAGAATTCAGAGGCAGAAAAAAACAGGAAACAGAAGAGATCAGAGGCAACTTAACATATTAGAGATGGAGATCAGGAATGGAGAGGCAGAATTCAGAAGCAGCGAGCAATAGACAGGAAAGACAGAATTCAGAGGCAGAGAGCAGCGCGCGGTAAAGATCAGAGACAGCTTAAGAGATTAGAGATCAGCAGTGGAACGCCAGAGTTCAGCAGACAGGAAAGACAGAATTCAAAGGCAGAGAGCTGCAAGGATCAGCGAAGTGAAAAAGCACTCCCTTCCAGCAGAGTTCAGTGGGGCGAGTCTCAGAGATCTGAGGCAGAGATTAGCAGAGAGGAAAAGCATTTCAGCTCATCAAAAATCAACAGATGAACTAGCGGCTCTGCTAGGTTGTACTGACATTTGTTTTTATGCTTTGATGTTTACATGCGTTTGTCCATGCATATGTGTGCGCATCTTTGTGTACATGGCTACACACTTGGTGATGTTAAGAAAAATCCACAAAAGACTTGCAGATGAATTCAACTCATCTCAAAAAAACTAAGGGTCTCTTATCACCAGCTGGCCTTCTTCCAGCATGACATCAGCACCAACAGAGACTGGAGGGTCAAGACAAGGACACAGGGTGTCAGCAGTCTTACGTGACCCATGTCATTAGAATTTTGCCTGTTGCCTTTTCACACAATTTTTCCTGACGCAGGTCAGTATCTGGGGCTCCCCCACCAGTCTGTCCAATCAGGTCACATCCTGCACTGCTTTGCTGCTCGCACACAGACAGAATGTGCAGTCACCACAAATGCAGATGCTGTGCCGGATTCCAACCTGGGGGAGTGGCACCCTACCCAGGAGGAACCTGACAGACACAGACCCTGAGGCCAGACCCCCCCTGTTCGCTCAAATCAGCTGCCAGAAATAACTACGCAAAGAACCACATCTCCCAGGACTAGTAAGAGATTCAAGCACAGAACGAATGAAGATTGAACAAAGCCGTGAAAGCCTCCTAAATGTATTCATTTAGTGCTTGAGTCAAGAGTAGCATGAGTGGTGAGACTGGTTCCCCAGACAGAACTTCCCTGCCTGGGGTTCCTAATCTGGGATTCCTGAGGTCATCCCAGAACCTCTGAATGCTTTGGTCATGTTTTTCGTGCTGGAACTTCACAGAGAAATCCAGGGGAGCTGACAATCAAGACTTAATATAAAGCCTGTTCTAGCAAGCCATGATATGAGCCTGAAGAAAGAAATACCAGGAAATACGGGCGTACGCTGGTCAGGTGCACACATGCTTCTGCTTCAGCTAAACTGACATAGAGCAACTTGATCTTTAAAATACATGGGGGGCATCGTTACTGGTGGATCCTAGGCCAATTCGGTTCTACAAGAATCAGGGCAGCTCTGGAAGTCATGTTCACTGTGGTTCCAAGTCTGCTGTGAGGGAACCACACTGCCATGGGATATAAGGTTATAAATCCAGGGTAAAGCAAATACATTTACTAAATCTGATTCTGCACTATAGGGAAATAATCAAAGGACTGGCTGACAGCTGGGAAATATTTCAGAAACTTGTGTAAAGAAGGTATCTGATAAAAATCTCAAGCCGCGAATCGCTGTTGCAATGCCAATACAATGCTATCGTTATTAATATAAATACTGCAATAATGAAACCAATAGTAATATTTAGAGATGTGCTATTTGGGTTAAAAACGGTTCTACACAAACCAGCTACCGAACCTTGTTTTAGCGCTGAGACCGCGAGGATGTCTGATTTGAGCATAAGCGCGGTACCGAAGCTGGACTTCACCGCGGTCCTACACACTGTTAAGTTGCGTGCTTGTCTGCACTCCAGTCCATTCATAAATAACAGAAAACGAGTAGAAACCCTTAATACTGGGCCAGACATCCTCTTTCAAACATGTTCTGGCCAAGCATTGTAGTTACCTCCTCTAATCCTATAAAAGGGCTAATAGGGAAATCTAAGTCTTACTTACTGGGACAGACATCTTAAGGGGTCTTGATTTTAAAGTCTGCGTTGTAGGAACTGGAGCAGTTCTTCGCGTTTTAGCTGAAATCCGCCGTTTTCTGGATCATTAAACTCCTGTACCCTTTTCTATTCCATGTCTTTCCCACTGTGCATTCAAAAGGAATCCAAGTTTGTTGTCCCAGTAGGTCTCAGCGTAAGAAATCTTTTCCGGGCACCACGACCAGTTCTAATATGCATGCATAAAAGTCCCATACAGGTATGCACTGTATATCTCCAGGGTCACGGATCCCTCCTCCTGGTAATTAGTGTTAAGCACGTCTAGATTTTGCAATAATCAGTAGCCTCTGCACGAACGCCTGCCGACATCAGCTGCCTTGGCTCGGCGATCCTGCAGCTTCTTCAGTGCCGCTCGGCTGCAGAGCTGCACGATGCAAACTGCGCTTCGGCTGCGGAATGCGAGTCCCACTTAAAGGGGACGCCTTAAAGGGAAGGGACTAGAACCTTTTCTGTCGGCTCGCAGAACGGGCATCTCTCGGGGTCGAACTAACATGAATTACCCAAGCATATCAGGAAGAAACAGCCACCGAAGCAGCACATGAGCTCATTTTCGATCTTCATAATCAACATGTGAATTAATATCAACTTCTAAAACAAAAGGACTTCATATCAAAAGTAATTTAAAAGTGATTTGTGTTGTCAACCAAAAAATTGAACGAACTATAGTGGAACTATTACAAGGAGCTGGTGCGTGTTATCAGATTACCTGTGTGTTTTTTCACGCCTTTATATTAAATACATACTAGCTGAAAATATTTATAAGCTAACACATTTTGTATGTTACAGTACAAGCATCATGACTGCACAAGCTTCACTGAAACATTGCCAGTTTGCCATTGCAGTGCAGTTCATTCTGGGATAAATCCCCTCTGTGGAGAATGATCTGTCAATGCTTCATCCCACTGATGATGGCTGTGTCTTTGAATGATTGAGTCACGTGTTGGACAGTTGGACATCCCTGTTTGTGCCAGGGGTCTGTGTGTAAACTCTGACAGACACAGGAAAATTGGAAGGAGCTATACCATGTGGTACCCACACACACACACACACACACACAC
>JAABNX020000008.1:4047729-4072634 GCA_015163995.2 Mormyrus lacerda
AGACATTCCTCTAAGACCAGGAATCATTCTCGTAGCCCTCCGTTGCACCTTTTCTAAGGCAGCAATGTCCTTCTTAAAGTATGGTGACCAAACCTGACTTAAACTCCACACACCTAGAGATGTAACCCAACATTCTATTGACCTTTTTTATTGCTTCCCCACACTGGCAAGAGTGGGACATGGAAACATCAACATACACACCGAGATCTTTTTCATAATCAGCTACCTTTATTTAAGTGGAACCCATAAAATATCTGTACTTTATATTTCTGCTCCCTGCGTGGATTACCTATCAGACCAGTCGCTAATTAAATCCATATCCCGTTGTAGCCTCTGTGCTGCTAGTTCAGTATCTGCTACACCCCCACCTTGGTATCATCTGCAAATTTAACCAGTTTACTGGATGTATTGGTGCCAATATCATTAATGTAAATTAGGAATAATAGTGGTCCTAAAATTGAACCCTGCGGTACCCCACTATGAACGCAGGCCCACTGTGATATTGTGCCTCTAATAACTAGTATACTATAACTATACTAGTTACTAGTTATAACTATACTAGCACTAACCATACTAGTATAACTAGTATCTGCTACACCACTCACCTTGTTGTTGTCTGCAAATTTAACCAGCTTACTGTATGTATTGGTGGCCTGCAGAGCTTATCTCTGAGCAGATCTGATAAACTGCAAGGCTGACTCCAGGACCACCACATCTGATAAGGAGATACACCTGCTCTTTTTATATGTACTGTGTTGGGCCAGACGTGATTAGCTGAGGTCAAGACCAAAATATTTTTCAACCAAACAATTATTATAAAGAGTCACAGACACAGAGTACTCAACTGGTTGGTTGAAACAAAATCTTGGTCTGGATTTTTACTTTCTGGATCTGAATTATCCGCTTTTGTGATGGACGTAGGTTGGGCATCACACAAACAAGATCTGGCTGGTGAGCAAGAGAACAAAGATATAACATGATTCTTTTCAGAATAAAGAACATCGCCTAGAATTTCCCAGCTAAATGGGGCAAAAGATAGACTGTTGCTTCTAAATGCATTTAAAATTCTAACTCTCCTTGATCCCGCAGATGGGTAAACCGCACATATGTGCCTCCCACTGTCACTACAACAATGGTTATAAACAGCATCTTCAATCGGAAGTGGGAAGCCAAGCCGAGCCAAGCTTTAGGCTTGAGGGAGGACGGTTTAGAGCAGTAGGTGCTCATCTAAATCAGACGGCCGGGTGGTTTGGAGTTGGGGGTGTGGGGTGGGGGGCTTGGATTGAAGGTTAGGGTTCCAGTTAGGGTAAGAGTCAAGATTTCCTAAGATCGTCAAATAATCCTTCCTAGTGGTAACTTTAAGGACAGTGACTAATATCAATTAATAGTTCAGCTAATTCATGGTTTCAAAATCCTGAACAATAAATTAATTTGACATTAATTTATGATGCAGAAAACTAATCTGTTTGCTTTATTTGAGGGGTACTGTTAAATAAACTCACAGCTAATTAATGCTGTGTTTATGGCTTTAAGGAGCTTTTATCTCTTGTACCACATAGCATATTTTCTCTTCTGCATGCCAGGTTGAGGTCAACAGAAAAGCATGTATCCAAAAAAGTTTCCATATCACCACAACATGAGAAGCACATGGGAGGAATGGCAGCTGATTGCCCTGGACACAAGGGGAGGGGGGAGGGCTGAAAATGAAGGAGCAGGGAAGCAGAATGGTACATTAAAGCTCTCCTGCTAACATGCCAACACAACAGACTTTGAAGCTAGCATGCTAACATGCTAACACGGCACACTTTGAAGCTAGCTTGCGAACATGCTAACACAGCAGACTCTGAAGCTAGCTTGCGAACATGCTAACACAGCAGAGTCTGAAGCTAGCTTGCGAACATGCTAACACAGCAGACTCTAAAGGTAGCCTGCTAACATGCTAACACAGCAGACACTGAAGCTAATCTGACAACATGCCAGTACTCCCCTTACTCATGCTATTGTGCTAACTTGCTAGCAGACCAAACTCTGAAGCTTGTCTACTAACATCACAGCAGACATCAGCCAGTGGACTGATGCCAGTGTTGGGTCCCTAACCATAGTCCTTAAGGCAAAAACATACTTTCCCCATGGGGATGAGTAAGGCATCATGATTCTAGCCTATTGCAGGATGTTTAGGTTACCTGGTGGTCCTGCTAGTACACCTCAGCTTCCGGACAGACTGCTAACACACTGGCTAGAATTACATTCACGGTAATAGCCATGAAAGCATTATACCTTCATACTGTCCTCAAGACAGTCACTCAACTGTAAAATGAAATGCCAAAAACCAAACATTAGCATCTGCATTAATGCACAAATATTAAAATTCATCCCCAGAGAGTATTTTTAATTTAAATTCAAATTTTAGCAAGAGGGAGAGCTTTTCAGAAAGCTGGAATGAGAGAATTCCCATAAATACACTTCCCTCCTGTTTCATCCTTTGGACGGGAACCTTCTCTTGGTCTCACACCCATCAAACCCTTGGATGTGTTTTTCAGTCACTCTGATCAAAGGCCACCCAACAGCTATTAACGCACAGTCCATCTTAGCTAACAGAAGTCTGTTTAAGGTCCAGGCTGATAAATGTCTGAGGCTTCACGCCATTTGCATCCTCAGTGAGGGTCACTGTTAATTTGCTGCAGGCATGAGTTACCATACATAGGCATGATGTATGAGAGCACTAACCAGCCTGTACAACATGGAACAGCTAAATGATCCCATTACTCAACCGGAATCTGGGAAACAACATCCCTGCTGAAATAGTCCATCATTCTGGGATGTGTTTAGGCACGCGCGCACACACACACGCACGTGTGCACATCATCACGCACACATCACGCACATACACACACACACACACACACAGAAAGGCACTCTCTATTCATTTCTATGAGCATAACCCTAATCCCAGCTATGACACCGTTAACCCAAGTAACCAAACAATACAAGACTTTTTAGTTTTTTGACATACATTTTTAGCTTTTTGACTGCAGTCAGATATTTCTATAAAATTTAAGTTACCCTTTAGGGAACCAAAAAATGTCCCCATAAGGTAAATAGTTACAGGTAGTTACAGGTCTTAATTGCATTGTGGGGAAATCTCACCCCCATAGTATAATATTTACATAGAAACACCAGTACCAGTAAATGGTGACACTGTCGTGAAACAAACCAAGATAGCACCCTGCGAAGACGATGGACAGAATTGCTCATGATGTTGCTCAACTCACCCTATGGGACCAATAAAATATTAAATCTTATGATATTAAGATTCAGCAGATACATCGGCAAATGCATCGTAATTAACTGTCTCATAGTCAGCAAAGAACAGCAAAGGAGATACAGGGTTCAAACTCACTGAAAGTGGAACCAGGACCTTTAATTTTAAGAGGAACCTATTTTTGCAGCATCTTCCAGCAATTCAAAAACCTTTCAGCTCAGCAGTCTTTCAAGGAAAGGTCAAGGAATAATTTTAGGTTTTTCATGGCACTGCATGACTAGCCTCCATACCATGACAGGTGACAATGTCCTGTTGCTGAGCCTCAGGAAGCTGGAGGAGGTCTGCTACATTCTGGGGGGGGGGGCTCTGAGGTAATCTGGTGGGTTGGAAGAAATACTTCATTAAAATTACTACTTATGTCCTCTTTCCCTGTAATCACACACAGCATACACTATTTTTAGCTCTCTGGTATCTCTATAATTAGAAAGCCAGTCCTGTGAGTCAGGTTAGTCTGGAAACAATTAGTAGCGCTAACGTGTAGGCGCACAAACAAGTGTAAGATGAACACGCACTGCCCGGCAGAATCACACGTCACACCATGTGGCCTAACAGTTCTACACACACACACACTAACACATGCATGCTTTTATAGACAGAGTTTTCTTTCAGTTCCTCAAATGCAGCTCCAGCAGGAACAGGCACCAGGGCACCAGACCGTGCAAAGGCTTTTTGAGGGTGTCCCCGATGGGGTAGGAGCCTACTCACCAAAATTTAGTGCAGTTTGATCCAAAAAGGGCACTCAGGACCTCAAAAGAGGGCTTTTCATTCTGGCAAAAGAACTCAATCACCCCCCCCCCCCAAAGGCCCCTCCCCGCACGTCCCAGCCAGTTCTAATTTGCAGTTCTGACAGGCATCTGGACGTCCCGTACTCTGAGGGGAGGTGGAGTACCATACAGCCACTTAGAGGTCTTAGGGGACTGGAAGCTCTCATACATGCATGGACACACACACACACACATATGCACAGAAACCCACAAAGATTCACAAACTCAGCATCATAACTATTTACAGCATCGTTTTGTAGAGTTGTGCTTCACACAGCACCGCAGGCTGCAGTGACCTCTCCGCTATGGGCAACGAGGAAGGAATCCCAGGATTTTAGTTACTGTTTAACAACAGGAGAAAGGCCCAGCTTCCTAAACACAGCGAGGGGGAGGCGAATGATGCGGCAGCTTCCCTCTGCAGACATGAAGCTCCTCTCCCCCTTGACTGTACAGGAAGTACATCAGAAGAAGATGACTTCCTGTCTGACCATGGCCAATGGCCCAGGGGTACACACGCTTGTCCTGTAATTAAGGGAATCAAAGGCAGCCAGTTATACACGCATGCATACACACACACACACACACACACACACACACAGACCTGGCCTGTAATGATATCTGAGACCCTACCAAGCCCTAACCATAACCATAAGTAACCAAACAAAATACAAGAGTGACTATAAGGTAAACAAAACTAGTATTCATCATTTGGTCCCTACAAGGTAACGTGTATCTAGACCACCACCCCCCCCCCCCACACACACACACAATATTTGCTGATCCTACACACTGAAGGTCATCAGATACAAGAGTCCTAGAACCAGACCAAGTATGATGGCAGGATTCCCTAAGATGCTTATTCCAGAATTCTCCTGAGGCTGGGAAGAGATTGACAGGCAACAGAATTACTGCTCAATGTGGATCAAAGTGACATTAGCCTGCCCAAGGGCACCAGTCACATAATCACATGTTCCCACAGTACAGAACAGAGGCAAAGCAAAACAGCCTCACAGACCATCTCGCACACAAACTTAGGACTGGATTACATCTGGACATATTCCACATTGTCAACAGTGTCAGGGGCCACAGTTACCTGTAGCTGATTCAGCATTTTGGGCATATATGCCACATAAATGCCACATAAAATGACTTGAGCCCATAAATGACACATGCATGCATTCAATTATCAACTTAGATGACCATTGAGTTGCATGATACGGTTATGCTCTTCAGATTTTGGTATGCTCAGTGTGTCAGAAAGTAAGTCATGTCTCATTCATCAATTTTTATTGAGATAGAGGCCAAAACCAATTAGGGAACTTCAAATTTATCAATGATCTTTAATTGCCCTCTAGTGACAGATGACGAGCAATACAGCTATGCGATGGAACTTTTTCAGAATTAATTTCATACCTGGATGTTTTTTGTGCACTGTTGTGTAGACAGTAAGGGATGCATGTTGTGGGCCGTGGGAGAAGACTGAACCTACAGAGGAAACCTTTGCAAACGCAGCAGGAAAATGTGAAATCATTTCCTTTATAATTTTGGTCAATGTTTCCTGTTCACATGCTCTGATTGATCAGCCTGTAGACACAGAGGGAGGTGCTCAGCTCCACCCTGGGAAAGGCTTTGCGGCAGCCATCCCTCCAACAGCTGGGGTGGAGCCCTATCTCCACTTTTCCTGGTGATCTACCTCACCAGCAACAAGTGCTACACCAAGGTACGAGCGTCACCTTATTACCTGCTAAAGGCAGCTTGTCTTGGGGAAGCCTCTTGTGTGAGGGATTCCAATCAATCACCACTTTTGATTTAATGAGAACAAAGCATTCTTTTCATGTGATCTCTGCCCTATTTAGGCTAAGAAGGTATCGGATAACCTCTTGCAAAATATCAGCTCACATAACCGTCGGTTTCTGGACTTGGTAGTTGCCAAATGCTACTATTACAATTCCTGAGTTACGAGTTCCTCGCGGAGTTGGACGGCGTTTGCAGGTCAGGTGATATTGATGTATTCTGGTCACCAGTCTGTACCACAACTATAAACCCAGGATAGAATATGACTGTAAACTGCATTAACTGTCTTGGTAAAACCAATTAGCTGAGTAACATCAGAGGAGAGGAGGATGGGGTCCCCTTCTGAGTCTTGGTTCCTCTCAAGGTTTCTTCCTTGCTTGTTGGGGTTCGGACCGGTTATATGTAAAGTTCTTTGCGACAATGACTGTTGTTAAAACCGCTATATCAATAAAATTGAATTGAATTGAATTAACATGATGCCCATTAAAAAAAAGGGAAGTCTGGGTTTCCCTGCTGAGACTGCTGCCCCCATGACCCGACCTCGGATCAAGCGGAAGATAACGGATGGATGGATGGATGGATGAATTTTTGTTAGCTCAAAAATTTCCACAAGGTAAATAGTTACAGGTTTATATCATATTGAAACATGGCGGTACGGTTAGTCCATTCGGTACAGTTTGTCCATTGTGAATGCCGTGCAATAGGCACCAAACCAGCATTTCGCCCTTGTTCTCTTTGTGAAACAGCTTCTTGCACGCCTGCCTGTCCACCTCTACCCACGATACGGACAGTCAGGCCTCTCTGCTCAACCTCATTCGGCACAGCCCTACTGGCGGACCTGACGGAAAACCTGGTGCCCTTATCGGAGACAACAAGGAGTGGGCCTGTATTCAGGTTCTCAGACCTGACCAGGACAAACTCCGTGCCAGTCTGTGCTCCCCAGTTCCATCACTCGCCTTCTCTGTTCCTGCTGTAGCTATCGGAATAAGTGTTTTATTTTTACAGGTACATTTAGCACAAATTGATCATGTATCTTTATAATTGATCCTCAATTTGACTGATATAATGTTTATTCTTTTGAGTTTTACTTCCCTCAAAGAATGTAGTGCATAGTACCTGCACACATCTTTCATAATACGAGCTTCACACTGAAGCATGATAGCCCTCGTCTGCCTAGAATTCACAATCAGTTTGGAGCCAGCCTGATCCCTGTTTCCTCACGTTATACTAAGTCTAGTCATTCAAAATGCCCCACCCCGCCCCACCATTTTAATTTGTTGTTATATAACAGGTGCACAAGCACCTGATCCTGGTAGAGCTGCTACTGGAGGAGATCCCAGACTGGCTGCAGTTCAGGCAGCACTTGCTGGACACGTTTCTCATGTCTTACTTCTTGCTAGACTTGGAATCACCCATGTGCAGTATGATCTCACACATCTTCTCCAGGAGGCCCTACTGGGCAGCCATCAATGCACTAACAAGGGCTTTCCTTGCTTGTTCCACATAATCCTGGACAGGACAGGTAATCTGGCCTTATTCAGTGGGTTGTTGGACCAGTTCAGGAAGAGGTTCCCGGTAGATGTCAGCTTTACTGTACCTACACCCTGGTCCCCCGCCTAAGACACAATGTCATCAAGACCAGTGAGAGATCAATGTGTGTTCAAAACTTCGAGGATAATAATAATAATAATAATAATAATAATAATTATAATAATCACAACTTTATTGATCCCCGTGGGGAAATTCCTTTATTGGGGAAATTCTTGTCATCAGCTCAAGGAAAATATGTTTAAGCAAGTTCATATTCCAGTAAAAATGTTGGATCATTAAGTTAATGTGACATGAGTTTTGTACATATTTGATAGTTTTGGACATTTATAGGTCTAACACCTTACATTTTATGTGTGACATGCTTTTGCACATTGATTTTAGCGTTATATTTTTTTAATCGCTGTACTACTGTTTATTACACTGTGTATTTTATTGTCTGCTTTTTATTATTTTTTATCCTGTATCCATTTTATCATTTTTTTTTATTTTTGTATGCTTCTTTTATTTCTGTAAAGCTCATTGTGACCTATGATAATGTGCTATATAAATAAACTTGCCTTGCCCTGCCTTACTGGTAAGAGCCACAGATCTCTCCATGTCTGCATACAAGATAACAAAAAAAGCCCTGGTGGACAATTAACATAAGCAGGAATGGTACTGAGCATGTGCTGCCAGCCTGGATGTGTGATCAAATAAAGCTTCAGCCTTAAGCCCCTGTTAGCTCTGAGAGTCTTTACTTCATTGCATCAGTGACAATATAGATCTACAAACAGAGGACTGTAGTGTATTCTGACACTTTCAATGAGTTTCTTTGCCCAGGTGTTAGCATGATCTCTGGCTAATACTGTCCTGAAGCTACAGCTGGACAGTCCAGATGATGCACATTTTTACTTGTTAACCAGAGCCTGATCACCGCAAATTAGAAATTATGATGCAGAGCTTGCATCTTGCAGCAACAAATTATTCCCCCTATAGCTGGGCCATAACGGTGCTGTTTCCACAGTACAAAACGATTGAGGAGGGCATGTTCAAGGCCAGCATCAACCATGAGAAGGGCTGCGTTCAGTCTAAGGACTATGGACATCTATGGGACCCAGGAGCTGGAACTGATTTTCCAACGGAAGATCTCCTTTTACCTGGGCACCCACAACATGTACGTCAGTGTAAGCCACTTTTCAAAATCCTGCCGGCTTCTTTCACATGATGCACATGCTGTAAGCATGGACTTAAACTGAAAGTTCAATGAAAGGTTATGCTGCAGAGAGGCAGGTGCTGGTTCACAGGTTACCCTTGTATATGGGTCAACTGGGAGCCAGGGTTCATTTAGTGAAGAGGAAGTGAGAGCAAAGGCTTCCACAAGGTGGCAGTGTGGTGTAGCACATGCTGAAAGTGCTGCAGTGTCTGAAGAAATAATCCTCTTTCCAGTAAAATGCATAATGTGTGAAGAGCTGCCAAAATCCAGCCTTTAAAACAGGTTTATGCACTGTGTGTCAGTTTTATCAGAGACGAGATTTGTGCCTTGAAATTCTTATCAATGTCATAGTTTGATGTGTGTGTTTCCTTGACAGGAGTTTTGTGAGGGGAAACAGGAAGATCCAGACATTTAGCCATGTAGTAAAATTACGGCTTTCAACCCCACTTCCGGGCGGGCAGCAAAATGTACCAAGGGGGTACGATGCTGGACACCCCACAAAATTTATTTCTATTATAGGCCTGCTAAGGAGATGGCAGAGAATGATCATGATATTTTCCCAAAATACCATGCAGCAGTATCTAATTTTCCCCCTCCCCCCTTATATGTCCGAGCAACATCTTGGAAAACATAATCAGTAAATTCTAGGTCAGGAAAATTAAATGATTACCTTCTTTAATAAAATGTAATATGACAAATCACAGACAGGATCAGGAGAGTGTGTCAGTGTAATAAGCAATAGAACTATCTGAATATCAAATGTCACATTCTATGGCTTGGGAAAAACCACGTTCAGACAAAGTACTTTGATTTTAAACTGGACATAAATTCAACAGCCAATAAACGGCTATGCAGACACATCGAAAGTGTTTAATTAGTTTACTTTTTATTATAAATTTATTTGTTTATACTGCAGCTCCACCCAGCGTTTTATTCTTAGTGCGAAACGACAGCCTAGTGTTGGGTTTGGGATGAGACCAGTTGGTTTCCGTTGCACACATCTAAAGGATTATAATTAGGGCAACTACCACACAATCATCATGCCACTGATCATATGATATATATCCATCATACCCTCCTTTAGGAGGATGTAAATTGTTCGTTTTCTCAGTTTGATTACAGATGACGACTTCATTGTGACATATTTTCGAAAGCATTTTAAAATCTGAGAGGAAAGTGGTCGACCGGAGGCGCGGTTTGGTGCCCATAATCATGTACTGAAAATCTGCTTTGAAACCTACTTTTACAGACTATCATTTCATCATTTGTTGGACTGAGCACTGGCAAAACTTCTTCTGGCTGTCGACATGTCAATAGGCCTTCCGCAGAATCTTCAACCATTTAAAGTTCTTACTGCAGGTCTGAGCTACAGAAACACGAACTCAAGATTGGCAATAAAATATGCGTAGTACATCTTCAACACACTCTGTAACGATTGGTCGACTGAGCACCACGTTACGCGTGCGAGCCAATGGAGAGCGAGGTCCAAAGAGTGCGCTGAGAAAAAAATGACAGAGGGGCGTGTCTCGGTGTGACGTCACACGGTAGGTTTGTGTTTACGAGCTGCATCTGGGAGCATGGAGGGCGAGGCACTACCCCGACCCGTGTAACCGCCACCCCACGGGCTGTCAACCGCCGCGTCCCAGCGATGCAGGGCGCATATAGCGAAATAGGGTTTGTACAGCAGATCCTCAGCCTGAATTTGGTACCTAGGGAAAATGGCACCAAATGTGGCAACGACACATCGCTGTGCGGCTTCTCAGGTCAGATACGGTTGTTTAAACGTTTTCAAAACCGCCTTCTAACGTGTTTCGGTGTCCGCATGTTTCACGACATAGGAAGAGCCGATACGGGTAGCATGGCATGCAGTTATCTTAAGCTTACTGGCCATACGGTGAATTCACCGAATAAATGAAAAGTTTGGTGCGGTAGCTGCCTTGTGGGAATGAGGGTAGACCGTCTGTACCCCCGAACATTTAATTACTGGGGTGTCAGGATCACTGTGCCCGCGTGATATTTAAGTCTGGGAGATCAGGGTCTCTGCACCTCGTAACGTTTAAGACTAACGGGTTGCGTTGATGTGTGCAGAAGAAGATTATGCAGCAAGAAGATTATCTATCCTGTCCATCTTCTAACTGCATATACTGGTCAGGGTGATGGGTAGGGGCCTGGCTCCTATTCCAGCAGCACAGGGCACGAGACTTGGTACATCTTGGACAGGATGTCAGTCCATCACAGGAGTAAGAACATCATGCTTTAGCAGAATTGCAGTGTTGTAAATTTTATGATGTGTGATATTCTTATGCATAGTGTGCTAAGTTATTTTGAATGATTAATGGGCAGCTCAGTGTGTGTGCAAATAGAGTGTGTGTGTTAGGAAGTGATTAGTTCACGCCAGTTTCCTGGATCATTTGTGTCGTGCTGCAGGTTCAGTACCTCCAGTCTATAAATATGGGTGTGTCAGCTCATCTTGCTGCCTTGTTTTTTGGTTGATAAAAGTCATTTACAGCATCTGCAAGGGTCCATAATAAAACTGAACCCAAACCTTGAATGTCATGTATCCTGAAAGAAACACCCAGTTCTCGTAATTTTATGGTAGTTGTACTAACTTTAAGTTTCAAAGGATCACTGCAAATGTGAGTCAACATTTTATATATTTGAAATATGTATAAAAAAGACATAAATACTGCAGGTTGTTACTGCAGTGTTTCCCAATCTGGTCCTCAGCGTCCCACAGTCAGTCGATGTTTTTGCTCCCTCGGAGCTCCCTGCCTTACAATCACATTTTCATTCCCTCCCAGTTCCTGGATGGAGCAAAAAATGTGCATCTGATGGTCCCCGAGGACCGGAATAGGAAACACTGGTGCATCAGCTGGGCTACTTTTGGGATTCAGAATGATACCCAGATCACACAGCAGATCTGCCCAAATGCCCTTCAGACTGGAGAGCTTCTAGGTCCTGATTCATGATGTAAAGGAAATGGGTTTAGAAATCAGTGTGTTTGTCATGACTTACTTTCCTCCCCCCCCACAGAGATGTGGTATGGTGTGTTCCTTTGGGCTGTGGCCTCCTCGTTGATGTTCCACCTCCCCGCAGCTCTCCTGGCCGTCGCAACCCTGCGGTGGCACAAAGTGGCGCGGTTCATGCCCGTCGCCATCCTGCTCATGAGCGTCCTGGGCCCAGTGTGTGGGGGGGTCCTCACCAGTGCGTACCCAAAAGAAGCATCCCGCTAAGCATTCAGCATCGTCAGCACGTTTCAGACCGCCGGCCATAACACACAGCCAACCTTTTTGAAATCCACGAAAAATCACAAAATACACATTGTGCCAGAGGGGGCGCCCTGTTAGGCCGAGGCTGTAATGGTCAGTGCTTCCAACACAAGCTCAGATGTGTTTACAGCCTTCAGTCCACATTTCTGAACTAGGCAACTGAATATATTTCATTGACCGAAGCAATTTACATGGTAACGTTAAGATCATAGAAACCTTGACAACGTATAGTTCAAATTGTACTTTCAGATGATGCTGAAACCACATTAGAAAAGAAATGTTCCTGTTCACATTAGTAGGTGAAATAACCCCAAAATCAGAACGTTTACCCATTTGGGTTGAGTCATTTCCTTGCCCCTCCTGGGACATGAGCCAGAAGACTTTGTCCTTGACTGTATTACCTGGCATCAGCTGTGATTGGTCACTGTCCCCACTTCTCTCCTTTTCACAGGTGCCGCGATTGCAGGTGTGTACAAAGCAGCAGGGAAGAAGATGATTTCCCTGGAGGCCTTGGTCTTTGGGGTGGGACAGTCCTTCTGTGTCCTGGTCATCTCCTTCTTCAGGGTCTTAGCCACGCTATAACACTGGCCCAGGTGGTGCCAAGCAGTGCCTCGAATTGCTGTGGGGCAAGCACCGGCAAGATTGCACATTGCCCTTGACATCTCACAGATGGGCCACACCCTGCTGTCCAGAGTGCTTACAAGCTTTGCAGTGTCTGTATACCCACAAAGCTTCAGGGAAGGACTTTTTGGGATTTGACAGCTGGATCATTCTTATTCTCTCTCAGGCAATTTGGAGGGGGTCCCCACAGATTTCCATCTGAAATTCAAATTTTCAGACAAGCAGCTTCTCAGTAGATAGATCTTTCTATTAGTACTGCCGATGTGAGCAAGTCATGTTTAACTCTCACATGTTCTGTGTTCTGTGGCATTCTCAGATGTCGGCTGCTGGGCTGTGATGTCATCACTATGAGACATGGTGCCCATGTTGACCCAGCAGTGACTTGCACTGAACTTCCTTTCCAATATTTAATGAAAACTCTATGCATTCATTTGCGTTTTTCCATTCGCAGAGGAAGGTGCAATGTTTACAGATGGGTTTCTCTCTCCTGATTTCAGCAGAAACTTATGATTCAGTAGTTGAATTTGCACATGCATTCTGGTCTCTGGTGTTCTTAACACACTTGTACTTCAAATATTTTCAACTTTGAAAAAGAATATTGTGGAAACTAAAGGGTTTCCTTTACATCAATTATGCTTTCTTCTTATATACTTAGACATTTTCAAATTTGGCCTAATGTTTAATATGTTTTATAAACCAATGCATTTTATTTCTGAATATGTAATATCTGACTTGCCCAATAAGCTGTACTTACATTTCTAGAACGTTAGCCAAAATAAGTAAAAAAAACAAAAAAAGACTAGCGTTTCTTTGAAGTACACTGTTTTTAATGCTAACTGCAGATTTGTGGCACGTGAACAATATGTTAAACATCATAATTGTAGCCAGATGTTTGGCATTAGATTAAGATCGACGTTAAAAAATTAAAAAGCAGTCATCTACATGTGGATGGAAAGCTCTATAGCTGAAAGACTTTTCAAACGTGTTTGTTCTAATAAATTTGAGCTTTAGGAAAGGAAGAACAGCCCAGTGAATATGATATGGTCATATGTGGGTTGAAAGATACTCATGGGCATGTGTTTGGGATGATGACTTTCTGCTTAATGAGCCTCGCATCTCATTCTGGGGGGTCCTAGCATTTTCCCCTTGTCCTCGTGCTGTTATTATCAATGGGTCTTTGATAAGTTTCATTTGTGATCTGATTTGTTATAATTTCACAACCAGCTTCGTTTGACCTGCTGTACACTAAGTGCCAATAGTTTTCCATTAACTAGATTTCAGAATAAAATGATGTAAAATATGATCGTTCTTTTATCCTTACTTTTAGGAAACTATGATTCTTCAGAAACTTTAAAATAATATTACGTGTTCTGTTTCATTAAAGGTGTTTCACGCAAGCGTGTGGTTTGTATAAATAATAATATTAAGAATTAGACAAACTGAAATGTTAATCTTTGAATTATCGTCTCACGGTTCATCAATCGTGCACGCATCGGTGACACGGTTTTCCAGACTGGGGTTTTCAACCGGGGACATCTTATGATCATCAACTAACTTTACGAATAAAGACCGATTCGGTGTCCACTTGAACATATCTAATATCGTCAGCGCATTTTGTCAACTTACCATTTCACCTCTGCGGATATGAAACCACGTTTAAACCGGAATATCCCATACGCTGTACTCGATAATTAGGAACTATATAAGAGGTTCCGGTGTGGCGACGGAAGGATATCATCGCGGACCGGACACAGGAAAGCGCGCAGGCTAACTGGTTAGCCTTACTTTAAACTGTGGACTTTATTTACTATATTAAATAACTTATGTTGTTTAATCGGTACTGCGTGGAAATAACTGACATTTCAGCTCTGGGTCGATGTTTTCCCCTGTGATATATTTTAAAATGTTAACTAATGAAAAATGTATTAAGCAGATACGTACTCGGTAATAACGGTAAAGACTTCAATATACACTTTAAAAAAGGTACTTTACCCTAGGAATGTGCCAATCCACATTTTTTTCCAGTTCCGATCCGGTACACTACTGCAGACAGAAGAGCTCTTTTTACTTTAATATTTTGCCGTGCTACAAAAATATGAGTTTTTTTTGTTTTTATTCTTTTTTGTGATGGATAATGTAACAGCGGAAGTTGTTCACTCTTCCCAACCTGAATTTTCTTGCGTGCCAATTGTAACCCCGATATCAGCTGTGTTCCGGTTTACATGTTTTTGTTTACCTGAAACATTTGTAGGGTTTCTCATAAAAGGGGAAAGCCTTCGAGATTACACCTGATATGTATGTACGTCTCACAGAACCCCCATTCGGTACAAAATGAGGAATGACCATATAGATCCTTGGATTGAGGACCTGATACAGAGCTATGGCATCAAGGAAAGACAAGCCAGAATTAAAGCTCACATTCTTGGGGTACTGTTTTAATCCCTGATTAAATGCATTTGAATCGTCTGAAGTTGGCTGAAAGGCACAGGTTTCTTATTCAGATTCTTGGGTTGTTTCTCCTCAGTTCGGCAAACTGCCTGATCCACAAGAGAAACTGACACAGGACCCAGTAGCACTGCTGTTTCTTTCTGATGGGCTGGTCCAGATTCCTGGGATCCTTACCAGGACAGCCTGGGAGAAGCTTGAGGAGTGAGTGATCTGTAATCATCATCATCTATGAGAATTCAGGTTTGATGCAGTATGAGGGAATCAATCTGGGATATCTGGTGAAGAACCCGTCTGTGTTGGATCAGTGCTGTTGAGATCTTTACTAAGCAACACTAGATGACAGTGCTGCCTAAATGAAGCTTCATGAACCATTTCCTGTACTTTCTGACCCCACTAGATTTGAGGCATGCTTTGAGCCCTTTTTTGAATAGAGAGCACCATCTAGTGGGATCAGGAAATGCAACAAGTGGTTCATGAAGAGTCATTTGGCCATTACTAGAGGATGTTCATTCATGATTTGAGTCTCTTAGCCACTCCTCCCATCCTGCCAGGTTGGAAGAGCGGGAGTCCCTCCAGAGCATCACCAACTCAACTGTCTTCCTGTGCAAGTACAACCTTGAGTTTCAGTTGGAACCGGAAGAGGTGAGTTGGACGTATTTGCTGCCTCCTCAGTGCCTAAGGCAGGGGTGACCAAGCTGTGCTGCTACAGCCTTGCAAAGTCTCATTCTGATCACCTGACCATTGGCTCTCCTTTACTAAGAGCAAGTGCCAGTTCTTCCTGACCATCCATGAAATGGCCACCATGGCTCCTGGGCCAGTCAAGTGTCACATTCCCAGCTGGTAAGAGATGCAGCTTCTGTACCATCATGGGTGATCCTAGATCAGTTACCTTGCAGCAGATCCGTTGCCACCACATTAGCTGCTGGCTCATTCCAGTGACTGTAATACAGCATACAGAGTGACTGGTAAAGGAGATAATGTACATGATTCTGCAGGTGTGTTACCACTGGAAAATTGAGCCCCGTTTTCTTGTCATTGGCCGGGGGTTTCCTGTGGCAGGGCGGTGATTACTGGCCCCTCCATGATACAGTGCTGCTTCTCTCTTTCAGCACAACCCTTTCCAGTGTGAGGCAAAAGATTTATGAAACCTGGAGGTGAGCTCAGGCCCCCTGGCTTCTCACAGTGCAGGCCATGACCGCTGTCTTCTGTGGGGTTGCGGTGTTAATGTCCATCACTCCCTGATCATGTTCTTCAGGTCCCTGCAGAATGATGGTTCAGTTCTGACCGCGTGCACGCAATCAGGTTGGATTCCCAAATTCCCTGACACACACACACACACACTTTCAAAGTTTGTGGCTTGCATGGAGAAATAAATGCAAACAGTTGGTGGGACTGTCGCCTCACGTCTCTAGAGTTGGGGGTTCAAATCCCACCGCTGCTCTGCACAGTCCAAAGTTATGCATTTGGGTTAAGTGGTGTCTCAAAATTGGCCAGAGTGTGTATGTGTACATGCACCATGCAATGGACTGATACCCCAGCCTTTTGCTCTCTGCTGCCTGGGATAAGCTCCATACCCTCCCAGTGATGGATCAAGAGTCTATCAGCGCTCCCCTTACCATGCACTCAAATGTTAGTCCTTTTCCCACTAATACCATCCAGGTTCTCTTCCCATCATGTGTCCCCTGTTTCTCAGCCTTCTGTTTATCAGAGCTGGTGCTTGAGTGGCAGGACAACAGGATTACCTCCCTGCTGAAGGATCTGTCAGCCTGTCTGCTGAAGCCCTCTGGGTGTCACCCTCCATCCCCCCAGCCCTCCACCTCCAGGCAGAGTTACCCACCTGCCCTGTTCTCCAGGTACCTGGCCACTGGTTGGGATACAGACAGGGTCCGATACAAGGTGAGGAGCTTCCCAGAACTCTGGTGCACTTTATTGAAAGAGAAGACGGCTGAAGGATTTGAAATTAGCTTTAGTGTCTTTCTTGTGTTAATGTCCTGATCTGCTGAACCCACGAGATAACAGGTTTTATTTTTTAGAATTTGTGGTACATTAGAAACTGTAAGCAGACTTTCTGTCTGGGGTAGTAGGTGTTGGTTTGGGTCTGACCTGGGTGTTGCTATCTGTAAGCTCTTCCCTGGGTTTCCCAGGGGGATCCTCCCTTCACTGTGCCCGTCTCCCAACTCGACATCCCTGCCGAACAGACACTACAACTCCCCCATGTGTCTGCTGAAGGTAATGCATGCTTCCCTTCATTTACATCTGGGGTGGCTGCTCTTATCCAGAAAGGGCCGTTGTGTATGCAGGTTTTTGTTTAAACTCCATAATTAGAGGACTGATTGGGTGAAGTGTCCTCACACCTGAGTTTTGACGGCTGACATAAAGGTTATCCAAAAATCCTGCATACACACTGGCCCCGTGACTGTAGCTCAGGGGGTAATGGTGAGTTCGACCCACCTGTTGGACTGCCTGTGCATTGGCTATATATGATGAGATAGATCAATCCCCACATCCTTTGGTGGTCTGCCTGTGCATCGGTTGATTTTTTTGTGTATAGTGAGCCGTGAAGAAGATGCCATCCTACAGGACGCTGAAGATGTGAACAACTCCCTCATCCAGGATTGCGAGCCTGCTAACCCCTGGAATATGTTTGACACAGCTGGTGCTGATACATCCTCCCTACTTTCTGACCAAGGTATGAAAAGAAAGCCCATGGTGCTCTTATGGAAATGGGTCCCAGCTTTAGTTATTTGCACCCTTATCTCCCATGATTCCCAGAATCTCCATCTGGATCCATCACCCTGGATGGCGTCTGTCCTGCGGCCATGAGCACTCAGGCATCAACTAGTCACAGCCCTGAGTTCTTTGTGCCTGCTGCCTGTGATGAGGTGGCCCCGGAATCAGAGAGCCGTGGGAACCCCCCAGCCGCGAATTCCCCGCTCACCCTGAACAGCGAGGTCTCTGTGAGGTCAGAGGACCGGAGCCTGCCTCCATATCAGAGACCCGGCACCTCCTTCACCACATCACCCTGCTCTGATGGACCTCAGTCCTCAAGTTTTCTCAGTACCAAAAATACCACAGATGAAGAAGAGGAACACATCAAGAGGAAGCTAGGGAGAGCCAGGAAGAGGACTCATTCTCCATTGTCCATGACTGAAAAGGGTCCATCTGTGGAAGATGAAGAAGATCCACAGAGTGGCAATACAGGGCTAACCAAGATTAGGAGCCCCCCGTCCTGGCTGCTCGACACTCAAGAGGGCCAGGGAGGGCCTGGGCTCCGCCAGAGCACCACCACGACTAAAGTCGGCCCTTTTTCAGGGCCACAAAGGAAACTGCTCACGGTAAGACCTCCAGGCTGAGCTTGTTTGAGATGAAGACTGGTAGCTATGTGAATATTCTGGTGTTTTGCTGTTGCTTATTTTATTTGGTGGCCTGATGTTCCACACATTTGGTATTGGTGTTGTTCTCCTCAGCTCAGGTGAAGCAGTAACACTCTTCTTAAACCTTCTGGCTTGTCCTTAACACTTACACCCCCTGCTGGTTCCTCTGTGGACCAGGCCCCAGTCTTGATTCTGGTCTTTTGGCCTTAGGTCCACCCGGATGGAGCCCCATTCAGCTACATATACCAACCCACAGTCCGCGTGCTGGGAGCTCTCCGCAACTGCAGGTACTGCCACCTCGTACCCTAGCCGTGAATGACACTGTCCTACGTTGAATTAATTTTGCTCTCGCACAGCACCCAGTGGCTGGCAGAGGTTCAGCTATGTGTGTTTACTATTAGTTAGGATTAGACCTGTAGAGCTAGTATTGGTGTCGTAACTGGAGAAATTTCAGTGTCTTCTAAAAGCTCTCACAGCCAACACTAATGCAAGGTGCTTTGTTCTGGAGCAGGAGAATCGTGTCTTTGGTCTCAGTTAAACCGTATCATGTAAATACGTCCGTATCCTACACTGAGATCTGGATTTGGAAATGTTACTTTTGTAAATACAGTGGTTTAATTGTAACAGCAAATATGATTACAGGAGGATGTTCATGTTGTGTCACTGTTCAATTAGCCATGTGACCTGAGTTCTGTACACACTGCTGGAGTGTATTGACTTGCATGTGTTTTCGCAGGGTTCCAGATGAGTTTTTGCAGTGGTCTGTTTGGTACCTGGCTCACCCAGACAGGAGAGAGGGTACTGGCTGACCTGTCTGCAGGAGCTGCTGTTTGGCGAAGCTTTGATTTGTCCAGCCACAAGGTGGCACTGTTTTTCCTTGTGCGTAGGACATTTCATTCAATTGGTGACACACACCAGCTTGAAAAAGAAGGGGCACATGTTTACTGTCCCAGAAAGTTCTGGGGGTGGTGAGACAGTACCAGTTTGACCCCTTCATGTCAGTGAGTTATGGTCCATTGTGGGTGCTGCCCTGAGATCTTCAGTGTTTAAGCCACGGGTGTTTTTAAAGTTCATACTTGGACTCTCTGTGGTTTTTCTGCTCACCCATGTGTCCCGCTGATACAGCAGGGATCTGTGTCAAATGTCACCTAATGCTGATGTTGAAAAGCAATAAAATATCAGAGTGTAAGTGTTTCCTGCCTTCCGCCTTCCCCCTCGAGGGGGAGAAGGTCTGTCTCACAGCCAAGTGCTGTTGACACATAGACCGTGATAGTTAAATAACTAGCTGGTGTGAAGCCTCACACTGACAGTTTGGATAATGGTATCGTCGTGATTGAGGTTTAGCATGACTGATAACACAGCTTCTTCATCTCCAGGAATTTAAACAAGACGGAAATCTTTAAAAAGTCATTTTTAATTAAAATAATAAGGGGGAATCGGCATAGTTGTCTTTTGTGTATTTGTGCATTTCTGTGTATGTGCTGGAATAGTCAGGGTCAGTCCATAGGTTTCTGTGGGAGAGGGGGCGGGCTTGCATCTGCCCCCTCTGCCCCTAATCTGGTTTGTACTGGAGTGATCATCCTTCCTCTTTCTTTGGTGGACTCTTCCTCTCTCGGTCTGCCCCCCCCGAGGTTTGTCCCGTCCACTTTTCCAGAGCTAAAGTATGGTAAGATAAGATAAGAAGTTTTGTAATTTCACTGTATTATAAAAAATCCCAGCACAATAGCCCCCACCCCAAAACAATTAACAGGCATGATGGTGAAACCTGGAAGGTGTGTATGTCTGTAGTGAGAAGGCAAAGGTCTGTAGGCTGGTGTCTGCCAGGCTGTTGTGAGCATGTCAACAGTGACATTCCCCAGACTTTATAAGCGTGGGCGGTCTCCTGAACGTAATCCGCCACTCTGCCCACCTACCCTCCTGTCCATGGGGCTCTTGTGGGGGGGGTCGTTTATGTATTGGCGACCTCAAGGGCCGGGGAGGCACTGCCATCAGCTCTGTGGGAGGGGATTAATACACACCTTGTGTCAGGGACCACAGCTTTGGTCAACACATCACACCTCCGTAGCATTGTCACTAAGTGACCGCTGCCTGGCTATGAGAGGTCAGCAGAAAGCAGTGATTATGCAGCATCCTCCTACGGTGACCTTACCCTCGGGGTTCAGTAGGGCCATCTGCTTGCGTAGCACCTCCTCATGGACAGACGTGGTGTGGCGGCGAGGTGAGGGCTTCGTTCTGGGTCTCCGGTTTGGGAGGCTGTCTGCTAGAGCAAGAAGTGGAGGCTTTCAGATGCTGCACAGACACAAGTCCCAGATCGTCAGCTATACACACAGACTAGGGTGGGCGTGTGAACTCGCCAAGGATTCAACAGCTGCTGTGTTTTGACTGCACTCTCATTACCCAGATCCCAGCTCTAAAGCACCACGCCCCCTGCAGCCTGCAAATTACTGCAGTTCTGCTTTAGTTTCTTTGCTGGGGTGTCAGAGTGGCTAAACAGGCCAAATCTTTGTGCCCATGACCAGAAGGATGTTGGTTTGAGCCCCAGCCTCAATAGAACAGTCACATGTCCATGGACCTTTAAGCAAGGCCCTTAACCCCCAGCTCCAGGGAGCCGCACGTTAGCCAACCCTGTGCTGTGACCCCCAAGCTATGCAGAGCAGGACAGGAAAGGCGAAGAGACAGATTCTTATGTACTTATACCTATGTAATAGCCAATAAAGGATTATACTTATAATTTAGAGCAGGGTTCCCCAATTCTAGTGCTGCAGGGCCAGAATCCAACACTGCAGATTTCCCTGCTCAGACACACCTACTAAACCTGGTAATTAGCTGATTGAGTTTGAGTTCAGGGGAATCAGCAAACGCTGTTGGATTCTGGCCCTCCAGGATTAGAACTGGGCAACCCAGTTTTAGACACTGGTAAGTGAACCTCGTCATCCTTGTCACTCAGTACTCTGAGGTGACTCGGATCAAGACACATGGTGGCACCCAGGATGGGGTCTGTACCCGCCACACCTGAAGCTGAAGGCCTGGTGCTCTGGCATTGGATCAGTACCTTCAGTGACTGACTGTGCTCGGTCTCGCCCATCCCATGGAGTCGTGGGGATGGGTGGAGCCTCCCTTCGACGGGTGGGGTTTGATAGGTGCTTTTGTCGGGGTGGAGCTGCAGGAGCTTCCAGTGACAGTGATGGGGGCTTACAGATGGGTCTAGTAGGTGCTGGGGGGCAAGGTCGGTCTGGCGGGGCCAGCCAATCAGGTGATGGCTGGACTCTATGGGATTCCAGGGAGGTTGTGGATGAGCGTGACTGGTGCCTGTGATCTGATGGGGGCAAAAGCAGTTATTTTTGGTTGCGTGTAACTGTCAGCATTGTTCACACCATGGCTGCCAGACTGGAGCTCGGCACGGGTCACATGACCATCTGGGTGTTGCTGACGCAGGAAGGAAGCACCGCATGAGGGAGGTGTGTAGCTGCAGTGCCCGAAGATACAGACATGGTGAACGGTGTCCGGGGTTTGAGGGGGATAGTGGGTGGTTTGGGCTTACTGTCAAAGGTGGGGTAGGATGGGACGGGGGGGGTCACACTGTACCGGAAATAGGTGATGGGATGGCCTTACCCTCAGAGTCCCCTTTCCTCAGCTCACTTTCCTTCTGAATGGAAACGACACAGTAAGTTAACACACTTAACTATACCACACTGCACCTGCCAGTGTAACACACTGTGTATGTGCGCATGTACAGTGCTCACAGAAAGTCTTTGAACACTTGCATAGTTTGGTGATAATGTTGCTTATTGATTTTATTACAAAATCAGTACTTCATTTGTTTTCAAAAATATAGATCACATTAGAAACAATCTGTAGTTTTAAGAAACATTAATTTCAAAACGTAATAAACTAAAACCCAAATTATAGTTCTATAACTGTTCTGAGTAAGTTCACTGTCAAGCAGTCGCATTGGGTGCTTTTTAATTAGTAACACCTTTGCAATGACATAAAACACCAAACATTTGTGTTTAGTATCCCTTTGGGATACTCGCCAGTGATTATAATTACAATTAATAGCAAAATGGCAGGAAGAGAACTGAATGAAGTATTATGACAATTAATAAAAAATGTCTGTGCAGGAAAGTTAAACATTTCTTGCCAATGGACTTTTGTTATGAATCCAATACATCTTCAACATGTTTTTGCAAAATTAATAAAATGTCCCATGACTTTCTGTGAGATTATGGGGGGGGGGGGGGCAACCCAGCCCACACTTCACCTGGCTCAGCTTTGCTCCGGATAACGGCGCTGTCCTGGAAACCGCTATGGGATGGAGGGCATCGTGCAGGACGGGGGGGCTGCCTGTCAGCTGTGCCGAGACGGAGCGTTAGGTCGCCACACGTTTCACACACGCAGTCCTACATGGGGCGTCCCGCCCTGTCGTGCGTCGGCTAGGTTTTTCAAGATCACTCATTCTAACCTTGTCAGACCCCCCCGAGTCAGCGCTGGGCAGCATGATGAGGGACTGGGCCTTGGCAGCCCGCAGGCCACGCTGGGAAGCATCAGGGGGAAGCAGCCGGGCGGGGACCTGCACGTAGGGGTTGGCTGCGTCTCTCTGCAGTGGGGCGGGTGCCTTGCCAGGGCTCTCCTCTGCTATAGCTGCTCGCTCGCCGTCTCTCTCTTTCTCTGGCCGCACAGCCATCCTCAGGGGGCGGATGAGGTCGGCGATGCAGGTCTTTTTGATGGTCTGTTCTGGCGTCCCTTCTTTGCAAGGTCGGCCCGCAAACACCCGCTTGAAGGCAAAGAAATCCCTAGACTTTTTCCGTAGGTCCTTGTAGGGGGCTAGTTTCCCCCCGAGGGTGTCAGGTTTCGCTGGAAGCTCTGGGGCCTGCAGATTGCTGAGGGTTGAGAGTGACATTGAGTCATACTGCATGTAGGGGTGATAGAAGGTTGTGTGTGTGTGTGTGTGTATTATGTTTACATTACATTGGTCTGTGAATACAATCAAAACACTTAAAATGCCAAAAGTCTGTTATTTGGTTTGGTTACTTATGAATAAGGTTAAGGCTGCATAGGGGTTAAGGTTGTCATACTGGGATTAGAGTTTTTCCCATAGAAATGAATGGAGAGTCCCCACAAAGGTATAATTACAAACCTGTGTGTGTGTGTAGGTGTGCATGCACATGTGTACGTCTATGTTTGTGTATGATACTTACGGGGAGCTCTCAGGGAGGACTTTCTTCGTGAAAAACTCTTCGAGTCCCTCGTCCATCCTGCCATCGATCTCAGAAGCCAAGCTCTCACCTTCAGTGAGCAGCTCCACCTGCGGTTCAAACATGGAAAAATGTAGCCAATGTGTAGTGTCGCAAATGAACACAAGGGGGCACTCATAATAGAGGGAACCCTCTAGGGGAGGCGGTCTCTATTACTGAGGATAAACACCATAGCTTTCCTGTAAGGAACATCCATCTGGCTGCCAGCATACCTGGCGCTTGCTGGGTGGGTGTCGGTGTATCCTCTGGGGGCGTGGCCTCGACAGTGTGTGGTGTCTTAGTGCCTGGCTCTCCACAGGCAGCTCCAGAATGGGCTGCTGATATGCAAGGTCCAGGGGCCCCGTCGAGCTGTTGCTAAGCGCTACTGTGTCCTCCCCCGGGTGGGGCTTCACCTGGCCTGCTGCACTCTCATTGGCTGGATAGTCTGTCTCCGAATCCAAGAGACCTTCAGAGGGTGTGCAGAGGATAAGAACCAGCCAACAGGAGGGAAAGACACACATACATCAGCGCCTGGGGCAAGTCGCTACACACTTTTGACCGACGGTGCTGGGCGGATGCTCCCAGTCGGGAAACCGCTGTGCCAGATGACAGGAACGTACTGTGGACAAGGAGGGAAATCTGTCAGTGCTGATACTGAACACAGGGTATCACTTACAGTCAGTGTTGGCACTGAACACAAAATCACAGTCAGTGCTGACATTGAGCACAGAGAAACACAGTCAGTGCTGGCATTGAGCACAGTGAAACACAGTCAGTGCTGATACTGAACACAGGGAAACACAGTCAGTGCTGATACTGAACACAGGGAATCACAGTCAGGGATCACGCTGAACACACTTTATTACTGAACATAATTAGTCCATAGCAGATGAGACGAAGGTTAAGCACCAGACAGCAATCATTAAGGCAGGGGACTCCAGATACTGTACATATGGCCTGGGGCCACATTCCATCAGCAACACAAAGCCAAGGTCTCCTGTGTCTGAAAAAAGATGCCAAGCCCTTGATCTCACAGTCCGGATTCATTTGTACTTTGTTTCATTTGTATTTTCCACCAGCTGGTGACCACTGATTCAAGGTAATATTGCTATCTTATTTAATCCTTAATGGCAGAGAGACCCGGTTCAGAAAGTACAAATTCAGACCGGGATTTTATTTCAACTAACCAGTTTAGTACTTCGTGAAATATGATGCTTTACGCTCAACGTGTTGGTTGAAACAAAATCTTGGTTTGTATTTGTACTTTCTCAACCTGAACTTTGCACCACTAATTGATGTATTCAGTGGTTGCAGCTACAGCAGTGTGTGTGGGGGG
>JAABNX020000008.1:4087561-4102096 GCA_015163995.2 Mormyrus lacerda
CACTGTCTCACCCACCACCACAAGGCTGCCATTGCCAACAGTGTGGAGGGAAACTGCAGGAGCCCCCAGATTGGAGAGCAGGCAGGAACATGGCACGGGGCACGATGGATAAGACGGCAGGAAGACAGAGCGGCAAAAAGAAAGCGAGTGAACCCCAGGCGTGATAGGAGGCGGCTAGAGCCTGCAGGGAAGTCAGCCTCGCCCTTCTGGCCCTACACACATGGCGAAAAGCGAAGATGGGACGGGTTAGCAAAGACTATGAAAGGTTCCTGGAAACGCTCATCCTGTAGAGAAATTAGACGGTCACTATTCTTCTCAGGCGTTTAAAGGCCCAGCCTGGGTGAAAAATCACAAAACCAAGTACGGTGAGGGGAGAGTAGGGGGCTGTGGGCCAGCCGTGGTGCTTCAGCGTGCCACACTGGACTCCCGTCACCGGTCCATCATGCTCAGAATCATCTCGGGGGTCAGGTCCCCGTTGGGCGCAGCCTCCACGCCAGGCATATGCACGGCTCCGGCATCCGCCTCCGCAGTGGTCGCCCCTGTGCTGGCCCGATCCGGATCTCTCTCCTTCACCGTGTTCTGGTCCTCGACCTGGACGATGGCCGCCTCTGAGGATGAGGAAGAGACAGACATGTCAGCACTGGAGTGGTAAGATGCCTTCACATGGCCGGCAAGCCCGGCATTCAGAGGCTGAAGCAAGTTCAGGTTAAATGATTTCTGATCGATCAAAGACCTGAGTAAGACCCGAGTTCTCCCTCAGCATTACATTGCCACCTGCTTCATCTCACAGTATAATGACTCTACATACCTGAAGTACCACAAAAAGGTAGCCCCCTTGTGGTCAGAAGAGAGTAACTTACTTGGGGTGGGTTTGGGCTGATTGGTTCTGCCTGGCGGGCGACCGCGTTTCCTCTTAACAGGTGGGGTCACAGGGGCCGGGATGGGGATGGTGGGCGGGGCCTGCTCCATCTCCATGTCTATGTCTACGTCAGGCAGCAGACCATCGTCATCCTCATCGATGTCATCCAGCTCCGCTTCTGCGTGATCTTCTGCAGAAGGGCAGCCAACATGAGAATGCTGCCTGCAGTGGGACTGCAGTGTCTTGCGAGGTTTCGGAACTTACCGCTGTCGTCGTCGTCGTCGTCGTCCCTCCTGCTACGCATCTTCTTCTTCCTGCCCCCTCGGCCTCTTCTAGGGGGGGCACCGTTCTCCGCATCGGCCGAGTCGACTCCAGTGCAGTTCTCAGTGTGTCTGATCATAGTGTTCTGTGGAAGGGGTAGGTCGGTCAATCCAAACACACAGGGCTCACCCTTGGAGGAGATGGGGGGGGGGTTCGGGACACCTACCCTGCGAGTAAAGGCCTTGTCGCACTTGGAGCACACGAACGACGTGGGCACGAAGTTGGGGTCGTGATATCGTCGGAAGTGCATATCGAGCAGCTGCTTCTGCCTGAAGGTCTTCTCGCACTGGCTGCAGGCGTAAGGCTTCTCGCCGGTGTGTGTCCGCTTATGCATCACCATGTGCCGCTCCTGCCACGGACACATCGGTCAAGCATGGACCTGCGGCCCTGCACCTCCTTAACCCTCCCCCCCCGGCATCAATGCATGCCCACCTGTCGACAGGCGTACTCGCAATGGTCACACTTGAAGCGCTTCTCGTTCTTGTGGGACTTCTGGTGCTGGATGAGGGCGTAGCGCTCGTGGAACACGGCATCACAGTAGCGGCACTTCCTGCCGCTCTCGATGTACGAGTGCTGCTTCCTCAGGTGCACGCCTGGACACAAGAAAGGGAGGGACACGGTGTCACGGTCCTGCCGGACGCACTGGTATCCCAGCAAGGCCGCATCAGGTCTCCTCTTTGAGCGAACGGGATGCCGCCTGATCTGCTGCAGTTGAACTCATCACTCACTAAGATGGAAGCCTCACCTAGGTCGCTCTTGCGGGCGATGACGGTGTCGCAGTGGGGGCAGTGGAACTTGGCCACGTTCTCCGTGTGCTTCTGCAGGATGTGCATCTTCATGGTGCCGCTCTGCGTAAAGCGGGCGTGGCAGATGTAGCACTCGTATGGTTTCTCTCCTGGGGTTTGGGACAGACTCAGGCTTTAGTGACACAGACATCTCCAACACAAACCCTGCAGCTACTCCATGGAAGGCCGAGGTCCCTGACAGCAGATCTGCCGTTGCAACCCCTTTCCCTCAACCCTCTGCTATCAGCTATCGATATCACACCGCCTGAGTGCCAGACTGTGAGGGTGTCAGAGTAAAACAGCCAATAAAAAAAAAAACGCATCTGAACATTAAGTTGGTCTTTTTCTGAGATGCTTCTCCATTCTCTGGTCATGTCACTCCAACCACGACGCCAAGACTGACCCTCCCGTAGTGCGAATAAACTTCATTTTAAGGAGCACCTTTCTGAAGTGGCCAGTAAAACACGCCACCATGTGTAGGCCCAGCCTGGCAGAGGATTCATCCCCTCGCTCCAGGCCGTCCCCCAGGCCAGAGCAGCATGCCTCTCGCACCTCCTCCCACTCTTGACCCAGGGGCACCCCCGCTTCCTAGTGCTCACCCGAGTGAGTCCTCATGTGTCTCTTCAGCTTGTAGGTGTCCCTGCTGGCGTAGCTGCACAGGCTACACTGGAAAGGTCGCTCCCCCGTGTGCGAACGGATGTGGCGCTTAAGCTTGCTCACCTGGTGGGGGGGAGAGATGCGGTTAGGCGACGTAACGGGTAACAGGCTCGTAACCCACTTCGGCAGGAAGGGGTGGCTCCCCCCGAAAAACCAGCTACATCCGTTCTCACTGCTGACAAAAGGCATGCCTGTTGGCGGCTTCTTCTCTCTTTTCAAAATACAACTGCCATTATGTTCCAGTGCCTGCAGACAAGTACCCACCCTCCCCCCCTCGTTTAACTACAAGCAAACAAGCGGAGCCAGAACACCCACGTTTAACCAGAAGTGGCCCAGCCAAGCCGAGCCCCATACTTAACGAGAAGTAGCCTGCCTGAGCCAGAGCCTCTGCTTAGCTAGAATGTTTAACCAAGAACAGCCGAACAGAGCCAGAACTCCCACGTTTAACCAGAAGTTGGTGTACGCACCAGAGGCTCTATGTTTAGCCAGAAGCACCCTGGCCTCACATATAAAAAGCAGCAGCCCAGCTAAACTAGAAGCCCCCACATTTAAACAGAAGCAGCCCAGTTTGACAGAACATACCTCCACACTGGAGTAGTCACACATGGAGCACTTGAAAGGCTTCTCGTGGGTATGCTTGTAACGACGGTGTCGAACCAGCTCTCCGCTGGTGACGAAGGCCATGTCACAGTCTGCGCACTTGTGGGGCCGTGTCCCTGTGGAGAGTTATGAGGGGATAAAAGGTCAGAGGGTGGCCACTTGCGGACATGGGCAGTCAGTAGGCAGCACGCACCTGTGTGAGTGTTCAGGTGGTTCCTCAGCAGGGTGACGGTCCTGAAAGCTCGGCCACACAGGTGACACTTGTGGGGTCTCTCGTCAGTGTGACTCTTCATGTGGCGGTCTAGGTTGGAGCGCCGCGGACATGTATAGCTGCAGAGCTCACACTGGAAGGTCTTCTTTACACCTGAATGTTTCCGTGACGGGAGACGACACAGGTCAGAGACAGAATATGACTCGCGGTAAGACAAGTTTCACGACACGAAAGACATGGCGACTTCAGACGAGGTCTGAAAGAGCGGCGTGGCAGTGAAAGGACCGTGAGGCCAGGAGGGCAGCCTTGCAGGACCAAAGCCTGCCGTCATGCTATTGTGAAACCTACACATTAAACAGTGCGTTTAAAGGTCATCAGTGTGAGAAGGACCATCACACAGCCAGCAAACATTCATGAGACCAGGGCTCAGAGAGAAGTCTCACCTTTCTTCTTGATCTTGGTGGGCTTGGGGGGTTTCATGTTGCCCACCACCTTCTCAGCGTTGACCTCTGACAGCATGCCCTCCTGCTGCTCCTCCTCGAAGTCGTAGACTGACACGTCCATATCGCGGCCCTCCTCCGTGTTGTACCGCAGCCTGCTCTTCTTGGTCTTCTTGGGTTTCCTGGTCGGCGGCTGATAGTCAGGGTCCTCGTTTTGCATCTCCACCGGCTCTGGCTCATCTGGAGGCTGCAGCTCGTCCTGCTCCACTGTCTCCACCTCCCCATTGGCACCAACCTTCACTACCTGTTATGGATTACCAAGTCAGTGAACAGGGTCGGCTGTCTGGTCTGATCTGGTGACGATTTACAAGCTAGTCACTCCTTTTAACGTCCTCAAACCCCTACCCTGAATTTCATCTAAGACCGCCTAAAGGACTAAATTAAATTAATCTGTATTCCCGAAAACTGTTGCTCCAAAGAGCTTGACACAAATAACAGTGCCACTCACCGAGACACCACTGTGTGAGGGGACAGCAATGTGAATTTAATAATACAAGAAACAAAATTGCAGTGCACGATGAGGAAAACCCCTTTGGGATGCAGCTGAGCACTGCAGGGCCTAACCTGGAATCCTTCCGGCAGAGGCAGCGTGTGGCATATGACGGGCTCTCCATCCTTTGCCATGGTGTCAGCGGTACCCACATAGGTGCCCTGCAGCTCATCCACCACGCCAGGGGCACCAGCCACCGGCACTGTGCCAACTGGCACCTGCACCAGTTGCAGCCCGCCTAGGCCCATGCCTGCCTGTTCCTCCATATTGACCACCTGCAGGGTGATGATCTGCGTGTCGTCCACTGTTGCCGTGGCAGGCATTGCGACGCCCACCTGAGAGTGGGCCACTCCCACCTCCATGCCCTCGGGTGGCTTCACTTGCAGCAGTGCTTGGTCCACCAGGGAATCCACCACCATCATCTCCATGCCAGTGTTCACACCCACCATGCCCACCTGCTGGGCAACACCTTGCAGGAGTTCTGCCCCCAGCCCCTCGCCCTCATCGCCTTCCCGGCGCCGCTGGTAGGTCTTGCAGTCCTTGGCCTTAAAGGCATCACCACAGTCGTCTGTGACACCGTCGGCTGGGTTACCTTCCATGGAAGCAATCTGGAGGAGAAAATGCAGTCATGTCCCAGCTATCCCTGGGTCAGTCTACCCGGTCTAAAGATGCTCCTGGATCAGCCTCTTGTCTGATATCACTCAGCTTGCCATTCGAAATATCATTACGTGACTAAAAGACACCACAGGATGACGCTGGTTAGAACAGAAACCAAAATGAACACCACAGAGCCCCTCTTTGGCTGCACTTTTTAAAGCGATACCCCACCCATTAAAAGGCGAAGCTGAGTTAAATCAAACTGTCTCTGGAAATCAGTGTTCGACCACTCCCTCCTTAGTGTGTGCACAGATTTATGAACAATACGTGAAGCTGGTTGAGCAGCCGCCGTGGCAGCCATTGAGCCGATTCCCAGGACAGTCTGGACAATTTAGATAAGGGGTGTCAAACTGCAGTCCTGGGGGGCCGGCGCCCTGTGTAGCTTACTTCTTTCCCTGTTCTACCACAAATTGTTCAGTTCAAGAGCTGTGTGGTAATTAGCACAAGGAGTTGAATCAGGTGTGTTAAATGAGAGAAAACCCAAAAATGTGCAGGCCTCCGCCCCCCAGGACTGGAGTTTGACACCTCTGGTTTAGACACTTTAAATTTTACTAATATGTCTCCTAAGTCAATGGGCAGAGGCATTGTTGAGAGAGATTTGTTAGCTGAGGAATTAGCAGAAGTAGAATATTCACAGCACAAGTGTAGTACAAAATGGCACATTTTCTTTCACAAACAGGCCAAAAACACTCATTCAGAAACCACAACTGATGGGTCAACTACTTCTGGCTGCCGTTAGATAAAACTACAGCTGCTCAGCCTAGAACGTTTTCAGTTGGTGCAATTGTAAACCGTCTTTCTGTCACCGCAGCAGGCCCTGCCTTCCTGCATGGTAACTGACATCAACAGGAAACGGCTCATCTCTGCGGAGCACTGGCTCAAGCCCAAAGAACAGAGCATGTACCTGGAGGCAAGGAACAGCTGTGCCTAAGGGAATTACACACTTTCTGCTGAGTGTCACAATGACGCTGATCTGTCATATACACCAAAAGCCAGGTCACGGATGCACACCTCGCTTGGGCAACGATATCAGGGGACGCAAACTGTAGGGGATGTACTAAGGTTCATCTGAACCAATACAGACTCGCAAATCCACACATTTATTTCGTTCAATATCAATTTGCAAAAATCTGTCTGAGCCCTAAACGGCCCCCTTCCTCTGGACACATGCCGAACTGCCCAGACTGCAGCACCGTCCCAGGGATGTGTAAGTGCTCACCGGGCTGCGAATCAGCTCCGAGTAGATCTGAACCGTACTAAACCGCGTCGTGCGATCCCCGAAGTCTTCCGTTAAGCTAGACGGAATCCGTGCGTGAGACATGACCGGGGTCCTGGATCTGGGTCTTTTCCGGAAAGTGAACTAAAACCCGAACGGGCCGAACTGAACCAGCATCGAGACCAAACGAGTCTAAGTCCGACGGGAGCTCCGACCGAGGAACGCCTCCGGTCAGGCCGACTTCGCATTTTTGGAACAGGGACCCGGGAAAGTGACTGAGTAAAGGCGCGTTCCAGCAAGCCGCTGGTTTCTCTTTAAAGAGGAAACAAAGAGAGCAGAAAATGGAGGCCTGGCCTGGCCCCGACCCGGGAGCAGGAAGCACGACACGGCCGCCGCCCGCCTAGAATAAGGCCGCCATCTGCGTCGCCCCACAGTCACTGAATACCCGAACATTTCGTCGAACTTCTGCGTTATAAGTGTTTTTGCTACATTTTCGACAACGATAGAGGGAGACAAACACCCCCCGCGAGCTACCGGAACCGCGAGCCCCATCGTGACACCTAGAGGCCGAACAAAGCTCCTGCAAAACCCCCCCATTCCTGAGAAGCTGCGCTCTTTTACCTCTCCGTGTCAGTTTGTTCTGCCCTCGGATTCAGACGAAAGTCTGGAGTCTGCACCCTGCTGCGTTTCGACGACGGTGCGGCAAGGCGCCCTTCCTCGGCGGTGGTTTTAATCCTCTCTCGCTTTCGCAGAGTCGGGCTCCGCACAAAATGGCGGTCCCGGGACAGGCGGTGCGCGTGCGCGGACAGGGTCGCCCAGCACGAGGGGAGGGGCCGGCGCGAGGGGCCGTGGTTTTAGGCGCCCATTTTGAATTCGAGCGGCGAGATGCTGCGGTAGCGACCAACGACCTTCTGCGAGTCTGACACCGCTGCTGCGGTCATTAAGTTTTAAATATATCTTCTTTTACATTTATAAACATAGTCAATAAATTTATAATTAACTTGTCATAATAAATGAAAAATTTATTAACCATCTAAGAGAAAATGTCAATGTCACGCCATGTTCCGCGGCATATAAATAATTTATATTTGAAAACTCAAAATGCACCTGAACTGATTGAAGAATATATCTTTATCTTAAAAACGACCACACCCAAACATCTTCCAATACAATCTGTTCAAAGTAACTGTACAGGAAAGGGAAGGACAAACTATGATAATGTGTCTAACAAAATCTAATAATCTTCGACATCCCACACATTCTATAAATAAAGAAATCCAAGTCATTTTAAGTCATTTTATTTATATTTTGTCGGGCAATATTTATGTCAACTATATACAATTCATAGAAAAACAAAACACTCTACATAATTTCATACTGCAATTTTTAAAGGGAAAAAATTATATTCAGGTTTTCTGCTTTCACTGCAATTCTCAGTTTTAGCAGTACTTTCTTTTCATCAAATGACTTCCACAGTAACTTAGGCACTTATCATTTCCATTGCCCTTGATTTTAGTGTCCCAAAGAACAGCTACTAGAGGATCCTTCCGAGTTTGGTTCTGAAACCTTTCTTACTCAGGACAGTGAGCGTCAGATCATCACACCCCAGGCGAGCCTGCAGTAGATCCAGTGATTTTCACGGCAACAGTCCCCCAGTTACCATAATAAGCTTCATTGCTTTCAGACTTTTAGATAATCAAAGGAATAGTCAACACAGCAGAAACAGTCTTGAATTAAATGAACACTGGTTTAAGCCTGAGATGGTATATGAAAGCCATATATGTGTCTCTCCATCACTTTCACTGATGAATTTAAAAGCATTGATATTCAGTAATGACACAGAAAAAAATGTATGTCCATTTAAAGAAAAAACACTTTAACAAGCAAACACTAAGATACCATTGAGTTATGGCACATTGCCCCATGAAACCTTCCTTGAGGCCCAGTGACTGTAGATGAGACGGAAATTCCTCGGAGCTCTAGTGGAACATCCCCGCAAAGATGCTCAACCTATACCCTATCCCTTTTGCCTCCAGATGAGAGGTCAATGTGCACACAGCCAGCCCACATAATCACGTCCGGTACAGTCTGCTGTGCTTCCCCAGCCGCCTGTGCAGAGCTGAACTGGCAGGGGGAGGAAGCACTCTCCGTACTTGCCTCTTTGGGAAGACAGGACCCTCCATTACACTTTCGATTATCGATATTTCTACCTTCAGTGTTTTAAATACATTTCAGGACTTGTCTGATGTCGCCACGACACATTTGTTTTTTTCTTTTGTGTTAGTGTATTTTTTTAAAGTTTGTGAGTTTTTTGGTGTCTCAGCATGTGTGCGTTCGTGTGTCTTTTTTGTTACAAGGGTAGCAGGTAAGTGCAGTCTGAGAGAGGGAGGTGTTCTCCATGGTGCTATCGGGCAATATTAAGAAGGCGTTTCCAAGGCGCTAGAAGGCAATACTGGTTATGTTGCCTGGGGCGATGAGGCCTGGTCCAGCATCCTTTGACTCCTTGTGCTGGTGTGCCTGTTTGGCCTCCTCACCTGGACAGATGGACGCATTTGGTCATGAGCATACCAGAACCTCACACTCTCAAGACTTTCAAAGCCAGTAGTTCACCTAAAAAGCCCCATCTTCACCACTACCCCACCTGCTGTTTGTCACTCAGTATTCCCCAAAACATAATAGCATCACCCACAGACTCACCCTCTTTAGCCAGTTCAGAGATGTGCATGTCCAGAGAGGTCACACCTTGCTTCTCCAGGTAGCTGCAGAACTGAAACACCGTTAGTAGGTCTTGAGTAGCTTGTCCCTCTTCCTTGGGTAGGTGGTGTCCCAGGATCTGTTCTGCCAGCTTGACTATCACTGCAGATGGGATGAGGGACTTAGTCAGCCAGACTGAATATAGTTTCATAAATTCACCCCCGAATGAAACGGCCCCACTCCACCTGTCCAGTGATACACATGCTATTGCTATGACAGCAAGGTCATGTGACCACACAGTCAGTTTTAATGAGTGGCACTGTACCCTGGAACAGCTTCAGCTGAGGTTTTTGCCAGAAGGTCCTTGCTGTGCCATGTGATCAAACCCCCCACCCAACCAGGGCAAGGCACACGAGCAGATGGTACCTTTGCTGGGTGAGCCAGGGGCTCCATCGGACAGCTGGGCCTCAGTGGCTTCTACCAGTGCGCTGAAGAAGCTCTTAGAAGAGGCTCTGTACAAGTTGGGGTGGTCTGTACACCGTCTCCATAAAGATGCTGCACCCTTGCACCGCTCCAAATGTGGCAACACTATAATTATTATGAACAGCGGGCAGTATAATGGTTAAAAGCTGTTTTCCAGTGTGGTGCATTTACGTTGGTGAACTGCGGCTAAGGATCTGGGTAACACTAAAAGACTGCAGGTAAGTTAAGAGAAGTCTAGTCGCCTGGCTGCTAGTCAGGGGCTCCCAGGCCAACTCACCCTGGGTGGCCGGGTCCTCACAGGAGACACAGAGGAGCTCCAGAGCTCGCGCTTCCCTGGACAGGCATTCCAAGCTGAGCATCTCTCCAGAGCGACAGGGCTCAGAGGCAGCCAGCCTCTGCAAGGAGAGCAGGACAGAGGTACAGGTCAGCACTTTCACATTGCTTAATTAGGCTTTTTTCCCCTGTGTAACCACTGACCACCCCCAGGTCTGAAGCACTGCAGGGAGTACCTACAACAGGGCCATGTCACAGCGACTGTGTCCAGCTCTCAGCACTGGGACTCAGAGACCCATGAACACAGAGTAGAGCAGTGTTTCCCAAGCTTTTTTGCACTGCGACCCAATTTTCCATGGCAGCTCAGTTGCGACCCTATATCAAGTATAGATTTAAATAAACGCTATGATCAAGTCCGCGGTGCAATCGTCAATTTATGCCAATCAATGCCTATTGCGTAAATCTGACTAGATGTGCCAGTGAACTTTAAATTTGCATTTGTGGTTTGGCTTCTTGAATTGGTTGAGTGTTCACTAGTTTTGCGCTAAGCATTTGCAGACCTGTTTATATAGGTTCACTCTATGATTGGCCTGGGAAATCTGATCGTGGGTCCGCATAGGAGCTTCCAACTGTGCCTCGTGACCATTTCGAAACTTGCAAATTTGGGTCGCAACCCATGGGTTGAGAATCTTTGGTGTATGGTGTCCATTTCCTTTAACTTTGCCCTTACCTGAAGCAGGGAGCTGCAATTCTTCAACTGAACCACCAGAGCACAGTCCAGAGCTTGGCAGCCTGTGGTCAAGGGTTCAGCAAAGGTTCCACAACTCTGTTCTTCACACCCCTTATTCTCCACTAGCTCACGGGGGGAATCGGGAACCTCACTACACAGTCACAAAACAAGGTGAGTTAGCGGCAAATTACTGCTATGGCCACGAGTACCAAGGCAACAAGAACATTCAGTTAACAGGTAAATGATTTATAACATATTAATTATACATGATGGACATAGAGGGCCAAGTTGTGCTATAGCAATGCACTTCTTCACCACTAGGGGAAGCAGAACACCAGCACTGTCTGACACTTGTATAGGAAACTCTGAGGGCAGAATACAGCGTGGAAAGAGACCTGTGTGCAGCATTCTGTCTCTTCCCCTCTTCCTGAGGTCCTTCTCCATCTTCTTCCTCCTCCTCCTCATCTTCCAGGAAATCAAAGCTCCCTAGAGCAGCCTCAACTGTCAGGGTGAGACGGGAGGAGCAGCCCTGCATGGGTGGGACACACGCACGCACGCACATTACTGATTGTGTCTGAAGGTCCTTCAGTTCCATCGAATGCTGTGCTTGATATATTCAATAATGCTAATTTAACCATGGCCTTTCCGGCAGATGTCTGTTTTGTGGAAACTGGAATCGGGAACCAGGCAGAGGCAGAAATACTTCTTTTCTATTCAACTTCATTTTTATAGGTCATTTAAAAGATTTGAATACAGTGACTTAGAACAAGGAACTAAAAAAAAAAAAAAAAAATCTCCTTCCACGCTTATCCACTGTAAATCAGAAGAGAAAGGACTCAGTGTTGAGCACTCAGGCCTTGTGCAGTGATACTCTTTGGATATTCAGTTCAAAGGTGGACAGGGTGATCCTGAAGTGGAATTCTCGTCTAAATAAAGGCCATAATTAGCGAAACTCCATGTGGAGAACCGCTCTTGCATACTGGAGGCTGCTGACCTGCTTGTTGACTTAACTTCCTCTTTTCATGTTTTGTTTAACTTGACTGCTGTTGTCCATTTCTCATACTGCATACTCTGCATTACGCTCAGTGAGAAACATCAGGCATCCCCTCACTTCAAACATACAAGGGCCCACTTAGTTTAGGGCTATCATAATCCCATCCACAAAATTCCAAAGCCACATGTGGAACAACCAATCAGATACCACATGGCAGTCACATGATAGCTCGGCATTAAAAACATGCATAGAAAGTCCAGAGATTACTCATACCCACCGGTCAAATGATCGTTTTATCACTTGATAATGGCCCTAACAAAACATGGCTGACTTAAGAGGCCTGAGCGACACACCCTATCTTATTCCCACTGCTAAATGGCTGTACCACTAATGTCAAGCCCCAGCAAGGGTGGAGTCACCCAATGGGATGGGTCACAACAGGTAGAATCTCAAGCAGGCCCTGCTCCTGATGCTACTCACAGTCAGAGTGTCCTCCAGGTGCCTCAGTTCCCGCTCCAGAGCCTGCAGCTCCGGAAAGCGCCCCAAGCAGCTGTCCAGAGCAACGCTAGTAGTTTTCAGTGCCTCTTCCACCATATTGTCCACAGGCTGAGGATCCACACTAGCTGTCAGCACAGAGACTTCCTGCGCTGTCCCCTGGAGGTGGGGCATTTCTATCATGTCCTCAAGTCGTGGTGCTGGCAGTCCTGTTCTTAGGACCTCAGAGCGGTCTTCTTGCAGCACTGCTCCAGATCCAGAGGTACCACTGCAAAAGTCCTCCTTGGCTTGACTGGGTTGCTCCTCTGAATCAGTCAAGCCAGGCCCCGCCTCCACCAGGACAGTCCCTGCCTCCGTTTCAGCCACCTCCAGTCCTTCAGCAGCTGCCAATGGTGACAAAGTCTTATTCTGATTCTCAGGCCCAATTGGAGCCCTGGCCTCCAAAGAAAGCTCTTCCTTCTCCAAGGAATTCACAAATCCTAGAGCTGCTGGTGGCTCCAGGACTGCAACTTCAGGGGTGTCCAATGACCCCGGAGTCTCGGTGACAGTATTGTAAACACTGGTGGCAGGCATCTCTGCCAGCACCTCGTCGGCGCTGCTCTCACTGATGTGGCTCAAGGATCGGCAGCAACGGCCACGCCCATTGACCACTTCCAGCTTCCCAGATCCCTCCTCTTCTCTCACCATACCACTGTCGGTGTCTTCTTCCTCTCCCTCTTCTTCCTCCTCTTCTTCCTCAGGATCACCAGTGGACTCACGGGGGGTGAAGGAGATTTGAATGGTGGGAAGGGCGGCCCGCAACTCTGGCTGGACCAGAGTCTTGTTGGCGTGGCGTGCTCCCAGCGAGGGCTGCGGACTGGAGGAGTCATCAGAAGACTCTGAGGAATTGGACCAGGCTGTGCCGTTCTCCATCTCCTCCTGTCTCCGCAGCATATTCTACAGGAAGGAGAAACAGATGAAACAGGGAGGCTAAAGCAAAATCAACAGGAATTCAGTAAGCATTCCTGCCCTATAAATGTCACAGGCAGGAGCGGGGTCAAATGTGGTGAGTAACCAGGGAGGACAGAGAGCTGAATCAGCTGCCAGGGTGTACAGCAGGCAGTTACATCTCTTTAACTCCGATCACTAGCTTCTCAGGTTTCAGAAGAAAGCCTACAGGTCAGGGTAGCCAGGTGTCAGCTGAGTACTCACAAAGAAGACCTGCTCACGCAGCGAGGGTGTGTCCGGTGGGCTCTGGTTGTAGCTGGCTAAGCGCTTGGAGACTGTTGGAGCTTTGTTAACCGTGCCCGCAGATAAACTCTGATCATCCTTGTCGAAGGGGCTGAGAGACAGAGAGGTATATGAAGAAATCTAACAGGACAATTTCAATACACTTTTTTAACATCAACGCATGCAGCTTTTCCACTGCCACCAAGAACCGAGCTGTACTGAGAACTGGTTGTTTTCCGTTGGACATTTTGCGAGACCTACCTATGCTGACATGGCCCTGGTTACTAGCAGGGCCAAAAGCATGACTAATCCGAGCTAGTTGCATCACCACATTCTGATTGGTCTAAATGCAAGGGGATACAGGTGATCTGCATCGATATGCATGGATTATCTAAAGAAAAAAAGGGCATATCTATATATTATTCATTAGTAAGGTATATTGCGATGCATCCCCAATAATGCAGAACTTGAAAAAAAATTTCCAACTTCCTACTTACAAAAGTACTAGAATCTGCTATAACCGGCTGAATGGAATGGATTTGTGATTCAAATTGACGCAAGTAAATGCTAATTCCGCTAGTGTTTGATGCTAAAATAACAGTAAGATTGTCAGACATGCTAGTGGAAATCAGTACATAATAAATCATGATGTACACCATGTGAACAGTAAATAAACGTCTCTTGGGTTTCACAACACCGTCACTCTCCAAACCCGGCAACGCCTTTACTGAGTCAATCCTTCAGCAGTGGAAAATCAAAGCAAGCTGAAACCGCACTGTAACCAGTGTCTGTTCACAGTACGGTTCCTGTATGCCAGTGGAAAAAAGTGCCAATAGATTCTGTCACACAGATGGATCTCTTGAGGATACAGAACTGGCCAGTATTATGATGTAAAGTAAACATCAACGCAAATTCAGTGTTGTCCTAAAAAAGTTCCTCGTGGAAACAAGGACCACTGAACTAAAGAGCTCATCTAGTCTGCTGCATCATAAGACAGGTCTGCACAATGTTACCATCACAGTATCATCAAATCTGGGCCCTGACCCATTAATGTCTACTATTAGGTATTGTCAAACCATGCTAATTCATGCTAATGAGCTACCATTACACCTGGGCCCTAGTCACGCCAGCATCTGCTATTAGGTATTCTCAAATCATGCTAATTCATGCTAACGTGCTACCATTAAACCTGGGCCCTAGCCACGCCAGCATCTGCTATTAGGTATTCTCAAATCATGCTAATTCATACTAACGTGCTACCATTAAACCTGGGCTGTAGCCACTCCAGCATCTGCTATTAGGTATTCTCAAATCATGCTAATTCATACTAACGTGCTACCATTAAACCTGGGCTGTAGCCA
>JAABNX020000008.1:4127104-4141765 GCA_015163995.2 Mormyrus lacerda
TTTTTTAAATTGTTGCAGATTTATTAAACAAGAAAAACTGAAATATCACATGGTCCTAAGTATTCAGACCCTTTGCTGTGACAGTCATATATTTAACTCGGGTGCTTTCCGTTTCATCTGATCATCCTTCATTCATTCATTTAAATGATTTTAGCAAATGGCTGCAATATAACAGAGTGAAAAAGTCTGAATACTTTCCGTACCCGCCGTATATGACAATAAAAGAATCTCAAATCTTGGAACAGCATGTGGAAATTGCACTTCATTCAACATCAACATGAACAATAGGGTGACGTTGGGTCCAAGAGCTATCTGGACCTCTCAGAAGCTAAAACTGCGTCTTTGTAAAGCTCTGAACACTGACTTGTGAGACCAGTTACACTGGAGACTAGGAAGATGAAGGTTGGGGAGATAAAGATTATGAGCCATGCATAGGTATGATAAGCACTGAAAACACAGCAGTGAGGTGCAGTCAGGCATTTGTTGAGGTCATCTAAGCTAACTGTGTGGTCCTTCAGTCCACAGACAGCCAGTGACCCATGCTGCAATCACAAGGCTGACCACACAGGTGGCAACAACATGGCAGCCTCCTTACTCACAAGTAGTAGGAAGATCTGCGCAGGCAGCACCCAGTGCGGCAGGGGCAGATCTGCTGGTTGTCTGCCCCCGCCTAGCTCTAGATGCGGTTTGGCGCGTCCTTTGCAGTGGAGGACGGTTGAGGCCAGGGCTGGGGGCTGAGCAAGAGTGGGAGGACAGAGTTAGCTGATAAACTTGGCCTCTAACAAGCTAAAAATAAAAATGTGACCTGGACTGGAAGGCAAAGTGCCCAATATCTGAATCATGAGCCAATGGGACTTTCTGATCACAGGCACAGCACTGTAACTAAGCCACACACACTACCCCAACTAAGGCAGGGGGCATTTCTCAAAATGTGTACTTGACTGTACTTGTGTTTTCGTGTACTCGTTTTACATCATCTTCCACTGTTGAAGACAAGTTCCAATGCTAAAAACACAAGTACAGAGGATGGTAAAAATCCCTGGATGTTGGTTTTGTTCCACCTCAGATCAAGAATACATCGGTTGCATCCTCGCCAAACGGCACCAATCCAATAATTCATTGTGGCCCGAGTACTTAGGAAGTAAGTTAGCAAGGCTGGTCATGCCACAGCCACGAGTATGATCTTCGTGTTTTGGTGTTAAGAAACACCCAATGATCCTTCAGCCTTATGGTCCATGACGTTACTCATTACACTACGAAGACCTGTGCGTGTATGTCCACCTTCCTACCTCCATCGGTCACGTCGGTTAGCTGCGTTACGCTGGGCTGCTGGGCATCGTCATCTGCAGCTGGAACCAGGTCGGGGACCGTCAGGTTCGCCTCGCAGGGCAACTTCTCTCCGCACGAAGGGCAGAATTTGAAGCCCGCTTGGAGCTTGCAGCCGCACTGGGGGCAAAAGTGCAGGATCATTCTGTAAAGAAGCAGTGGTATAGCGGTGAAGAGAAAGCGTCTGCGTCACCTCATAAGCGACGTACTGTTACTTCTAATCGTGCAAATAAACGGAGTCAGCGTTGTCAACTTTGGCTGGAGTGAGATTTTCAGTTGGAGACATGTCTGCGCTTGCAGACATATTTACATATATTTTTAAGTTTTACTACCTTGTAAACAGTCTGTAGGGTTTGCATAGTACCCTAGCGCTTTTTATGCATTTTACGTTTATAATGGAATTAATATAGATTTGTCATAAGAGTTTCTGCGTGACTGTGACAATCAAAACGCCTGAGTGTCACGCCAGATGCGTGAGACTTGGCAACCCGGCAGTGTTGTCTGTTAACAGTGCAGACTGAAATTTGGCCGCCCTGACATCTGTCTGGCATAAAAAGCAGGTATACAACCTACCTACAGCCTGTGAGCGTGGGCGGGGGGTCTTTACTAGATATCCAACAGGTTAAACCTCCACACTGATGAAAGCAGGCATGTAAAGCGCGTTATAAGTGTTTTTTTTCCAGAGTAATTAACTCAGAGCTGCAGGAACAGTGATGATCACGTGATCCAGTAAGCTTTGACTGCCACGGCGAGCCGATTGGGACAAAATTCCTGGTCATGGCGAAACGATTCGATCAACTTTATTTCTTTACCGGCTCTCTGATGAGGGTAATTTCTCATTTAAAAATATTAGATCACTTATAATAGCTAAATATAAACATAAACGACAACTTATCATCGTAATTATGTCGGTTATATTGATTTGTTGATTATATTTATATTGATGAATATTGATTAATATTCAGTTATATTTCATTTTATCTTTTTTTGTTTTCAAGCCAAAGTCAAGATAAAAGGAAGTTCTCAAATTATTATACAGAATTAAAGTGGTATATCACGTGATTACATTTATTAATATTAAAGCGACATTATATAACAAAAATGATCTGTTCGTTTTCGTCCATTAAACCAGTGCCACGCATTTTTCGTGAACAAAGAACTCTGTTTTTCACAAAACAAATCGTAATCTGAGGTAATCATTAGATATCTCTGCTTCTGTTTCAATTTAGTTATCAGCTTTGATGTCTTTCTCTTGAACATTATCAGGATTTTATAAACCGCATTCACGTGGTTTCATGTTCATTGGAAGTGACCTTTAAACAGCTTGTTGGCGTTTACCAAAAATATCAGTATAAGAATATTAGGCCTTATGGTAATAGGCCTACTGAACATGAGCGCAAGTAGTGACGTGAATAACATTTCACCCAGTTTTTTCGGAGGGGTAGTTCGTGTCCTGTTAAATATAAATACACAAATAAGGATCTCATTTTTCGGTTTGGTGTGCATGACTGAGACCACAGAATTATTGTTAGTAATCTTTAACATTAGTTAGCATTTTATCGCACAACTGATACTGTTTGTTCCCATTTATTACGTTGTCGTCTAAGCTGTGGGTAAAGATGTCCACGAAAAGAATACACGTCAGTGTTTTACCTAGACACACTAATCTGCTTCTGTCCAAAGACTGTAACGTCTTCCCTGGTTCAGATTTAATGTCAAATCAGACTGCTTTCAGTTTCCAGTGTTACACCAAGCGTTTGTTGTTACTGTGCGAATGAGTAAGGAGTCTGTCCTACAGAGTCATCTCTCTAGAGGGCGGTGATGCCAGTGATGTTTGCATCAAACCAGTGACCCAGCCCAGGCTCAGGTTGAACAGACAGGTTGAACAACATTCCCTCCACCCCTGATGGAATCTTTCACTCTAATCCCAACAGCATCACTCAGCATTCTGAGCTGTGTGGTCATGCCACCTGACACTGAACAGGAGGGGTTTACTCGGAATTCTTTATTTTTCATATGAGACAACTGAAGGGACACCATTGAGCTGGAACAGTTATCCAATAGCATGAGCTGCAGTGAATAGACAGTGTTCCTGGCTAGCCTGCCTGAGTTGAGCCCCTAGGTGCTCTTGGTTTGTGTTGGGTAGTGTTCATGAGGGCTCTGTTTGGACAACAAGCCACATGTCACCTGATGTTTCAGGTGTAAACGGAGCTCCGTCAGAAAGCTGATCGTACAACGTGCAGAAACTTGCTCCACAGGGATGGCGTCTGTCGTTCTGCTGTGGGTGGCCATCTACAGAGCCATATTCCTGTAAAAGACAGACGTGGCTGAAACTCAGGACGCTGAATATCAGTAAATGTGCCAAGCGCAGTGGAGAAGAGCAGGTGATGCCTCCAGGTGCTCGGAGGACAGTGACGCTGGGCTGGCACTGCTGTGCAGCGTGTCAGTGTGTAAAAATAGAACGGCAGACATTCGAGATGACTTGGGCTGAGACGACCTCACCTGAAGCAGTTTGACTGGTCCAGTTCAGCAATAGTATCCGTGTAAGGAATGCAACAGGACTGAATACCTGGGCTTTGCTGCCAATAAGATCATTAAGGTTAAAATGCGAGACTGAAAACAGCATGCTTTAACAGTAATAGAATGTGTTTAAAATAAACCGGGCACAGTACTGTACATAGCAAGAAAAACAATACAAAAATTTGGTTTGATAGAAAGGCATCATTGTTAGAGGTAAATGGGTAAATTTTATAAGATTTATTAATCATAATGGTTGCTTACCCTTTTGGATAAAATTTGAATTAAGAAAATATTCTTAAGCAAAAACTGATAACTCCCTGTATCAGTATATTTTGCCTTTACACTAGTGTGTCATGTTATGGTTATTTTTATTTCTGTATTTTTGATTATTTATTTACTTGTTTTTTTTGGGGGGGGGCTGCTTTTCCCCTGGGTGTTGGAATATGTACTTGAAATCTCAAATTTAAGCTATTTGAAACAGAAACGGTTCATTGTGAATGAGAACTGAAAAGTACAATTTCAATGCTCACCACCCCAATAAAGATATTTATTAAATAAAAGCTGGGCAACAACCATGAAAATGAAATATGCAGGTATTTTCTCCTTTTATCTTTGTAAAATAAACAGAAGAAAATAAGGTGTTTTCTACACACATACATTTTGAAATTCACCTGTGTGTGTGTGTGTTCCTGTCTGTGTGTGTTTGTCTATGTGTGTGTGTCTGTGTGTGTGTGGGCTTCCTTCTCCTGGTCATGGAAAATTAATGTTTTGAACTGTAACTGATAACTGATAAGAACTGAAGGACAACATGATAAGAACCTTCTTGTTATATTTTATCTTTTAATATATTGAATTCAATACCTTTGCAAAGGGCATCATTATTTTCATTCGACTTTACTCAGAAGCCAATAAATTAAAAAATAAATAAATAAATAAATAAATAAAACTATTTTAATCATATTACTGGGTAAAGTGGAAAGGCTTCTAGTAAATGACATATCAAGATAAAATGAAAATAACATCAGTGATAGGAACTGAAAGTAATTTGCGAAATAGTAGATGCCTTGGGCTAGTTATTGTGCACTTAATTGATTTTTGCAGTATTTTCATTTAGTTAATCATATGGTGCCTCAGTGGGTAGCACACCCCCAGTGATGTGGCGCGTTACTGCCTCCTCAGCTCTGTGCATGTCCTTCTCGTATTGCACAGGTCTCCTACCAGTAAGCTGGTTTCCTCCAAACACATGCAATTATATGTGAATTGATGACAAAGACTTACATATTTTACAGGCTTCCAGTAGTAGTGTTTTTTCTTTTTTGGAAAAAAAAAATCACTATAGCACTTGGCATGAATTTGGGCTATTCTAATGTGCGAAAGCCCTTTGATTGACCCGCTCCCTGTGCCTCAGGCGGCGCGGCCGGTTACATTCCTCGTGACGTCAGCCCCCCTTCGTCATTACCATTGTTGTTAAAATAAATTTGTTCTGCCCTCGAAAAGAGAGGCGGCTGTCAAACGAAGTAATTCGCACAACTTCGGCAACCTTGTGGGCTGAATGGTGTGATGTGCGTGCACTGGGGTGTCCACCGATGCAGGGGGGTATGTAGGTGACATTACCTGCCCAGATTTTGGGTCCCCTGTCCGGATGACAAGCCCAATAGTTGAACATGTCAGGACAGCAGAGGAGCTACGCAGGGACCGCCAGTATTATAGAGGTGAAGAGCAAAGTAAGTCCATCTTTACCGTACGTACTGACACGGGCATATTCACGCTGTGTACTGTACACATACGGATAGAAAGAAACGGGGGCGAGCAGATTAACGTGGGTGTATCACGAGCTAAAGTGAATTATTATGGAGTAAGAGGATATGGTTTTTGTCGTCATAAATTACGTTATATAGAACTATATAGCATGTTAATCAGTTTACTCAGTGACCACTTTAATACTATACCTACGAAGTACGATTGTCCTTTGGCTGTTTTTTTTATTATTAGCTTTACCTAACAAACTGGTTCCTGAGTGCATAATAAACAATAACATGTTCGGAAGTTTATATTCGGCTGATTTTATGCTTTAATCTCAGCATGTGTCGTAATTTAGCAATGTGACTACGTCTAATAAGCGGGAAATCCCCTAATATACTAAACAAACCCCAAGCCTTTAACTAAGTACTTTGACTGCCAGGTGGAAGCTACTTTAACATATTTTTCAATTTGTTTCTGTGTTAATCACATTCACTTAAAAATACCAACCTTCTATTGTGCAACAAAAGTGTTTTACTCTGAAAAAAAATGCATCTAATTTTTCATTGTACTTTGTATAAGTGGGTTGGATCCAGAAAAATAGCATGAAACAAAAATCAAAGCTTTTTGTAGCTTGTATGTTTTGTGAAATTTATGATTTTGAAAGGATTTTTTGTGGTGGATAAAAAAATAAACATATACAACATACCAGAAAACCATGTTCAGGCTTCAGCCTGGACTTCCCAGCAGGCCCAATATGCATTATTCTGAGACAGAGTTACTTCAAATGGCCATCCGCGTCCAGCAATTCCCCTTCCCCAGACCTGATTCCCAGCACACCAAGGTGTCCGAGGAAAGACCCCGCAATTAATGAACCAGGATTCGTGGCAGCAGATACTATCAGCCTGGAACAAAACAAGGAAGTACTGGATGCTGAAATCACCTATCCGTTTTAACAAATACAGATATACTTATTTGTTCCTTCTTTCTCTGTGACTAATTTCCTCATTGAGAGATGATGCATTGTGAGAATTTACTGGTGACTTTGGTGTCACCTTGGCCCGATGTGGAAGGAGCTGGCAGACAAGTATAATTTGTAAAAAGAAGAATAGAGGAAAGAAACCAGTCATTTCTTTGTCATTTCTGATTTTCTCGGCATGGCAACATTAGCAGTTGGACATCCAAAAGGCATATGGAAACACCAACTGTACCCTTAACTCTTCCTCACTAGCATGTTTGGTGTTTTGCAGGGGCATCGGAGGGACATGAATATCCTGGCAGATTTAGGGGGCCAACATTTGACAGGGGCCCTTGAATATGTAAAGTCAAACGTAAAATTGGGGAGTTGCCCCGCGCTGACATTTTGTCAGGGGGCCCAGAATCTCTGGGTAATACCTTGGTGCTTTGCAACCTGAGAAGCTCATCTTCCTAAAGTGTATTATGATATATTTCACCTTGTAAGGCATGGATTACTGTCATCTTCTTCCATGCAGTTTGAAATACTGTCTGGCACCTCTACTAAGATCTGTTTGCCAAGGGTGACCCTGACTGAAGTCAAAATCTCAGCGCAGACCTGGGACCAAGTTAGCACTGTGACTGAATGTAGTGAGATCTTCTGTCCTAAATTCCAGTTCCGGGCTGAGTACCGCCGCTTTGGGCTTCAGCAGGCCAGTGCCCCCGGGTTCCAGGAGTTCTACAAGCTGCTGCTGTCCATCCACCGGATTCCAGGCCTCGACGTCTTCCTACCCTACGTGGACTTTCACGGAACGCTGCTTCCCATCAACAACGATGACAGTTTCCACAGAGCTGTGTCCTCTGCGCAGCCCTTACTCCGGGTCGTCCTGCAGCACAAAGGCAAGTTGATGATGCTGCTGAATGTGGGGAAGCGATTCAGGTGGAATGACACTTTGGTATCTGATCTCCAGAAGCTGTTTCTGAATGTCTTTGAAGTGTCACTTGTGGTCTGTGTGCCTCCTATAGATGATGAGTCTAGGACCTTCATGAAGAAGAAGAAAGGATTGGGGGCAAAAGCTAAGGCAAAGCCCCGCTCAGGACTGCTGATTGGACCTCCCATGGACTTCCACTTGGTGTCCTCCATCATCGACGTAGACATCTTGCCCGAGACACTCAGGCGTGTGCGACTACATAAACACAGCTCCAACAAGACGCTGGGCTTCTACATCCGCGATGGGCAGACTGTGCGCATCACCCCACAGGGCGTGGAGAAAGTGTCAGGCATCTTCATCTCCCGGGTGGTGGCTGGTGGCCTGGCGGCGAGCACAGGGCTGCTGAGCGTCAATGATGAAGTTGTGGAAGTCAACAGCATCGAGGTTGCGGGCAAGTCTCTGGACCAGGTGACGGACATGATGGTGGCCAACAGTCACTGCCTGGTCATCACGGTGAAGCCAGCCAACCAGTGTAACAGCATGGCTCAGTTGAGCACCAGATCCCCTCATTCTGCCCATAGCCCTGCTTCCAAACCTCAGCTCATAAGCAGTGCCATGGATGGTGAGTGTGACAACGAGGAGCATGACATCATCATTGAGACTGATGACTTGTTATCTTCCCTGCCAGTTCCTGCTGTAGTCAGTGGTGACAGAGACCAGAGAGACACATCTCTGTCACCGTCATTGTTAGGACTTTGACTCTCCTTGTGTGTATGGATACTTAAGTTCATGTTGAACACAGGAAAACTACAAGAGAAGTCAAGTCAACTAGTGTCAATGAAGGCTGGTCTTTGATGGTGACAGGAATAACCGATCAGACAATAATACACAGACATAACTGAACATATATCTACTGCCCCCTAATGGATGGATTCAGGGACTCCGAGGCCTTGCTGAGGGAGATACCCCTTCCGTGTTACCAGCAGGCTATCACCCGAGATCTCTGGCAGGTTTGGATGCTGATTGGAGCACCTCTGAGACAGGATGGAACTTTTTGTTTGTTGCCTGCAAACAAATTAAAGAGTAACCATTGGCTGAAAGAAAGGCAGTGGCGGGGGCAATACAAATATACACAAATACACAGGTATGAACTTGTTCAGAAGCTGAGAAAAAGTAAAACACAAAGAAGACAGAGTCTTACCTGAGCAGGTTGGAAATTCCTAAGGATTTTCAGCTTTAATTTATTGATAAAAAGAACCCAGGACCTACACATTCACCCTCTCGTACTGAATGGGCTCCCAGAAAGGTTTGCCGGGTGGAGATGAAAGCTCTTTGCTTTCTCTTTTTTCCTCAGGGATAATTATTGATGCACATAATTAAGCAATATAATGTTTATGAATCTGGAATATTTCAAATGTTTGTATGTAAATGTATTGCATGAATCTAATACTACTGAGAAAATGTCATTTGTGTTCTTCTGCTTGTCATGCTTTATGTTGTTCTTTATTCAAAGGTACAACAGCAATATGCTGCATACACAGACAAGTCTCCACTTATGTTAATGTGATGTATGTAAACCCAGACCTGCCTAACAATTCCCTGACATGCACATTATTTATGGATAGCACTTACACCTACATCTGAAGTATGTTAACTGCAGGCAGCTGCATCTTCCTGTTTGTCTCGGGCCTTGAACACATCTATTCTAATTATTTACAAATGCCTAGGTTAGGCTATGTTATGATAGGGTAGGCTAGACTACCTTGAATGCTGGGGGAGGAGGGGGAATGCGGCATAAGTCATTTTTGAGTTATGTAAAGGGTTGAGGAATGGTCTATTTACGTAAGTCGTGGAGTGTTTGCAATTGCATCTAAACACCTGAAGGTATATCTCTGAGTGTATGTATCAGAGTGTACATCGCAGAGTGTATATCTCTGAGTGTATGTATCAGAGTGTACATCTCAGAGTGTATATCTCTGAGTATGTATCAGAGTGTTTATCTCTGAGTGTATGTATCAGAGTGTATATCTCTGAGTGTATGTATCAGAGTGTTCATCTCTGAGTGTATATCTCTGAGTGTATGTATCAGAGTGTACATCTCAGAGTGTATATCTCTGAGTGTATGTATCAGAGTGTACATCTCAGAGTGTATATCTCTGAGTATGTATCAGAGTGTTTATCTCTGAGTGTATGTATCAGAGTGTATATCTCTGAGTGTATGTATCAGAGTGTTCATCTCTGAGTGTATGTATCAGAGTGTATATCTCTGAGTGTATGTATCAGAGTATATGTATCTGAGGGAATATCTCTGAATGTATATACATGTGTGTACATCACTAGTTTCTCAGTGCATTATCAAGGTTACCTTTCCAGGGATAAAGGGTGTATGTTCATGCAAATGGCCCACAATGTGACAAAAACCTGTTATTTTGACCTTGTGGGTACATTTCTTTGGTCCCCAAAAGGGGAAATTCAGTTTTATAAAAAAAAAACCTAAAAGCTTGTATTCTGTTTGGTTACTTATAGTTAAGGTGAGGGCTGGTTAGGGGTTAAGGCTGTCTTAGCTAGGATTAGGGTTATGCTTATAGAAATGAATGGAGAGTCCCCACTAAGGTATACATCTGTGTGTGTGTCTGTGTGTGTGTGAGAGAGAAAGTGTCAATTCCCTCAAAAATTACATTTTTTTAAATTCAGATTACTCTTTCATCAGTTACCATACAATCTGTTCATTTGACTGAAAGATCATGCATAAGTAGTGAAGTTTGATGTTAAAATAAAGTAGAATAGGGGGCAGCATGTGGCTGTAATCACAAGGTTCAAACGCAGGTTCAAACCCAGCCTCAGCATGTCTGTGGGTCCTTGAGCAAGACCCTTAACCCCCAGCTCCCTGTGCGCCCCAACAGGTGGCAGCCCTTTGTGGACAGTTTGCTCTACAAAGAGCAAGCTGAGGGAGGCGTAAAAAAAAATTTCCCCAGTAAAGGAATTTCCCCACAGGGATCAATAAAGTTGTGATTATTATCATTAAAGCATGTATTGGCTGCTAGTGTACCATGGCCCTTACTACTATAGCTTGTTATTCTAAAATTTAAAAAACAGTTATTTTGATCTTAGCCACTGTGATCATGTACTGATGTGCCAGATAAATTGACAGAAGCTTTATCCCCATGTCTGTGTTGTATACTGAGTGCAGTGAAGCACTGCTCCAAGCGCCAATCACTTTTGGAGCGTGGATCCATCAGCGCCATCTGAAATCAGAACAGCATCTTCAGGTTAACAGGCTCTCGTGTCTGACTGCACAGCCCGGTGGTGTCTGCGGCCTCTGCAGGGCCATTTTCACACGCCTTCACTATCAATCGGAAAGCAGTGAAGTGATGCTTCGACTCGAGGAGCTGCCCCCATGGGTGGTCTGTGGTGAGATATTCCGTGCTTAGTTTGTGCCAAAGTTTGCTGGAGCTCAGCAACGGGACCTCTGGCTCAGATCTTTTCACTCCGGCAGCTCAAACGTTACACCTAATTGTTATGGCAGGGGATCAGAAAGGACGGAACGCTCCACAGAGAGGCTCCAACAAAAAAAGGGGTTTATTTAACAAAACACAAAGGGGAAACCGAAAAGTAAAGGGACCATAAGAGGTCAAAACAAAACTGGCAAAATAGGATCTACCTAAAAAGTACCACAAAATAACACACTAGGGGACAGAGTAAAACTGGGAGATAACCACAGCAACTGTAACGGCGCAACACCAACAACTATAAATACCAGAACACAATGAGAAGTACAGGATACTAAACCAGACCGGCAGAAACAAACAACCAACAGAGGAAGATAAAATACAGGCAGGAGGGGAGTGATCTGGTGAAACCGCAGTGAAATTGAGCTTGACGGACCGGCCTTCCCCGAACAGGAGTATCCTGTCCGCAGGATCTCCCAGAGGGCCGCGGATGTTGAGTCATAGAAGGAGCATCCTCAGAGCCATCCATGACAATCTGAGTTAAACTTTGGAATAAATGCAAATTGACCTAAAAAGATGTGTACTGCAAAAACAAATAAATTAGTATGTTTCGCTCACCTGTGTTTTGACTTGTAAAGAAAAACCGCACCACAGGCGCACAGAAAAATCCACTATATGGCTAAAATGATGAGGTTACACACTGTGTTATTATGGCAAAATAATTAAAAGTGCAATGCAAATGAAAAGCTTAATGTGACTAACAGATATTATAGAAAATATTGCATTGTTGCGCATCTAAGTAATTAATAGTGCATTATCTTTGTTAGGGGCCGATCTGTGTGCATGACATCAACATGGGTTTTATGAGCTCTGGTACCTCAGAGATTGCAAATTAATAAATGTAAAATTTAAACGGCAGTATTTTCTTTAATTTACTTTGATCGCCCTACTTTGCCTTGGTGTAACCTGTCTGCTTCTGCCCAGCTACCTGAGGCTAATGTGGCGTGCACAGAAAACATGACGGGAAAAAGAAAGTCATTTTCTCTCAGTGACAAGTACTGTATAGATTCATGAAAGCTTATGATAAACAGCCAAAAATCATTATCAACTAAACTACAATATATGGTTTGAAACAATGTAATGCTGTGAAAATGTGCTGTATAAATAAAATTGAATTGAACTGAATATTTATGTACAATATTGTATTATATTATAGCTTATTTGAAGTTCAGTGATTTAATTTATACAGTACTGTAATTGGAAAAGCATTTGAAACAGCTGTACAATATTTTCTTACCTTAAATTCGCAAAATAAAAATACAAGTGACAATTAGATGGTAATCTGACTGAAACATAAAAAATAAGAAAAACGTTGGTTATAATGATCATCCACTTACAGCGATCAATTTCATCAGACAGACGTGATCATTATAAGCAGTTTCCACTGTATTTAAAATTGAGTAAATGGATTGCATTTATATAGCACTTTTCTACTCCTACTAATACTCAAAGCACTTTACAATACATGCCTCACATTCACCCATCCACACACACATTTATACACTGGTGCCAGTGTCTGCCATGCAGGGTACCAACCTGTGGCCTGTACTACGAAGCGGGATTACTGTCTTATTGGGGTAACTTGTCAGATTTAAGGTAGCCTGGGCAAAATGTAAGTAAATGAATATGAAGTCTGTTTAAACTGTGGAACCTTAAATCTGACAAGTTACCCTATAACGAAGTAACCCTGCTTTATAGTACAGGCCACTGCTCACCAGGAGCAATTTGGGGTTCAGTGTCTTGCTCTAGAGACATTTCAATGGAGTCAGGAGGAACTGGGGCTTGAACCTGCAACCCTCCAGGAGGAACCAGGGCTCAAACCTGCAGCCCTCCAGCTGCCGAAGGATAGCACTACCTCCTGCGCCACCATTGCCCCCCAAAGTATACTATCTGTATGGAAAACAGATTCATACACACTGGGAGGGGCAGGTGGAAGTAGATAACTAGTATGGGCTGCCCTTGGCTTCAAATAAAACCTGAAGCACCCCATGACCCTGAAGGAATTAATGCTACATTTATATAGCACTTTCCAAGACACCCAAAGCGCGTTACAGAACCAATGGGGAACCACTTCATCCACCACCACTGTGTAGCACAGGCTTGGATGGTGTGACCTCAGCCGTTCTGCACCAGTACGCTCACCACACAGTAGCTAATGTTAATTGTGTTGGGGCAGAAGAGAATTCACCAGTTTCATATAGGGGGTGATTAGGAGGTCGGATTTTAAAGGGTCCTAGTGGGCAGTTTTAGCCAAGCCATTAGGGAACCATGCTCATTCTTAATGCCCAGGGATCTTTTATGACGTAACCAGGTTAATTAGTTGCAAGACAGAATAGAAAAGAATGTTCTAGTTAATAATTGAAAAAATTTCAAGATTATTATTGATGGATTACTGGTCAAAGTTTGGTATCGACCAAGTTGAATTTTACTCGTCCACACCCGAACATGACAGTGACAGCCAGGGCGGGGTGGAATCAGCAACAATCTTCTCAGCTCTTCTCTTTGCCCTAGCAGTGAATAAGTCTTTTAGTGCTGGTAGCTGACGGTGGACCACACAGATGGTGATGGGGGCCAGCACGACACTCGGTGACGGTGTATTAAAATGATGTGAGAGGGGTATCGGGCTCTCGAAGGAACAAACAGGCGCACTTAGGTCACTCAAAAACACTTTAATAAGTAATATAAAATTACCTTGCATTAACATCAATGCCAAGCTATCGTATCAAAAGCAATGCAAAATAACCGCGTACTACAAGGGATATCGAATAGTATATTATATATATATAGGCCTATATATATATACAGGTGAAACTCAAAAATTAGAATATCGTGCAAAACATAACCACAGCAACTGTAACATGACATATTTCACTCTATGTGCAATGAATCTATATAATATATGAATTTTACTTTCTGAAAGAAATGTCAAGAAATATTGATCTTTTGCACGATATTCTATTTTTTTTTTCATAACATATATTATGAAATGTGAGGGAGAAAGGATCCCCTTAGATTTAATGGCCATGCCCTCGGCAACGTGCTCTCAAATTCCTACTTTTGTCCGAGTAATGCTGCTTGCGAAATGTATTAGAAATACTAAGATTTTTGGTCCTTGCGCAATGGCTACTCGTCCTCCTGAAAACAAGATTAGCGTCCCGCATACCGATCCTCCCCTTGCCCAGAGAACTAGATAAGCATCCCGCATGCCGACCCGACCCTCTCTGCTGAAACCAAGATAAGTGCTCCGTTTTTTATGAGACATTCGTAAAAAATAAGTTTTACAGGTGACCGGTAAAAATAACATGGTTGTGCAGTTCAATAATATTCTGGGTAAATCATGGACGATGTATCTGAATTTCAGGATGATTAGTCCATAGACGATCAGAATTAATCCACAATCACAATTTACAGTAAAAGGATTAATTCCATGCCACGTGGGCGACGAAATCGTCCGTGAACTCATCCTAATTGTTGTGACCGATTGGGGTGTACGGAACGGGGAAGCAGGAGAGGAAGACAAAGGATCGGGTAACACGGGATTTAATGGGGAAACGGAGCAGGGACATGGAACAGGCAGCACTACATGTTGAATTCGTTTCAGCAGCTGCATCTCTCCCCCTCTGCTCGGTCGCTCCCGGCGCCCCAGCAGAAGTAGACATCCTCCCCCCCACACACACTGG
>JAABNX020000008.1:4149370-4166475 GCA_015163995.2 Mormyrus lacerda
GTGGCCGTTGTTTGGCTCCACCCCTCACATGTGTGTAACCAGCAGCATATTATCGCTCCAGCTCAGGTCGGAGACCATCTGCACATATGCACTCTGCGGATTCGCCAACTTTAGCTCCCTGGGCATCATGATTGGAGGCTTATGTGAGTGAAAAGACTCCTCATCTCTCTCCCACGGTCGGGATTAGAGCTAAACCCCCTCATGTCTGACGATGCACTTCTCTTCAAAGCCTCCATCTGCCCGTCCAAAAGGGGTGACATCTCCCAAGCGGTGTTGAGGGCCCTGCTGACGGGGACATGCGTGTCGCTGGTGAATGCGTGCCTTGCAGGTCAGGGTGCGCCGCCACTACCACCACTCACACAAAGCCGTAAAAAACGTTCTGCTTCCTCCCGGCTAACCTCATGTGTTTCGTAGGCATGTTGTACAATAGTCTCGACTGCATAGACGTGTTCAGGAAGGTGAGCTTTAACAGCACCTCTTCCGACATCACTCAGTGCTGCACGGATATTTGCGGCAGGTAAGAATCCTTTACGGTGTTCAGCATGATGACAATGACTCCAAAGTGTATTTTCCAAAAGCTCCTGCGGTTCCATCACAGTGCCCTCAGGAACGGGACGGCCGTGGACTTCACTGGATCTTGGAACGGGGTGAAGAATGCAACGTTGTACTTCACTAGCTGCTCCAACCTTTTCAACGACACCAAGTACTGCTGAGGATGCCTCCTGGGACATTAGTGTCATTGGGGGGGGGGCCTGGCACACCTTCAGCGTCAACCAGTCTCCTCACTGTCGGCGCCACCTACATGGGGTCTCCCTGCCAGAGCAGGGGTTTTGTTAATCACCACCATTGCATTTTCTGCATTAAATGCGTTTCTGTAGAAGCACAATTGTTGGAACAATGTAATGTGATCATGTGTGACATCATAAGATCATGTGTGACAGCGCAAGTGCCATTTTAATTGCAGAAAGTAAAATTTAGACTAAATATTTTTGACTGCTGAAGTCTGCCAATCAAGGAGCAGTCACAAATGACACCATGACATCTTCATTTGGTGTCTTCTGGAGAGATTTTGTCTTAAGCAATGACGTTACCATATATTATTGCTTTATATATGCTTTGATTCACAGAACATCTTATTGCAAACAGCTATGAAAGTGTTTGGAAGTGAGCTTATTAACTCATAACATTTACTAATCAGACATGAGGTCACTTTTCATAAAAATTGTACTATAGCTTTGTTTTTATTTAACAGTGGCTTATATGATGTACAATTTTTTTAAATTAAAAGCTCGTTCAGAAACCACACATACAGAGAGGTTTTTTTTTATTACATATAATAAATATATTTTATAAAGGTATCATTTTCCTTACATGATGCTCCGATTATTGCATTTATGTATGTATATCCAGCATTACATAATGATGTTATTTATAAAAAAAAAATTCTTTTACAAAGAAAACACTAATTTCCCAGATTACAGCAGTGGTATGGGTACAGAAAATGTAGCCCTGCACACAGAAACACACACGAAACAGCATCACCCTAGAAAACAGATTCTGTGGTTACACAGACCCTAGAAACAGACAACCCACTGGGCTGACACAAACAGCCAGTCATTACAGTAAAACACCACAGGAAGTGACCTCAAACCTGCCCACACTGCAGGAAACACAAATTGATCTCAGTCCTTTCCTCCACATATTGAGTTTCAGCTATCTGCTTGGTAACAGGGTGAAGAATGGGGGTGTAGGGCATATACCCTCTGCCTGCTGTAACCGGTATATTGTGAGATTAGGGACACATAATGCACTGCCACAATGACGCATCACTTTCATCAGACAGAGCAGCCATGAAAAGGTGCATTTTACCAGCAGACATTCTGTAGCCAGCATCGGCCAGAAGATCCATGGTGCCTGGATGGCCACACTCGCCAGCATGTGACTGGGACCATCACCACACAAACTCCGGACTGAACCCAATCTGTGTCCCTTGCAAAATTGAAAATGCTGCTACAGTTAGCAGGACCTTCAGTATAAAACCCAAATGGATGAATCATGGACTGAGGAATTGTAGGTAATTTTCACAGAGGATTTTAAGGATCCTTTTTGAGTTCAAAAGCCATCACTTAGCCTCATTATTACTGGGGTTAAACCAACACTTACTGTCAACGTACAAACACCCAATCATGGCACTACGACAGAGATGGCCTTCATCTTCCATCTACAACACATCTGCTCCTCAAACATCTAAGAGGCTTCAGGTCCTGGTCTGTTCATAACCCATCATCACCATGGCTGCAGTACCAACAGTTTTCATTGGTAGTCTACAGTACTGAAATTGTACCACTAGCCTTTAATTAATTCAATGCAGAAAGTCTGCATCACTTTTGAGTGCATCGCACAGCTGCAGGCCTGTGGTTAGCTACTCTTAGGTGCTGAAACACCCTTTCAGCATCACGGAAAGCAGCTGTCCTCAGTCCCTCCAGCTGAATCTACTGGAATGACAAGTGTTCAGATGCACTATGGTTTTCTACAGTTGTACACAGTTTCCTTGCTAAGAATTCCTGCATATTCAATAAATGGCAAAAGTTAGTCACAGAAAAACCATGATGCTGACTCACTTGAAAAACCTCTGATAGTAACTTAAATCTCCTTTGTTTCCGATTGCTACTAATGTCAGTTTCACTGTGTTAAGTCTGCATTGGTATGAAGATACCAGACAATCTCTATTAAATCCCTTAGCTCAGTTCTCAGCTTAGAGCTCATGTTCCACTGGTGTAGGACAGATGAGGTAAACAAAACCGAGCTTGACGCTCAGTAACAGCCCTGTTTTACCTCATTCTGACAATCCTGGGGGGCTCCACGGTTTTATGCTTTGCTGTTGATTCCCCTGACTCTGTTTTCCTGGCTACCTTGGGGCTAGAGGTAGCTTTTCTGACTGCCTGTGGGCTTGAGGACCCAGGACCCAGTTTCCGTCCCTGCAGGGGGCTCCGGGAGCCCTTGGGCTTGGCTGGTGGCTGCAGGGAGTCAGTGGTTTTCAGTGAGCGTAGGCCCAAGAGACCACAGTACTGGTTACACTGGTGCTGAGCGACAAACTGCTGGAACAGCTGTGGCTTTGCAATGTTTAAGAAGCCCTGATACCTGGAAAAAAGAGAGTTTCAGTCAGATTTTTCTGACCAGATTGATGGTTCACATTTCCAGTGTACCTTATCCATATTATGATTTTTACACAAGGCGTAGTCACAACCAGACACAATTACTAACCCCTTTGTTTTTGTTGCTATTCCAATGTTAGTTATCTTGTGATCCACTCCTGCAATATAAAGAAGTCGAATTTAGTTCTTCACTGCCACAGAAATGATCTCGCATAGCTTCGTTAAGTCTTCTGAGAAGGCCTCCCCCTGGGGCCTCGGCCTAGGAGCGGGTTACCTTCCAGATGAGTGGCTAACAGGTTGCCGTTGGTCCACTGGTGGATCCAGTGCTGGAAAGCACAACACTTCTGCTCCACCAGGGACACGTTTCTCATGATCAGCCGGCCTGAACTGTCCATCAGCGAGTACCGGAGAAACACACCCTTCAGGTCAGCCTCCACAGTGCCATAGGGCACAGAGTTAGCAGGCCGGTAAATCAGGTAGAGGGGAATGATCCTGTAAAGGAAGCAAGTGTCAGAATGAGCCAGAACCAAATCAACTAGATCACAGTCCCCCTGAGCCCCCTCTATGGATTTTAATTCCGAGAGCAGACAACGAGCTGAAAATAGCCCAAAGAGTCATCAGCGTCCCTCAGCTCCACGGCAGGCTCCCTTTTTAACATCAGCTTAGCTTGTGATTGCGTGTGCCGACTCACTCCAGTGCCGGCCCGAAGCCTTCTATCAGCCGCGCTTCAGCAGCAAAAATCTTACAGTATTCTCGAGCCATGTTCTGCACCTTGCAGTCCTGGAACAGGAAATATGGGTTTTCACATCAGAACATGGCCACACGTCCCTCATATTTCCATTAGGGCGCGAACACCCTATAGTATTTATGTCACAGGGTAAAACAACTGGAGTGGTAACTCTGAAGAAGAATGTTTGAAGAAGTGCTCGCTCATAGGTCAAGGTTAGCATTAGCTAGGCAATGCATACCTCCTTGGTAATGTCTAAGTTTCGCTCAGTCAGATTGCTGTCCTCCTTTGTCCCATATGCAATGGGGTTTCGTACTTTGATGATGCAGGTGCTCCCTGAATCAAAAACGGGCTCTAATCCATAGATGACCTTTGCCCTGCAGGCCTTGTGAGTGCAGCTGTCTCCTAAGTGGGCCTCCTCTATCACAATACGTCCAAAGAACTTGTCTCCCCAGGACCCGGAGTCGGCCAGGCCTTTGTTGAAGACCATCGGTGTCATCTCCACTTCCTCCCCAACTGCTTGGGACAGACAGCAGACAGTTACCCTCTCACAGGATGCATAGCGTGTACATGGAAAGTGTGGATACCAGACGGATTGACCAGATCATTAGCTGTGACGCCCTGGAATAGGTATGTGACATAAACAGTCCCTGGATAATGTGTCTAGCTACTCAAATAGAGACAATTGTAATTCACTTTGGGTAACTGTTGGGTGCATAATCATATAGTGGTTGCTTTTTGTTTTGGTCTTGGGTAAGATCTGTACATGCATTGATAAAGTTGAGAAGGCTCGTTGCTCACTTCCCAGATCTTCTCGCAGGAAGAACTCTGACAGCACTGAAACAGTAGAAGATGACAGAGAAGTGTCAGCTACAACTTGACGACTTTGTCACGACCCAGCATTTTAGTGGAAATAGTCGAGTATTACATACTGTCTACACTGAGCAGGAAGTCCGTGGAATCTGCCCCAAACTCGTTCTTGATTGAACAGCTGTACACCCCACAGTCCCTGCTGGATGCTTGGACGATGGCTAATGCCACCTGAGTCTCATCTCCCGACCTGAAGAAAACAAAGGGGCTCATGGAAAGTTCCTTGTTAGAAGCTCCTCCAGACTCAAGGGGGCAGCACTGCATTAGAATCCTGTATGATTAAACCTTATTTGCTCACTGACTGTTCAGTTTTTCTCCCAGCTAGCTACCTGATATTTATATGGATGTAAGAATACTGTTTCTGAAGAAGATATAGCTTAACATAAACAAAATGAGTTTGAGTCATGAAGCAAATTTGTTTTTGATGATATTCTGGTATTTTATGTGGGGTGTGCTGCATTAGGTCCACTGGCTAACTGTACTTGCACCTTACATGCACCAGGTGAGGCTGAGATGTTGGTAACCTTTGTTTGACCCCTGAGACAGAGCAGGAATTACCTTCTGGTTACTTCCGCAATCTCAGATTCGTCTCGGTACCACTTGATAGTGGAGTCGCTGAGCACGTTAAAAAACTGGCACCAAAGCTTCAAGTGTCCCGCTACGTCAGAGAAAGGCTCCCCCCTGATCTTGCGGATGACCTGAGGAGCTGATGGGGAAGAGGCACCCCCCCGTGGGAAGAACGAGCTTGAGACATGCCCTTTCTTAAGTTTCCATTTCCTCTGTGGTCATGTTTAGCACTTAATTTTAGCAGCTAATCCTGATTGTCTGTGACCACCCCTGGCAAACAGAACTACTTTCATGGGAATGTTAATGCGGCGTGAGCAAGACGATTAGCACATGCTTTTGAGATCCCAGTGGTGGGTATTCAACTCTACTGAACTCTTTCCATTCATCAATCCATCCATCTAGGATGGGGTGTCAACCCATCACAAGTCACACAAACCATTCACTTCCATGGACAATTTAGCAAGTCTAATTAACCTTAACATATTTTACTACTGTGGGGGATGCTGTAGTACTCGGAGAAAACCCCACAACGGCTTGGGAAGAACATGCAAACTCACATGGAAACATGGCAGAGTCAAAATATCCACCCATCTATTTTCTGCAACCACTTGTCCTAGTCAGGGTTAAGGCAAAGTCTGAAGCCTATGGGCACAAGGCAGGGAACCGAGGATGGTGCACTATCCCCTCGCTGGGCACATGCACACATATCTATGGGCAATTTAGTAACCCCGATTGACCTTAACATATTTCTGGATGTAGGGGGAAACCAGAGTATTTTGAGGAAACCCCAGAAGGGAGAAAACAATAAGGCAACAGCTATAATCACTGAGCCACCATGCTACTTAAGCCCAAATATATATCTTGGATGTGGACCCAAGGGTATTTTACCTTTGAAGGGATTCGTCTTTTGCTTCTCCATGGATTTCATACTTTTCTCTGGATCGTTAGTCTCTCCTGCTTTCTCCAGTTGTAGTGGGACATCGGGTGCAGCCTTCCTGCGAGTGACCAGGGGGGATCGTCTCTCTGGTGGGGGGGTCTGTGAGACAGAAGACCTGCGAGTCTGCCCAGGTGAACTGTAGGGTGTTTCCTGTTCCAAGGAGGACCTGCATCTCCTGGGCATCCCGTCCCTCCTTGCCTGGATGTCCAACGTCGTGTTGTCCGCCTCCTCTTTGCCTTTGGGTATGAGGATTTTGCGGCGTGCCCCCAAAGCCAGCTCCACTGGGGTAGCTGAGGGGATGAGACTCAGGCTGCCGGCCCTCCTCAGGTGGGGGCTGCACTCACCAGCAGCAGTAGCTTCTGTGGTATTCCTACAGCTCTGCTCCTCTCTCGTCCTCCCTGCAGGTATGCCACCCTCTTTCTGAATCACAGGAATGGCTGTTGGCCCCTGAGTGTCCAAACAGGAAACCCCCTTTGTAGCAAATTGGCGCTTCATTGTGGGACTCAGTGGAGGCAGTAGCGGGCTTGTGGGTCTTGATGTTTTGGTTGCAGGTTCGTCTTTCTGAAGAGGCCTGGTAACAGAGTCCGCTTTGCCTCCTTTGGGCTGGTCATCACTGTCTGCTTCGGTTACACTAAGGAGTGGGATTTTTCTGAGAGGGACCTCAGGTGGACTCAGAAGCACGCATGGACAACTTGTTTGTTCAGGTGAGAGCATTTCAGTTAGAACAGCCCTGGAATGGAGTTCATTTGGATCCCTTGCATCTGGGTTCTTGTCAGTTGGCTTCCGAAGTGAACTGGTCTTCTCTTTGTTCCCTAAAGATGGAGACATGCTTCTGCCCTCTGTGTCAAGGCTGCTTTTGACTTCCCGGAGAAGGCTGACCAATGACATTAAGTTCTTTGCTTTCGCTTTGGAAGAATGATCATCTTCGATTTGTGTAATCAAAAGAGGGGCATCCAAAGTGGTCACCAACTTTGGTACCTCCTCTTGCATTGGTGTAGCCACAGAAAACACTTTTATTTCAGGTGTCTCTCCAAGCTCAACATGATCATTAGTGGAAAATATTTCTCTGGTACCCTCACTTGGAGTCTCTGTGGCACTGCCAGAATCTGTCTTTAATTCTTTAATCTTATGTGTCATGTCTTCCACTACCCTTAGTGTTTGGGAGGTCACTCCCTCCCTGTAATTTTTCAGAATTACTGCAGGGTGACTTTCAGTGTTTAGTGGCTCCAGGGCTATGCCTGGCTGTACCTGGGGCTGCTCCAAATACGACTGCTTAGTGAACGACGTGTTTTCACATGGTAGCTCACCACCATCATCAACTTGTAACAGTACATGCGGTGTCTTTAAATGCTCTGGGTCTTGTACATCTGGTATGAAAAATTCTATGACGGAAGGTTCCGGACTTTTTTCAGCAGATTTGTTAAGTTCCACTTCAGGTTCTGTCTTGCCTGTATCCATTTTAATGTCTTCCTGTAGCTGTAGGTGCGGTAATTCCAGAGACATTAGTTTGTGTGTCTCTGTTGTAGTACTGGGGTCTGATGGAAAGTCTAGTGCTGGCTTGATTTCATTCTGCTGACTATCTGTGTTTCCTACCTCTTTTACATTGGCCCTCTCTACTTCAGTCAGGCTTGGTGTTGTGTTCTTCCCACTGCTTTCCTCGTCACCCACACTTTCCTGAATTTCACTCGTGTTTTCCAGTGAGCCTTGGCTCATCTTTGGTGAAGTCATCCTTTCCGAAGCCTTTTCCATTACACTGGTGCTTTCCACGTTTGAGTCCTCAGACTGAGAACATTCACGCTGAGACACATCACCGGAGGCCTGGCTCTGCAACGTCTGGGCCATAGTGTCCGCTTTGGTCCACTCTTCAGCTGTCCCGTGTTCATCCGGAGCGCGTGAGACGAGGGATGTGTCTTGTTTAGTGGGTTCATCTTGGTCTTCCTGCAAATGAAGTACAAAAAAGAAAAGGTAGCATTTCACTCTTTGTTTGCCACTGTGACCAAAAGCCTAATGTGACCCAAATATATGAAACAGCAGCCTGGCCCACTGAGCCCCTGTTTGGTCTGGGCAGGTTCCATGGTGTTTGTTGGGTGAACACAAGCTGCTGTCTTTACTGGACCTTTTTAATGGAGGAAAACTATGGTATGAGGTGTCAGACTGAACTTTATGCTGAAGATGGCATCTGCAAGTCTCTCTGTACTTCCTCTGCTGTTCCTTCTCACTGCTGTTTTCAATTTTGCAGTGATTTGTTCATCCATATGATGATTTTGAAATGGTATTAAGATCCATCAAAGATCAAATACAGAATGCAAATACATCAAAGATCAAACACAGTAAATTGAGGAATAATATCAAATAGAGTTTCCTGTTCACAAGGTTAAGCATCTTATACATGCCACCCTTCTCTTTGTTGTCACTAAGCTTCATTTTTGAGTTATGCTGACAAGATCAAGTGTCTGAGGCTGCTCTTCTCTTTACTATCACTAGGTGGTGCTGCTTCAGTTTTAGTGCAGTTTTTCTCAAAATTTGATCAAGTCCACATTTTTACCCTCACAACCTGTCTGCAAAAATGGAAAAAGATCTTTTCAATATGTTTTGAGTTATCACTCTAATGGGATCCCATGTCTGAAACTACCCTTTTTATTTTACTTTTATTTAGTGCTGCCTCAATTTTGGGGCAATCTGTCACAAAATGTAATCAGTCTTTCACCCAAAGCCATTCCCCATCTGGGGAATACGATTAATTATAACACCAACACAGTGACAGTATTCACAATATCAATTGGAAATTATGATATTCTGGTGTGAGAATATGAAGAACAGTAGCCCGTGATGAACTTTCAAATAGTGTGAATCATACATAATACAGCAGGGAGGGAGATGAGAGTTTCACAGTGTCAATATCGCCGGCTCTCTCCACCCCAACGCCGTGAAGCTGTGCTCAGCTGTCAGGCCGGAGCGTTTGCCCAAAGCCAGCTCAGACTTTCCCTTGTCGTGTGCTAAGAGCGCCTCTCGCTATGTACCATGGGTGTAGACTGCTGTCTGGAGGCGGGGATCTTCCCTCGCCTGGAGGCCCCATTAGCTTGGCAGCTGCTGAGTTGCAGGAGAAATGCATCACTGGGGCTGGAGGCCAGATTGGGGCCGTGGGGGGCATCCTGGGGCTCACCCTGAACAGGACCCTAGCATGTAAAAATTAGCCCGTTTGAAGACTGTAGCTCTCAAACCAACACACCATTCCCCCTCCCACAGGTATAGCTCCTTGTCTGTCAGACGGGGGGAGTGGGGGTTCCCCTGTTTTAAATCTTTCTGCTCAGGGGGAAGTCCTTGAAATGTTTGTGTGATTGGCTGTTATCAAAGCGGGACACTTAGAACCTCAAAAGGGGGGCATTTTCATTCAGTCATTCAATAGTGGCTAAACCAGAATGGACCAAGGCCCTGCCTGGTCTCGTCAGCGATGCCTCTGTTAAATGCCATCATCCTAACAGAGCCTGAGATACAAGAACAGGCCTCAGGCAACAGGTGGGGTCTCCCTGACCCTAAAGAGGAACCACGGAGACCCCAAGGCATATTATAGCCAAGTAAGTTAACCAGCAAAATCGAAGATGGATCTATAAGGACAGAGAACACTTTCATACTGTAAATTCCAAACTGTAAGGCATAATGAATGAGTTGTGAATGACCGTAGTAGTTTTAGGATCACATTCTTACAAGCTCACAACCCTTTTACATCCCTTTAACAACAATTCCCCGATTTTGAAACAGACATTTGGGATGTGAGTGACATTAAGAGTCCCCAAATAAACTAGGGCTTGGTCATCAGATGCAAGCAGTTAGAAATGAGCAGGAAGTAGTTTGTCGTATGAAAGGAGGCATGTCTCCCTTTTCAGGTTCTAAGTGCCTATTTTTGATAACTGATGATGTCACAGGTTTTACGAGGAGGATCAGCAAAATTTTAAACAGGGGAACCCCCCCTAATTTGAGCACCTGTGCTTGGCCCTGGCTTCATCATACTCCCCAGAGGCAGGCCATGTTGTTCAGCGTGTGGACCCGGACCTGGACCTGGACCCAGACCCGGACCTGGACGGACCACTGCCCTGCCTGTTCCTACCACAGTCACTCTGATGGAAACCTTATACATCAGGGCTCAGTGGAGAGCACTACAAAGAATGGGTTTATTTTAAGGGACTGAGAGGGGTGTAAGAATGTGAACTATGTAAAGTGAAGGGGAGCCGTCCCCCTAACCTCCCCCCATCATCACCACCCCCCACCCCCCTCAGTCCACCATATGCACGCCTGCCCCAGTCATGCTTGGGTAATGTTGTCCGAGGCACATGGTGCAGTAAACATTGCAGGCAGCAAACCCAGACTTTGTTAGGGACTGGGCCGCTGCCTCGGCTTGTCTGCCGAGAGCTTAAGCTACACGTTTTGCTCCTCGGGGGTCCTTTGGGAGCTGAATCTCCTCCCACTCATCACTTACATGGCTCTCATTTTACAGGACTATGTTGCAGAAGCAGCCATGAGGTCACGGCATATGCCACACATGACTTACAGCACAGAGCGCTGTGGGCAGGGCCTTTGCTGTGCTCTCCGGGCTGCTGCACGTTCCCTCCACCACCTGCTCAGCAGCCGCCTTTTCTCCGGGTTCTGGTGCCGCGGGTGGAGTCTCCCAGCCTCTTATCCCCGCAATTTCCCGGCCATGACTTCGCGTGGTCGTACTGTCCTGTTCCAGTGAATCTTCATAGGCTGCTTGAGCCGATCCTGCAGTTTGAGGTCGATTGTTTCCACCCGTGACATCTTCACAGAGTGGTTCTTCATTAATCTCTATTGTGGCTGCTTCCTCTGGTTTGTCATCCACTCCCTGCCGGGATGGAACAACTTCTTCCGTTTTCTCACCCCTTATCACATCGAGGTCGTCCGCTTTTCCGGAGGACCCCCCTCGCTCTCCCTCCTTCTTGTTTGTGCTTCCGAAGAAAATGTCTCTCAGGGAGAAGAACATGGACGTCAGGGGTGACTGTGAGTTTGAGCCTGGGGTTTCCTGAGCCCCGGCGGCCCAGGGCTCTACCACGGTACTGGTACCCGTCTGCTTGACCTCTGGCCACTTGGTGGCACATGCATCGGTTCCCCTGTCCTCGGCCTCGCTCTCCAGCGCCTGAGAACGCAGGGATTCCGCCATGTACTGTGCCAGGCTCATTCTTCCCTCGCTCCCTTCCTTCGCGCTGCCGGCCTTGATCTCGGACACGCGGGGCCCTTTCCCACTGCCCATTCCATTGCAGACAGTCTTCTTCTTGGCAGGCGGTTCCTTCCTCAGCTGCTTGGTGGTGCTGTTCTCTATGCTCTCATAGGTGTATATCCGAGCCCGTTTGCTCTTGTCTTCCACAGCATCCGCTTGCGCGGGTGTGCTGTCAGCTTCGTTAGCTTCAGCAGGGTAGCCATTGGCTATCTCCGTCGGGGCCTCCGGCACTGTGGCTCCTTGGGATTCATGGTCCAGCCTGTTCTCGGTCTGCCTGGCCAGTGGCCGCGCCTTCAGCTTGTCCTCCCTGACCAGCTCTCCCGGAGATTGCCGCATCGCCTGCGAGGTCGCCTGCGAGGTCACCAGCTCTGCAGCACGCTGTCGCTCTCCTCCGTGACGAGCATCCTCCTTTCCACGCTGCCGCCCGACTTCTAGGTCCTTCCGTTTGCTCTCGGCTTTCTGCTTCACCTTGGCAAAGAACCTCTGGTGGATCTGGTACTCATTCATGGTGCCCACCTCCAGCACGCCGGAGCAGGACACGATGCCCTTGGCGTTCCGGGCTGAGGCCTGGTAGATGGCGGCGTCTTCCTCTGTGCAGCTGCAAAGGCCAAAATCATCAGGTTATATCTCCCGTCAGCTGAGAACATAGGAGGAATTAAAGGTCATTAAAAGTCAGGCGGTTTTTCCTCAAATTTCTCATTTCAAACAGAAACAGAGATCAAAAGATCAGAGATCATGAAACACAGAAAGGGGGGGGTTTCCCACAGCAGGATCTCCGCACATCCCCGTCTGTCCCTCACTTGTAAATATGGAGCGAATGGGTCTTCCCGTTGCGGAATATCTCATATTTTGGAAGGCCGCAGTACCGGTCCATCTCCATGTCGTCTTTATACCAGGTGAGCTCAGGCGGTGGGTGACCTGCAGGGGGAGACCTTGCGTGTAAATGTGCACCTACAGCTCTCAGACACACACTATCCCTGGCTGACTTGTTTATGGCCCCTTTATTCTCCTTTGTCTTTAAATGACCAGGGTGGGGTGGTTGTTGTTTCAGGCCATTGCGTCACTGCTCTGTGACTGACATGCCCCCCCCCCATAGCTTATTTCCACCCCAGCTGCTCCCTTGTTAGATTTTATTTGTTGCAGAGGGATCATGGTACTTCACCCTCTGCCAAACGGAGTCACGGCCTCAGACCTGCTGCCACCTTGGTTTCCCTGCCTCACATAACCTTCTAAAGTTACCCACAAAATAACCTGCCTGGCTCCAGGCACTACACCCCTGTACATCAGTGTTTTTTTCTAAGGTACCCAAATATATGCTTGCATGCATTCCTGAAGTACATGGCTTCTTCTGAGATGAATCAAATCTAGTTATCATTAATAATTTAAAAAAAAAATCTGTCATTGTATCACACACACACACACAGACACACACACCACACGCACACAGGGTCACATGACATGCAGGTGTCTGTACCTGTAACCACACAGATGAACTTCACATTGCAAGTTTCAGACACTGCCTTGGATTTTAAGGTGGTCTCAAATGACGGTTGAGTCTCCTCTGTTAACTGTGCCATCACACTGCACAGTGTACTCCTGGAACAGAGCGAAGACCAATATAACTGTGGTTCTATCTGACAACAGACAGTCCATCATGTTTCAGGGTTTTAGAGGAAAAAACGTCCAGATCAAAGTCCATATTTATTCCAGGTGCACGTCCAGTATTAAATCACACAAATAAAGAGTTATTGTTATTAATGTTTGATGTGTCAAGCTTCAACTTACAGGGAAGGGCAAACAGTGGTTAACACTTTAAGTTATGAGCTGGAAGGAAAGATAAAGGTTTTGGGAGTTTTATTAACTCTCTTGCTTAGATGTTAGAGTTTTAAATCCATTGCACCTTGTCGGTTAAATCGGTTTAAAATCTGTCAGGATGGACCAAGGAAATGAAAGGGATTGTTTTTGGTGTGAGCCAGCCGTTAGTTCCACCCGGTGCTGACAACATGTGAATTACCTCAGAGGTCTGTAAAGAGAAACCCTGTGACTGGAGAGGCTGGGCGGGAAAAGGCAGACAGAAGCAGCCGATCAGAGAGGCACAACACACCCTCCAGGGCTCTGAAAACAGAGGCTGCCTGCGCCGAGCATCTTCGCAACTGACTGGACTGTTGTACAGCTATTTTTAGACAGATAAGATAAGGGGAGGAACAGTGCACAGCAGTGGCCTCAGTGTAGGTGGCTCGCTGCTTTGGCTCCGGCCGTTTCCCTGCAGCTGGTGATGTGTAGGCGATGAAGCCTGCCACTCAGAACCGCCGATTAGCTCGGCACTGCCGCTTCACATAGTCGGTATCAGTGCCAGTGTGCGATAGTCAAGTCACGCTAATGTGCAGGAATATACATCTATGCTGGATAAAATGGAGCCAGAGCGAAGGACTGACCCATAGATGTTTGGGCTTCAGTTCAGCTCAACATCACATCCCCCACAATCAAGCTGAGCTGAAAATCACCCGGTTCAATCGGACCGCAATATACGCAACAGAAAGAGGAACCCTTTGTCACTATTATCTGCAAATGCTGTTTTAGAACACAGATGTAAGGATTTATATACCTCCAATCTGTTAAAAAAAGAACATTACATTTACATATATTAATCAGACACTTACCCAAGTGATGTGTAAGAGAGGCAAATATTACATTACAAATAAACAGGTGTTGACACTATACACTAAGATAAAAACACTGCATCCATATTTCAGCTGGTGATTTTTGTCTTGGAGATTTATTCTAACGGCCGGCCGCTGTTTCCCAGTTACAGCACCCAGCCCATCCAGGGCTGACCAGTTCCCTGGTCCAGTCTCCTGATGCCTCCTACCTGCTCTCTGGCCTGACACTGGGCAGATATTGTATTATCTGGGCTCAACTTTATTTGCTGATTTTAAGTGTAATGCTTACATGCTATAATTTAACTTTACCTTAAACATACTTAAATTAGTATATAAGACATACAAAAATGTTATGGAATTAACATCTTTTGACTATACTTTGAGACAGTAAGATTTAAAACATGGCTCCCTACCTGCTCTCCAGCCTGACACCGGGCAGGAAGCCTCGGCTGTCGCCACGGCTGCCCTGAGTAAGGGCCTCTTCCCCGTTCAGGCTGCCGGATCTCCCATTTCCAGAGTAGGATCTGCTCAGGGGTCTCCGGGAACCCATGTCTCCCCGGGGCGGCTATCGCTGCTGCTCTGACCCCCCGAGATAGTGGCAGGCTGGAGTGTGCTTTGCTGGATGAAACCTCTTTGGGTGTCTCCCCAGGAGGATTCAGCTTGCAGAGGCAGCGTTCTGTGTTTTAAAGGGAGAAGAGACAAGGGTGCACCGACCAGAGTGACACAGACACCACCAAGGGGACTCTGGGTCCCTCGCTCGCCCCCGTGGGTCTCCTCCAAGCTCACGACACCTCAAAAGCGTCTGTAGAGGAACAACAATCCGGGCAGAAGCAGCCAGCTCACTTGAAACGGCTGAGCGCCTCTATACAGTTAAAAATAGATTTTACTTACAGACAACAGCAATGATTCTCAGACTGAGCCCTTTCCATTCAAAGAGCTGCAGTCAACGCGCAATGCGGAATGGGCAATGAGTCGCAGTGCGGCCGATCGAGTCACAATGTCCACTATTTCCCGAAGACGCCCCTTCAGAAACTTACCGTCGGCTCTTTCCCGGTGTCCTTCCGAGCCCTGCGCCTCCCTGCAAGGCTCTGCAATTGTCAGTCAGCTTTGACCACACGTTGCCTGGGACACTATTTATAGACAGACCTCAAATAGGCACAAGCAAACATTTTTCCAAAACCAGCTTATAGGCCGGCATATACGGCAGGAAACACCAAGGCCCCGGGCAGCAGGATCACGCTGAAAAGCCAAACGACTCACCGCTCACTGGGCAGTTATTTGTACTTTAAGCTATTAGCTGAAACCTCCCCGCTTTTAGTAAAGTTTGATTCAGTATAAAGTACCTGGCCCTCTGAGAATTCTCTAAAAAATGACATGCAACTCAAAGAGATTCAGTTTTGTCTAATGAGCTATCCTATAAAAAATCCAGACAGGCCTACAAAGACTATGCCTTTGGGGATTTCTGTTATAGTATTTTATGTTGTTTTATATTGTATGGAGTTAACCTATAAACCCACTTAATATCATTCTAAGAGCTTTTTTCCCCCCTATAAATCTTATCATAAATTGGATTTATAACACAATACTCAACCAGGCAAATATATATTCATTAAAGGAAATGTTTAGTTATTTAATGTTTTTAATTAATGATCTATGATGTTATTCTAATTAAGAGTATTAAGTATCAGGTTTTGCAGGGAATAGACCGCTCACGGTGGAGAGCGTTACTATACACGTCGTGTGGACATCGATCGATTTGACAGCTAAGAGACGCGCCTCGCAGTGACCGCGACGGAGCGGAGCGCTTAGCGGGCGGTAAGTGCGCCCTCGCACGCTTGAAGCGCAGCTGCACTGTCCGCAAACTCTCACTTGATCGCTGTTGGGATGGAAGGGGGACGGCAGTGTCATCTCTCTCTTCCTGGGTTGGTGGCTTGGTGGGCTCTCTCCCTCCTCTCTGGCAATTCTGTACTCTGCAGGTAAATTTTTAAAGCTGAGAGGTCGCGTAGGGTGCGCCATATCAGTGCATTGGGAAAGATACGACTCGGGGATTCGAGGATGTTTTCGGGCTTTTTCTCAGAGGACCGGGTTAGTTTCTCTTTTAATAAGAGTTGTTCTACAGTAATTGTTTTTTTCTTACTTTTGTCTTGTTTTATCTTATGTTGTTTGCTTGGTTTAAATAATTTGATAGTTTCATGATACAACTCAAGCTTTCCTTACTGTCGTGTGTGTATTATTCGGGCTCAACTTAATATATTATGCCGATTTTAAGTTTAATGCTTATTATAACACTAATCTTTACCTTAAAAATACCAACAGACAAAAATGTTGTGGAATTAACGTCTTTTGATTATGCTTTGCCGCAATAAGACGTTTAAAACTCGTTTTTATTACTTATTTGATTAATTACTGTAATTTCATACGGAGGATATGCAGCGTCGTTATTTTCTACGACCCCGTTTATCGAAAAGTTGGGACGCTGTGGAAAATGTAAAAGAAAACAGAATTCAATCTGCAAATCACCCATATTTAATTGATAATATTACAAAGACAACATGCCAAATGTCGAAATTAAGAAATATTACCGGTTATTGATAAATGTATGCTTTGCAATTTGAATTTGATGTCAGCAACACGTTTCACTAAAGTTGAGTCAGGTGTAAAAAGACTAAAATTCGTGTAATGCTAAAACGAAAACAAACAAAATAAAAAAAAAATTGCATTTCTCAGTTTGTTCTATTTTCGATTAAATATGGGTTTATATGATTTGTATATCATTGAATTCTGTTTTTATCTGCATTTTAAACAGCGTCCCATCTCCTTTGGAAACAGGGTTGCGGGAAGATGAAAACAACTTTCGTTTTACCAGACACACAGGAAATAACAGGTGCATTTTATACCTTGGACAGGTATAGTGTGTGGCTTTAGTGGGCTATGTTGGTAATCCAAAGGTCACTGGTTCAAA
>JAABNX020000008.1:4182765-4197783 GCA_015163995.2 Mormyrus lacerda
GGAGAAGTTACGCCCCTGGGTTATAGGCGTCAGCACGTTGTCCCGTGGGCATGAGCATGCTCTTGGTATCGGTGCATCCCGACATTATGCAAAACCTGGGTGGTGTTTTACACAGATCTGCAGCTGAGGTGAACTATTTCATGCCAGCCATCAGATGCTCGTCGGTCTGGTGCCCCCTGCCCTTTCTGGCTGATCTGGGGCCGGCCGGAAGCCGGCTCGACGACGTGTCGCTGAAGCGCTCTGTGTTCCTGAAGGGAAACCGCGTGCTCTGCTCAGCAGGCTGTCTCCTAGGTGACCGTGGAGATGTGGGGAAGTGGGTCATAACTGAGCGTGGTGCCAGGCGTTCTGCCGTTTCTACGGTGATGCAAGAGCAACACTTGTACCGTAGTAGATGTTTCCAACTGCAGGGAAGGGCAGAAGAGGTTTGCTGCGAAACCAGAAGGGCGGGGGCCCTCTGCGTAATCTCCTGACGTCCTTTTGCCGTGGTCTGGGCCCCATGTGGGGAGGATTTCCTGCTTCTCCATCCCCGGGAGACAATCTTTCGATATGTGAGGAGGAAGATGATGTCTACAGTACAAATGCCTCTGTTTCTGTTTTGGCAACATTAATACAAACCGTTAATCTAATAATATTGGCCTTTGAACTGCAGTCTAATCTGGGTACCAGCTGTGAATCTGACTGGCACCTGTTAGTGTTTGCGCTGACAGGTTATTTGGTTTTACCTGATGCAGCTTGGCTCTGGGAGCATGGCTGATCTCAGATCAGTTATTTCACTTTCGCCTTGGCTCCTTGTGAGTCTTGTGGTTTTTGTGAAATACAGGCCCTGCCAGCGTGAATCCTTACATTTATTTATTTAGCAAACATTTTTTTCCAAAGCAAAGTACAAATGAGAAAGCAGATCAATTATGGTTATGGGCTGTTTCCAGGGACCCGGCGGAGAAATCACTCTGCCGGCCATGGGATTTGAACCAATAACCTTCAACTTACTCTTCAGTCTTAACCCACAGAGCCACAGACTGCTGCCATCTGTCATTAAAATTCCGGATCACGTTTGGGGTGAATTTTGAAAACCGAGACGTGAGTATCTGTTCTCAGTAACTGTGCCTGCGGTCCACATGTCATAGACGTCAGATCGGAATCCGAAAGTACTGGGTGTTTTTGCTCCAGAAGGCGACGTACATGTCCGTCACTGTGTGATGGTGTTTGGCTCCCGTCCCAGGCCCTGCGCTGTGGATGGCATAAGCGCTGTGCCTGATAAACAGGGATGGTGCTTCCTGCAATATGGCTCTGCTGTCGGCTGCTTGCCATCTGAAACGCGGTGGGTGTTCGCGCTGTGTTGTTCTGCTCCCGGCCACCTGTGTGCCCTGCTGCCGGTTTGCCCCATTCCAGCTGCACTGGGGGATTCTGGGGGAAATGGCATCTATTAACCTGACGTCCGCCCGTCTGGCCTGTCATGCTGGCAGCCCCCATGCTCACTCTGGAGATGTGGATGAAGGAGAGTCAGGACACGCTCTGACCCGGAAGGGATTTTTTAGCCGTCTTCCATGATCGCTTGTCCAGTACAGGGTTACGGAGAGCCTGGAGGCCGTCCCCTGAGGCACAGGTCACCCTGGACATGTGGGCTATTTAGAGAGGGCGTTTTGCTTAATCAGGTGTTTTCGGGAGTGAAAGGAAACCCCACATAACAGAGGGAGAACTGCAGGGGTGGAATTTCAAACACCCAACCCCCAGATGTGTGAGAGTATCCAATGAGGCACCATATTCGCATCAGATCTGCATTCCCTATGTAGTTTAAACACCAGACCATCAGGTGGCGCCACATATGAGAGCTTTCAGATGGTTTCGGGGAATTTACCCCTTTGGCTGAGGCCCTGAGACACTGAGGCTTGTTTTAGGTGCCAGGTCCTTCCCTAACTGCATGACTGGATGTTGGACTGGGTAGATGGGTCAGGGAGAAGTGAACTTGCTAGCTGGGAATCTGGCTTATGGTGATGGCCGCTGGTGATTTCCGGGCCTTTCCAGTCCCGTGGTCTGTGCTATGGTGCATAAGGGTCTGCCCATGTGACCCCCCCCCCCCCATCGCTTCCCTGTAGGCTTTGTCTTATCTTTCTCCAGTCTCCTCTATAAATCCCAGGGACAAAGCCTTTGCTGTCCCTTAATACTGAGATGTATCCAGAAATGTGTGATATTCTATAGTAATCCCATAGATCACTCGGCTGTCACCTTATACTAGGGGGTGACAAGGGGGTCGCCCTCCTCGTTCATGATGTGAATCAGAGGGCAGATGTTTACTCCGTCTGCACGGTGTTGCCGCGTTTCTCTGCCCCTCCCATGGTTACTTGAGTAAAGATGAACAAATGCTGAGGGCTCATATCTACACCATCGCCGATTGTTGCCGGGCAGATCAGCTGCATGGAACCAGTGCTGCGTTCCTCTCAACCGCGGTGGCGTCCCCCAGGCGTGCTCTGTCTTCAGCCTTTGACAGTCTTCTGTTATTAACGGCTGCGTGTTCCAGTCCGAATGATTTCTGCACAGCCCAAAGGACTGCTGTCACGGCGGCCTCAGTCACGAAGACTCTGGTCCTTTTCATGCCCGGTGTAGGGAAAGAAGCGCTCCGACCATGAAAGATCATACCTCACAGGGAAAAAAGCGGTTCAACTGTCAGTGACTGCACCGTGTGGGGAAAAAATAGTTCAACTGTGACTGACTACACTGTGCTGGGGAAAAAGTGGTCCGACCGTGAATGACCCGTATGAAGTAAAAGAGGTCTGCCTCTGAATGACTGCACCGTGTGAGGAAACGGTGGTCCGACCGTGAATGACAACAGTGTGTGAGGAAAAAGCGATTTGACCGACTGAATGACACAGGATGACTAATTCTTGTCTCCTGTAGCTCACATTGAGGCCTGTTGCTCCACAGAACAGAATGAGTTCTATAAAACATGAAGCTGTTGCCATTCGGTACGGAGCTGCATCTGTTTATTCTGATGTGGGGTAACGTGGAACATTCCTCATAGCCAGGATTACATGCTTCAGTTCTTACTCTATTGTGTGAAAAGCAGGGTTGTTTTTTTTTGAAGACTAAATAAGTAAAAACGTGATGAATAATGAAAGCCGTCGACTGAGCGGAGATGGTCTGCTGAGCACTTCTGTGCTCTGGCTGTCTCACCTGTAGCAGTACCTGTAACTCAGACTGGAATAAAAACTAACTTATTTATATGCTTTTCTACAACTGGCATGAAGTTGCACTTTGCGAATTTACGGGCACGACCGTTAAAGTGCTTTTGTGAGGAATCTGTAGTCAGCCATAGGCACCGTTAAGCCAAAATCCGATACGAGGCAAGGAGACTTTTCCGGAAGGCTCTCTCGAGTAGTTACAGCCCATGTCAGTTCATTTTTACAACTGAGTTCTCAATTATTCAGTTACTGACTTTAGGTTTGTACCCTACGGTGTAATTTATGGATTTGGACTCAGAGTAAATCTAATATAGTAGATTGGTTGTGAGTCATCCTGCAGTGATTTGTGTTTCCAGCTGTATTGTGTGTGTGTGTGTGTGTGTGGTGGGATATTCTCCTGAACATCTGAACATCTCATATGGTTGTCTTTGCCACCAGCCGTGGAAGCTCACTCAGTAGCACATGAGATCATTAACGCGTAAACAAAGTAATAGTTAGGGTGCCTTGGCAACGGGAGGGTGGGCTTTTTGTACTGCCTTCTCGGGGACGCCGGCTTTTTCCCCAAGGCCCCCGTCCAGATCCCACATGCAGAATGCAATGCCTTTACTTTTTCTAAAAGGATTGTCTGTGAGGAACAAGGCGCCAACCCACACTCATAAACCAGTCACTCACACCTGCACCAGCTCGAATTTGGTAACTCCAATTAAGTTTAGCTTGTGTTTTGACTGTGGGGGGAAATTGGAGATCCCAGGAGGAACCTCATGATGACACGGGGAGACCATGCAAACTCTACACATGGTGGACACTCGAACCCTGGTCCTAGAGGTAAAAGGCAACAGTGCTAAGCACTGCCCCCCCCCCCATCTAGAATATAATGTATGTTCCTAAGACACCATAAATGGCTGGTCAGAGCTGAACCAGGCAGGGCCAAAACGTTCTTGAGATGTTCTTCAAAACAGAAGCAGGGTATTGTTTTGGATTATGGGAGGAAACCTGCCTGGGTTGAGCACTTGACCACCACACACGCAGATCTCCGTGGCAGGAACACGCGACCCGGACCCAGACTGTTACCATGGAGATCTGAGCGTCCATATGAAAACCCTGGCATGACAAATTATCATGTCAGCTTCAGACCTCGTTTTTGCTTATGATTTTCCATAAGTCACACACAGATCGAACCCTCTGAGCTTTGCCACGGAGGTCACTCAGGACCTGTCATCCGTGGTGGATGGTCCAGGGAAAGCATTCCTGGATAGATCAATCTGTCTGATATTTCCAGGTGCTCATTACCCATCCGCACACTGTCCTGTGTAACTGAACTAGATTAACACTTTAAAGTGGAACATGTAGGAGAAAAACATTTAAAAAAGAAACCATCGCAGATACTGAGACCTCAGCCTAGTTTGGCTCCTGCCTGGGGCAAGGTGAGATCTTAAATTATCTGTTAATAACTAGTGCTTTTTAATCACTGTCAGTGGCTGGCTGTAGCCTTCCTCCCAGGAGTTTGCTGGCGTCCACGTGTGTAAAGGGCTTTTTCTGGGCCTTCATCTGCCTGCTGGGCCTCTCTGCACAGCATGTGCCTGATTACACAACTTTGCTAGATAAATGAGTCTTTTTCAATGCTAGTGTAAAACTACGGCTCCTGTGCTTCCCGAGACCATTTAATGAATGTAGACTGCAGCAGTATCTGTTTCTCTGTGACGCTTGTGGTAGGTTTACGTGTAGGAATATCCAGCAGGCTGTTGGCACGGCGACTGGCACTCCGTTTGTCTGCATTTCAGCCAATCACATGATGTTTGCAGGTCAGCTGACTCCCGTCTTTCACCATGTCTGTCGCCCTCCAGCCTCGTTATTCCCTGAATCTGTTAGGTCGTCCTTAAGTGTTTATGGCCTGACCTGACAGCTGGACATTTTTAGTGGACGTGATAGGAGGCTGCCCGTAGTCTTGGAAGACCTTTATGAAACTTGGCCCTATTCTCAATAGAGATGTGCGGCCTGGTGGTCTGTGAACCGGGCAGATAAAGCATGGTCACATGCAAAGTCGTCGCGCTTCCAGGTTACAAGATTAAAAGTGCAGGAATGGGCTGACAGAGGGCTGTGATGTAGTGCAGTCGGCGCTGAAGCCCCCCCTCCGGATCGCCGCTCCGGAGGGAGGAGCAGCCACGACACAGAGCAGGACGGCTGATCGGGGGGGGGGGTGGCTGAGTCCTGTCTGAGCGGCGCTGCTGGGTGACACCAGGGAGGCGAAAGGGAGAGGGAAGACAAAACCGCGGCTGACGGATCGGGTTTCAGGAAAGGGAGGCGTCCGATTCAGGATCAGCTCACGTGGGACGTTACTTATCGGGCATCACTGGAGCGGCTGGTCTGGTAGATGAGCTCCGCTTTTGCTGAAAATTTGTGGGAAAACTTGGGAAAATGGTGCTGCATTTTCCTTTATCATACTTTTTCGAGCAAATCCCCAGTCGTTCCCACTTTTCCAAGTGGATCGGCGGTCATTCGAGCCTGACTGACTTTATCACTTTCATGGCTGGGTATTTAATCTTCTGCTAAAGGTTCTTTCGCTTCGCTGGTGCTCTTGAGGCCTATACCTGTCTGGCACCAGGGGTAGAAATCCTCTGAGTCTGGAGAACGATGGGCCGCGTCTGATGTGCGCAGTAAGTGCCTTGCAGCTCGACTGCCAGCGCGTTCGCGTGACAGCGGCTTACTGCACACGTGACCGGTGCTCAAGGGGGCTGCACCTGCCCAACTGATGTTTAGCAAGGAGCTAGATGCATCTGAGCCTCCCATCCTGACTGCGGGCTGCTCCCTGGCGTAGCGCCTGCCGTATACTGGCTTCCTGCTCACGTTCCCTTAGGGAATATGCAAAGCCAGGTTCCAAACACAGCATCCTGGCACGGAATCCAGTGTCCTTTACCGGGGTAAATAAACATCTACGTCAGGACAGCGGCAGCCTGTCTGCATTATGATTGTGGTGTCGGTGCCCTTAATGCCCCTGGTGTGTGTCTGTCTGGTTGTTAGGCTATCTGGTGAAGCCCAGAGCTCTTGGTGTCAGGATGAATTTGAGGCTGAAATGCACGTCTGTCCCCCATCCTTCACCCCTGGTGCTCGGCTCCGCCCCCAGCTCCCCGGAGACGGCACGGATTGGGGTCTGTGACAGGAATGAGAGAGGCCCCGGCTGTCCTCTGGGACTCGTCCAAAACGCTCGACTCGTTAAACCTTATTGCTGGAGCTTCTGTCGCAGGCCGTTGCTGTTTTAGCGATTCCCGCTGTCCTCCTCGGAATCTTCCCGAGGTCGGCATTTCCCGCATGCTGCTTGGTACATCAATAATAATGTAAACCCGGTAAAGTCAGCCGGCTTGAGCCCCCACAAAGCCGTTCCTGTCCCAGAGTGACTGATGGCTTGCCAGCCTCACCCTAGTTTAGCTCTGGGTTGCTTTTAAGTCCTAGCTGGAGTCTTTCTACTCACTTTGGCAGATAAATCCTGGTGCTTTTAGCTAGACCGAACTTTGACCGATTTTAACTTGAAACCCTTGTAAAAAAAAAATAAAAATTAAAAATTAACGGGTGGCAGGAAGTGTACCTGCAAGAAACTGACAGTCTCTTTCAGAGTAAGAGGTGCTTCAGCAGAGCAGCGAGCGAACAGACATGGGTTTGTCTGCAGCTCAGGTACGTCCAGACAAACTAGAAGGTGTGAGGTACCGGCCACTTCAACCTTGAGAAAGTCCCTTGTCAGCATCGCGACTGAAGGTGACCAGGTACAAGCAGGACAAGCCGGATGTATTCTCATATCTCCCATCTGAGTGCCTACTTCATCATGATCGAGGGCCTCTTTTGGTACAGGTTCTCCCCCCAGAGGAACCTGTCTTTCTCCTGGTCCTGATTTCTGAAGATGAGAGACCAAAGCATAAAATGAAGTGTGCAAAAGGAATCTTCCTTCATCACAGTGACTCCCGTAGCTGATGCTGGATGGACGGGCTCTTTGCGTGTGATTCTGCTGGGTGCTGCTCTCATGCTTCATACTTGTCCTGATCGGCCTGAGCACAAACTGCAGAAATGCTGGTTATGAGGAAGAACAGAAGTCAAACGAAGGCTTGAAACGGAGCAAAGGCAGAGCTAATCTCACCTCATTGGGGCTCAGTGAGAAGGGTAGTTCATAGTGAAATCTGCTCTCTGATTGGTCAGTTTCCTTTGACAGAGAGGTGATCAGTCAGTGTCATGTATATCAGGAAGGTGACCTGATCTGAGCTCAGTTAAACCACACACTTCACCTCTCCCCAGTACATAAAGGACAACCATCAGATGCTTCTCAGATATTGATTATATGTTTTAAACTGTGTTATTTTTGTCAAAGAGGCCATTTCTTCAGGTGATTTAATGAGCATGTTTAATGGTTATCATCTTTGAACCGGGTCCTCTTTTTATTGCTCTGTGAATTTCGCAGGCCTGCTGAGGTGTTTTAAGGTGCAGAGTCCTGCTGACCGCAGCTCTCCGTGCTGTTTAACCAATTACGGCTGTGCAACGCTATGATTGGCTGTCTGGCTGCCCAGCGCCCGGGCTGGATAGGGTGATGGAAAGTTCACGGAGAGCACTTGTCATCCTCAGGTTGCCGTGGCGATGAGTCACCTGAGTCACTTCCTGTCCAGTCAGACAATCTCATCATCGCGATTCACAGTCAGTGTTACACACTAAACCTTTTCTTCCGGCTTAAAGAAAAGCTGGCCTGCTGATATTTCTTGGTAACTACCCAGAGGTGTCCAGACCAGTGTGACTTCACCATGGAGGCCAGTCATTAATGTTTGTGGGGGGTGGAACTTGCAGTTTCCTGGCGTTTGAACCACAATTGCCTCATTTTACTTGGTCCTTGTGTTCAGCTCCCTGGTGACGGTGGAGCTCTGGGCAGCTGTGAGTCTTCGCTCTCTGCACAGATGTTCACCTTTCCCTCACATCACCTGCTGCCGAATGACATGGCTGTCCGTCTCGGAGAAGCTTCTTTAATCTTCATCTGCCTTTGTTTCCATGCAGCCTATTTCCCTACCAAATATGGTCTAAGGCTGCCCTAGGAGCTCATTTCATTTCCACGGTTAGAGAACTGACTCGATTCGTTTCACCAAAGACTTTGGAATTTTCTTTTTCCTGATGGTGTTTTAGCAAATTAAAACGCCCTGCTTTTTGGGCAGCCGGCTCATACTGCTGGTGAATGACATTCTCCTCGCCCTTTCCTCTTCCCATGCTGGAGAGATGTGGGGCTTGGCTGCCCAGTGATCGCGTTGCCGGCGCCCTCTGTTCCTTCCTGTGACGTATGTGTCCGTGGACAGACCCTCGGCTTTGTGGTTTCGTCCAGTAACAATGTGCCGTCTGTTCGTTTTTATCACGATGTCTTATACAGGATCTACTCCATCAGATTTTCTTAAGCCTAGCATTGATCAATTCGTTAAAACCAGGAACTGTAATTTGATTCAGTAGGGCGAGATTGATCCCCCCCCCATGTTTCATGTTTTAGCGAGTCAGGAATGGTCGTCCCCCTTGACCTTCACCCTCATCTGAGCTGCTGAAGTCCATCCCTCCCCCCACAGAAGCACAGCAGTCAGGGTTTAGCGATGTGTCCAAAATGCTGAGTGTTCCATTGCCGTTACCCAATACGCTGTCTACGTTGCTTTTCTTTGTTTTGAAACCCTTCTTCAGTATCAGGCAGAAGGTGATTGGGCTGCATGTTTCCATAGACACGTGGCCCGTGGGCCAGCTTTGACGAGCCTGATGCTCTCGGCCGCATGGCCCGCAGGAGCTGACTCTGGTCTCCAGCAATCCATGGGCTGGAGACATCACTGACCAGCTTCTTACTATACATAGAAAGTACTCCTTTTTCCAAGGGCCAATTCCAGACTGAGGATTACTAGTGTAATAACCAGAGGTGGAGAAAGTAAAAATCCAGACCAAGAAGTTGCTTCAACCAACCAGTTAAGTATAAAGAATCTCAGTCACAGAATACTCAAGTAGTTGGTTGAAGCGAAATCTTGGTCTGGATTTTAACTTTCTGGACCTGAAATTTCCACCTCAACTGCCAGTTCCTATCATTGTCCTCTTGCCTCTTGCTTCTTTCCAGTGACCTTGAGGGAGAGCAAAGCCAAACAGTCCCACAGGGGTCCTTTCTAACTCCCCCCCCCCCCCCCAGGTGGAGCAGCTTAAAAATGAACATGCCTGGTGACTCCCGTTCGGGGGGTGTTGAGGATCCACCCGTGATGCTCAGGGCGCCTCCCACTCGGACTCCCTCTGCATATCCCGTAGAGGATGATGGGATGCGTGAAAGTGGGCCGTGTTCCAGCTGGCTGTCCTTGGGAAAAAGAGGCCACCCTTCAGGGTGATATCCTGCAATGTCTATCCCATCCCAGATGGAGGCGCTCTTGCAGTGTTGGCTTCCAGACCTCCATGATATCGTAGGATGTACGGATACGGGGGGTCGGCATCCTACAGCGGATTCGGCGGGTGATCAGTGAGATATCAGCCCTGCAGTGACCCCTCACTTTTCTCAGGAACGTGATACACTCCTGGTTTAAGACCTTCTGAAATGATTTTATATTGAAGGTTCTGCCTCCATTTGTGGTTCTTTATGTGGTCCAAATACATGTGGACAGATTGACCCAAAAGGTCCAGGGTGAGGCAGAATATAAATTTACATCGTGGGTGTGCCTGAGAGTGGATAAAAAATAAAAACAGAGGAGTCGATAACTTGTTTTGAAATGGTGCCCTATTACCTTCGTAGGGCCATGGGGATCGAGTCTGTCAGGTGGAGTGTCTCAAAAGGCACAGACATGCACAGGTGTGGTTTACCATCAGCAGTTTGTCACACAACCCATGGCGCGTGAGGCACAGCGTCCCCTGTCGTCCTTTCAAATTAATTTGTTTTATGTAACATCCTTCCAAAAAAAAGTCAGAAACAATTTGTTTAGAAGTAATGAGTCAATTAGAGACTAACATAGTTAGTTACAAGCAGACAACAGTAATTACTGTTATAAAGTTTATCAGTTCCCTGTGCAGAGTCAGCTCTCTGTCCTACACAGTGAATTATTGTTCTAGGCTGTTCTTCTCTCCTGTAGTGAAAAGGCAGCAACAATAGCTGGAAAAATATGTTCATTGGCCCAGATTAAAGATTTCTCTGAAGAACTGGGAGCCTGGCAAGTTCCATGGATAAATATCCATCTCCCTGGGGCATAAAGCTGAGGTACATCCAGCATGGGATGGTAGTCCATCACAGAACACACACCTGTGGACTGTACCAAACTGCGTGCCTGTGGACTGTACCAAACTGCGTGCCTGTGGACTGTACCACACTGCGTGTCTATTGACTGTACTAAACTGCGTGCCTGTGGATACCAAACTGCGTACCTGTGGACTGTACTAAACTGCGTGACTGTGGATACCAAACTGCGTGCCTGTGGACTGTACTAAACTGCGTGCCTGTGGACTGTACTCTGGCATGTTCCATGGTTCTGACTTCACAGTCTGGTTTGTATTCCTGCTATTCAACTGGAAAATTAAACTTAGGCCGATGAGAAGGTGTATAAATGAGAGTCCGCCTTCAGCATATTCTTGATAACCTTTTTTTTTTTAGTACTTCTCAATAATTTAAGCTTTAATTTTCTCGGTGACGTTCCCCTCCTCCTGTCGGGTGAGGAGCTGCGTCTACAGCTTTTGCCTCCTGTCAGGGTCCCCATGGCAGACAGAGACTAGGAAGCATTATCATTCAGAGGTACTTTGTATTACCAGCTTCACTCTTTCTTTGGACAATCTTTGTGATACTTTTATCACAATTTATTCGCTGTTATTTTTAAAATCCCCAGAACCACTTTTTCAGACATTCAGGCTTCATTGTACAGATGAACATTAAGAACTAGGTTCTGTTGTATGATGAACGATATAACACAAGTATTCAGTCCATAATAGTTCATACTTTTTTCCACCCAGTCCCCTATCAAAAATGTAGACTGTCTGAGCAGGAGTTTGGTGAGATCATAAGCAATCACTGACTCTGGGTTCCTGAAGAGCAGGTTGGGAAACACTGATCTAGACTAATCTCTAAGACATGTGATTGGAATTTCTGTGGTCCTATGAACGTGAAAGCTGGACCATGAAGAATCAGGACCAAGAGGTGAGCAGCGACTGGGAACTCTGCTGCTGGTCAAGGCTTTTAAGGCATAGCACAGACTGGAAGGATACCCAACAAGCAGATTCTTGATCAAATCCAGCCCGAATTTTCTCGTGAAGCATAAATGATGAATTTGAAACTGTTCTGTTTCGGGCATTTTACGAGAAGACTGAAAACACTAGACAAGGATTCATTCTTGGAAAAGCTGGAGGTAACAGGAAGAAGACAACCAGCAACAAGACAGATGGACTCAATATTGTAAGAATGAACATGCTTTTGGGAACACTTAAGACAGAAGACGGAAAGTTCTGGACAAACGGCATCATTATGGTTGATTCCTTTATTACTTAACGGGGACCTGTCTGACAAATAATAATTGATTAGCAATTATTTACCGGCAGTTGGGCCCTTAATGATAAAGACTTAGCTGTCTAGTAGCGCAGTCTATGCACCCGCTGTCAGATTCCACTGTTTACGGAGGCGTGGGTAACTTCTGTGCTGCTGACGTCGTGTAACTGAGGTTTGGGAGAGGCTTAATGTTCGGAAGCGGATGACAAATCGCGTTGCGTTTCGTTGGGGTTGCCTTGTCTCCCCCGATTTAATGAGCCAAGAGCAGCGGCGTCCTTGGGCAGTTATCAAAGGGGACAGTGTGTGAGCGCTTGCAGCAGTGTGACTCATTGAAGCGGCCCTTTGTTTCGGTACGCCGAACCCTTCTGCGTGACATCACTTCCCAGTACAGAGCCATCATACAGGATCCCCTGGAACCGGAAAATACAGTAGGTCCTCTTTCTTGTCGCTCTGATGGCTGTGGGTGACACGTCAGCCCTGCTGCAGGGGCTCCGCTGGTCGTTCCTGTGACCCACAGCCTCGGCCTCTGCTGAAGATGCAGACGTCGCTCCTGCGAATGACTTTGTCTTAATGATGTTTGTTGCCTCCCTTGCCCCCTCCCACACAAACGGTGCTGCCGTGATCTTGACATCCTATCAGGCTCTGCCGTCCTGTGCTGTCAGTTCCCCGCATGCTGCCAGACTGGCTGGTTTGTCTGCATCACTGCAGCTTCATCAGTACCGTTTCCCACCATCGACTGCAGCTTCACTCCAACTGGCTGTGCATCTGTGAGCTGAACTAATCCCCCTGGAAGTGCCTGCCTACCTGTCTGTCTGTCTAGCTGTCTGTCTGTTTTTCTGTCTTTCTCCCTGCCTGTCTCTCTGCTTGTCTGCTTTTTCTGTCTTTCTTCCTTCTAGTCTATTTACCTGCTTGTTTACCTGTCTGTCTGTCCATCTGTCTGCCAGTCTGTTTTTCTGTCTTTTTCCCTGCCTATCTGCCTGCCTGCTTGTCCAACAATCTGTCTGTTTTGGCCTGGAACCTCCTGCCCCTTAGCTGCCTCCCATTTTCCCTTCTCTCGGCTCTGCTCCCAAGGCCCCTGTTGTGTAACAAGCTAACCACACTCTGTGACCTTCCTAATGCAGATATCCTCATGTATATTCATACATATTTATCTGCATCTGGGATCTATCACATTTTAGGTCTTTTTTTGTCCTGTAAAAGCTCCTGGTGTCTCATCCTTTAGCAGTTACCAGAATCTCTTCACCTTAGCTCACTGAAGGAGCTGTTTAAAACTAAATACAAGGTCAGCTTGTGCTGGCTTGCAGTCTCTGTGATGGACAGTTCAGCCTAGATCTAGCCTCTGCATCTCTTGATATATGATCGCAGAATGGCGGCTCGGAGTGGTTAGAGCGGGCAGAGGCCCGACCGCTGCGGTCAGAGCGGTGCTCAGACTCACTCTGTATTTGTGGGGGTGGGCGTTCTTCGCTGTTATTTTTACAGTTCTGTCCTTCTTGGTGCTGTGTTTAGATTGTGTCACATCGGTCAGGGTGCCGTTTGTTGCCGAAAGCCAAAACCGGCCGATTCTGGCAGACATGACAGCTGTTTAAGGAAGGAAATAGTCCAGCTGACTAAGAAGCACCGTAGTGGAATTTTTGTAGTAGAGTAAAATGATATCAGTGAGTGAAACTTCTCCTGTGAGCTGTGAGCTGTGTGGGCAAGATGCAAGGTGGTGGGATTCCTCGTCAGGGAGCTTCCAACATATCAGCCCCCCCCCTCCCTCTCGACGCTCCGTGATGAGTGACACTGTACATCACATCAGGGACTGTAAACCACAACTGAGCCGTAGGGGCAGATTTCTCTAACTGTGACATAATGGCGATTACCGCTCACAAAAGGGCCGCTCTTTCTCGATAAACCTCAGGCTCAGGGGAATCGCATGCCTGTAAGGTGTGTGTTTGTGCGTGCGCGTATGCACGGGCGAGCTTGCTTTTTATCGACTCACTATTCATTATCACTTTGGATTAGCACTCGTTTACTAGATCACCAAGGCTGTTATGTAACTGAACATCAAAGACGACTCGTTACGGCTCAGCCAGTTTCATTAAACATGACCGGCATGCCACAGGCCTGAACGGCTGTCAGCCTAGATATTGCTCTGATTTGATGACCCAATTAGTGTTTGGCTTGGGTGGCACCCTGCTATGTAGGAACCCTGTGGGATTCTGGGTAATGGAGTTTTTGTGAGTTTAGAGGCGGCACCTTCATACCAAGGGGACAGTGGCATTCTTCAGAAACAGCTTCATCTTATGCTAAATATGATAAGTACAGTTTAAAAGGCTGAAGGGTATATGGGTGAGTGTATGTGAATTTACCAAGTGAAGGAGATGGACTACAGCGTGTTGCTGGGGTCACAGAAGGAGCCGGGGTCACATGCTGGCAAGAACAGAAGACAAGGACAGTGATGCCAGGTCCACTGCACATGTGAACATGCACCAGTCCAGTGAGTGTGATGTGTGTGTGTATGTGCATGTCTGTGTTTGTGCGTGTGTGAGTGTGTGTGCCTGCCTGCATCTGTATGTGTGTTTGTATGTGTTAGTGTGCATGTGGATTATTTTTGTATTACATTGTGCGGACCAAATGCCCCCCACAATGTGATAAAAACATATTTTGATGTTGTGGGAACCATTTTTTCAGGTCCCCTCAAAGATCTGTGAATGCGATCAAAAAAGCAAAAGTGACAAAAGTCTCGTATTTTGTTTGGTTAATTACGGTAAGATTAGGGCTGGGTAGCGGTATAGGACTATTCTCCATAGATGTGAATGGAGAATCCACATAAAAGGTATAATTACAAAACTGTGTTTGCATGTGCACATGTCAGTGTGTGTGTGTGCATGTATGTGTGTGTCCAGTCCATTTATACAGAGCTCCATTTAAAGCAAACTAATCCCTCTGCTGAAGCCTTTATCATTATGTTCTCTGGCCGAATATCCCCCCCCCCACCCCGTTCCATGCCGTCTCTCTGTATCATGGACAGCTGCCAGCAGCGGACTGCCTGCAGAAGATGGACACAGTCTTTTATAGCATCAAGTGACGCTGCTCTGCTCCCCATGGTGTCCCCTGGAGCCGAGGGCTGGTCCCTCGAGGGCTGGGGGTTACTCTCCCTATAGTTGAGTGCATGTTCATTATAGATCAACAATCAATATGTCTGAGAGAGTGATGCTGGAGGTCTGTGGGGGCCCCACTGACTGATTCTTCACTTGCTGGTGAAGCACAGTGATATTGGAAGTCTGTGGGGGCCCTGCTGGCCGATCCTTCACTTGCTGGTGAAGCACAGTGATGCTGGAAGCCTGTGGGGGCCCTGCTGGCTAATTCTTC
>JAABNX020000008.1:4212933-4232049 GCA_015163995.2 Mormyrus lacerda
CTGCTCCATGCGGTTTTGCTTTGACCCCCCCCGCGGGCTCTCAGATGCTCCCGTCACTCATTCCGCTCTATTTCGAGAGCCCCGCCCCCAGGGTGTGTGGCCCCCGTCAGCGACCCCACCGAAAGCGAGCGTACAGGTGCCGGTCCTGCTGCTGGTCCCTACAGCTCGGCCGGTGGAACAGCAGAAACCCTAACCCCCCCCTTTCCACCCCCTACCCAGCTGTCCTGCCCGGGATGGGGTATTAATATCCGTCCTGGAAATAGCCGCCCAGTCAGCGCTGACTCCCCCCTCCACCTCGCCATGTATGTCAGGGTCCCTGTCGAGGCACAAAGCCCGTAGCCATTGCTGCGGAACCTGCGAGAGGGACAGGGACACGGGGACGGCACAGCGGCATCGGCAGGGGGCGGCGGCCGCCTGCACACCGGCGCCATGGTGAAGTGTCTGATCCGCATCCGCACCAAGGTGAACGTTCACCTGCGCATGGTGAACCACTGCTTCCGCGATGTTAAGGTGCGCGTGCTCAGCCTGGGCCCGCGCATGCTGGGCAAGGCACTGGGCGTGCTGCCGCTCTTCCCTGCCCTGGCCGGCCAGCCGGGCGACGCTCAAGTGCTGCCGGGGGCGCCGGCCATCTTCTCGCAGTATGGCGTTCCCGCAGGTAACCGCACGAGCCCGACCGAGATCGCGGATCCCTGCATCCCCCCGCCGAACGGAGCTCTTCCTCACCCCTTATGCTTGCTGCTCCTCTGATGAACAGCTTCTCCAGATCATTTCCGCTCTGTTTGCCGATCGCTTTACGCTCCTCTGCTGCGATGTATGAGCCTCCTACTCTCGCTCCGCTTCCGAGTGCCTGACCTTCCGACCGTAATCCGTAAGCCGCTAATCGCCCGACCCTGGAATCTGCTCTGGATTCGGGATTTCATGGTGCCCCCTTTTCTCGGATGTGAACGTGTGACGTGTGCATAACTGCAGACCCCCTCTCTGTGAGCCTTGACTGACCGCTTGACTGATTTAATTAGGCTCTTTTGCAGGTTCTTTTATCCGCACTGATTAACCTGATTTACACTTTTATGAAACCAATTCATCGGGAGTGCATGTGATCGGGGGGTGGATGGGTGTCTCGCTCCAGAGGCGGTTGCCTGGCTTACTTAACTGGCTGACGTAGCTGAGGCTTTAGTCCGGTATAATGTTACGGATTGTAAAGGCGATTCAGCACGTTTCCTTAACCCGGTTTCCTAGGGAACCCGTGCTTTCAGAATGTAGGCTGGACCTGGAGCTGGGGGTTAAGGGCCTTGCTCAAGGGCCCACTGACATGTGACTGTTCTGCTGAGGGCGGGGATGAAGCTAGCGATATTCCAATCATGGGCACATGATACTTAGCCCAAGGAGCCTTGTGGCAAGGGGGGGGTCTCTGCTCTGTCTGCGGAAACAGGAAAACAAAAGGCACTTTTGAAGCGAATTCTGGTTTAAATGTAGTAGCCAGTTCTGAGAGCAGAGCAGGCTTCTGGAAGGGCTTTCCTGGTTGGGGGCTGTGTGGTCTGACCTAAGACTCCCCGTTCGCGATTCTGCCTCAGATCCATCTTCCTCCTCTCTCTCTTTCTATCTCTCCGCCACAGGCCTGGAGTCTCTGCGGGACAGCGCTCACTCCACGCCGGTGCGCTCCGTGTCACACGGAGACTCCTTCATGCCGCGTTCTCGCGGCGTCTCGGCAGACGGCGGCGAGAGGGCGTCGGTCATCGCTGATGAGGCCTACAGCCCATCCGACAGCGTGCTGCCCACCCCCGTGGCCGAGCATAGCCTGCTGGAGCTCACCGCCGCACGGCAGCTCAACGGTGCCCCCTGCAGCATCGAGGAGGAAAAGGAGTGGGAGGCGGGGATGGCACCGGGTGGGGAGGTGGGCGAGGCCAGGCTGGACAGGAAGCCCCCCAGCACGGCAACCCGCACGGGTGCCATCTCATCGCTGAGCGGAGTGGAGCAGCTGAACAAGCTGGTGCTGAGTGTCGTGCGGCTGCTGCTGGTCACCATCGGACTGCTCTTCATCCTCCTCCTCCTCCTCATCGCCCTCACCGAGTCAGACCTCGACATCGCCTTCCTGCGAGATATCCGGCAGACCCCGGAGTTCGAACAGTTCCATTACGAGTATTTCTGCCCCCTTCGGAGGTGGTTCGCCTGCAAGTTTCGCTGGCTGGGGGGGCACCTCATCAACAAGTAAGAAGCGGGGGGGGACAGGATGACATCGCCTGGCAACGCGGAGGGTGGCCCAACCCCCTGTGCTGTCTCTCCCTCACTTCTCTTACTTTACCTTTTTTAAACGACGGAACTTTCTTTCCGTTTGTTTTTCTCTCCAGAATGTCCTGGCTGTCCAAGCATTTATTTTTACAGAAATACAGTTCTTTTTTTCATCAAAATGACATCAAAGAATAAAAAAAAGGTGCACACACTTTCCTTCAGAGGGACATAATACATTTGTTATGATCCGCGGAAACAAAGCCTTTATTTTCTATATGTCCATTTTAACGTGAATATGAAGCTAAATGGTCTGTGAGGTCGGAAAGGCAGAGGATGCCGGTGCTCGTTAATGGAAGGTGGCCGATTAATGCCCTCGGTTTTTACAGTGATGTTAATCTTTGCTGTGCTGGTTGTTTTCTCTGGGCTGCAGTACGGGAGCGCCACCTAGCGGATGCCGATGGGGTGTAACTGAGCATGTGCAGAGCTGGACAGCTTAGAATTGCAGAGCTGTGGTGGGTCAGTTGATTTGTTTATGGTCTGGTGTGTTTTTATGAGCAGCAAGCGGAGTCTTTAGGCTGCCAGGTTTATTTAAGACATCCAGAGTCATTTCATAGCATTGAGGTGTGTGCAAACAGCAGCAACGCGGCAGGCTGTAGGTGTCAGACTCTTTTGGTGACTTTCATAGACATTTAGGTAGCTAAGATGACCTTCTGCAGGCTCCATCCCCATAACGCAGCGATCACAGTGCACATGCATGCAACAGGCCAGTGCACGGCCGAGATGAATAAATGGATGCTTGACGGACAGAGACCACGAGCAGAATGTCCTTCCAGATTCCCGTGTTTTGATTTTCTTTGAAATTTTAAAATTTCATTTTAAGTTCAGGATGTTACTGGAGGGGGCTCCTTATCAGTTTTTTTTTTTGGGGGGGGGGGTGATTAGTTTGGAGTTTGGTTTGACTAAAGATTTTAAGTTTGCAGTTATGGAAATTACTAGTGTTGTTAGTTTATTATTAGTTTATCTGTAATAATGCTGTACTTTTTGTACAAAATAGCTTCTTCCCTAATATATTGACAGTTTTCCATGTATATTTTTACAGAATTGAAATGTTATTTTATTATTGTATATTAAATTATGCTTTTTTAGCATTGTGGATCAGGTGAAGCTTACAGTCTGAAGGGAAAGTTAGAAGAAGGACTTTTAAAGCGAGAGTTTATCCAGATCCTACCCAGAAGTAGTACTTAGCCCTCAATGAAACCACCTTCAGCTTTTAAGGTCATGCTGGATTCCTCACATCTCTACCAAAGATACCTGCTATAGCAACTGGACAAACTCTTAGTCTGGCGTGAATCAGTGAACCCTGGTATTGTCCAGTGCAGTCACAGTGCCCTCGGTAGGTGAGCTGTGGTATTGCGTCCAGTGTGTGTGAGTCAGGGCTCCCCCCATAGTCATATCCATGTGAGAGAGCAATAAAGTCAGCTGAGATCCTGTGCTCAGGATAAAACCCTGTTTGTGTTCATTTTGCTCCCAGTGTGCTTATACCAGGTGTAGGAGTAACACAGCTGTAGGCCATAGTAGAGATACAGGGGAGTTGTTGTTGTTATTTTGAGATGGTGGGGTCAGGTGGTGAGGACGGGCCCGGATGACTGCACCCTGGCACCAGCGCCGCGGAGGGCGGGGCTCTGTATGCACTCGCTGCTCGTCGTTCTATTTTTGTAACCGTGCTGCAGGCGCGTCCACGTCCTCACGGGTGTTGCAGAGGCGCTCCGGGGTAACCGCGATCCCAGGGCTGGCTTTACCCGGCAAGCCGGTGTCACCGAGGGGCGTACTGTGACAGCTGCACCGTCAGGAACAGGAAACGGAGGAGAGTCATGCAGAGGAAAGCACTTTCCACGATAATGCGATCATGCGATTGAAGCTGAATACTATTACATATTTAGAGATGCAACTTTTTTTTTTTTTTACCGTTTTACTGATAATTTCTTTAGAATTTCTTGAATGGGGTTTGGCGACTGCTGTTTGGTGGAGTTTATGGAAGAACCATGGTGCAGAGTCAGTGAGCGAGATTTTTCATAATTTTTAACCATTAAGCAGCATTATGTAGCTTTAGTATGATGGTGGTCTTTCAATGTGCACAAACAAGACACCACTTTTTATCTCTAAGCAATACTGTTTGAACATTGTAATAATAAAAGGATAGCAGTAATAATGTGTGGCTGACGAGAGGCCGAGAGACTGGATGGATGCTGTTTACCGGAGCCTGTGTGTCGCAATTCTCACACACATTCTCTGCTCTCCTCAGTTTTGTTACACTTTTATTCGATAGTGCTGTAAGACGGAATAATGTCACAATAGCTGCTTTATCGTTTTTAGTTATTTCTGTCATTTACGAAGAGCATTTTGATTTTGAATTATTCGTGAAGGCTGACATTTCGTATGCACTCTGTTGTACCTGCTGTATTTAGGGTTCACCCTATGTGGCCTCCTGCTTCGTCTCCTCTCACCTCCATACAGACCGCAGAAGCAAATAAGGAGGCGAGGAGGCCGGCTGTGGAGCTGAGCGACTGTGACATCGGAGTACAGGCAGTCCCCGGGATAAGAACATCCGATTTACGAACAACGCGTACTCACGAACGGACTGCCATAAATCCTATTATATCGAAAGAGGTAGCTTTTAATAATAATGAACCCACCAACTTTTGACATTCATGAAAATACTGTGCGGATTCAGCAGTTTGTTGACTCGTACAGTACAGCACAGTATATGGCTACTTATTTATTATTATTGTGTACTGTATTACTATTATCTTCCAATGCTGAGAGACATGTTTCACCATTTCTTCTCTCGTCCAACGCATTTCATTGGAATGATGACCCTGTATCAACATACATATGAGAAATAAATTGAATCGAACAATCACCTGAATTGATTGTTTCCGACTTGCCTACAGATTCGACTTAAAGACAGACTTAGGGAATGGATGTCGTTCGTAACCCCGGGGACTGCCTGTAGTTTAGCAGACCGTTAAACTCCCGAAGCCAACCTCGGTACCGCTTTTACCCCGCGCGGGTCTGCCCGCGGAGGTCGGCCCAGTCTGTCCTCCCGGCTCGCCAGACGCTCGCCTTGCCGACGTCTCACTTCTGGGGTCACGCACGCCTTGTGCCTGACGTCATCTAGCAGAGGAAACAAACGAGGCCTGTACGGAGCTGTGTGGGGGAGCTGGAGCGTGGCGGGGTCTTCTGTTTCACGCGCGGCGTGAAAATGCGTCTGGATGCCCTTGGTGGTACACTGTTCTCCACCGGAGCTGTTCCGTCTCTGTCTGTCAGCCTGACACTGTATCTCTTTCTTTTAGTCTGGTTTTGATATGGGATATTGCTGTTATGTTTTCTTATATGTGTGTGTATGTATCTATACACACGTTTATTGAACTGTGTGAAACAAGGTTCTGTTGGGTCTTTCTCATTCTGAATTCATGTTTGTACTGTAGGAAACCCCTATCAGAAACGGTGTTTCTCTCAGATAGTCCCTTGTAACTGGTGCCATGAACATATTAAACATATTACTTGAAATAAACATCGAAACATGTTTAAAAGATACCTGCCGTTCTGTCTGCTCTTCATGACTCTGAAACCTGTCGGTAAGGGTTTCTATGTTTTACACTCTGCTGCCATCTAGAGGATTTAAAAAATAATTATACATTTTCCTTATTGCTTATCCAGTACAGGGATGCACAGGGAGGGTGGGGTCTGTAGCCAAAATCACAAAAAGCACAGGGCGGGTCAAAGGTATACACATGCACAGGCTTAGCAGTACGCTGCAAATGAAAGATGATAAAGTGTCCAAAGTAGGTGTAAGGTGTGACTCTGAGAGAGGCTATCGCGGTGTGGTCATGCAGACCGACCCTGGAGCCTCAGACCTTACCACAGCTGGGGCAGGAAAGACTTTGATTAGGTGTTGGCCGAGTAATGCTGCTTCTGGCACCATTCTTTAGATCAGGGCTCTTCAAATCTGGACCTTGATTCCAAATCCAGGCCTTGTTTTCAGTTCTCCCAGGTAGTTAGTTTAATAATTACTGATTCTGATTGGTCAGAGGCTTCACACCTGACTGACAGGTAAAGGAGTGCTGGAAAACCAGCAGTGCTCAGACCTCGAGGACCGTGATTTGAATAATAGGGCTTTAGGTCATTATTTCCAATCCAGTCCTCAGGGACCCCCAGAGAGTCCACATTTTTGCTGGAGGGTGCGAAAATGTCGACTGTCAGGGGGACCCTAAGAGCCGGATCGAGAAACGCTGCTCTAGATGATTCCTTATTGGCATAAGGAACGTCATGTAGGTCTGTCAGTTGCAGCCTCCTCAAGGTCCCCATGGGTTGATGTTACATTTCCTTAGTGTTACTTTCAGTTGTTCTTTTTGACATATATTTTGACCACCCACTCTCCTTTTGGAAGCTAGCAGTTGTCCGTCATTGTCCACCTATTGGGGCAGGTCTTCAGATGACACTGCCTACCTAGCAGCACGGTCTCTGAGCCAAATTAGCTTCTATGCCAAGGGTGCATTCATGGATATCATTGTAGTGGATGCGGTCCTTCCAGCTGATCTCAAGAATGTTCTGAAGGCATCTGATGTTAAGTGCATTAAATGACTGGTATGGCAGTGATAGGTGGTCCAGGCTTCAGCTTTATACAGAAGGGTTAAGATGCACACTACTCGATACACTGCAACTGTTGTGTTTTTAAGGTTTTTGTTCCCAAAGACACAAGATCACAGTCTTCCAAAGGCAGAAGAGTCCAGATGTCATCATATGTGGAGCAGGTGGGTGTTAAAATCAGGTTCACTATGGAAGATCAGGGGGTGCCTCAAGGACAGAAGGATCAGAGGGCTTGCTGTTGCTGAGCAAGGAGTCAGAGTGTCCTGCTGAAGACTCCATGAATAAACGCTCATCCTTGAGAAGTATCACGCCATCAGCTGATCTTACAAGTGTGATTCTCTCTTTCTTGTGGCCCATGGAGTGATTTATATATCAGAGTAGAAAACCTGAGTATTAGTGTCTGCATAGGTTTGAAGTTGTATGTCCTCAACTTATGAACAACACAAGGAGTTTGTCTGTGGAGTCTGTGCCCCCCCACCTCCCATGTGAGCACACTCTGTCCCAAAACAACCCTGTTAGTATGACCAGTGAAGCAGGAAGCGCTCTTACCTAATCACGCTCAAGGGGGTGCCCTCTGAGGTCAGCACAGCAGTGTCCCACGCGCCGCAGAGGGAAAACTGGGGTTTTGCATGTTTCAGTTACTGCCGCTAAACAAAAAACTTCTGATGTGAGTTTGTAAAGGTCCCTGAAGTTGGGTTTTGGGCCCCCGCTGAAGACCCACCTGACCATACAGCCCCTGCATGCCCTTAGCACTCGAGCTCCAGTGCTGGTGGAGAAGTAGAAGCAGATGTGCCCCTTCCCAAGGAGACACACAGATACTGGGACCAGCCCGTAGTATACGTGGTCCAGTGATGCCCCCCTTTGGGAGATGATGACCTGCAGCGTTAGGAGGCTCTTTAGGTGAAGATCTGGACCTGATCAAATTTTGAGACAAAGTGCATCAAAACAGAAGCAGCACCACCTAGTGACGGCAAAGAGAAGGGTGACATAGATAAGATGCTTGACCTTGTCAGCAGGATCATTGTATTTGATATTATTGCTCTATTTACTGTTTGATCTTTGATGGATCTCATTACCAGCTGACAAAAATGTCACGTATGAATATCTACACTTGATAGACCTGAACAAATCGCCCAAATATTGAAACAACAGTGAGAGGTGGCCAGAGATGGCATCTTATGAACATGGAAATTTGAAAGTATCTTTGTCAAGCTTCAGGTGAGTGATTCTCAATCTGTGGGGTGTGAAATGATTTGTATATTCTAAAAAAAAAATCATAGTTTTTTTTTGGTCATCAGCCCCCCATGACAGGGACCTTATAAAATTTAGAATATAATTTGTCTGGGCAGCTTTAGTACTTATGTAATTTGCTCTGGCTAAGGGCATCTGCCAAATGTAGCAAATGTACTGACATTGATACATATTAACCTAAAGGAGATATACAGAGTTGTAAGATCCATGATAACCAAATGAACTGACTGAAAGGACACGGGCGTCACACGTTGGTAGAGGAGGAGCTTCTAATTCATCTAGTGCTCCTAGGTCGCTGGTTTAAAGGCTGACCATGCGCTCTCTCCCCAAGCTTTACTATCCCCCGCGTGTCCTAGCATTTCAAAGAACTTGTTCTCGTTGTTGTGGAAATGGCAAATATAGCATCATTTCATTTTCATTTGATCTTCATGGTTTCTGAAGCTCCTTGTTAAAGCCACTGAGGAGTTTGTGGCCATCAGTGACCCACCCAGATCAGCAATCTAAGCCAGTGTTTCCCAATCCGGTCCTTAGGGACCTTCAGACAGTCCATGTTTTTGCTCTCTCGCAGCCTGGTGCAAAAATGTGAACAGTTTGGGAGGGAGCAAAAATATGGACTCCGGCTCCCCCAAAGACCGGATTTGGGAACACTACCCTAAGCCTCCTGGAACAGGCTTCAAGTTCCCTGCAGCCCAGATTCGGACAAGTGGTTCTGGGGGACGATTGAAAGTTCCGCCACAAATGAACCGCCGCCCATTTTCATGTCATAATGCCACGGGGTTAGCAAGAAGACAGCAGGAAATGCACAAAAAGTACCGTGCAACCCATTCAGAGAATAGTCATGAAGTCAGCATTCCCCTGAGATATAATATATTTATTAATAAGAGGTAATCAGGAAACACATTTTATACAAAACTGGAAACGCTTCTAGCTGTGGAAATAAGCTAACGGACTAAAGATCATTCTCATACCACAGGGTATTGCTCACAGCAAAACGTCAGCTTTATTTTTCGTATATTTTGTCTAAGTGTGTGCGCCCATGTGTGTGAGTATGTTTGTCTGTTTGACTGAATGAGTGAAACATGCCTTCTCTTTAATCACTGGATGTGTTTCTATACTGTACATTGTAAAAATACATAAAAATATTCACAGAGTAAGCACTAAATTACTATACTCCTGCTACCATAATAATTATCGACAGGATTACAGTATATGCAACACACTTTAAAGTCTCATTCTCTTTGAACACGGTCGATCTGAGTGTTCTTCAGCGCGCCTGACTTGTCAGCTTCTTAGAACACAAAGCCTAACATCGCATCACATTCAGGAATATATAAAGCCGCATGTTTGTACAAAATATACAGCGTACGTTTCCTTCAGGCAGGAGTTTGTACAAAATATGTAATATCCCACAGTCGCTAAAAGGTGCGGTATTCATTTTGCCTTCAAAAAGTCACTTCCAGGAAAATACCTTCAGGTTTCCAATAGTAATCTTTAACCAGAATGAAAGGTAAGAAGCAGCCTGGATTCCATTAATAGGGAGATGAGGGTTTATCTTGACCCATGATTACCTGACAAATCCAATTCAGAGCAAAGAGAAACGAGGTCTTCGCAATAAGCAGGCAACACTAGAGTAAACACATCTCCCTATTACTCTGAGTGACTGAGCCACCCTGAAACGCTCTTTTCTTATTACTGGTGTACAGGTGTAAGTATCATTGAAGTACAGTAAGATAGCCCGTTACCACATGACCAAATGTTTATATTTTTATAACCTGGAACAAAGAGCAGACACCTAATCTAATACCACTTAATGTAGCCTATTGTCACGATCCGCTCCGTTCCATCCTCCCGTGTGCCACGCCCACCTCATTACCTGGTGTTCCTGCCCGATTGTTTTCACCTGTGTCTTGTTTAATCCCAATTTAGCCGTGTATAAGAGTCCACGTCTCCCCTTGTCTGGTGTCGGTCATTGTGCTAATGTGGTGTTCGATGTTCGTGCCTGTCTGGATATTAAACCCAGTTTTCCCCGTCCGTCTGGCTCCGCTCTGCTTCCTTGCTCGCTCGCCTGCCCCGCGGAACGTCACACCTATATTCCAGTCTGATCAGTTCTAATTTTTTTTTTTTTTTGCTGGAGGAAGTAATTGCTCTATTTTAAAAATCTTGTATGTTCATATGTCACATGGTACACTTCCACTCACCAAAGGGAGGCAATCCCAGCTGACCAGCCCTTCAGTTGGGAGGGGGTGATTCTGACCGATTTATGCGGGATTTTATAGACGTGGAGATAAGCAAAGATTCAAGGACAGGCACTTGGATTAGGGTGGACTTCACCAGTTAGCTTCCTGTCTGTTCCACGCTTTTCCCTACGTCGCTACATAAGTGACACTCGGCGATTACACATAATCAGTATCTGAATAAATGCGCTCAAATATTTAAGAATTATCGTACGGATTATTGTAAGAATTATCATACTATTACTCATCCTAATTTTGAAGTTCATGATTTCACTGTGTTAAAAATTCAGAATCAGGAGGAGAAACGAAAATTAAGCAGTTAAACAGCTGGGTAGGTTAGTACCAAAACACACCAATTGACGGGCTAACTTTTCATTAATAGGGTAGGACTCCAGTAGAAATTCTCATAGGCATCCTGTGTTTTTCTGTATCATTTGAAAATTACTTGGTTATTCAGACACAAAAACGTGGATAATAAACCATCCAGGTTTGCCTACATCTCAGTCTGTATACATATGAAGGTGTGTTAGATATCTAATGACCAAGGACATGCAAGTCCTTTCAGGAACACAAAGAGAAAGGTACACCCAACATGGAGTCAGAGATTTTATGTACAAACTAGAGCCCCGGTGCCAGGCAATCCGCTTCAGGAAGGCACTTTAGGCTCGATTCTGAGGGATTCTTCATACAGGCCTTCTTCGTCCAGGAGCGAGCTGTGGTCAAGCAGGTAATGTGCTGTCTGAGAGACACACAATTATCATGCTGATCGAAACAACAGTTCCTCATTTTAAAGCAAAAAAAATCTGTTAATCTGCTTATTCAGTGTTTATACATGATTTGGAATGTGCTTCATAATATTTTTATTATTATAACATGTCTGTTGGAAATGAATGGCAAATCAATATCAATATTAATAATTCTGAAATCCAAGACTGACTCCATACGCAAAGCAATGAAATTTGCTGTTACTGTTGGTTCCATGCGACACAGTTGTGACTTTCAGCCCACACTTGTTCTCAGAGAAGCCGGTCAAAAGCATTACCTTTGGCTGGTACTCAATCTTGTAGGCTGTCTGCTGGAACTGCCTAATTTCTCTGATGATATGGGAAATCTGAAAACACAATGAGCGGACATGGGTAACTTCTCCAGTCACAGTCAACATGTTCTCTCAACTTCTCCATCGCTGATGGAGACAAGACCCACCATCCTCATTTTGGAGAAGTTGACCAGGTTGTCCTCAGTGTAGTTTGGGGTGCCTTCCTCGATGAAGGCCAAATCGGTGAGGTACATGCCCAAGTAGGGCACGCAAGGGGGGTCACAGCTGACAGGCAACATCGAGAGAGAGAAAGAGAGAGAGAGGGAGGAGTCAGAAGATGCCTTCATACTCTGTCCAGATGTTCAACCATTCCAGATTACAACCTTATCTAGTTTGGCAGGGGGAAGAGGCGGCAACTCTACTGTAATATCTTAAGGGAATTTTAAAATATGACCACCGACAAAAAATACAGCACAAAAACCTACCCCAGCCGAAACACTTACACAAACACGTTTTGAGAACAGAATGAAAAGTGATTGGTTCAGACAGAGAACCAATCAGATAGTAGAGGATGGGTTCAAGCAACTAGAGGAGGCGGGACTAAGCAATCAGATGTCTTGGTCCTGTCTCCTCTAGTTGCTTGGACCTACCTCCTCTATAATCTAATTGGTTCTCTCTCTGAACCAATCATTTTTTTATTCTGCCCTCAGAACTTGTTTGTGTTAGTAAAGCTCCCATGGGCAGCCAAAGCACGGTGTGTGTGTAAGTGACATTTTGTATCCAGCTGAGCAGTCAGTATCAAAAACATGCTTTAACTGCCCGGAATTCTGCATTTCAAAGAAAAGCTGAAGTTTGGGTTTGCTTAATGTAAAGCACTTACTTCTTCAAAGCCTCTCTTAGGTTTTTAAACCTGCCCTCAGAGGAGACCAGCTTCTGCAGCTTGTCAATCACTGCCTTAGTCTAGAGGTGGAAAACAAGGCTTGATTAAAAAATTACAAACACAGCAGTAGCATCAGAATATGGATAGGACACCCTGAAGACTATTCAGGATTATGTTGTCAGTGACAACATAACTCAATGTTTCTAATGAAAGGAAGTCTTTGCAGTTTTGTAACTACATTGTTCATGGTCACGTGACCAATTGAGAACTAAATACCTATTATGGCGATTATAGAGCACACACATTGCAAAAAGTTACACTGAGCACTGCTTTCTGTGTGACATTCATAAATGTTGCCGTACACCGAGGTACCACAATGTGACAATAACCCTCAACTAATTTAACACACTGATTACTCCCAGATTCGCCGTATCGAAAGTGCCCTCAAAGTGTGTATCATTACAGTACGGGAAAGCAACCATTTAATGTCCAGCTGCGAATTTTGTTCCTGTTGCTAAAGGGGAAGCAGGATTCAGTCGAGTTTCACGAAGGAGAGACATGGAGAGAAGCGGTGGCGCTGGGGCGAGGCAGAGAGGGTCGGCCACCTGCTTGGACACCTTCAGCCAGGTCTTCTTCAGGCGGAAGATGGCACTGCGGTTGAGGGACGAGGTGATCTCCAGCACGGCGTTGTAGTTATGCAGGCAGCGGCAGATGTCGGCCACTGCCACCCACTTCTCCATCACCGCCACCCGCGCGGTGATGTCATCACAGCGCAGGATCTCCGTGGCGATGAGATTGCTAATCTGTCAAGGGGGCAGCCATTTCACTTCACCTCTACATTCCCGCCTCAAATCAAAACATCATTCAGAAGGAAAAGCACCTCCCAAGGACTGCGGATTTCAAATCTTAACCATGCTGGAGGTTTAGTAACAGCAAATGACCGTCCGCTAGCCTCTCTTCTCTCCAGGCGTTACTCACATCATTGAAGTGCTTGGTCGTCCTCATTATGTACGGCGTTTTCTCATTCTTGTCATTCTTCATCCACCCTTGGCCAAAAAATTCCCTGCAGAATGATTTGCATCTCAACACGCAACATACTACATCCCCGTGTATCTGTCTCCAAAGAAGCACCTCAGTTACTACTCAAGTACAAATCATAACAAATACAGTAACTGCATGAAATACATGAACTGTTATGATTGATTAATGTTGAATGAGCACGAGATCAGTATGTAACTAACACTTCGTTTCTGGTTAATTAATACTTCAAGTAAGAGTGCAATACTACATTATTAATGTCCCCTAGTAAAGTGTTACCCATTCTAAGATTCACATGGAACTTGTTTCAGTTTATTCTGCGATCTAAATATTTACATATCTTGAGTTGCGTAAAAGCTAACTATTTGTTGCTAACCACTCAATTTGCATCTAAACTCATTAGTATGTAAGTAGACTAGTTCATGTTCCAAGCTCAGTAACTAGTTAACTCTTCATTACCCAGGATTTCCATCTTATCCTCCACCCTCACTTACTCATAAGGGATGACCTTGAAGACCAGGTGGTCCATCATGGTGAGCTGCTCTGCGATCTCCAGGGCGGAGTGGTTCTCGAACAGCTCGGCCTTCACCTCAGCGGCCTTCCACACAGACACACACATCCACAAATAGCTGTATCATTCGGTCAGACACCAGAACATTGCCCAGGTCCTCATAAAGCAGAGAACATCACACGTCCATTGCACGAAGTGGAGAAATCACCTGCGCACTGAATGCATTGTTCTTTTAGAAACATACTGTAATCAGATGCTTCTAGAGTCACAGATAAAGGCAGCAGGTTATTTTGCACATTGAACAAAAAAAGTCAGTGACCAATCAAGTCTTTGCATCAGGGCTAAATCCACTTTTATAATTAACAGGTTCTGTCTTTATAGAACAGATCACTGTCACATTTGGACAGTCTTTGAAAGTGAAAATATACTGTCATATGCATCTAAACAAGTCCAGATGAGATCATCTTACCTGTTGTCTCATCTCCTCAATAGTCAGCTGGTTATCTCCCGGATCCTCCTGGGACAGGGTTCTGCAGAAACAATGCAGACGGAGAGCTCTGCGCATGCAGCGACATAACATGTCCAGTAGTATGTAGGTGAGCAGCAGATCCCTGACCTCTGCTCACAGATCTGCTATCAGGTCCGGTACCTGATGATGTTGGCTGCAGCCTTCCTCTCCTGGGTCAACAGCTCGGGATCATGCATGACTTCCTCCAGGAAGCCAATCACCTTCAGTTTCAGTTGGTTGCTGTGCTCAAAATCCTAGGTTGAGTCACCAAAAAAAGATTAAAGCCTCCATACTCGTGTATACAGGAGGTTCTGCATGGTCTGTGAGCTATACCTGCGAGTGTTTGGATACCCAGTGCCTCAGAACATTCAGAACCCTGTTGGTCGCTGCCCTACGGATGACAAACTCCTTATCACCATTCCTCTGGTCGGTGGGGAACCCTGGGAATGGACGGCACAGTTCGGTCATATTCGCCCACGTTGTCTTTTCATGACGTGTTGCTATTGGGCAGCCAGATGCCCGGACTCCCCGCACGGGCACCCGCGACTCACCTGTGCTGGCCAGCGACATGCGGCGATACTTCTCCTTGGTGGGCGTGCCCTCGTTGGCGCCCGCGGTGGCGATGGCGAAGGCCGAGGCAGCAGACAGGGCGCTGCGCGTTGCATCCAGCTCGCGACAGGGCGACATCACCAACCCATTGTTGTAGGAAAACAGAGAGAAATCTGGGAGGGTAAAGTATGGGTTACTGAAGGTGAATTACACACACACACACACACACACACACACACCGTGCAGCAGACTGAAACTGTTCGGGTTCCTCCTTGTGAAAACACAGGTAATTCCAAACTCCTGAGTACATGAATGATGTGAGACAGTGGAAGACCAAGCTGCCTGATACTCTGAGGCTGAGAGTGTGAAACACATGGAACATGCATATCCGTGGGTGACTGTTTAACTTGTGACAGTGGGCTCTGCTCCTGTAATTTACGGAGTCACACTCGTAAAATAACAGACTTGACCCTTCCGTTTTTTTAACCATGCTTAGTACGACCAGATTCCTCTGTGCATAGCTCTGCTGGATAACTCATTGATACATAAATACAGAGATGTGTCGCTTTTTAAGTGCTCCCAGCAGAGGGCAGAGTAACACCCAGACACTGGGAGAGGTCTTTAGGTGTGCGGCCCTGTTAGGACCCGAAGGAGGTGCCTACCCAGCTGCACACATATATGACTGAACCTTGTGCTGTTTTTTTTTTTGTTCTGCTGTTATCGAATAATTGGCTTGGCAGGGATTTCAGTTTGGTCATTTTTGAATGTAACTGAATGAAAGTGAGGGAGCTTAGCTGGTCGGAAAGCACGGTACACAGGGGCCGGGAATGGGGTTGTGAGCAGGAGGGCTCTGAGCTGGGGATCTGGTGACCTGGGGGCTGCACTGGGATTTCTGTGTTTCCTCAGTGCAGTCAGCGAACAGTAAAGCACAGGCTGTCCTCAAACCCTACAGCAGTGTCCATCCTGGTACACTGACTTACAAAGAGACGGTGTTGCCATCTCACAGAGCCCTGTTATCACACACTTGTTTGTCTTCCTCAGTCCTCAGTCACCCCAAGGCCTCTGCTTTGAATATTTTACAGTAGAAGCTCTTGGCAGAGAGACGCATGCAGATGGTGTCTTAGTGTGCAGACCAGGTTTGAGCTGAAATGCCAACCCCCCCCCCCTCCCCGGCTCACACCAGGCCTACCTGAGGCATTTTTGCATCTTGTGGTTTTGGGGGTCGTGGGGGACTTGTTAGGCGACGTCTCGGTTTCGGCGTCGTCGCTCTGGACCTTGCCGTCGTCGCACTCCTCCCGCACGGCGGTGTCTGCATGAGATGGAGAAGCACACGAAGGCTGGAAGAACCGAGCGGCCAGGTTGGGTTTCCCGCATGCGGCCGAGGCAGAGCCACAGTGATTCACTCAGCCTGAGAGACGTCTGCGCACTGGGTGCTCGCCCACACTATCGAAGGCTCCGCTCGAGACAAATATTCCTGAATCTTCAGAGTTTACTGGGTTAACACTCTCAATCTCAAAGTTCCCTTTCCAGTGGAGACCTACCTGGAACCAACCATGACTTCCTCATAGTCAGTCTAATGCAGCCACAGGAAGCAATGGCAGAAATGAGAGTTCATACCCACAGTGGGTGGGATTATCATACACTGTCATTCACCAGAAGGTTAACTTGCTTCCTATTGGTTAGAGTAAGCAGTGACTGACAGATTTTGATGATCCCATCCATTGTGGGTTTCAAGCCCCTACCGGGGGAAGCTGACCTTGCTTACAGAGAGGTGGCTCCTCGCCTCTGTCAGCCCTGGGCTCGGGCTCGTCTGCCATCTTGCCTGACATGGCGCTGGAGACATACAGCTTGCTGATGTCCAGCGTGGTCTTGCTGAACGGGGAGACGGAGGAGTACATGCTGGCGTAGCCGTTGGTGGAGCAGCTGAGGGCGGCCAGGTCCAGGGCCTTGCCCCCCGTAATGATGGGGATGTTGAGCGAGAGCTTGCGGTGGCGGTTCGGAGACGAGGTCTTGCCAATGGAGAGGGGCGGAGGAGAGGAGAATTTCCGGCTGGCCCTTGGAGATTTGGGCGGCTCCCCGTACAGGAGCTTGTTATTCTGACTGCTGGCGAAAAAAAGCTCCAGGGATCTAAGGAAAGCAGTAATACATTACCGGTCCCACCTGGATTATTCTACATAGAGTAAAAAAAATAGAGACTGCAGATATACAGCAAGTAATATGTGGACAGTAATTGTCTGGCATTGAGATGTACAGTAGGCAAACAGCCTGACAGCTATGTACTGAGATGTATCTCAAATACATAGTATGTTGAGAAGGTCTTTCTGCAGACCCCCCCCCCCGAGGACAGACACTCCTCACTGAGCCTTATTAATAGGCCATGATGTGACAGAGTGGGCAGCTGGGGATGCGGCATCTGGGGGGGGGTGGCGGCTACTGGGGGCACCGCGACGCAGATCAGCGTGCTGAATATTTAATGATGAGAAGGATGAGGGCGGGGTCCTGCAGCAGAGCAGCTGGCTGCCATGGCGACAGAGCGGCAGGGAGCGGTGGCCAGACCAGGGACGGGCAGAGACATAGTCGCTGATGATTTGCCGAATCAAACATATACTCTCTCTCTCTCTCTCTCTCTCCCTCTCACACACTCATGTATAGACACACAAACAATGAACATATACTCACACACATACACACACAGACACACAACAGACACACATTCAGAGATGCACCCATGACCACACATGAATATCCTCTCCCATTCAACACTACTGTTTACATACAATGACCAGCACAACATCAGAATCCACTCCAGAACCCTGACTCTAACCCAATGTGAACATCCAGCCTACAGGACTCAACACTGATTCAATCAACTGACCCAGTGTACAGATCCATTCTACAGCTTCAGCCAGCTGACCAGGCTTACAAATGCAATCTACAGATCCACTAAATAACCCAAAGTAAACATCCTTTCTCCAGATCTGGCAAAACAATCCAAACATTTGATTTAATCATTAGAGCCACCTGTATTAGCTGACTGATCAACGAAATTATTGGCTCCAAATGAACTGCTGAGTTGACAGTGAGTTGTTGGTTGGTTGATCGATTTATTGATTGGTTGGTTGATTGGTTTGTTAGTTGATTAGTTGGTTAATCAATTTATTGATTGATTGATTGGCTGATTGTTGGTTGGTTAGTTGATTGGTTAGTTAGTTGGTTGGTTGATTGGTTGGTTGGTTGATTGACATTTTGGTGGCTGGAAGATAGACTCACCTAGCCGGGATGGCACTGATAGGCTTCTTGTAGATGGCGATGAGCTTGTCCAGCACCACATTGGCGGTGGTGAAGACGCGGTATGAATGCAGGAAGGTGTTGAGGAAGTCGATGGAGAGGAAACGCAGGTCCGTCAGCCGCTCCAGCAGCCGCTCCACGCTAGCGTAGCGGATCTGCAGCACTTTGCAAGAGTTCATCATCTTGCTGAAGCGAATGTCCACGTCATCACAGTACAGGCTGGTGTCTGACCTGGTCAGAGAAAAGGCACGGTGCCGCAAATGCACACGGTGACACATAGAGGTGCAGAAGGTCTCCCACACACAGCCACTTACTTGATCATCTGAGGCACTGTGACCTTTGAGTTTTCCTCGAAGGCATTCATCATGAGGCCATTGCACCGGATGTTATCTATGCACTGCGGCAGAGATGGACAACATGAATGCCAATCCTACACCAAGGACAAGTCACAGTTCTGAGAAAAATGGGACATGCCTGGCTGATGTCACTGGTCCAGGCAGATTTCTCCAGGCGTGAGGAAGCCACCAGGATGACCGTGAAGGCTTGACTATCTTTGGGCTCCACCACGATTTTGAAATCCAGGTGCTCCGTGTCCTGTCCGGTCTTCTCAGGTTTTGCTTTAGATCAAAACAGACATGCTTTTTTCACAAAACGTATATCTAGTCAAGAATTACGGCTGCACTATTTGGGGAAAATATAGAATCGCGATTTTTCTGACAGAAAAAATTGCGATTACGATTTGAGATTTAATTTTTTCGTGTCAAGCTTCAGTTCAATATTCAGTGTGTAGTAATTTTAAAACATATGACGCAGCATGAGACACGATCCGTATTAACTGGTCTATATTCTAATGCAAGGATGAGAATTGAAAGATGTGATGTGTCAAGTTAAATAAAGTAATAATGAAAACAATTGCAGCAAAAAGAAAAATAGCGATCTTGCAGG
>JAABNX020000008.1:4297201-4314064 GCA_015163995.2 Mormyrus lacerda
CATTATGTCGTGTATTATGAGCGTCGCCATGTTTACCCAATCAGCGTCGCCTGCGATTTGTGGGCCAATACAGTTTACATATTTTCTAAAAGGTAAACGGTACATTTACCTGCAGCTAGGGTACAATTGACAGACCTTTGAGGGTGCAGCCCCAGTGGCAAGCAAATGCACCCTCAAAGGTAGAAATTTGTTAATCTTTTCTGACAGTGTGGGGGGAACCTTCCCCCCTACAGTTTGCCAAAATTTACTGTGGGGGACCATGAAGTCCCGGGCCAACTTTTAATCCCAGTCCAGCCCTGTTAGTAACAGACTATGGACATTATTGTCAGAGTTTCCCAACACTTCAGTCTCAGAGCCTGCAAGCTGCAATCTGACATCCCAAACATTTCAACCATGGTGGAAGAGGAATAAAAATATCTTTCATTCAGAGTGACTTATGGTACACGGTCAGAAAAAAAAGAGGACCAATTTGTACCTTTTCTTGTCACGGGTCTGACAATTGTACCCTTGGTTGTAACTGATTGTACCTTTTAATGTACAGAAATGGACTCAGAGGAACATCACCAAGGTACAAATAGCATTAATGTACTCCGTTTGGTACAAAAATGTTCATCATAGTCCATTTACAGTAGGTACCTTAAAAGGTACATTTACCTACAGCTAGGAGACAATCGGCAAACCCTTGAGGGTGCAGCCCCAGCGACATGCAAAGGTAAAAACTGGTACCCATTTTTCTGACGGTGTAGCTGTAGGTAAATGTACCTTGAAGCACATTTTTGTACCACTGTAGGTACATTTTTCTATCCTTCGCTATGACTGGCACAAAGGTGTACCAGAGCTGCACCCTGTTTCTCCCTGATAGTGTATGGTTACAATTTATGGACGCTCCCTGGGGTTTTGTTGATAGTCCCACACACAATCGTTTGAGTCGTAAGAGCTGCCGCCATTAATAAGTATGTCCGCGAATGTCGACGCTGAACGTGACCTTACGACTCCTCACTCTGTAACAGCCCCACAGCTTGCAGTTTGCTGACATTCCAGACCGTCAGGCTGATTCTCCACAATCTTCATTCCCCTGAAGGATGTCAGCTGGACAGCCCCCAGAACGACGCTCTCACACTCACATGACTGCACGCCTGCCAGGTTCTCTCCTAGTATGGATGCTATTCACAGCTAAATTTAGAGCAGCGCTGGGTATATGAGGGACAAAATGTGACGGGTTTTTTTTTTTTTTCCAAAGCCCCCTCACCTCCCCTCTAGCCCGCTTTTAACCTCCCTGGACATTTCCCTGTGGAAGGAACCTGACAGAGCATGAAGCGATTCCCCGTTTGGTGTCCACAGCTCAGTTCACAGTCAATATCCCAAAAAATCAGCTCACTGAGGGCAGTTTTTCCACATAATGAATTTTGTGCTAATAGATAGAAGAAAATGATCAATATATGTTAGACTATATCATTTCTGATTTCAAAATAAACATGACATGTCAGCTATACTAATGAAACATATACGGATTGTCCTCTCGTTGATATAGCAGATTAAATAAGTATTTACTTGTTCTGTTGAGCATAGAGCCATTTACATATAATAAAACCTAGGTGCACAGCAAACTGTCACTGGGACCGGGGACATCCAGCCCAGGACGAATGACCCTCGGGGAAGGTCTGTCTTCATAAAAATAGCTACGTCATAAAAAAAAAAAAAAAAAAACTAAGAAACCGCGTTTGAGTTTACCTTCACCTCCAACAACAGACATCTGCCTCCAGCCTCAAAACTCCTCAGGCGTCTGTGAGCTGTGACCCTCGGGAGTATCACGGTTACTCCTTTATCTACACAGCTTATCTACACAGGTTAAACACTGTTACACATTCATTCTCTGCTCTAGATATTGCGTCTGACAGCGCCTAAGAATAGTGTTACAGTTGCACAAAAAGTTCGGCAGGAGTCACTCATTAACTTTATGCAAAATCCATTCAATATTAAATAATTTAATCACGTAATAATTACTTTCTATTTATTTTAAATATCTAAAAAGTGTTCCACAAAAAACAGGAGAATAAATAGCTAGTTTGCGCAAAGACTGGGATGTGAAAGGTCAACGGGCTGAATCTCAGCTCCTTGGCAGTCGCCGTATCGCCGCAGTCACCGGCGGCTGGGAGCAGAAGCGCCCCATTGGCCAGCTATCTGCTTGGCTCATCCTCGCTCTGTCCTCTGCGCTCCGCCGGGGAGGTGCTTTCTATTTATTCCGGGGGGGCACTCCTTCTGAGCTCGGCGCGCCGTCAGACTGCTGCTCAAGGTGGATCCGGTGAAACATGGCAGGGCATTTGAAGGTCCTTAGTTCTCTCTGTAGGTCTTCGGTGGCTTTTTCCAAAAAGCCTCCCGCCATCGCGTCTGTTACAGCCTGCCATCATGGGCAGCGGCGAAACTGTGAGTTTCACTAACATTTATTATAATTGAATTATGAGTCCACGCGGTTCCGCGAAGACGAATAACGGCGGAGTTAGTGTTAACTGCGTCTCTAACATTAGGCTGCTTGTTACTACACGTAACTATTGGATGGGATCCTTTCGTTTGACAGTGCTTGATGTGTCCTTCGGCATAATCATTTTCCCATGCATTAGTCTTAGCATGGAAACGGAGAATGGATAACCCCCCTTTTTTGTACTGTATTTTGCCTACAATTTGAGCCAAGTACGACACCGAGTCTGCGCTTTGTGCCCTCTAAAGACCGCTTTGCCTAAGGGTAGCTGACAAAATGACAGGTAACCAGCTAGTTAGTAAACCGTGTGCATGATCTAGAAAGTTGGTGATGGCGGTGAGAGGTAATAGGCTCAGCTGTTAGACTTCAGCGTTGTATTGCTTTGTTTTAAATGCGAATGAATTGCACGTGTCTTCTATGACATAATAGTCAAAATATTATTTTGCAGTACCTTTATGTTTGGCAAAGGATGATTAAACAGCTTCTTCCTGTTTGGCGGATAATTGCATTGTTGTAAAGTTTGGGCGCTTGGTAATTTCTCCGTGTGCGGTATTCATGGTGGATGGCAGGGGCTGGCGGCTTCAATGACACTGACATTCCTCATCAGTTTTAACCCAAATCTATTAAGGATACGCAGTTCTTTGTATCAGACTTTGTCAGGTCCCTTGTCCCACAGCGATTGAAGTCGGTGGTGCATCCTCTGTTCCTTGGCTAGCGGTATTTCACAAGGTCGCAAAGTTTGCCCGTGACTTGGTGGCAATAATAAGTCAAGTTTCCCTGAAATAATACAAATTGTGATTATTTTCGCGGCCGGTTGAAATGCTGCGATTTTTACTCGGATTGTGTGAGGCCTTGCATTTTTAAAACTGCGGTTTGTTGTGGAAAAGGCTGTGAACTTGTGGTTTCAAGGTCAGACGCTGGGAAGGAGAAGCTGGACCTGGAGGAAGGGCAGCAACTTCAGCCCCACGTACAAGTGTGTCATTTACACGAAGGGCAGATGTAACCGGCATTTTAATAGTTTTACAAGCGACCATAACTTGAATCTGTTTGTTGCACAACCTGTGCATTTTTTGTGTTTTTAACAATCCTATTAAACGTTTTGATTTTAAAACGATGGTCAATAACAATTTTGTACCGACGATTGTTCTGTTGTGGGGCTGAAAATAAACAAGGTGTCGAATATTCAGGCAAAATCGGGACGTCTGCCAATTGGTACAAGGCGATTCGGTCATACGCTCTGTGGGACCGGAGGCTGGTTTATACAGACTAAAAGCCCGGCGGTGCAAAGCGGTCCGTCAAAGCCATACTGCTGTGGAAGATAACGCAGCTACCCGGTGCCAGCGAGCTGGTCCAGAAAGACCAGCACTGTAATCTTGTCCTCAGTGTCAAATTTGTTGGTTAAATGAGCGATCCTGTTCTCAGACTTCCCGTTTCGTATCTCTGTGGTTAATGTCTCTGCATTTCTGATCCTGTAATGGATAACCGACAAGTCTCCTATACTAGCATATAATCTCTAAACGTCATAAACGTCTTCCTCGGTTATTTTACTTTATTGTCCTTTAGTAAGGGCATAAGCAAAACTACTGAATTTCCATGTCAAAAACACATTTCTGTGTAGGCCTATTGTAAGTAGGTTACAGATCATGCAAAATATTCAAACATAACTGAATCAGTTTATGTTAATATCCTAGTTGTCTTGCTATTTGAGTTAAAATTAAGACCATGGAGGGTCGAGGGTTTAATTGTCCATAAAGTACTTTAACTGTAGTTCTGTGAAGGCTCCAGCTTCCAGCAGATCCACAAATCATATGAATGGTGAGATCTGCAGTTCCTTCGGTAACTACGGATTGCAGTTTTCCTTGAATACTTTCCTTGATCCGCTTACATTCATCTGGCACCTGGTGTGTAGGTCTGTTGTACAAATCATGCTTAATGAGGGTGTCATCTCTCCTTTTGTAAAAAAAGAATATGGTTCATTTATCATAAGCCAGACATGAGCATAGCAGAATTTTATGGTGTTTGACACATTAAACGGAGACGTTGATCTCTGCACTGTCTGTATGCAGTGGCACATATTTAATGTTGTGTTTTTGCACAGGGTAAGCAGTGTGAGTTCTTATTTCCTGAATGGCAGCAGAGAGGACAGCAGGCATCCTGTGACCTGTTGAAAAGGTCAAAGGTGACGTGTGTCACTTGGTCGCGTGCCAGTGATTCAGCTGCCGCATACGTATAACACTCACCAACGCCCTTTGACCAATTAATACTTCTTCAATGAAAATAATCATCGTTTATTATTAATTCAGTTGGCACTCGGTCTTGTGTGGTTTTTAGTGAAAACATGCTTTGCGAGTGAAACGGGTAATCAAGCACCTTTGTTTACAGCAGGGGTGGGGAAACCGATTGAGAGGTCATCCCAAAAACCCGCACCGGCCCTACATGGATCAGGTTCCTCACCCCTGGTTTACAGCTTGGGTTCCCAAACTTTTCTACCTGCGACCCTCAAAATATCAGTGCCAGAGAATTGGACCCTCATTTTACCCTACAGGTGTCATGACTCCCACTTCGGGAACCCCTGGTTTAGAGTGTGTAGAGCTGTGTGATGCGTTATGGCCTTGTGGGGTATGCGAGGGTCACGTTCTGATATGTTTCTGGGGTAACACCCCTGTTGCTATGGAGTCGCCATTCCCTTTCCTGTCCTGTCGTGTTTGAGCTTGGAGGCTGAGTTTTTATGCGATACCATTTCCCAAAGTCAGCTGATGCAGGGTGACATCAAATCCGGCTTACTAGCTAAGGACCGAGTTTTGTCAAACTATACTCTGATATTAAAGAAACTCTTCCTTTGAGTTTCACCGTCAATGGAGGGAGAGTCTTGATGCTCAGCTAACAAAATATGCTGCCCTCATAACGTTTTGTTTCACAATATTTTATTGCAAAACGGCAGTCAGCATGATCCATATTCTTTAGTAAAAGCACCCACCCTTTAAAATTGCAAGTAATTTGCATTTTCTCTTTCCTGGTTCTAGATATGGTACCAAACATCATTTCTGCTTTTTTATTGCTCTGCAGATGCTGACAAACGTATCAAGGTGGCCCAGCCTGTGGTGGAGATGGATGGTGATGAGATGACCAGGATAATATGGGAGTTCATCAAGGAAAAGGTAGGGCTCAGGAACGGCGATCAGGCTGAAGCTGGTACAGGAGCTTCCACTGGTTGCCGTGGGTGGAGCCCAGTGGATGACATCATTGCGTGTGATCTGTATGAACTCGAAGCATCAGGAGTTGATTTAACTGCCATTTCCCTAAACGTGTATATAAATGTCCTGAATTAATGAGTTTCCCAGGGAATTTCTTACCCATCGAATGTAACGTTTATAATTAAACGTTTCAATTAACCTCTCGCAATAGCAGATGGCTAAATGTTGCTGCTTTCTGCACCTGATAGCTCATCCTGCCCCACGTTGCCGTGGAACTGAAATACTTTGACCTGGGCCTTCCATACCGTGACCAGACAAACGATCAGGTCACCATCGACTCTGCCCTAGCCACCAAGAAATACAGTGTCGCTGTTAAATGTGCAACGATCACGCCGGATGAGGCCCGAGTGGAAGGTAGCATCGGCCATTTGGATGATAAGGGTGGGTACAATTGAGTGTGGTTGAGCTGTGTCACTCTGAGCATGCTCACCCTCACTCTGCAGAGTTCAAGCTGAAGAAGATGTGGAAGAGTCCAAATGGAACGATCAGAAACATTCTGGGCGGGACTGTGTTCCGTGAGCCAATCATTTGCAAGAACATTCCCCGTCTGGTCCCCGGTTGGACGAAGCCTATCACTATAGGCAGGCACGCTTTTGGTGACCAGGTGTGGCTTCTCGGCACGAGCGTGATCCCTGGTGATTCTGGCATGAGATTTTCGGTCAACCCGTGATGCCTGTCGTATCTCTGTCGAGCAGTACAGAGCGACCGACTTCGTGGTGAACCAGCCTGGCAAATTCAAGATCATCTTTGCACCCACCGACGGGAGCAAAGCCAAGGAATGGGAGGTGTTTGACTTCCCTGGGGGGGGGTGTGGCATGGGGATGTACAACACAGATGAGGTGAGACCACCCACCCCCACTTGTCCTTTTTGTCACTTTTGAAACTTTAATGTTAATTTTGTACATTAAAATTGTATTTTTTGGTTTGTTAGTACTTTGCCATAATTCAGTTGCCACCTGGTTATACTGGTTGCAGTTTCTATCCTACCTGCTGTGATTTGAGCTTCAGCAGTAATTCCTATTTTGGTACCCGGATCATTGGACTCTTCCCTCCCCCTCCCCGTAGTCCATAAGCGGCTTTGCACACAGCTGTTTCCAGTACGCCATCCAGAAGAAGTGGCCCCTCTACATGAGCACGAAGAACACCATCCTGAAGGCCTACGATGGTCGCTTCAAAGACATCTTCCAGGACATCTTTGAGAAGTAAGGATTATGAGCTCTAAGGGTGATGGTATCAGGCTACATAGAGTCATAAAGAGCAGACAGATGAACAAGATGTGGAGAGGAAAATGTTGAAGAAAATCTCTAAATCTTCATCACTGATGTCTGTGATGATCATGTTTGAAGTACACTTTGCGATTCTTCACTCTATGTGTGGATCAAGATCTACATTCATAACGACTTATGCAGGAACTACAAGCCAGAGTTTGACAAGCTGAAGATCTGGTACGAGCATCGACTCATCGACGACATGGTGGCCCAGGTGCTGAAGTCCTCCGGGGCCTTCGTGTGGGCCTGCAAGAACTACGACGGAGATGTGCAGTCGGACATCCTGGCCCAGGGTGGGGTCTCTGTACGCTTTCCACACGGTTCCTGTGAAAGGAACCCCCATTATGTAATTTCCAGAATGACTTGATGTTTTCAGCATGCGTACTGGCAGTAAAATTAAGTCACTTAGCTGATGCTTTTGATCAAATTAACCAACTCAGAGGTAACAGAAAAGGGTCCTTCTGGGACTGTTCTCACCTTTAGGCTACCTGCTGCCTGCAGTACGTAGCCCCACTGGGGTATGACCGGGCCTCACCTTGTATTTCAGGTTTTGGCTCCTTGGGGCTGATGACCTCAGTGCTGGTGTGTCCCGATGGCCGGACCATAGAAGCAGAGGCGGCCCATGGCACGGTGACCAGGCACTACCGTGAGCACCAGAAGGTGAGGGAGGAGCTCTCATCTCAAGTAGAAGGTGACTGAGGAGCCTCTGTGGTCCTGAAGACATAGGTGCTCATGTCTTTACTCTTCCAGGGAAGGCCGACAAGCACTAACCCCATTGCCAGCATATTTGCCTGGACCAGGGGTCTCGAACATCGTGGGAAACTGGACAACAATCCTGACTTGATCAAGTAATGTCAGCGTTCGACTCCCGTCTTGCCCTGACCAGACAGACTTTTCGGTCACATGGAGAGGAGAGTGATGCAATCTGTTGTTCACAGCAAACATGTGAATCATTGTACTTTCAGGTTTTCCCAGACCCTGGAGAGGGTGTGTGTAGAGACCGTGGAAAGTGGCGTGATGACCAAGGATCTCGCCGGCTGCATCCATGGCCTTGCCAAGTGAGTCTCCCAGCTTGCTCAGCACATTAAAAAAAAAAAAACACACACACACACTTGGAGCACCCCCTCTTTCCCAAACAATAGCATGACCCGTGCTTGTTACCTTGCAGTTGCAAGCTGAATGAACATTTTGTCAACACCACGGACTTCCTGGATGCCATCAGGAACAATCTGGACAAAGCTCTCCGCAAGTAAAGACTGACTTGTGAATGACATCAACAGCGTCTTTTTAAACTTAAAGGGCCTTTATCACACACTTCTTCCCTGAAATAAACCTTTTTGACTGTATATGTATATTTTTTCCATTAGGACAGCATCTGAATGTACAGTCACAGTTTCCATTGTTATGGTTCCCAGATCCTGTAGAAGGAAACTGGAGAACCGCTGGATATTTTAATGATGATGCCCACCAAGATCGCTTTCAGGAGCACCTGTTCAGTCGTAAATCTTTCATATTTTCTTCCTTGATAAAGCACACCGTGTTTTTATTTACATGTAGAGATGTTTTAACGTTCTTTACAGTAAGAACCAAAGACTTCAACTGTCCCCTAAAGCTGGCAGTCAGAAGAACACAGTTTATTTTACTCTGTCTATGATGTCAAAGCTTTCAGAAATACAGACAAATGAAATGGTGTTTGGTCAGTCTGTGGCATGCTGTGTGATCTGTCGCTCGATGGGGCCCCTTGGTGTGAGAGAATGGTGGTTCCTGAATTTTACAGCCTCTCTGGTGCAGCGTGAGACTCTGCTGTCATTGGCTGGCCGGAGCTCTGCTCCGCTACGCTGAAGCTCGCGGGCAGGCTGGAAACCGGAGGAGCACCTGAAATATCTAATGTCATGATCGCTGTGTCAGCGCCATCTCATTTCCTGATCCCGGTGATCTCTGGTCACATGGTTTTTATTCCCCTTACTCACATGACCTGGTTACCCGGGTAACTAAACAGGGTCTAACTTTTTCATCTTAGTGTTTTTTTGTTATTTTCTGCAGCCCCCTGAGGTGTTAGATGTGTTTTAGCATGATTATGTTCCCTAGAACTGCTGAGGAAATCACCTACTACTGCAAAATACCTTGGGCTTCAAGGACAGAGAAATACCTTTTGGATTTACTCGAGACATATCAACACTTTTGGTTTTATGCTACTGAAGCACCAACACTAAAAAGAACAGGCTCATCACAGCACATGGTTATACATCATGGTTACTGTCAAAGTATTATTGGATTTAGAAATCAAAATAAGAACATTATAATTCACTGTGTGGGAAAAATCACATACCTCCAGCCATTTCTGTGCACAGGATCAGACCCAAAGAAAGATTACAGTAAAAAATGTTACATTTAAAGACACTGAAAGGAGTTTGAAAAGCACATATTACACTGAGCGTCAAACGGATCAACGGCGTCTGACAGTAGCTTGCGGAGCTGCGGGGGCTGGCATTTTGGAAGCCTCCTGACAGTAGCTGCAGGATGCCAAGTGAATCAGGAACAGTGGGTCTTCGTCTGACGGGACACATTGGGGGGGGGGGGGCTTTGAGGGTCCCATTCAGTTTGAAATAGAAACAATCAGAAGTAACAGTGAACTGAAAAACAGCAAGTTACCTGCCCTCTCCATGTTTCAGGATGACCTGTAGTAACTGTCCAAGGCAGACCCCACACCCACAGGCCTCACGCAGACCCCACACCCACAGGCCTCACGCAGACCCCATCAGCTCCCACTGCTGCCTCCTCGGCTGCCTCCATACTCAGCATTTACAGCAAGAAATAAATGCAACACCTGCTGAAATATCACCCATCATTTACCTTTGAGGTCTGGAGCAAATGGCTAATTTATTCAAATATTTTAAATCATTTGTCAACGTTTATCCGGGGCAGGTAAGATGCTGCCTAACAACAAGATATTCTGCCAGCCGATATGCATATGCTCTTTTGAAGACTGAATAGGCATATTCATATATTTTTCAGGGAGATAATAGACTTTGTCTGAGTGGCTAACGAGAGCTTTAACTGGGCTGCTAGTGTCAAAAACGCTAATGTGTTACTAATGGCAGCAGTGTGTGGTGTTTGAGGCTCAAAGCAATGAAGTTTGGGTGTAGGTGATGCAGGGATGGGCAGTGGGTCGCCACCAACTACACGTTAGTTGATTTGGTGTCACAGGAAGTGATGCGTGAGGAAGTGATACGTGGGGCTATGTACAGCCTCCCTACCATGCGCACATACACATTCGTTATCAAAAAAATATATTTGCTGCCCGAGGCTCACGGTTTAAGTCTTTAAAGAAATGTTCGTGAAAAATAGGAAACAGACACCTTTTCCATTTCTGGGGACAGTTTGCATCATGAAACATGTTTTACCATTTGGCCAGCATGAATCTAGTTGTTCTGGTTCTGCTCCAGCAGGGGGCAGCACTCACCACCAAAATATAGGAGGAGGAGGGGCCGTCACAGGACTGACACATCAGTGTGTCCAGGCAGGCACACCTTCACGGTTTGCTGGTACGGGGAGGGCAGCAATCTGCAAAGGTTCTTACAACTGAACATTTCATCAGTTCAAACAAGGAATATAAATGAAATGCTAGTTTTGTGACTAAAGCTGTTATTATGAAACTCAGCTAGGAATTGTTATATAAGTGTCTGCCCCACCCTGCCCCCCACCAGCTGGGTGTCATCTGAACATCAAAAAAAGGTCCTCACGGAAAAACACAGCTCTGCGTCAGAATGTGAAAGCTTGTTTACCCAGGCGAGTCCACCTCAGTTAGAGCAGAGCAGAAATCCATTATGCTGGGAAGCAAAACAGTAATTCAATATCCAGCCAAAATCAGGAATTCATGATATCTGATAAATGTGAAATACGCACAAGGCGACAGAGACAAGGCCAGCAAAACACTACAAGGACACGCACTGATGCATCCAAGACGTGTATTCACACTGAGGATGTTCTCGCTGAAGTTCTGTAGCAAAATTAAGAAATATTCCTGTGCTGGGTGATGGCAGGAGCAGGGGAGTGCAGAGAGCACTGTGGTGTCAGGCTTGAGTCAGCGCCTACCCCGCAGAAGCGCAATCTGAAGCACAGTTCACACGGCAGACCTCATTCTGCCGAGGCAGGTCACGCTGCTTCACATCTCACTGTCCATCTTCCCTAAAAACAGTCCAGTCCCATCACTGCAGAATCCCTGAACACACCCAAAAGAACCACCACCGCAGACCATGGAGAAATGTTTCGGATACACCCTTTCAGTCATCTCATTCCTCGTCATCACCACACCATCCTGGTGTTTCTCCTTGGCGGAGCCTCAGCTGGCTTTGAGGGGAAGCTTCCAGGAGCAGCGCTGGTGAGATTCTCCTGTCCCTTCATAGACATGACCTTCTGAAGGTGAAGAAACGTCACAAGGTGGAGCTAATTTCAGGTTTCACACCGTGGAAGGCTAGTTAGCCCATTTTCTCCAACTGTAAACTCCAGCTCCCAGACCTAACCATTAGTGTGCACGCTCTCCCAATGTCCCTCCATCCACCCACCTTCATCTAATCTTTATCCACTTTGGGTTGTGGCTTTCCTGGGCCAATGTGAGTCACAGCGCCCCCCTGGGTGTAATGCCACCCCGGTCTGTCTGCGCACACATGCATTAAGCATAGTCCTGCCTGTGAGGACGTCCCTCTGGCTGCCATCGCACCGTATTGTCCCAGCAAACCACAAAAAGCGATTGAAACCGATAAACCCCTCCTGCAATTTATCTTCACGATTTGTCCCCTTGAGACACGAAAACACAGATGCACACAAGCTAATGGCTGGAGCAGGAAAGCAAGGCATAGCAGGGAGTGTGGAACGTGGAACGTGGAACATCACAGGTGCTGAAAACGACAGGAACGGGGGGCACACAGAGAAGTTGTGTGTAGGCTGTCAGGCAGGGGGTGCTGTTCTTCACCCAGCACCTCTGGGGTGGCATCCATAACACCGTGCTTGATCTTCATGTGCCTGCTGAGGTTCCCCTTCAGGTTGAACTTGCTGGAGCAGTAGGGGCACTTGAAGGGCCTGCTGCCCGCGTGGAGATGCATGTGGCCTAGCAGGTTGTACATGCGGTTGAAGGACTTTCCGCACACCTGGGGACCAAAGGATACACTCTGCTCACACGGCACGCTTATACTCCGCTGAGGCTTTACCGTACACAGCTCAGGTCTGGCGCGACCATCATGATATCGAGGTACCAAGAATATTATGGGATGACAGCGATGGTGGTGGTGTGTTCATGTGGACATACCCGGTTGGAGTGGCAGCTTCAGAGATGGACTGCAAACATGGATGGGAAAGACAGTTGCCATCTTTGATTATCTGATTATGAGACTTTCCAGATGCAACCTGCTTGTTTTGGTTTTGTATCAATGACATTACTGTATCAAATAATGACGTTTACGCTTCCAAATGACTAAGGCGAATTCCTGTGTAACCTGCCCCCAGAGGCTGTTAGTCTTTCCCTCGAGTGAGCAGACTCACCTTACATTTGAAGGGCTTGACGGGAAGGTGCACGATCATGTGGGTCTTGAGGGTCTGCTTCTGGACGAAGGTCTTGAAGCAGACGTGGCACTGGTAGGGCCGCACGCTGGTATGGATCAGCATGTGCCTCTTTAGGTTGGCAGACAGTGTGAACTCGCGCGAGCAAACGTCACATTTGAACCCCTTGTTCACCTGACAAAGCAACAGATGGGACACGTCACTGGAGGGAATCACCATCTCCATTCGCTTCCTGACCGTGTGCTCCTGCTCTGCTTTGGGATGCTCCTTCTGTAATTACCTTAGCAACCACGAAACTGAAGGGGGCGATTTGAACGTTTCTACAGAAACTGAAGGCTAATAAACCCTGTGCTGAGGACCAGGCATCTTATCGGCTGAGCCATTTCCGGCTGGTTGTCGCTGCAGCTCCACCTAGTGTCGGATTCCTGTATGTTTGGTTCAAAACATACTTATGAGAGCAGGTTTGAGTCAAACACACTGTAGGAAACCTTAAATAGTCTATGTTTGCTGAATATTTAGTCAAAGAAACATGATGAATCCCTGCAATTTAAGCTGATGGATGAGATTGATTAGGAGGGCCTGAAGAGGCTTTTTTGGTAACATGAAACAGTTCCTGGCCTGATCGAAAGATAAAACAAAGTCGCTTCACTTAGTGAGCGTCATGGAGAAGGAAGATGCATGTTAGGATCACAGTCATATGCTAAGATCAAGCAGACACATGCTAGGACCATGCAGACATATACTAAGATCACACAGTTACGCACTCAGATCACACAGATACACACAGTTACGTGTAGACGATTATACAGATACACTGTAGGATCATACAGTCACATGTGAGCTTCAACCAGACACATGCTAAGATCATGAAGTCGCAAGGATCACAGAGTCACATGTTAGGATTACAGTGACGTGAGGATCATGCAGTCACATGCTAGGATTTTGCAGTGAAATGCTAGGATCACACAGACACATATTAGGATCACATGGACACATGCTGAGATGACGTAGTCACATGCGGGGATCACGCAGTCACATGCTAGTACACACCAACTCATGCTAACATGTTAGGATCATGCAGACATACTATAGCATCGGAGTCACATGCTAGGATCAGCTAATCACACGCTAATATCACACAGTGACATGTGAGGATCATGCAGACACATTGCAGAGTTACACATGTGCAGGGGGAGGCTGGTACCTTGTGCGTCAGTGCGTGCTGCTTGAGGTGGTGGAGCTGGGCAAACTCGCTGCCGCAGTCAGAGCAGGCATAGGGCCGCATGGTCACATGCTTGGCTAGGTGGGCCTGCAGCTGGCTGCGGCAGGTAGAGGCCCGTCGGCACTGGGAACACTGGTGGGAAGTGGCCTCCCGGTGGGCTGGCCGGTGCCCTGCGGAGTGGATGTGGCTGGCGTGCTTGGCCTCGTGCACCCGCAGCTCGCTGGGGTAGGCAAAGCCACGTGCGCAGTAACGGCAGCTGTAGGGCTTGACATCGCTATGCTGCAGCATGTGGCGCTTCAGGTGGCTGGTCTGGGTGAAGGCCCTCTGGCAGACGGCGCAGCGGTGCGGCCGCGCGCCCTGGTGCGTCAGCAGGTGCGTCTGCAAGTGGCTCGGCTGCTTGAAGAGCTTGCCGCAGTGCGGGCAACCGTGCGGCTTGACGCCGCTGTGGCCCAGAATGTGTGTCACCAGGTTGTACTTGGAGGTGTATGACTTGTCACACAGGCGGCACTTCCAGCGTCGGAGGCCGCCGCCCACATCCACGCAGTACGACTCATCGATCTGCACGTTGACATCCAGTCGGTCCACCTGCGCAACCCTGCCGGACCCATGAGAGGTCTGGGCAAACCTCGGGATCCCCGCCTCCTCCCTGGCCTCGATCCCCCGCCCACTCCTGACCTCACCCTTCCCATCATTCCTTTCTTCCTTCTGGCCGCTAATGTCCCGCTCTGAGGCCTGTGCGCCTGCCTGTTGGCCGCTTGCCTCGCTCTGAGACCTGGGCCGGCTGTTTCTTGACCTCTCCTTGTTCAGAAGCTCCACATGGTACGTAGGATCAGCCAGTTGGAGTCCCTCCCTAAGGGTGGGGCTTCTGACCAGCCTATGGACGCATGTGGAAAGAGTGGACGTCATTCCCTCTCCTTTCACATGGGGACCTGGCCGCCATCTCCGCTGGCATGGAGATGGATTCCCGTTGCCCAAGCACTCATCCAGGTAGTCCCCATTGGCCCCGATCAGCTGATCGGTGTACTCGTACTCTGCGTCATCCACAGGGTGGGAGGGACTCTCCTTGGCCCCACCCACAAAGAAGCCATTGGGCGCGATGGTGGCGCCGAAGACACCATTCTGGGAGATGAGGCCCAATATGGCTGCCTGGGCTAGAGACAGAACCACCACCGGTTCTGTCTGCGTGGCTGCCTCTGGATGCTGGTCCATGGGTCCAGGCTACATGTAACCGGGAACCTGCGTCCGTCCTCCTAAAAGAGCACATGCCAACATCAAAACAAGGCCTCCACACGTTACCATCTCTTAAATGCGTCATTAAATCAAGCAAGTGAAATAAAATGTATCCTCAGATCTGATTCACTATTTTATGGTGACAATGCCACAGTGCAGAGCATGCTTTGGTGCACATTCTTTGTACGCTCAGCTGCGTGATCAGAAAGTGGACTTCCTGTTTGATCCTGACCTGCCAACGTCACCCCCCCGTCTGCCCCACTCGACTGTTCCCTCAAGGGGAGATAAGCCAGATGCACAAAGGCTCTGCACGCATCCTACCCCAGCAGGCAGGGGAGAGAGCTCACATGAGGCCACGGGGCCAGAGGCAGAGGTGCTCTCTGAGTGCCAAGTCTCCTTTCCCAGCATGCTCCATAAGAAGAGAAAGCAGGAAGTGACATGACTCCCACAGGAAGCCCATGCTCCTGCCAGAAATTCTTTTTTTACTACTCCATCTTGATCTCCATGACACATACATGGAGAGCGTAAGGTCAGTGGTCATAGCACAGGGTTGGCCAGCATCCCCCTGAGCTGGAGGTTAACGGCCTTGCTCACGGGCCCCTGGACATATGACAAATCTGCCGAGGATGGGGCTCAAACCAGCAGCCTTCTGATCACAGGCACGGAGGCTTAGCCAGATGAGCCACACACCACCACATGGGGAGAGCATCTGAAACACTACTTACACACAGCTGACCCTTATGGGGATCCATTCAGTCTGTCAGGATACTGCCCGAGTCATCAGCTGGTAACCCAGCAACTGAAGCTGTAGACTGAAACCCCAGCATGCACCTGGATCAAGGTCCCTTCAGAAATATCTGACCCTGAATGAAACCTGGATCTTTTAAGACAAAAGCTAAGGAGACCTGCGAGAAGAATACAGTTAAAATTTATCCCCCTGCATGTACTCACCTAAAATAACAAACAAGACCTGTTCTCAGTGCCTGGCATGGATTTCTGTCTAGAGGGACAAACAGACCAGCGGTGTGGACAAAGCCACTGACATCTCGGTGCTGCCCCAGCACCTCAACCTTGTGAGGTGTATGATCACTGTTTTCAAGTAGCTAGAAAGAGAGATAAAAAAGGGAGGTCAAAAAAAGGTGGGAGGGGACAGGATGAAAGGAATGAGAGAGGAAAGTGATGGAGAGGAACAGACCAACGAAAGAGTCTGAAGGGTGGCGGGGGGAGATGAACAGGGAGGAAGAGGAATGAGAGCAATCCTTGTGGGGGGGGGGGCTTCCCACATCTATAGAAATAACACCCACCTGGCCCCCGAGACAGGAAACGTGGCCAGGGTCAAGCAGAGAACTCACCGACTCACTGGCTCTGAAGTGATCATTCAGAAGATCCAGGATTTATCACCCATCGAGGATACTGAGGAAAGCCTGCCCTAGAAAACCTCCGGTTTGTCTGCTTTAGATGAGGGGGAGGATCCTTTGAGGTCAGACCCCTCCTCCTACTGCTACCAGAGCTGCCTGCTGTTCCCTTTGCAATCACCTTGTTTTTCTGTGCCGCATTTCATTCTCATTCCCCCTTTCTCACCCTTTCAGTTCATTGCTATCCCTTCTTTTTCTCCCTCTCTTGTGTCATTCCCATCCCCTTTTTCTCTCCATCTGTTCATTCTAACCAGTTTCTCTCCTCCTCAGTTCAGTCCTACCCCTTCTTCCTCTCCCATTTCAGTTTAGCCCCATTGCCTAATTCAATACATTCCCATCCTCTCTCCCTCTCTGTTCATTCCATCCCCTCTCTCACTTCATTCCATCCCCTCTCTCACTTCATTCCATCCCCTCTCTCCCTCTCTCACTTCATTCCATCCCC
>JAABNX020000008.1:4319051-4329762 GCA_015163995.2 Mormyrus lacerda
TGAACCATTTGACAACTAAAAAGGGACTATAAAGGATGGAGAGCAGCAGAGTCCTGGGAGGGTTAGGTTTAGGGTTAAGGTCAGGCCTACCACACATAATTTCTGAGCCTGGTTAGGTTTTTAATTACGGTAATTTAAAGGAGGTTTTAAATGAACTTCAATACCCAAAATCTGAAGCAGCAACAGGTGAGAATCTGTCATTTTTATTGTACTGCAGCTTAACGAAGACTGACATTTTCATACTCTCCATCTTGAGTTGTTACATTCTTACCATTTTGTACCATTATTATAGTAACTCACCTGGCACTCGGATAATGCTAAGATGACCTTCTATGTAACGTGAATCAGACAGCGACCTTCGATGTCGCACTAAAGATAATAAGGCAAATGATGGCTTGATTTATAATGTCAGTAAACAGCTCTCCCTGTTTCATGACTTGGGACTTGCTAGTTGTACTGCGCTATTACATTGGTAATGTGTCACTACAGTGAGGGGTTGCACATCAAACACAATGGCTAGTAACATCATTAAATTGATTCCGGGTCTCGACCTCTCGATATAATGAGGACTGAATCCATGTGTTACATCAGAGGGGCAGAGGGAGTTGTCCAATGGCGTCAGTGACGACAATATAAAGTTACTTGATAATATAATATGTGCATGTATGCGGCAAGGAAAACACCTGAACTATTTATTAAAATGAACCCAACCTAACCATTTTCCTGATGAATTCCTCCCTCCTTTCAGCTCCGCGTGAGTGTATACATAAATGTGCCGCTGTCAGACATGGATATTGGATGACGGTGAACTCGTCAGGGTGGGGTGAGTGGGCGGGGGGAGCTGCGTGTATAGGGTTTTGCGGGGACTCGGGGGAAGGTCGGTTTCCAGCCCCTCAGTCTGCTTGCCTTTTGGTACTTGTTTACTCCGTTACTTGAGGTTTTAATAAATAAACAGAGCAGTGATGGAGGTTTCCGATGTTCTGCATGCTACACCTCCTTTTCCAGAAACATCTACACAGAGATTTAACGAAACAAGCGAATGGCAGCTAGGCCATGCTAAGGACCAGCGCAGAAGTGGCTCACTGCTCCCCCTCTCTTCCACCTATTTCCCCCTAAAGTTTCATTCTTTACATGTAAACCCTTTGTCTCTCTCTCTCTCCCCTCTTGTGCCGTCCTCGTTTCCATGGTTACCCCCCTCCGCTCCTTCCACTGTCTCTCTCCCTCGTTCCCCTCTTTGTCTTTCTCTCCGTCCTTATCTCTCGATTTGCTTTCATCTCCGCTTTTCCTTTATCCCACACCCCCTTTTATCTTTTCACTTTCATCTCTCGTTCACCTCACCTTCTTTTCTGTTTGTTGTCTTTTTGCTTTGCTTTTTGTTAATGCTTAAAGTTTTTTTTTTTTTTTTGCATGTTACATGTTCAGTTATATGTTCAAATAGTTTCCTTCACCGTCGCCCCCTGCAGACTCATCAGGGAAACACCGTCAAGGGCTCAGACATTAATCATCTACTGGGCTGAAATCAGACGGTTGATGCCCTCTTGGTCGGGGACGTTTTCTGTACGCAGATTGGGAGGTGGGGTCCAATGTTACCAGCAGACTGAGACATGACAGGGCCGGACCACAGCACGCCTTAGTCTCCAGGCCGGAATTACCTAAGTGTGAAGCCGACGTATTCTGACCATGTGACCCCCTGCCCCCACCCGACCCCTCCTTCCTGTACTTCTGTGCACTCGGTGTGAAGTAAGATTCGAGCCCGGTGATGGCAAGTCAAGTTGGACTCCCACGGATCCGGACATCACAGCGGGTGCATTGAGTAGCTGCCGGAATCAAAAGGCAGCTCTTTAGAGTTTCCCCCAAATTAGCAGGAGCCATTCAGTGGCTTAATAAAAAAAAAAGCTAGACAGAGGAACAAGAAACTGACGAGTTAAAAAGCAAGACTGCAGAGGTCAGGAGAGGAGCTGCAGGAAGGAAGAGCAGAGAGAGGACTGGCAAACAGCACAGTGACATGCAATGGGATGCACTCAGGCACACTGAGGCACAATGAGACACACAGAGAATGTAACCGAGACACTCTGGCTCTAACCGAGACACTCTGGCTCTAACTGAGACACACTGAAATTCATCGAGACACAGTTAGACACACTGAGAAGTTCTGAGATGCACTGAGAGATTCGGACACTGAGATGTATTGAGACAGAGTGAGAAGCACTGACACACAGTGAAACGTACTGCAACACTCTGAGACATACTAAGACTCACTGAGATGCACTGAGACACACGGAGACTCACTGAGATGCACTGAGACACACGGAGACTCACTGAGATGCACTGAGACACACGGAGACTCACTGAGACATGGATTGTGAGCCTGACCATGTTGAATCAGCTGGTTCGGTGCCCTTGTGTGATGTCACTTCAGAGGGGATGAGGTCCGAGTCCCCGTATTTCATCAGACGCCTTTTTTTTAATTTTATCTGGCTAATAAATGTTTTGCAGGGGACAGTGTGCACCTGAGCAGCTGAAATTGGTGTCACTGTGCCAGGATATTTTTATGGAAGCCATTAAAACAGGTGCAAATTAGGTATCACTGCCCTGGTATTCCACACTTTTCTAAGTTTGTTGCATGTAATAGTAAGTATTTTGTTAGATTTCTTATTATTAAAAATAAAATTTACGTTTAAAAAAAGCATTAACTGTCACCAAGAATATTCACATCCTGCACAGTTAGGGCTGCCCAATAAGTTAATAATAATAATGCTCACTGTACTTTGAGTAAATTTGAGTGCATCACTTTATTGTATCATTACTTAGTACCTTACAGTACTTTTTAAGCTAATCCTCCAGTTTCAGCTTTAACATTGTAGGATTAATCACAAACCTATATCTTACATTACAGTGTTCTGGGTGTGCCTGGGCCTTGTGCCCTGTGCATTCTGGGATATGCTCCAGGTCCCCCCCCCTCACCCCCGTGACCTACACAGAGAAAGCAGTGCAGAGAGGGATGAACTGATAGATGGGCTAAGTATAATCTCACATTCCTAGGAGAACACTCCCCTTTAAAAACAGGAGGTAGCAGTATTACTGTGAGAATAGGGGATGAAACTTTGCTGAAGACTCCGGTTTGCTCTGGGTCCTGTCAGGCAGCCATACCACTGGTTTCTCTCCCCCGTCTCCACAGCTGTGATCAGGATGCATTCATTCCCAATGTCACCCATTATTATCAGCAAGAATATTGTATTGGTAACGCCAACGAAACGAAGAAAAGCCCATAGGGTTAATTTAAACTCGAAACTACCCCGAGCTCAGCTCCCTTAACTAATATAGATGATTCTCAGAAAAATGTAGCCTAATTTGCACCAACTTTCATCAGTATTATTAATGAGCCGGGATGAACTATAGATCCTGTGTACATAAGTTTAAAATGGAATACAATGTGTGTAACATACAGCGCGCGTTTAACAATGAGTGTCTTTACGTAAATAAACATACCAGCATGCAGGCAAAAATGAAATGCATTTCCAGACAAATCACAGTTATTTCCATGATTAAGAAGGCGGGCAGGAGGCGATTACGAAAATAAAGCTTTCAACTTGGGCAGTAGCATAAGGCTCCGTCTGTAACGGCGTTCAAAGGCGTCGGGTTGAACCTGAAAAGCGGCGGCTGATGATGGGATTTATTGCGGATATCGGTGATCAATCGGTACGATCACGGACGGACTGACGACTCGGGCAGCGCTCGGGGCAGCGCGCTTTGTGTCAGGAGCGCATAGGGAACGACAGGTATCATCTCACTGTATCAGTATATCCGCATGCATGTGCATTAGAAAACCCCACAGCGTCAACATTATTTTTAATTACTTAATCACTGCAGACCGAACTGTTTTGTAAGGCAGGATATCTATTTAATCGACTCTCTTCCCGAGCGATTAGTTGCGAAGATGATTTGAACTCACCCGGCTCCAAAGGCGCGTTTTACGGGGAGAAGCTGGTGGGTTTTGTCCAGATGAAAACTGTTTGTTTCAGCCGAAGCTCTCCTTGGTGTGTATTGCAGGAAGGAAGGAAGGCAATGATGAAGGGTGACGTGCGTGAAGTATGAGAGGGCTCCTCCTCGCACAAAAGCGGGGTGAGCAGCTTTTTCACTCATTTTCTTTTATTTTACCTGCATTTCCGCCACCTGGCACCCAGGTGACATCTTAGCTGAACTTCACTTGGTCAGACTTAAACTCCCAGGGGTGTCATTATGCAGTACAAGAAATGATCAGATATTGCATTTCAAATATTATCATCCCGTTATAAAATCTACATACGCCTAAGTGCGTGTTCAGACGCATTTTCTACGTAACTGCTCTCATTTGCGTTTTGTATTTCGTTACTATCGTGGCTTATCAACTTTTCTGTTGAAATGCGACGGTAGAGGGTGCTGTTGCATAAATGATGAAATCAATTGTATCAACCCCTCCCCCAAATACCTCCTTAAACTACCTCCTAGGTCTCAGTAGGGGGGAGGGCCACCTTAAACAGGGGGTACCGTAAAGGGTAGAACAGCCTTAAATAGAGGTTTCTGTCTCTGGACGGCCACCTCTACTTCAGAGGTGAAGAATCTGTACCTTCTCTGACCGTCGGGTCTCCTGAGAGGACAGATTTTGGTTTCTCCAGATCTCACAAAGGAAACCTGGTGTTTACTGTAAGTGATGCATAAAGGCTCATTTTCTGGGTGCAAAAAAATTACAGCTGAGGGTTATTATGGAGCTCTTTTCGGATTTATTGTCGAATATTTCAGAGAAGCTGCACAGCTATTGTAATAACTGCAGTCTGCCACCAGGTGGTGACTCTACCTCCATCAGTGACAGTCTAAGGCCTCTTAGCATGGCTTCTGGGATAGTTACTATATGAATCTTAAGGGTACATTGCCAGGGCCACGTGTGCATCATTAACTAGCTATAAACCTGCCCTTAGCCACAGTGCTACGTGCTACCCTAGCTGGGCATCGGTCAGGCAGAACCTCGGCAGTAAACGCTGCCTGGGGAGGCCGACATTCAGCTCCCCAGGGGTGCCAGCAGTCTGAACCCACACTGTCCCGCTGTCTTCTGTGTCTCCATCCTGTCCTGGGGGCACCGCTGTGTTGCATGTTGTGGTCACTTGTGAACGTGACTCATATTCTAGGGTTTTATGAAATACATAGAAAGTGTCTTTTCAGAATCTGCATCCAAACTTAAGAATGACATATTTCTCCCATAATTACAATGTTTTTTTTTACACTCCACTAGGGGGCAGCATTGTCTAAACAGAGTGACTGGTCAATCTCAGCAACCTAGTGATAAACTAGTCCGGAGGTAGTTTACTACAGTTGAATATGTAACATAGGAATGTAATTTGTAAACTCCAGCCCTTAGCCCCCCCCTCGGTGTAGTGCCACCTGGTCCCGACACGCCTAGTGTGTAATTTAGTGTGAGTGTGTGTGGGGTTCGGAACTGGGAAAAGCTTGAGTCATGTCTGAACATTGAGACGTGTATTTTGTGGGATGCGGCAGTAACGGTGACATAGATATTACTAACAGTAATAACGGTCCCTTGGTTGCTGACAGAGCAGCCTGAGTCCTGCCCTGTTCTGACTCGCACCCCCGCTGGTCCCTGCAAAGTCTTCGGCTGGCATCATGGTGCCCCTGCTGTTTGCTTGTCTGTGAATCCGCCACCGCGCGATCTGGGTCCTGGCAGCAGGGGGCGCCTACTTTGGCATCACGGTTTGTTCTTCGAAGCCCTGTGAAGCGAGGCAGCAGATTAAGGATCGCGGCGTCACCGCAGCGTTAGCGAGAGCCGCTCTGTGCCTCGCTACCGCTGGGCGGCGTCGCGCCATGATGGCACAGGGAGTGAAATCTCATTGGTGTCTTCTCTGGTGTATCGTGTTTGCATATCTGTGTATTCCCAAAAGTAGCTGGTACATTTCAGCATGAAAAACTGTGTCTGGGGGGAAAATGCCACAGAGTTCAAGAAGCTGACACACCGGAACGAAGCAGTTAGCTAACGCCTACCTGGCATCCCTGATGAAGCTCTTTGGAGGTCCAGGAAGCCCAACCGAGGCAGAGCAAAGAGGGACCTTAGCTGGATAACAGTCAGTCAGGAAGTGTCGCTGTACCGATAGCCATCATCTGTCTGGCCTGCCTGCCTGACGCACTCTCTGACGCAACGTGTATCTCAGGAGGACGCAGCTGTACAGTCACATCAGAGTGACCTGGGCGCGATGGTTATAGCTCAGCCTGATAGTCTGCCATTGACATCAGCAGGGATTGAAGATTTTGCTGACTGACCTCTGGACTTTGATGGACCTACCAGCGGTCATTGGTGCACCTGCGTGTGGCCCTTGTGCTACGAACAAACACCATTTGCAGGAGACTTCTTGGGTTTCAGAAATCGAAATTGCGAGGTGTGAACCGGGCCGGATACTCGTGCCCGATGAAGCGGATGCACGGAGTGGACTGCAAGGAGCTTCCTATAGGAGGAGCCCAGAGATCGTATCGATGGATGGCTCAAGCCCACTAATGGGGGTCCCTGTCAGGAGTCCGGTTTCACCCAGACCTCTTAATTTTATTCTCAAGGCAGCTCTGAGCCCCGAGGCATGGTATTAACCGCCTGTCAGAAAACTCTGTGGGCTCAGAAACAGAGCTTTTAATCGGGGCAAATTAACTGAGCAGCTGATTCGCCCCTGGGGTCTTTTTCCCATAATGCGCGTCTCAGTTTCTGTAAGGTGTGCCCTTTGAGCTAAGGTAGAGAGTATTAGCAGGGGAGTGCAGGCACACGTTGGTCCATAGTAGAACCAAGTGGTGTCTAATTTGAAAAAGGGGTTGAGGAGAGTATGTGGGGGGAGCTGGACTTTATCACAAAGTAGCTGGGGGGAGTCAGCTCTGAATAATTTCTGACCCACCATGACAGAAACCGCGAGTCTGCAGGAGTTACTTCATGACCCTGAGTCTCATTATGTTGCCTGCTAGTGTCAGTGTCATGGGAGACCTGTGACTCATCCACTCAGCATGTTCCGTGTGAGTCATGTGACTCCTCACTTATATGTATAGAGCAGGTCTGCTTTGCTTTTGGGTGTCCAGGTGTGAATACCGTGTGACTAGAGCTGCAAAGCACAGAAAACACACAACTTAAATGTTATATATGTCATGATGTCTACAGTACAAAGGCTTTTAGGGCTGTTTTTGCAGCTAACATCAAGTGTAATAAAGGTCTCATTTGGTTTTGTTCCTCTAATAATATATCATTCTAAAGCAGTTTCAGTGACAGTTTATTGTGTTATAAATGCAATTGTTCCCCAAGATCTGGCAGATAGGCCTCTGAGTGTGTAAGGAGGCCTTCTGTGCTCACGTTTGACTGTCACATCTGTGCCTCGGGAAACTTAGCATTCGCTTTGTACTGTGTCCTGGGCTGTTTCCTGCATTGGATTTAGGTTTATTTTGGTTTATAGTCCTTTTTCCTGTGATTGAATTATTGTCTCTTACCAGCGCCTCTGTGCAGACCAGTGGTGAGTGTCAGAGCGAGGCCCAGTGTAGATGGTGTGAGGGCCAACGTGGATGGTGCGAGGCTGGCGGCTAAAGCCGTCAGAGCGAGCTTCACGGGCTTCGGACTGCGCGGTGGCAGACTTCGCCTCGCAGATGTTCCTCAGTGTCCGGCTGAAAAGGTTCACGCTGTGGTGAGAAAGCTGCGAGTGACAAACACACTCCCCGTCACCCCAGTAATGGCAGGAGCCTTCCACAGGGTGGCGCTACTGTCCTGCTTCAGCTTCTGTCCGTGCATCCATCCATCTGACCATTGTCAATAACCTTTTATCGGATTTGAGTTGCAGTGACCCCTGGCAAGAAGGGCATGAAGTACACTCTGTACGGGATGCCAGCCCTCAGTGCCTGGGTGAGGGCAGTGTGTGTCATGGCAGCTGGAATCCTTTATTTACGTCTCTTTTCACACTTTGTGTTCCAGCTGGAAGGAGTCGTGCTCCGCAGGGACCTTGTCTGAAAGATCATTTAGTCACATGAGTGATTTCAGCCGCTACCATCAGCTGGTTGCCACGACCGAGTCGCCGTGCAGCAGCAGAGATGGACCCCTGTGGTCGAACGCACTCGCCCTATTAGACGCGTCCTGCTCCTGCTCCGATAACGAGTGCAGAATGAAGACAGCGGGGTACAGAGGATGCTCGCTGAGCACGTTCCACCGTTTGATTTCCTCTTCAAGTCCATCTGTGCCCAAGGGCGACAGCAGCTCAGCTATTACCGTAAAAGTAAGCTGTAGTTTGCCTGTGGTGTCACCCGGGGGCGCCATTGAGAACAATTGATAGGACACCTGAGTGTCAGGCGTGCTGCTTTAACATTCTCTGATGGTCTCGTGAGGCCGTTAGCAGATCATCGAGGTGGCGGGGCCCTACTGACCCACAAACTCACCGTTTCAAATGACAGCTTGGAAGGCAGCTGGATGTTTTAGGATGGATTCAAAGCCCAATTTCGAGAACAACCAGCGATTCCAGTTCTGACCACAAGGGGTTAATTCCTCCTCGGTATGAAAGAAAACTCTGGATAATTACAACGGAAAAACAAAGAGGACAGGATGACTAAGGGCTCTATCCATCTGTCTTGTTTGATTCGCTTCAGTTTCAAACCTCAAGGCTAAAGGTTTTCCTAAAGACACATAAGCCCTTTGTTTTTCATCGTTAGTTAAAATGATTTGCTCGTTAGTAGATGAACTCCATTCTTAATCATCTGACTTGGTGCATTTCTGATTCCATAAGGAAACATAAGGACAGTCAATGCCCATTTTTGTAGTCTGTCCTGGTTTGGCACATGGGTCCTCCCTCACATTCCCATCTGAGCTGTGTGTGGAATATTCCCCCCCCCTCCCGTGCCCCCACAGTACAAAGGCCACTGGCCTGTGTGTATGCAGGCACATTCTCCTCACCGAAGAGCCCAGAGCTCCTTGAATGATTGGGATTTCTTACTCTGAAGTTATTTCCTCACTCGCCTCCTCTGTCACCAATCCTTTCCCGCTGAGGGACCAATCGCTTCCCACTGCAGACCTCTTAGTGGTGTGTGTGGCACGTCCTGGCAGCCGGCCCCACCCCCTGCGTCAGCCTGTTACGTTTTTAGTTGGGGAGGGCTGTCGTGAGGCCGCCTGCAGGGATCCTCTGTTAATGCACCACCGGGCAGGGGCTGCGGCTAAACATAGCCAGTCAGTTGGCTGACACCTTCTTCTGGCCCAGTGACAGACACGATCGATGCACTTGGAGCAAAACACGACGGAAATGCACTCCAGAAGCTCTCAGGGATCTTGGGGGCCCATTAGCGGCGGAGTTTGCGAACATCGAGGGAATTTAATGAAGTTTCACGTAGTACCCGTCTCAGCATGGATGCCACAGGGCACTAGGTGTCCTAACGTGTTAATTAACATGGTCATTAGATAATAAGATATTAAATAATGACCAGTGCTGAGACATCCTCAGGATGGTTTTGGGGACAGTCTGTAGCTTCCTAGATTATGGGAACGTGGATCCTGTGTCTTCTGTGTCCCCACCCCTCCCCAGAGCATTAGACCTGCTTCTTATCATGCAGAGAAGAGGTCAGACTCCCGCAAGACAGGCTATGCATTTTAAACCTGCTGCTGAAATTGGCACTCCTAAATCAGAGGATCTCAGACTTTTTCCACCGCATACCACCTCGGAAAATATCAGTCTGTCTGCATACCAATAGCAAATGGGGGGAGGGGGGGTCACCTGGCGATGGTAAAAATTGTCGAAGGTGGGGGTGCACCCATACCCTCTAGCAGCATTACAGCCGATAATCGAATGTGCGGTTCCCTTTGCCTGCCGCTAGGCGGGTCCATGTGTACCACCAGGAGTGCACTTGCTGTCAGAATCACTATCCATAGACAACGCCTGAGCAGAGATTAAACCAGCCGGCGCGTTTCTCTGCGGGGCTTAGGAATGTCATTCTGACTGGATGTGAGGCCTTCTTCGGTTTCTTGGCCGCCTTCCTGACCCACATGGGTGGGATTTTTACAGAGATCCAGGTAGCCTACAGGTTCACACACAGGTCAGGACCATGAAGGTAGACGTGCGCATGCAAAGGTAGTCAGGGAAAGGAATCTGGAGCTCAGAGCTCACCACTGAACCTGACCTGGTGCGACGCGCACTGAGGGCTCACAACCTTCTGGGGAGCCTCAGCACTGAAGCCCCCAGACGGTTTTCATTCCCTGCTCAGCTGCTGAGACAGACTGGGGGCCTCCCTTTTGTGAACTGCTGCTGTCCGACTATTGCCTGGTAGGAAAAAGAGGGGCCGTGTTTCACCAGTACCAGTCTCCCTGCATCGGCTTCTGGTAGAGTTTAGGATCCAGTTTAAGATTTTATTGCTGAGTTTGAGTGTGGTGGCACAATGGTGCACTAACCCTAATCCTAACCCTCACACCATTAGGACCAGGGTTTGAGTCTTTGGGTGCTCTGGTTTCCCCCCAATGCATGCTGAGGTTAATTGGAATTACCAAATTGCCTGTAGGAGTAAATGGAGTGTGAGTGACTGGTGTGCGTGAGTGACTGGTGTGTGCGTGAGTGACTGGTGTGTGCGTGAGTGACTGGTGTGAGTGAGTGACTGGTGTGTGCGTGAGTGACTGGTGTGCGTGAGTGACTGGTGTGAGTGAGTGACTGGTGTGCGTGAGTGACTGGTGTGAGTGAGTGAC
>JAABNX020000008.1:4352663-4365715 GCA_015163995.2 Mormyrus lacerda
TACGTGTTTGTGTTTGTGTGTGTGTGTGTGTGTGTGTGTGTGAGATAGAGAGAGAGAGAGAGAGAGAGAGAGAGAGACCTTCTAACAGCTTATCAGTTCTTAGTTTTCCAAGCTGTTCCAGCTAATGTTGTGTAATGCCAAGCAGCTGTGCCTTCAGACCACATCGATACTCGCTGGCCTGCATTATAGGGTCCACCCTGTCATGCTAATCCACATGGGAAGGCCTTGAACCCAATCCCAGTCGCATCATTAAAAACATCAGTATTATTAAAGGGGTGGGGGTTTGTCTGTTTGCACAAGATTGAGAGGTTTGGGCTCAGATTGTGATCCTCATGCTCGGTATGTGGGAGTGCTGGATGTACGATGATATCATAATACAAATTGTGTTTCTGTAGCAGTTAGTGACCCTGGGCGGGTGAGTGGGAGGGAACAGGGGCTCCCTCCCCGGTCAGCAGGGGCCACGGGCCACCAAGAAGCACTTGGCTGTTGGAACCCTGACAGAAATCGTAATAGAACATTATGGTCTTGTTTTCTTGTTCGGACTGCTGATGGCGCTCCTGCTCGTTTGGAGCGTAACCTGAGCGCACAGATGGTAAACAGAGTGTGTTTGTGTTGTATAACTCTGTCCTTCCGCTGAATCTGGAAAGGAATCCACCTCCCACACTTCATTTCCCTTTACGTTCAGCAAAACTGCCGACTTTCAGAAGCAAATCACTATAGTCGTCTGATGTTTCACCATTGAGTGCCTGGGAAGTGTTTCAGCGTGCAATCACTGAGAAGACCAGCAGCTGCAAGGCCTTTGTGAGGCGAGCTGGAGTCTCCACTGGATTCAGCACTGGATTCAGTGCTGACAGCCTCGATGGGGGAGGCACTGGAACTCTGTCCACATGGAAGGTCCAGCAATGCTTTTTGTGAAGGTCACTGGGGAACAGTCAGTCTACTTTGCTGCTTACAAACAACGTTACGATCCAACTACGCGAAGCAGCTGGAGTCATAAACAATAGGTCAGGTGTATTGCACAGAAAATACACGCACGGTTACAAACAAGAGGACAAGAGCAAGGAAAACCCAAAAGTAAATTGAATGCAAAAAGAGGAAGTAGAATGCGACAGCAAGAAACAGAAGGCAACAGCAGGAAATGGAACACAACAGGAGGATATGAAACTCAACAGGAGGAAACAAAGAAACGGTGCAACAAGAGGAAACAGATCACAAAAACAGTAAATGGAATGCAACAGCAGGAAATGGAGAAATAGAATGGAAGAAGATAGAGAAGAACGCAACACCAGGAAACGAAACTCAAGAGGAGGAAAAGAACACAACAATGGGAAACAGAGAGAGGAAGCGGCAAGAGGAAGCGGAACACGATAGGAAGCAGAGTGACACTAAATAATTGTGACACCAGGGAAATGCTCCTTTGGATATGTCCTTGCAATGTGCTGGACATTGGACCTAGAGGGACACAGATTTGTAACCTGGGGGAGGGAGGGTCTATTGCACCTGTAATCAAGGTTCCTAGATTGAATTTCTCCAGGTAAAATATTGTGGTGCCTTAATTGGATTAAATTGTAAGTCCCTGTGGATGCTAACCCCAGCTCAGCACATGAATCATGTTCATAATACTCTTCTCCTGGGGGCACGTGGAGGATTTTGTCGATACTTTTTGTTGAGCTTGGCAGTTGGCGTGTCCTCACCCGCCTGCCAGCCCCGCTGTGACTGCTCTGTTCAGTCATGCTCCTGTTTAACATTGGACAGGTACCACGGTGTGAGTCGGGCAGAGCACGCGATGCTCCACTGGTGATTCCTTTATTTCCTTGCCTCTTCTCTAACTGTAGTGCAAATTTAACTTAATCACGATGCCTCTGAAAAGCTGCCTGTACCTTACAGTTTGTAATGAGTGCTAATTAAGGAAGCTGCTGGGTAAAGGAATACATTTTAGTGAAAGTTATCCCTCAAGAGCGGATGTGTTTTATCACTCTCAATGACAGCATCACACACCTCCAGCAAGTGCCTCTGGCCACACAGAATGTTCTAGACTGGCAGCAGAAAGATGGAGAGTAGCTACCTAACTATTATTCTAGGGCATGATGACTGCCCCACTCAGAAGGAGCGTGACAGACCATATGAGACAGTTTTGATATTTATCTTTGTGTGTGTGTGTGTGGATTATGTTTATATTAAATTGTGGGGACCAAATATCCCCCACAGTGAAATAAAAACCAGTTATTATGATGTTCATATTTTGTTTGGTAACTTATGGTTAAGGTTAGGGCTGGGTAGCGGTTTAGGTCATTGTGTTGGGATTAGAGTTTTTCCCCGTAGAAAGATATAATTACAAACCTGTGTGTGTGTATGTGTGTGTGTATATATATGGAAGTGGGGGCCCCACACCCTGTGATGAAGGCTACACCCCCTTGAGAGCCCCGAGAGGTCCTCCAAGGTGCACGTGGGTCGTTCTGGGGTCCGGGAGAGCCCAGTTTCAGCTGGTGCTGTGGGGGGGCTGGAGCTCCCGCCAGCTGGAAACTGGAGGCGAGCGCAAGACACGGTCCAAAGAAATAGATGCAAAAATGGTGATTGCAGCTTTTGGAAATGCAGATTACTGAGCGGCTCTACATTTGGAATCTCAAGGGGGGGGGGGGTCATTCAGGGCTTTTTAGCTTTAAAAAAGTTGGGTTCTGGTGTGAGCCAGCCGATGGGGGGTGGGTTTCCCTGACTCGCGTCGTGTGGTGATTGATCGCCAGGCCGATACCCGGAGGCCCCTTAAATGATGAGAGGCAGTCAGGCCTGATGAGGCTGCATAAGCGGGTGTTCAGGGTCGGCCAGCCAGGGCCGTGGAATCCGTCCTGGGCTGCGGCGTCCCGCTCTGTTTCCATCTGAATCGCCTGGCGCATTTTTAATGACACAAGTTCTTCTTTCTTCTGACCCCTGCTGCCTTTTGCAAGTCATTTTAAAAACGGCGTCACAGAGTGACTGTTTCATTGATTTTTTTATTGATCATTAAGAAAGCCTCCCCAGCAGGTCGAGGCCGTCATTATTAAATGCCACTGAAATGTGAGCGTATCTGATCTGATCGGGCTTGCAGGTCTGGTGGATGCTGTGCTGCTAAATGTCTCTGGCAAAGAGCTTGGTGCAGTTTGCTCAAGACGATGACAAACGGCAGCGCGGCGCAGACACGCCCACGGCGCGCCGACTCTCTCACACTGACCCCGTCAGCGATCACCCAGGAAGCATGCTTGCGGTGTGTAGAGCGCTATTTGTGTGCAGATCCGGGACACACCCCCAGCACCGTAAAGGTCAGCCATTTCCCAAGTGCCTACAATGAATGGAGTGAGTGAGGCTGGCCCTGGGGGTGTGCGGGTCTGGTCACCGTGTGTAAAGCACGGCTGTGATTCACACCCAGCGTCTGTGGGAGGAGGAACTGAGGGGAGATGCGGGATTCCGGGTTTCCGTCTTGTCCCCGTTTGGCCAGCAGAGGTCACTGCTCATCCCGTAATCACCTTTTACCCAGCCCTCATGTCTTGCCCCTTCACACCTGTCTCTCCTCTGCCAATCATGTTCCTTGTATATATCTGCCTGTCCTCCCTGAGTTTCTCAGCTTGGTCATTGTCATTCATGTATAGTCCTGTTCCTGTCTGCCCCAAAACTGCTACATTTGCTTCGTATCTTGCCTGATGCTCATGGCAGCGGGCTGGTCGAGGCTGAGACATGCTTAGCGAGACGGGATCGGCACATGTGTTATCAGGCGTTGGTGTGTTTTTAAAACCTTAATGATTTGAAGCTGATCAATCCATCCAGGTCTGTTCGCCTGCTCTGTCCCCTGTTTGTAAATGGGAGAGAGTAAGTCTCCTGGAATCACTCTGAGAGAGCGTCTTTCTTGTGGGAGGTGAACCCTTGTATGTGCGTGAGATGGGTTTAACCCGCTCGCTTCTTAGGTCTGGCAGGGCTTTACCTTCTAATTAGATGGTGGAGCATGGAAGCAATCAGCCTGTTTCAGCTCAGCTGTGAAGAAAAACGGCTCTGATTAAGATCTGCTGGACATGAAACCTGAGAATGCAGATGGGAGTTTGGGATTCGTTTTCCCCGGACAGTTATTCTGAGATAATCTTTGGTTTGAGAATGCTTTTGGGGATGGGGGCGACCTCGCACCCTGACCTACTTCTTCCTCCTGAATCGGGTGTTACCTGTGCTAATGAAACCCACACCTGTGCCACACACTTGGGAGTGAGGTTTGGCCCTTGCGTGGGTGGGAGAATGTTGTCCAGAGTCTCACGGCTTATTATCACCTTTCTGTCCGCCTGTAAGTAACACCATCCCCATACGCTCCAGCCAGAGAGTACAAGCGATTCCGATTCTGACATCCTGTAAAGTGTTATGTATCGATAAAAGGCGGAGTCCCTGATTTCTTGTGTCGGTCCATCTGTCCGAATAGAGGCAGAATCCTAAGCAGAAAGGCAAATATTTCACCAAAAACGCCCCCAAAAGGCGTTTTTTTTTCCCAAATGATGGATTTTTTTTAAATGTGACTTGTCATATCCTGTTTTTCACGGCAGGCTTTTCTTTTCAAAGTGGCACCGTGAGTGAACAATCTGGTTATTAAACATAATAAGAATATAATTTCCTTTGTGCGAGGGGCTGCGGCTCTGCACAGCTAATCTCCTGAGGTACCTACCTGTTTGGGGATTTGGGTGTGGTGGGTAATATTTCGCCTCCAGTGAAACGCAAACGCGTCACGCAACGGGGGCAGTCGGTACATTCAGGTTGTTCATGTAAAGGTTTCATTTTTTTTCTCATTAACAGAAAAATTTGCTTACAAGTGAAGCTTTTAGGCTTAAAGACTATAAAACCTCCTACACTTGGATTAATCAGTCCTGCCTGCAGGTTTTTTTTATTTTATTTTTTTTAAATCATCTGCAACACTTTTCAATCTAGTCTGCGTGTGTATGAGCCTGTATTTCACAAATCAAAGTGCATTAAGAGACGTGCTGGATTGATATCCACTGTTATATACGGGAAACCGTTGTAAAAGCCAGCAGTAATACTTGCCTGATGTCTATCGTTTAATATTTTAACTGCATTAAAATAATCGTTTGCAGAATAGATGTAAGAGCTAAATTAACTGTTTCAGAGAATTGAGTTTGAAGTCCATTTGTTTGCATTTGTTGGGGGTTTAGACACATATGCTTGTCATTCCTCCTCATTGGAGGGAGGTGCGGGGGTGGGGGGGGTGTGGTCTCTGCCTGCCCCGCCCTCTGGGTGTCGTCCATTTTGGAGATAGAGGCTGGCATCTGCCTGTCTCTCCCTGATTGCCCCACTCATGATTTGTTAACCTAAAGGAATCTGAGGAGTGTCAGTCTGCGGAGCACATGGAGAACAGACTCCTGAGAAGCGTGCTGCACCCCGCTGGGAGTCTCCAGAGCGGCCGGGAGCCCTGCTTCTGACTCCCTGCACGTCAGCGAGCTCTTAGCTGTTAGTCAGGCAGCTCTCCTGCTCATGTTCCGTTTCTGATATTCCAGTTTCAATAACCGTCAGATAGAATCTAGGAGGAAAGAAAACAAGATGTTCAGAAGAAACGGGGCTGCTTGCAACAGCAGTAAGGTGGCAGTGACCATCTTGACTTCCTTCGTGTGTCCGGCACATGATTTGATGATTTGTCAGTCTGGTCTGTCACCTTCCAGGCCGTCTGGGTGTGAGACAGAGCGGTCCTCAGAACGTTTGTGCTTTGGTCATGCTTTATATTGCCCCCTACAGGCCCCCTCTGACCCCGCTGATAGTAAGCGATGGGAAGATAAATGTGTTTTTCATTCACCAATGACCATTAGAGCTCTCCAGTTGACTAAGGCAGTGATTTAACCACTGCGATCCTAAAGGATCAGGGTGATGAGGTATGTTTAAGTAACACTAGTCAGACGCAGGTCCATCATGGCATTCGGCCAAAGTTTGAGGCTCCTCTGTGTTTCCATAGGCTGTGTGTCAGCAGCCCAGCGTGTGTGAGGTCACAGGGCCACGGCTGAATCAGCAGCTGAACAGAGCGAGTGATGCGGCGAATCCGTGACGAGCAGCTGCGGGCTGGGTCCCGCTCCGATCGTGCCGCTGAGGCGTACACGGCCGGCATCTAGCGAGCCGCGCTGCCACTGAGAAGCTCCGCAGCGACGTCCACGCAGATATGCTCGTCTGCCCTACTTGACTCGTTCACGATGCCCGGAACGCCGCCAGCTGCATTATTTGATACGCTTGGCGAAAGCGGAAAGAGGGAGCAGATGCTGCGTGTCTGAAAGCGGTTAAAATAATAGCACCCTGGCAGCCCCATGCGCAGCGGTCTTTTGGAGCGCTTCGTGAAGGACAGTGCCGGCTGCCCGCTAAGCTCACATCCCAATCTGGAAGTTTCTCTGCCGTGTGATTAACTGCGAGCCTCGTCTACCAGCTCCCTGATTTTCCACACCTCATCCCCACAGATTGGGAGCCCAGACGTTTGCCATACCATCCTTTCAGCCCGATGTGCCGTCTGTGACCATTTAATTGGATCCAGGCCCTGGCCGCAAGACACGCCGTGATCTGGGAAACAAAAATGCTTACGGGGCAGTTAAAGCGCATTACAGGCCGCATTACTGTCTGCCTGCTCCGGGGAGTAGAGATCCTGACCCTCAGCGCAGGCTGCATGCGGCAGGATGCTTTGGTATGCTTTAAATATGTCCTGCCAGGTGCTAAGCTAGGGCCGCTTCTGGGCTCGGCTCTGAGTGAACCGTGCGAGTCTGTTTCCAGTGAGAGGAGGTCACTCCTGTGGAACGATGAACGTTCGAATCGCATTCGTGTCACAGAAACTCCGCCCCTCGGACCAGCACTGCGGCCTAGTTCTGTTACTTCAACTGTATTTTCTGTCCAATTAGCATCACAGTTCATGTTTAGACGTGACTTTTAACATAAAAGGCTGGTGGAAGAACAGTCAAGGTGCCTTTTTAATTTTTTACCTCTTGGCTCATTCTACGGGGAAAACTTGAGTGTTTCATCTGAACTGAGCTGCCTGGAAGACAAGGGGTTTGGTCCACTTCAGACACAGATGGAGAGCTTTAGGGTTGAATACTTTTAGACAGCATGAGTATGTTCTGAAGATCTGAAGGATAGTGGTGAAAACGCGAGTGTTTGCTGTTTAAAAACAGTAAGGGCACCTCTTTGGTGATCTTAGTCCATTTTCCTGCTCCTGTTCTTTTTTAAATGCAGCTGTTTACTGGAGGCCGTGGGAATGAGACTTTTGCAAATGACAGCTTTCAGTTACGATGAAGCCTTAACTGCCAACAGCCCTGGGCAACGTAATCAGTGATTTCAAGGTTTTAAGTATGAATGACTTTACTGTCTCCTGTCTCCAGGTGCCAGAGCCACACTGAGGCCTACCTGAGGAGTCCAGATCCGCGTGGAGGTTCAGAAAGGGTTCTGGCCTGAACCCAGCAGCCGAGTGTCACCAGGGAGAGGTCCGACTTCCTTGCAAAGCAGAAAGCAGATCCACGATGTGAGGAAGAGCAAGCGTGTGAGCAGAGAGTGAGGAACACAAAGGAGCTACTGAGGGAGAACAGGGCCGCGCTACTGCCGCTCCGGAAGCTTCTGAAGGAGCCGCGCGGTCAGCCGGAATGGGGTGTTTCTGCATGCTGCTGGCCGTTACGCTCTTGGTGACGGACATTTGTCCGGTGACCGTAGCGGACAGTGATGTTACTCCACGCTTAAGCTTCCCATACAGTAAGTAAAACCATCTTTCTCACATTCTCTCTCGTGTCCTCCATCTTGTAAGTAATATATTTACACATATATAAGTCAATGACTGAATGAGTTACATTTATATGGTGCTTTTCAAGACACCCAAAGCGCTTTACGGAACCAATGGGGAGCCAGTTCAACCACACCCACTGTGTAGCCCCCGCCTGGATGATGCGACGCAGCCGTTCTACACCAGTACGCTCACCACCCAGTAGCTATGGTGGTGAATGGGCAGAGAATTCACCAATTAGATATAGGGGATTTTTAGGAGGCCAGACCTGATAGGGCCACAGTGGGCAATTTTAGCCAGAACATCAGGGTACCGCCCCTACTCTCTTACAAAAGATGCCCTGGGACCTTCCATGACCTCAGAGAGTCAGGACCTCGGTTTTATGTCTTAACCATTTTTACAGCACGGTGTCCACGTCACTACAATGGGGCACTGGGACCCACACAGACCACAGGATGGGCCAATCTGTTAGCCACGCCAACACCTCTTCATCCAATAGGAAGCACAGAAGAAGGCGTTCTGTCTCGGTCTGAGGCTTTCATGCTGGGAATGCTGGGATTAGTGTTCATTGAGCAGTGGAGTCCTTTACTCAATGTGGCCAGTGTTTGGTGGGAAACCTACATTCACAATAGCAAAGAGACCAGCTTGAGCACTGTACTCTCAAGAACTTAGACATGCATTCAAAGGTTTAATTTAAACTGAAGGAGAAACAGTAATTATTTTGGCATAAATACATCTTCTGCAAAGGGTCGAGGGTTTCGTTTGAGAGCTCTTGGTACTTTATGGGTCACAAGCAGCTGAGATCCACAGTGAGAATGCACAGGGTGTTACCCGATTATTACCCTGTGAAGAATGACGGGCCTCGCACATGCATGCTAACCCATTAGCATGTTTACATTGATCCCCGGGGTTTGCCTACTAGGCAGACACAATGCTCTGCAGAGCCGATTATCCTGTGGATTATTTTGGGAAAAGTCTTGTTGACCTTGGTCTGACATCATCATCGAGGATTATGGGGAAGGCCTCGGCCCCCCTTTTTGTCACGATGACCTTGATTACAGCCTTTGCTCTTTTCGAGTGTCACTGTGAGCAGACGTGACAGCTGTGCTGGCTGACTGAGTGGGCGAGGGGTGTGGCCTGAAAGGGGAAGCGGGAATGATCAGATACACTGTTACGGGTCAAGGCAGGGCGAGCGGTTTGCTGAGCAGCTCCAGCTATAGATACCACCGAGGCCTACATTCATCCTTTCAGACATTCCCGACCTGTGGTACAGCCTGCAAGAGCAATGAAAATTTTGAGTTTTCACTAGTTATGTTTTAAGCATCCATTCAGAGGGGAGGTTGCTTTTTTTCCCAAACAGACAGGAGTCTTTTAGCTTTTCTTAGCAGATGTTGAGAACAAGCTTGTTAAAATGGGGAAAACGGTAGGTTTCTTCAGGTAAAGAAATGAGCTTGTCAGCTATACAGCAGTTTAGACAATTCCTCTCCCTGTTCTATCCTGGTCCTTCTCTGGATGCCATTCCGATCCCTCTCTGGGTGCCCTCCTGGTTCCTCTTTGAATGCCCCTCCTGGTGCCTCTCTGGATGCCCCTCCTGGTCCATCCATCCATCTATCCATCTATCCATCCATCCATCCATCCATCCCACAGGTTTATGGTGGATCTATTATTTGTCATTTAGTGTGATAAAAAGTGTTGAAGTCCAAGCTATACACCCAGCACTTTCTCATCCCCTAATACGGTGCTTCTCCCTTTGCAGACTCAGAGGAGAGGGCCGCCAAACGCTTCTCCGCCCCTGGGGTCTTCAATTACACGTCGGTTCTTCTGAGTCAGGAGGATGGCATGCTGTATGTGGGAGCCAGGGAGCTTCTGTTTGCCCTCAATCTCTCCAACATCAGTCGGCCAGAGCTGCACAGGAACGTGAGTGTCTGCTGGCAGCCCCCCCACCCTCACAAGTCACTGGCAGCGGCGCTCTTACAGCTGGGGGGGGCGGGGAGGGGGTGGTATTCATTAAAATTGGCCAATGCCAAAGTTTTGTTTGATGGCAGTTGTGAGCTTTGTTGGGGTGGGGTTCTGAATTATTAAATGAATTACATTACAGGAATGCAAGAAAGGTGCCACCCTGGGTTTGCATGTGATGTGGGAACCTTCCTGCACATTTCGCTGGTTTGAGCCCGGGCACTGGCTGGTGAACTGCTGTGTTCTTCTTATTAAAGCTCTTCTTCTGTATGCAGCTGACATGGAGGACCCCTCAGAAAAGAAGAGAGGAATGCAGCTTCAAAGGCAAAGATCTGCAGGTTAGAGATATGCAGTGATGTGGAACAACACTATTCTGGTGTAAAAATCAGTGTCATTTTGGTATAAAGATCAGTGTCGTTCTGGTGTAATGATCCATGTCAGACCAGTGTCAACATCAATATTAGGCCAGTGTAAAGATCAGTGTCAGACCAGTGTCAGTGTGGTGTAAAGATCAACGTCAGACCAATGTAAAAATTAGCACTGCCTTGGTATAAAAACCAGGTATTTACTGTTTTTTTAATAGAATAGTTGTAGAATAGAATAGTACAGTGATAATTTATTTATCCTTTTGGGAAATTGTCATTTTGCCTACTCCATCTCGCTCTCCATGAAACGCATAGACACATGCAGGTGACAGGAAGCTTGGGGGTCACAGCAGAAGGTCAGCCAGTAAGCAGCATCCCTGGGGCATGTGGGGGTTAAGGGCCTTTTTTGGGAGCCCGATAGTTACATCACTGTGCTGGCCCTGGGATTCAAACTGGCAGCTTTCCTATTATGAGTACAGAATCTTTCCTTGTCAGCCATACACCCCCCCCCCCCAAACATACAGTGGTGATGTTGTGCTTGTTTCGAACTCTTCTACCTTCGTTCTGTGGCAGTGTGTCCAGACCCATCCTGGGCTGTACTAAATCAAGTCCTCAGTGTTTGTGTAGAGTAGGGAAGAAGTGATGTGATCACAACATATGATGAGACAAACCCTTTGTAATGTTAACTTCCTGTTTTCTTGTTCCTTTTTCTTTCTATCTGATCCAGACCGACTGCTTCAATTACATAAAAATCTTACTGAGGTTCAACAGCACCCATCTGTATATGTGTGGAACGTACGCCTTCAGCCCGCTCTGTGTGTACATCGTAAGTGCGCTTTACATATTTCATGTGTAAGTGATCACGTGGCTAATGAGCAGCTGATCTGCATCCATCCATCTATCCACGCTACTATAATTATCATGGTCTAGCAGGGATTCAATGACTTAAAAAACCGGGATGGATTCTGAACCCATATCGCCCCCTATAAGTCTGGAGTGGTACTGCAAGCTCAGTACCTAGCCCAATAGCCCGTAGTTTCCACATCTTTAAGTCACATTCTCTCCATAGAATTTTACCAGGGCCCTAATATTCAGTCCTGACATTCTGCTTGTGAAATAATGGAAATGGTCCCCTGTTACTAAACCTAACCTTATCGCTAACCCTACCTCTAATCTTAAATTTATCACTCATCTACCTTGAAATCTCCCAGTGGAGGCAAGGTCATGCACTCGAGACATTCATCATGCAGCATTTTAATTAGCAGACCTGAAGTGGTTCTGATTGTCAGATTTCTAACTGCTTACGCCGCTCCACAGAACACCTCCAACTTCTCTCTGGTCATGACCAAGACTGGAGAGATAGTGACAGAGGACGGAAGGAGCCGCTGCCCCTTTAACCCCGAGTACAAATCCACGGCCATCATGGTCGGTAAGGGCTGACCCGGAAGGTTCCGGATCACGCGGCACAGCAGGCACTGGGGGAGAGCTCTGTCTCAGTCCGCCAAGCTCACATGCTCCCTGTCTGGGATTGTCCCCTCTCTCAGATGAGGAGCTGTATGCCGGCACGGTCAGCAACTTCCAGGGAAATGAACCTGTCATCTACAAGAGCCTTGGCCAGGGAACTGCCTTGAAGACGGAGAACTCCCTGAAATGGCTCCAAGGTTATTTCTCAAGTGGTGGTGGGGGGGAGAGGGGTGTGGCCAGAGGCAAATATGGACCAGTTCACAGTGCCTCGTGTGTCAAAGCAACTTTGCAGAACCAAATCCTCTCAGTGTGGCTGGTTTCTCTCCTTCATTGGTCACTATGCTAACATCCAATGCGATCTACATGGTTTAGAACATGAATGAGATGAATTTCTTCTAATCTTTGGGTTGAGAAGAAAAGAACATTATCGATCCTGGGAGGGTAGCATTACAAAGTTAAATCCCAAAATGACAGTCTCCCAACAGACAGTAACCAAAGAAATAAATGATATGACAGTATATAATACAGTGAAATTGGTAGTAAGCGTGATATTCAGTGCATTGATTTCAGTTGAAGTTTCTCCTGTAAACCCAGATATTAACTTCGAATCTGTCTCCTGCAGAGCCGGCCTTTGTGGGATCGGCTTACATCCACGAGAGCCTCCCCAAAGACAACCCTCTCGGCGATGACGATAAGATTTACTTCTTCTTTAGCGAAGCGGGGCGGGAGTTCGATTTCTTCGATAACACTGTCGTGTCACGCATCGCACGCGTGTGTAAGGTGAGAAGCTTGGGGTTCGCTAGGGGGTCACTGGGTCACGGGGCTGATTGTAAACGGGAAGCAGATGTGCATGAAGAAGCCCCGGTAAGTGTGCCAGGAGTCTATAACTGGACCTGCCTGCGACTGCGGGGCCTGCTCTGCACTAAATATGGAAATGCGGCATCACCAGATCACCCAGCAGCAAAAAGGACCCGCATTAGGGGATTTTGCTCCTTAGCTGAACATAAGCATGCCTGCAAGAAATGCCAGGCGGTCGGGTCCTGGTATTACACGTGACGTATGTGTTAGATGGTGGTTAGGGACTGACGCATGTCAGACTGGAGCAGGCAGGATGAGTCAGCTCTCAGCAGTCTGCTACCTTGGGTCCTGCATGATTGTTATGGGTCAGATGGGGAACCACATGCTCTCGGCGTGTGTGTGCACTTTTGCTGAGAGCTAAATCGTACCCAAACAGGCCCGTGAATCTGCATGGATCCGATGTATGACAGGGGGCATGAAGTCGTCTGTTTGACTGCCTGCGACATTCTGAAATGACATTACATCCTGCGCAGCCAGCCCTGAAAATTTCTCCATCTCCCATTTTTATCCATAATTCTTTCTCTTTTCGGTGCCTGTTTTTGCAGACTGTGTTGGATGGATGGATGGATAGATAGATAGATCTATCTAGATATATTGGGTAATTCTGTGAACACGGTGTTTGGGATAGAATGGGGTGCACAGAAACTTCCGGACCT
>JAABNX020000008.1:4367587-4378124 GCA_015163995.2 Mormyrus lacerda
CATCCCTGTCCCATCCCCATCACTTTGCCGTGCCCTTGTTCTGTCCCCATTGTGTCCCCGCATCCCTGTCCCATCCCTGTCACTTTCCCGAGCCCCTGTTCTGTCCCCATTGTTTCCCCACATCCCTGTCCCATCCCTGTCACTTCCCCGTGCTCCCGTCTTGTGCTCGTCATACCCCCATCCTGTCCCCCATTTTATCTCCATGCTCCCAGTTGTGTCCCAGTTCTCCCATCCTGTCCCCTGTCACATCCATATGACCCCTTTCTGTCCCCTATCCTGTCCCCTGTCATGTCCCTGTCCCCGCCATACTCTGGGGCCTCACTGTACACTTGCTGTTCCCCCTCTCAGTGTATCACCAATGCAGTACGAGCCATGAACATCTCCACCTCACTGCAAATGCCAGACAAGGTGCTGAACTTTGTGAAGGACCACTTTCTGATGGACAGTGCGGTGCGCAGTGCCCCCCTGCTGCTGAAACGCAGCGTGACATACACCCAGATCGCCGTGCACCGTGTGCGCGCCCTCAGAGGGATCTACGACATCCTCTTTGTCGGCACAGGTGCGTGACCCCGCCCACGGGTGACTCTCCCAGTCTATGCGACGGACATTCAGGTGACCTACGCTCTCTTTTGGCAGATGATGGAAAGCTGCACAAAGCTATCAACACGAACGGCAAGATGCACATCATCGAGGAGCTGGTGCTCTTCTCTGAACCTCAGCCGGTCACACACATAGAACTGGACTCTGTCAAAGTACGTGGTCAGGCCAATCCCTGGGCGGGTGTGAGGGGCAGGTTCCAGTTGCTGTTTTTTTTTACCTAACTAGATGGTGCTCTTGGCATGTGCTGAGCCCTTTTTTGAGCAGACAGCACCATCTAGTGGAGTCAAAAAATACATCAAATGGTTCATAAGTATCATTTTGCCTATCACTATTTCCTGCATTTTATTGACCCCACTAGATGGTGCTCTTGGTTTGCTTTGGGGAATGAATTGAGCCCTTTTTTAATAAAGAGCACCATCTAGTGGTGCAAGAAAAGACAGTATTTGGCCATCACTAGAATGCAGGCCCTGTTCTTCATGGTTCTCCGTGGTTCCCACCATCCTTGTAGGGCCTGCTCTACGTGTCCTCCTACTCGGGGATTCTGGAGCTCCCTGTGGCCAACTGCAGTAACTACCAGAGCTGCGGCGACTGTGTCCTTTCGCGGGACCCTTACTGTGCCTGGACGGGGAGGGAGTGTGCAGACATCAGGGGGGCCCCTCCCGACAGGTGAGCCGCGTCTCTGCACTGCACCCCCATGTGTTATTGGAGCATCAGGTACAGTTTGTGACACTGTGTTGCTACAAAGGAGGAAGCAGAGAAGCTGCCAGCATACATGGGATGTTTTACTGTTTTTGGCCTCTGGGGGGGGGGTTTGAGAGTTCACTGAAAATGTCTACCTTGGACGTGCTGATCTGTCCCTTGTCCTTCAGCCATTGGCAGCAGGACGTGGAGGCTGCAGACATGACCGCCACCTGCAAGAGGTCCCCGCTCAGCCACCACCTTGGCAGAAAGGCCACCCTGCGTAAGTGTCCCTCTGACAGATTGTCCTCTGTGCCGTGAGACACACAGAACCGGCCCGTTGGGGTTTCAGAGGGTTTCAAGCGACTGCACTGCTCTGCTCTGTCTCAGCATCTATTAGCTTATCCTCGATGATCCTAATCTAGAGTTCTGTCACACAGTGACATTTCAAAACAATATATCTCTCCTACGAGTCATTTTTTACTGACTTATTTTAAAAATGTGGATTTATGCGTGTCACCTTGCTGCATGTCAGAATTTCTTTGGCTTTCTGTACAGCGGGGATACTGGGACCAGGTGTATATTGGTACCATCCATCTGAAGGATCTGTAGTCTCACATACTTGTGGTTTCAATGAATTTAAGCTCTAGGGAGCATGTGTCCATTATACCTGGCTTGGGAATTAGCCGAGATGCGTGGTATTTTTATACAGCTCCTTTAGGATGTTTGCCCATGTGACAGAAATGACACATTGTTCCTTATTGTCTGTTATGGCAGACGTGTCTGTGTGCCAGGAGGTCGTCATTCCGGCCAACAGCTTCCGGGTGCTGCCGTGTGACGTGCGCTCCAACCTGGCAGAAAGGCGGTGGGAATATAGCGAGGGCGCCCGGCACTCTGTGTACGCCAGCCCCGACGGGGGTCTGCTGGTGGTGGCCCAGGCCGACACCGAGGAGAACTACGCCTGCTGGTCTGTGGAGGAGGGTTTCCAGCAGCTGCTGGCCAACTACTGCGTGCGGGCCGAGGCCTGGCAGGAAACCACCACCCTGATGGGTCACACCCGGACCACCCAGGTCCACAGGGACACTATCGTCCTTCCTGGAGAGGCGCGGTTCCCGTCCGTCAGCACCAAGACCTACTGGAATGAGCTGATCATTGTCTGCACTCTGCTGGCCTTTTCGTTGTTGGTCTTCTCCTTGTTGGTGGTCTACAGGAATCGCGGCCACATGAAGTCCATGCTGAAGGAGAGCGAGTGCCCCAACATACAGCAGATGAAGCCCAGGATAGTGAGTAAGCCAGTGGAGAGTTTGCCCCTCAATGGCAACCCCCTACCTGCCTCCTCCTCCGATCACAAGGGCTACCAGACCCTCAACGACAACTACTTCTGCAGCACACCAACACTGGACTCCTCCCCTGATAACAGCAAGAGCTTCTCCGAGTCGGATAGGCGGCCGCTGAACTTCAAGGAGAGTCACGTGGAGATCTCACCTACCTGCCCACGTCCACGCATACGACTGGGCTCAGAGATCAAGGATTCGATTGTGTGAGGACCCAGTTAAGGTGGTGCCCGTATGAGACGTCCAACTCAAGTGAAGCGATCAATGGAACACGTGCTCTCCAAACGGAAACGTCGAGTCAAGAAGGAAAAACGACACGATCCTCAGCGGCATCACCGGGGACGTTTCTGCTGTCTGACTTTGTCCCTCTTGAAGTCCACCCTCGTCCTGTGCTTAGGTACCTTCCTGATTGCACAGTCACTGCCTTCTTGCCTGCACATCCCCGAGAGCAATTCCCCCGACCGTCACACTTTGCCTTCGGTGTTGTGATGTCAAACGTGATGAACATCTCTCCACTCTCACCCGGAGATCTGTGAGGCTTTGTTGACATTGTCAGGCAGATGTCATAGCCACACGGTATCTCCACCCTGCACCATGTGAACCCATGGCCAATACGGTGCAGGAATCACCAGAGTGGATGAGACACCACCAGCACTTCTTGGATAAGGAGAACGGTTCTGTCTGTGCCAATAAGGCATCACCTCGCTGCTGTCTGACCAGAGAGGGACGTTTATCTGGGATATCTGGCATGCTTGCTTTTTATTGTTTTTCTTACTGGAGCATTCATAGCGAGTCAGCGGCCGCGTATTTCTCTTCTTTTCCACGGTTTGCTCTCCCGTCCCGTGACGAGCTTTACAGCGTCTCCGGCTGCGAACTCTCTTGCTTTTCATTGCTTCATCAAAACGACATCTTTTGGTTTCTCTTTAAACAGTGTTTTCCTGTTTCCGTTTTTTAGTTTAAATCCCCCTAACCTCAGACACCAGGACTTCCAGCCCTCCTACCCGCAGTAAACATTTCACTTCATAGCTTTGAAGAGGAGGTGGGGATACAGGGCATGGATTTGGGAATGTCTGTGGAATCTACGGAATCTAGAGGAGAACTGGGCCAGTTAAACCTTATAGCACAAATTCACTATGCAAGCCGACGGCGGAGGAGAGATGAGAAGGAAGCCATGTTTCCTCGTGAACTGAAGGTCTGCAGTGAGTTCCATCACACGTTGAGGCACGGCAAACACGATTTAGTGTGCGAGTCTGAGCCGTTCCACAGACTTAGAGGGCTGGCCTGGGCTTGTGGAGACCACAGTGGGTCATCACCACGGGGAATAGACAGCCCCATGCAGCGTGCAGAAGCTGACGATACCCCAGGGCTTTCATTTTTGTGCGACGCTGTTGACCAAAAGCATCAGACCTCGTACCAGAAGCACCTCCCTTTTCTGCTGCTTTCCTCACTGCTCACCCCATCCTGCGTCACAAAGCCTGTGTCACTTCCTCTCTGTCCTCGGACCCGGCACCGTGCCCAGCCAGTGGCCCGTCTTTGTGGAGCAGTGAAGGGTCCGCATTCACCGGGCGGCTGTGTGACGGGAGCCGGGCTCTCTCACTGCTCCGCCTTCCTTCCCTTGGAGCGGCTTGACACGGACAAGTCGTCCACAATTAAAATCCACTTCCTGCACCTTCCTGAAGACTAAATGCATCAAATGGCATCAACACGACACACACTGCCTCATTTCCTGAAGGAACAACGAGGAAATGACCAGACATTTACCGGAGTGGTTTAAAAGCGGAATGTGTCGGGGGTACTGATAGATATTCCAAAGCCAACCTTCAAATAAAATGATGTTCTGTCTTATTTAATTCTGTTCTGTGGTTAGATAATTGTAAAAGGGAGCTGATTTGACAAAGTGGCAGACAGACTGCTTCTGATTGGTCTAGTGTATGTAAATGTATGTTTGTGCTGTATTTGAGGGACTTTGTGCAAGATGTATTGTTGTAGAAAAATTAGACGCTGATCATTAAGGTGTTGCCTCCAGGGGGCAAAGAGCCGTACATTCTTATGCGCTGTACTGCATTGCATTTCCTGCGACAGAAACGATATCCTTCACAGTACAGAGGAATCCCATGTCCATTGGCGAGTGACACTGGTATATGCGACTATGGAGGCCAGATAAAACAGTAGCGTTGTTAACATAAAGCACAGTTATTCAGACTGTTTATTGTGCACCAACCATTCCACTGGGTAGAAAACCACTGCCTCTGATCTTCTGGTGTCCTGAAATTCACAAAGGCAGAGCACGTCTGGCTAACATGAGCCATTACTATTGAAATTTGAAATGCCAGTTTTCTTATTTTCCCTCAGTAAAAGCCTATGATCTGATGATTATAAGAGGCCACACACTGATTGGTCGGCAATAAGACTTTGGCACTTTGGTGACCTGACATTGATCTTATGAACTTTTCTCCTAAGGAACGCAGATACTGTGTTTCAATGGGAGTAGGAACCATTTGTAAACTAAAACCCATCTAGTAAATTTTGTGGTGTTCCAATATGTGGAGAATTTTTGCATGATATTTGGTTTTGGGACACACTTGTACGCAATGATTCTCTCTTAAAAGGATTTCCTCATTGGGGATACCCTGGGTGACGCGTGGGGGTTTGCTTCAGTAACCGTTATTTGCAGCTGTGTTTCATTTTTATTGAAATCGCCTTTTTTTATTTGAATCTTTGTTATATTTCAATGGCCTTGTTTTTGCACAGTACTGTATAAGCCTTAGCAGTGACTTCTCTCCACCAGTGTCTCCTACTGCCTTTGTCACACATCTGTGCTGTATTTCTGCCGTCGTTACCCCTCAGTCAACCTGCTGATACAGAAACCTCACCCACACCAATAACTGGGCATGCTTACAGACCAACAAACCATAACAGATGCGTATCATCTCCTTCTTGTGAGTTTAGCCAGTGGCTTCGAACTATTAGTAACATTTAGTTATGTTTGCACTTAATTGTTGACCTTTTGCCCTGTTATTTTCACGCTGTCTCACCCCTTGTGCGATGGTTCACTGTCTGTCCAACCGTACTGCGCATAAACAAATTCGAGTTCGTTATCAGTTAATCTGCTACACTGCCAGATATCAACCAGGAAAAGAAAACTCCATTTTTGTGGTACATTAGATACAGATTTAGATGTTTTGCCTGAAAGTTGGTGTATTGCTCTGTTTGGATTTTTTAATGTAGGTGAGTTCTAAATAAACACAGAACAAACAAGACAACAAAAGTGTAGCGAAATGTTCAAAAGGAGACAATATTTATTACCTTCATGAGGAAAAGGACAATGTGTCACTGCTTTATGACCTAGCAGTGTAGTGAATCATATTTGTAGTAGTTCTGCTTTTTACAGGGTCGGTGGTCTGTTATGACATCACACTGCAGACAGTAAGCACAGCTACGGGATCTCAGGTGCATGGAGTCTGGTCCTGAAGAGCCTCCAACTGGCTGTGACTCCAGCACAGAGAGTCACTGTCCGGTATCTGCTCTCATTTGCATGTAAAGGGGTTCTGTTAGGGAACCCGCTGTAGTACAAAACTTGTGGTGAATCGTCATCTGTTGTAAGGCAGCCCTGACCTCGGTGTTGTTTGTATCATTCTGTATATAAAAAGCACTTTATTTTGATTTTTAAGTGAAAGAAATAAATGCATCCATGTTTTGAATAGCACCCTGGACGAGTTTTTCCTGCTAGACGGAGCCTAGTTTGCCGTCACTTAAAGCTGGATGAATTTCTGCCGCGCTTCTAGTTCATAATGGCACATTATACTTTTTTCCGGGGGAGAGGCGCAGGATCTGACAGCTGGTGTGAAATCTGATTTGCAACAAATAAGCCAGGCCATGAAGAGGTGCTTGGGGATTAAACATTTAACTGGATCCTTCACCAAATATTACCGAACATCGCAAGCAGATATTTTGAAAAAACCGGAGGCCCATGCTTCATTTTCATTATCAGGTAATCGGTGAATCGCTTTCCCAAGTGCCCTTGGAACATAAGAAATTTACAAACAAGAGGAGGCCATTCGGCCCATCAAGCTTGTTCGCGGAGAAAGAATGGGCTAAGTAGATAATTTTATTTGGGTTTTGTAGTTGGGCCAAACAGAGGGTTCCGGCTTGAATCTCAGTTGAGTCCCAACTGGAAGCCTGGAACTCTCTGGGGACTGAAGAGCAGCAGGCAGAAGAACCGCCTCAGAAATGCCTGGGTGTTGTCAAAGACGTGAACAGCCAGAAAGAGGATCAAGTGCTCCATGATTTCTGGAGCATCTTCATTAGCAAAAAGGCTAATCCTAAGCACCTGTAATGGCAGCCAATGAGACGTCTGACTGGCTTGTGGAATGCTCTCACATCATTTGGAGAAGTGCTTTCTTGTAGCTTCTGCGGCTGTAGCGAAGATGTCCTCCTTGACATCTTACTTGGCTGTGTGGAACAGCTCTCTTCCATCCAGTACAGGGTACTAACCAGTTTCACTTCTTTAAAAAATTGACCTGAAAACATGTTTCACTGGTAGCCATTTTGGAAAAGTGCTGCCGTGGGCAACGTATTGAAAGTTCATGATTGCTCAATAAGTAATTTTTTTGGAATTCTTTTGACTATACTGTAAGTACCAAATTATTTGCTTTCATCACAAAATGCACAATTGTTATGGAATTTTAAGCTAAGCTAAGAGATTCTGTAATACTATTGAAAATGAAACTAAGGATGTCTTTGGTCATCACTACTAAATATGGCACCTTGATAAGCGAAGGTAGGTCCATGGTCATTTTGAAAGTTGCAAGAAGTGTGTGCTATCTGTGTGAGAGTGGCAGCATTATATGTACTGCCATTCATTTACCAGAGGCCGTGCCATTACGCAGGTAAAACCATAAAGCTATCTATCTGTCAGGCATACTGAACAGCACCCACAGTGACCAAGGATTAAATTTCACATGTATACTGATTGCCCAGCTAATGTTACAGTTGTCCGTAAAACACCATACTTCAAGCACATTGGACTGCATTTATATAGCACTTGAGGGATTTCCCTAGTTGATTTGTAGTTATTTAATTATGTTCAATTACTTCATATATTTTTCTGTCCTTGCTACTCACTCATCATGTTCTTTGCCTATCTCATACAACGTACTCACACCAAGGCCATCTGACCCCCTAGCTCCAGGAGTCTGTATGAAGACCATAGATAAAGGGCCTGCTTCCCCCCGGTGTGGCAGAGACAGACACTGAACCGGCCGTGTGAAACATCTTCATTCATTCTTCCTCAGTCTTAATAAACTGCTTAAGCTTAAGGAACCTGCCTCATCATTCAACTAAAAGAACGGGAGATTTCATTGAAGAAATCGATCACACTTTTCTACTCCTATTAGTACTCAAAGCACTTTACAATTCATGCCTCACATTCACCCATCCACACACACCAATGGTGGAGGCTGCCATCCAAGGCACCAACCTAAACACCAGGAGCAATTTGGGTTTCAGTGTCTTGCTCAAGGACACTTTGATGGGGTCAAGAGAAACCAGGGCTTGAACCAACAACCCTCTGGTTGCCAAACAATAGCACCACCATCTTCCCCATATAACTCTTACAGTCAAAGTGCAATTCAGAGATTTCACCAGACATTAAAATCTATGATTGGTACATACTGCTCGAAAGCAGACAGGGAATGACACGAGGGCTTACCACTCCTAGTCTTTGTTGTGTGAAAAATAATGCAACAATCTTTTGTTTATCCTCACTCATTTCCTGTTTGTCTCAGAACCAAAAGTAAAAGTTTTACACAGACTCAGTTCGGAATTGCCATTTTCAGCTCCAGTGTCACTAACTTTGGTCAGCTGGCTGGTGTGTGATTTTCAGTTCGAGCCAAGTCTGCACTCGTATTTACATGTATGTAACAGTTATATTTCCTTGTAACTAGTCTGTAGGGTTTGCAAACTACCCCGATGCATTTGATACAGCTAATTTTAGGTTTTTAGTGGAATAATAAGATTTGCCGTAAGATTTCTTGTGTGGGAATGACAGTCTGAAAGCTTAAGTATCACATCAGTTGGCAACCCTGCAGCTTCTGGTTAAGGAAGCGAGAGCAGGCTTGGTTGCAAAGCAAAAAGGGTCTTCTTAAACTTGCGGAAGTAAACCATGTTGCAAGGGATCCATGACGGCCACAAAGCAGCAGTGCAACCACAACACAAGAGCGTAACATCAGTGACTGGACTAGAGTACTGAATACTGGGAAGAACATGTATATATATATATATAAGAGGGACAAGGGAGCTCACAACAGACAGCTGCAGCGAGTAACGTGAGGTAAGGCAACACGGGCACCAGGAGTGGCTCATTCATGCCAAGCTAGGTAGGAAAACAGGAGGGTTAGCTGGACGTGGTGGGCAGGACATGACAGTGTTGCAGAAAACTTCATTACAGCTAGGTGTGAATGCACACTGAAACCTGAGGATAAATTTCTGGTTCTAGTATTTTTCATGCTACAGTACTTAAAAAAATCCTCTGGACTTTCACACTCTATTTATAATGTTGAAGTTGTATGTATGGGTGCCTTAAATTTAAATACTTTTATGAAGAACCTCAGAATTATATGGAATGCATGTTCTTTTTATGAGTTTGAAGATTTTATTGGCTTATTAAATACCATAAAAAAGTTTATTTTTTTAATTAATAACTGAACTGATAAATAAAGAGCATTGATACAGATGTTTCAGTAAGTTATTTAATGTTTAAAAAACACCAACAATAAGTAGATATAGTACCGGGGTTTCAAAAAAATTCTGTCTTTATCACTCAACGCATTATTTTCACTGCAGCTAGGTTGATATGTGTTTGTTGTATATGAAATGTTTTCTAATTATTAGGTCACACAGAGGAGGAAGCTCTTTGTTAATCTGTGAAGGACAAGACATATTAAAAAGACATATGGGTATGAAAAAAATGAGGTAGGATTTTTGATCTTCTAAAAATAGATGCTTTATTCAATATTCTATATGACAGTGGGCATATGGAAAGGAACGGAGGAACAATCCACATAGCAGCTGACTGTCATGCCCGGCTCGTCCGATCCTCGTGTGTGCCACGCCCCCTCATTTCCCACGTGTATTTCCCTGATTGTACTCGCCTGTTGCCTGGGAGTTTCCCCTTGTTTTGTGTATATCAGTCCATGTCTTCCCCTAGATCGTCAGATCAGTCATTAATGTTTGTCGCCGTTTGCTACTCTGTCTTCTCCATTAAACCCCATTTACCCCCGTATTCTGCCTCGCTGCGTCCTTCCCTGTTCGCCTGCCTTCCGCGGTCACGACACTGACAAACAGAAGACTTCATATAAGTGCAAAATTTGCACTAGAACAGAGGTGGTTAATCTTATCTAGAAATTGCCGTTGTGTGTGCGGGTTTTCACTATAACTCCCTAATTTGATTACTAATTAGAGGACTGATTGGCTGAGGAGTCCTTACACCTACGTTTGAACAGCTCACCTAAAAGTTACTCAGAAAACCAGCACAACAGCTGGCCTTTGTGGATAAGATTGGCCACCTCTGCGTTAAAGAAACCAGAAAAGAAAGAGACAAAAACAAGATTGAAAAAAATAAGGAATTAAAAAATAAAAGTAGATGGTAGAGCCGCTGCCTCGCCTTGCTGGCCAGAGTACGTGTATGTGTGGACCAGGTGAGGTCCTCCTGTAGGTGGACGCTGAGAGATTTGAAGGTACTCACTAGGGATGTCCAGATCCAGATCAGAGAACTGTGTTGTATCTATACTTTTTCATAACTAAGGTAGATGCGTCATAAAATTACAAAGATTGATTCATTTTTATGACTTAAGTGTTTTTTATTTATTAATTAGTTAAAACCCAGGACAGAATTTAGGCAAAGTCTGTAAGTAAATAAATACTGT
>JAABNX020000008.1:4387497-4410068 GCA_015163995.2 Mormyrus lacerda
TCGAACCAAGGCTATGAGTACCCGCGATCTAACACTCTGTTGGGAAGATTTTTTTTTTTTTTTTTTTTTTTTTTTTTTTTTTTTTTTTTTTTTTAAAAAGTAAAGAGCTCAGAGTTTAGATGCTCATCAGTTTCTATCTATAGGTCCCATCAAAGGATGAACACATTTTGAGAAAACTGAAGCCATCTGTACAGCCCAGCAGCAGGTAGAGATGTGAAAGTTATCATCCATGTTTTGAAACAGATGTGTAACGATGCACACGGTTCATGATTTGGTACAAACCATGGTTCTGAGTTCAACGTTCAGTGGAATCTGGGTATAGCAGGGAAAACGCAATTCTCCATATGTATAGAACAACCTGGAAAATATGAATAAGCATCTATATATTGTAAACATAAATACATAACATAAATTAACTGAAAATGTAACATAATGCATAATGAACTAAACCCAATCTAAGTTTTGTGCTACTGAGTGTAATCTACAGCGATAAACACCCCTATAGCAATACAAATTTTAGCCTGGTCTGACTTTCTGGAGAATCTAACTTGCAGAGGCAGTTTCTGGCTGGCTCCAGTCGTACACACACTCAGAAAATCGGCTCAGATGCGTTAGCCTGTTGGATGTGTTTCCTGCAACATAGCTGAGAGTCTTATCAGCCATTCTCTCTGATGCTGGTGTATTTTACTTCATTTTATTCATTTATAAAATGTTCCCAAACAGCCGAGTTATTCACCGACTGTTACCAGCCTTAGTCATAACCTACTCAAAGTCACAATTAGCATAATGTTTGCCGTGTTTGTGAATTTAGATTCTGCCCATGTCAAATGAATGCGCTCGTTTCATTGTAGGTACTGAACAGAAAATGATGTACTGAACGTTACACTTATTTGTGTACCATTGCTGCTCTATTTTGAAGCAATGAATAGTAAGACTAAAGTAAGATGATCCCTGAGAGATCTTTCCTGTGTTGTTAGCTGGGCTGATCAATACCTGGACAGTGGACTGTCTCTGTGGAGAGATGAAGAGGACAGTTCAAGCACAGAGTTTGACTGTGAGGACCACCAGGAGAATCTGGATTCTCCTAGCTCTGATGCTAGCGTAAGGTTTGCTATGATTTAGATTTGATTTTACTGTTTTTACCTTCTGTGAGCTTGGGCAGTAGATGTTAACTTACTGTTTCAGATTCCTTACCCAAACCCCAATGGGATGGACTCTGTTGCTCCCAGCAGACGTCAGTCTGTCTCATCCACCCGTAGACGTCTCTCAGCCTTTCCTAACCAGGTAAAAAAAAAAAACAAACAAAAACATAAAGCCATTACACAGACATACTGGGCAGGTAATGTTGTCTTTGAACAGCAATTCATTTAACTGCTCTGATCACTGTAGTCTCGTCTCTACATTCTTAACATTGAATAGCAATGAGATGAATGTGGCTTTGAGACTCCTGGTCAGATAGCAATTGACTGCAAACAGTGAATCTGCCTCACTGACTCCAATACGAACAAACAGGAAATACTTTACACCTGTCTCATTTTCTGACTACAGCAGAACACAGCAGATGTTAAAGAGACTCCACCTGTCTACAGATTAGTTCTAGCTGGAGATGCAGGAACAGGAAAATCCAGCTTTTTGCTTCGACTCAGCACAAATGAATTCAGAGGAGACATTCGAACCACTTTGGGTGAGTTGGAAACTATAGCATGGTTCAGGCAAATTGTTGATGTCCAATTTAAAACGTAACACTTTCTAAAACCAAGATCTTACCACTTTTCTTATGGGCGACCTTACTGATTCAGGAGTGGACATGCATATCAAGAAGATGTTGGTAGATGGAGAGGAAACGGCACTCCAGATCTGGGACACAGCAGGTCAAGAGCGGTATGGTCACCAAGGACAAGCCTGAATTTTGTCAGTCACAGAACATGTTTGGGGTCCCACTGTGTATTTCAATGAAGTAATGGCAGTTTCTTGCCCCAGCAGCTTTCGCAGTATCACTCGGTCATATTTCCGCAAAGCCCACGGTGTGTTCCTGTTGTACGATGTCACATCAGAGAGTAGTTTCCTCAGCATCAGAGAGTGGATGGACCAGATCCAGGTACTAACATGGTGTGTGTACAGGTTTCCATTATGGAGAAAACATTTGTATTGGTAGATGATTAAAGTCACTTCACATGTGGATGGGAAACCTTTTTAACAATTGTGGAATGAGAGTAATACATATATAAATAAAATACTATATAGTAGTAAAATCCCTTGATTACCCTGCTTTCAGCAGTGGGCCTGCAATAGTGGTCCTCAGTAGACATTATCATCTTAAAGCTCAAATTGGTAGCGTTACTTGCTACCTTTTGAAAAGTGTCGGATGTTAATTAGCATGATCATTTTGGCATGTGAGGGTTCAGCTGACCCCAGAGGGACCCAGCCAATGCTGTCGTTCATTCGTGTTTTACCAGGAATCCGCAGATAAGCCGGTGTCAATGTGTGTCGTCGGAAATAAGGTCGACCTCCGGTCCGAGCATCCTGAGGGAGGCTGCGTTAGCACTGGAAACGGGGAGAAGCTGGCTATGGTGAGGAGAATCTGTTTTCCCATCCAAAGATTGACCCGGAAGCATCTTCATTTGTCTCTGTTGGTTACAGGAGTACAGCGCTTTGTTCTGCGAGACCAGTGCCAAAGATGGAATCAACATCGTCGAGGCTGTCCTTCACCTCGCAAGGTAAAGCCTGTTACCAACACGCACGAGGTTTCCCAGTTGTTCTCTTGCTTGACCAGTTTGGACTGACCAGCCTGTTCTCGCCGTGTTCAGAGAAGTAAAAAAGAGAGTGGTGTTGAAAGAGCCTCAGGAGCCACAGGTGAAGCTAAGTCTAGAAGATGAGGATGAGAAAGAAGCGGCAAAGACTGGCGCCAGACGCTGCTGCCGGATGTAGCCTTTGTGGAATTCCCCAGCAGACAGCAGGGACACGAATGCACATCTTGGCGGGTTTATCCAGTTAAACAGCCCAGTCTGCCATGTTGGTTGTCTTTTCATTTTCTTGCAAAATTGCTAAATTATTTTATTGCAAAATTTTATTCTTTAGCGAGTCATTTTAATGTCTTCTAAACTAAATTTTAAATAAAAGCTTAAGCGTCTTACATTTTCTCTTAAACTGATAGATTAAAAACAAGATTTATATTTTGTGATCTATGCTATGAATGAAGCGATTCATTGATCATGTGATTTTTGTATCCATTAACTGGATAAGTTTTAATATAAAATCCACTTACCTTTTTTTTCAATCTAAGACTTGGATCAGCTCTTGGTACAGACTGCATTCTTGGTTTACGTAAATCCTCCTTGGTCTTTTGTGGAAACAAAACCCCCCCACTGTCTTGGAGCACATGGGTGTTCTTAGGTTACCATATGAAATCCGAAGAAGTCATCAGTCTAATTTCTGTGGTATTTTTTTTTAAACTGAGCCACACACTTATTGAATGAGTTAAATTACTCCACTGGCTGCAATATAAACAGAGTCAGGGTCATTCCAGATTGACCGTCACTATCAAGTGCGATCTAGCCTTTAACACTCCTATACTGTTGTAAGATCACTACCCAAACAATCCAGTTTTCTCCATGTTTTCCTTAAATACCATCAAGTGCAGTTTGTGCGAGTAGCAAACTTCAGCTTTTCTAATACGGTTCGAGAACAATGAGAGCCACACGTAACAACACTGTCCACAGAGACTGCATGCATCTGAAATAAGGTTTAATTCTGGATAAAGAACAATGCGACTTGGTAGGAACTAGAAAGCTACATTTATGTATCAAGTCTAGGGTGCACAAAATACAGGATAAAAAAATACAAGATTTATGTAGATCCAAACTTGGACGGTCCTGTGTCTGCTTTATACATGAAGTGCTGCTCAGAGGAAAACCTGTGCATAATCTGAGAAGGCAGCAAACAGAAGCATTCCAGAGCGGGCGGCCACACGGTCCACCGCGTTAGAGATTACGAGAATGCGAGTGTATCTATGATTTGGAACCTAATCAGAAAGAAAGATCCATCCTCATAAAGGTGGAGTAGCGTCTCACGCTGAGGGAATCCTGAGCCACCGGATTCCTTATTTGGCTTTAGTATCTTGCTTCTCATTGGCTTTCTTCTGCTTCTGCTGCATTATCTCCGCATCCCTGTGGAGTAGGAGCAGCAGACAGGTTTCTTAAAGGCTTCAATCACCATCTGCTTAACAAGCCATAACATCAAGAGTCACATGTGCGCAGAGAACATGTACATCCTGACTGAGTTCTGCTGCAGGCTCGACACATACCTTTGTTTCCTTGCAGCAGCAGACAAACCATCTTCATTTCTCTTGCCCTTGGTCATATCGGTCTGCTTCTTGGCATTCTTCTGACGGGCCAGTTCACGCTGGTTTCCCCCTGAAAACCCATGTCCAAGGAACAGTCTTGTGTTTTTTTTCAAGTACAGATAAATCTTACATCCGGGGCCATTTTGCAGAAATGGTTCATATTTTGTTTGATTGCTTTTAAGAGGCACCTTCTCAAATATGTCATTTCTGATAAATATTCAACCTATTGCAGAAAACAGCACAGACACTACAACGGGACCAGTTTAGATTACAACTAATTACAACTTTACAATTTAAGATGTGAGAGTTATTGAGTGATATTACAGGGTCAGAGGGCGCATTAACAGCAATGTCCGGAAAAAAGACCCACCATTCAAACAAAACTAACTATTCTTATCACTTACGTAATATTAACGAAGAGGGCCAGGGAATACCACAATTGTGTAAATTTGGAGCAAAAGAATATCAAAACCAAAAACACAGCAGACTACAAGCCTTAATCCACCGGTAACCATGCGCTTAACGCTACAGCGCCGCGCCGACAGCCTTAATGACTGCAGACTATTAATGGTCCGTCTGCCACCTACCTACATTAAACGTGTTTACAACAATAACAATAACAAAGGGATGGGATAGGCCAGGGGAACGCCAGCGACTCACGTAAGCTTACTGCTAACAGGCCAAAATGACGGCACTTAATCCCGTAACCAGACGACTCGGTTACGCACAATACAACGAAGTTGAAGTACTCAAGTCGATCCACACGGCTGAACTAAACCTGGTTAAAACTGGCTAACCTCGGCTAGTCCAGGCTAACACTGGCTAAATCCGGTTAGCTACAGAGTTCTAAGCTACAGCAGCTCGACTTCCGCAGACCTCGGGGGAAAAGACAACCAAACCACCCAAACGATTACAGCATTAAAGCAAGCGGATTCTGAGAGACCCACTCGTCATCTTCGCAGTATTGAGAGTTTCCCAGATCCCGAGAAGCAAACCCAGAGAGCCGAACGCCTCCTCTCCACCTTCGCTGTCTTCGTCGTCGTCTTTTTCTTCTTCTAAATTTCAGTGGTGTTCTGAAGACCAACTGCACGGTCACAGCGCCGCCTGGAGTCCTGGAGTATTACAGGCTCCTCCGCGGGCCGAATCATGTGAATCGGCTTCACCTCAACTTCTTACGACAATTTGCGTGCGTCAGAAAAATAATTTCACGTGACAAGTCCAGAATGCAAGTGAACCTGCGGGACGATACTTTATTATAAGGGACGGGTGGCAACCCTAGCCTGGTTTGCACTCACTCTGACAGGATTCTCGCCTGCTTCTCCAAGTATTTTTTCCTCAAATTTTCTGGTTTCTTCACTCAGTCCATAGACATGCAATTTAAGTGGATTTGTGTCCCTAAATTATCCACAGAGTGTGAGCTTTGTCCAGAACCACCTCCAAAGGTAAGCTGAGATAGGCTGCTCGCTCACGGTGACTCGGCTGGGATATGCTGCACTTTCACGGTGAGCCTGCACTCCCTGAATCGTGATGTGAGTGGTAATCATTACACAATCAGCACTGCTAACACATGGGCAAGTAACACCTGAGGATTGATAAATGACAGCTGAACCTTTGAAACAAACTGACAAAAACAAGAAAAATGCATAAAGGTTTGGACAGATCTAGTTTATTAAGTTGTAGTCAGTGTCAGGCTTCTTTATAAGAGCGTGCGCTTGGATTCCTTAGTCCGATAAGGTTATTAAGGCTCTCCTCCTGTAACAATGGGGGTACGCACGTTCTGCTTTCCCTTCTCCAGGACACACTTGCTTTGAGCTTCGTCCTGCTCCTGATGAGGTGGTGAGCTGTGAGTTAATTCCTCGTTGTCAGTATCACTGATGCCAGCAAACTTCCGATGGCTACTGCCAGGGCACCGAAGAGGAGCTTCCAAGGAATTTCCTGTAAACCAAGAAAGACGGAATTTTAAAAACTCGTTGACATGAATCTGGATTTTCACTTCCCCAGAAGTGTGTCTGCATGCTTACTGAAGCATTCTTCTCTGGCGATTTTGAAAACGGTACAATGTTTTCCCTGAGGACCTGCGCGGGTTTCCGTTTCCACGTTTGAGTTTTGTTCTGTTTGGCCTGTCTCTTCACCAGCTTCGACAGCTCCACGTGGATAGCCTAGAGAAAACCACACACTCTACAGACCTGAATATTCTCAAGGACCATACATTATTAACCAACAACAGGCCTGTAAAGGAAAACTGGGAAAACTCCAGAACACAAATTAATGACATTTTCCATTTCGCCAGCAGGAGGCAGTAAAAGTAGGTAAACTCATGACTTCCTATCAACATAGTAACCATAGTAACTCACGCTTGCTGATCACGCAGACTTAAATAGCACAGCAAACTGTGTATTTTGAGATATCAAGAACCACATTTTGATTACGCAGATGTACAGAGGATGAATGTTTTGCAATGCTGCACTTTTGTTAAAATAGATTAATGCATATAGTGCATTTTGTTTTTAACTGAAATTACATGTGAAATAAAAGTTCCCTGTCAGTTTTTCTATTAACCCACTGTTGATATTTTAATCAGTGTGTTTAAACTCATCACAAATATTTAACAGTCGTTAGGTGGTTAATTGGCAGGGGCGGATTATGTGTTTCAAAGGGAAAAAAATCACAGGGGGAAACATCGTTAAATATGTTTCTGAATCTGGTCATAATTCACACACATCAGCTTTCTCTTGGTCAGTAATCAGAATTATTGTAAGTTATATTGTATATTTATTCAAACAGACACAATTCTCAAAAAAACTGTTTTTTTTCTGTCCGAGTCACACACAGCTGTTTCTGGAATCTGAAATAGTTCTCATTTTTCATGTACATAGATATCAATATATGTCCTCACTTGGCTGAGACCGAAACAGTTACCAGCTGAAAGGTCAGCAGAGAATTGCAGCAGCGAGGACCATCCGTTTGGGGCTACACATTTAACTCTCTTCATTGGAGTCCCACCCAAGGTGTGTTTTGATGGGATTCTGATTTTCTGTATCATCTTTCCTGTGATTATACAGTTTCCTGGGGCCGTTTGTAACATAAAACATTAATAGACCAAACTGCTTATTTGAATATTTTGTTCTGCTGAATCTCGGACATGGGGAAATGACATTGTAAGAAAATATCATATTTGAATATTTCAGAGCTACCAGACCAGTCATTCTGCTTTTTAAAGTGTTTTTGCATGTGTATGGCGGTATGTTAATTTGGTGTCTCTGTCCGTATGAAACATTTTTAGAAAGATTATTTTATGCTAGATGGCCAAAATCATGGAGGAAGTAATTGAAAAACATCAGGACGCAAAACAGCTCTTTTTGTATCTGCTAGAGGTCAGGTTCTGAAACGGCCGTAAACCAGGTAACCTCTTAGGAGGCTGGGGCTGAACCTACCCCGAAGGCCATTTCAAAGCACGTTTACACCTGAGGGGCAGCCTTACGGATGGCAGAGGAGATGGCCTTCCTCAGCACATGGAGCACAGCGTGGATGAATTCACTTTGTCGAAATGGGCTCACTGCCAGCTTAGAGACTACCGACAAGGCAGGCATAGACCAAAGTACATCTGCCACAGACCAGAAAAAAAAATCACAAATAACCACAAAAAAGGGCAGAACAAATTCAGAGAGTCTGGGGTTTGGGTGCAGAGTGCTGCAGGAGAGGCTTTGTGTAAGCTTATAAATGTCACCGAAACAATGACTTAACGACTGCTCTTTCATTACAAAGCACTGTTAGCATAGGTTGGTATCAAAAGGATCTATGTTTTTGGTACTCATTCTTTGGGGGAGGGGCGGGGGTGCACCAGCTGAGCAGAGTAACTCATGAGAGGCTTCCTGTCAGAACATGTCCTGCCATCCATCGGCGGAGGTACAGCTGGGGTGGTGGCTGGGAGTGTAAACATACTGTAAATCTCGCAGTACATTTTCACCAGCAGATGGGGACAGTAGGGTGTTGATGATGTCATCTGCTTGACTACAGGGCCTTAAGAGCGGGGACGGGGGAGGATGTTTGGGAGATGCTCAGAAGACACACCTTGGTGGAAGGTTCCAGCTTCAGGGCCTTTTTCAGCGTTTCCAGAGCCTCGTCGAGCTCCCCTTTGTCCGACAGCAGCTGTGGACAGAGGGCAGTGTCACTCGCAACCAGAGGTGAAAAGTTCCAGTCCAGAAAGAACATATCCAGACCAAAATTTAATTTCAATCAACCAGTTGAGTGAATGTGACTCTTTATGCTCAACTGGTTGGTTAAAAAATATTTGGTCTGGGTCTGAACTTCTTCCACCCCTGCTCACCGTGCGTGTGGGAGTTTTACTTTCATAAAAATGTTCTGTGGGCAGAAGGAACACTTATTGCTTCAGAAGGAACAATGATTGGTTATCTCTCTGAAGCAATCAGATTGTGGAGGATGCAGGACTAAGACATCTGATTGGTTGGCCCCGCCTCCTCTAGTTGCTTAGGTCCACTTCCTCTTCAATCTTAGTTATTTCCCTGAACCAGTCATTTTTCCATCTGCCTTCAGAACATTTTGTGTAAGTACAACACCCATGAGCACTTACCACAGTCCAACTTTTCATACTTCAAGAGGCCACATACCTCCAAAAGTTCCCCAGGAATGAGCACGCTACTAACATGTAGAGGTGAAACCTTAACGCCCAAAAATACTAACCTGGTATGAGCTGTCAGGGGAACTTCCACTCAGCCCCATCATACCAGGTTTGTGTCGCTCAGGCATGTTGCAGTTGGACAGGATCTGTCTTCCTTACCTTTCCCATCCTGAAGAGGGCCTTGACATTGAGGGGGTCCAGGGCCAGCACATCCCTACTGGTGCTCAGAGCCTCATCAAGCTGCTCCATCTTCAGCTGCACTGTGGCCAAGTTATTGAGACACTTGATGCGGTATCCCTGTACCTCCTCTGCCATCTCCATCTCCAGTGCACTGTCCTTCTCTGCAAGGAGGATACAGGAGAAGGTCCTGCACATATGGAGGACAGCTTAGCATGGATGGGATTGACCAGGACGCTGTCTCAATCCACCCACTGGGGGATGGACAGCAGACATCTCTACCCACAGCTGGAGGTTATCCTGGTGGCTGTAGAACTTTCTGACACTTTTTTCACCCGTATAAATCCACTATCCCCATATGTATTATGTCTTATTCACGGCCAAGGAAATGACATCCATCAGGGAGAGGAGGAACTCACAGAATTTTGACAGCCACTTGCTTTGGCAGTGAAAACAGCCAGTATGGTTACCAGAGAGGTGGGACTTTCTGTGGAAATTAAGCCTTGGGCCAACTGTCAGGAAGTAGCCTGAAGCGAAACTGTCGCTTTAAAGGTATGAAGGACTGTCTTCAGCTTCCATAAGTCAATAAGGGTGTGTGGAAATCTGAGGAGCAAGTCTCATTGCACTGTAACGTTGCTGGGAACTAAGACCCAATTTGCATGCTGCCTGGGTTCATGGGCCGTAGCTGAGGATTATGGGCTGCTGCTGTGTAGGATCTCTGGTGTCTCTGGAGGCTGGTGAGCGGGATCCTATATCCTGCCTTTAAAAAATTACAAGCTTTCATCCTAAGCTTTTTCCCACCATTTCTGTTCTCCTGTGTGAGGCAGATGATGGCAGTTGAATATATAGATAAGCTGGTAAATTTTGGGAAATCCTGTGGAGGGTAGGAGGTTCTCTTGTGGGTATTGATTTTTACTTGCTGATTTCAGCCCCATATACATCTGGAATGGTTCCCCTCTTGAAGGTTTTTAGATCTGTTGGCCCGCCGCGTCTTCCTTGGGGAGGGACACACGCCCAGGTGTGTTAGCTCATGTGCTGCTAAGCCCTGACAGTCCCTGGAGTCTGGAGTCGACCTTCACTGCGCTCATTTCTGCTGCCTGTCTCGGGCTGGTTTATTCTGCATTTAAAGCAGTTTGTGAGGTCAGGGGACTTCATATCCTGAGATATATCACTGCCACACGTTTACAACAGTAGCTGTGCATTTAGATGGGTTGTTTCATGGGCAGGTCGTTGAATTTGATTAAGATTTGTATGGATTATTGCTATAAGGCTCAGCTCAGATATTCTCTTTGTACACGAGATGAGGTGACATTTAGGGAAGCCAAAATGGTCATTACAGCCACCAGTCTGGCAAACGAGATGCATTCTTGTCAAATCTTCTTGTCAGATTTGTTCTCATACCAACTCACAATACAAATGCCATATGGCCGCATAAGGCCTAATGCTGAGGTTTACCTCTGGATGTGGTGGTCAGGACATCCAGGGCCATGTAGTAGACCCCAGCAGCCATGCTGTAATCCTCCCTCTGAAAGCAGAAGTTGCCTCTCTCCCGTTTCTGGTTGCCAATCTGTATGCGATCCGGGATCGAGAGAGTCAGGGGGTCTGGTTTGTCCCGGAAACCCAGGAGCTGGACCTCGTAAAGCAGAGAGGCCCAGGCTGGAACATCAGGGTCTCTGCAGAGACAGTCATGATGTTTCTATTGAAACAAACCGAAGACATCAGTCCCTGCTTCATCAACATTGTGCTCCACAAGTGTCCCAGAGAAGCTGGACTTTATAAAGAAGCTAAATCTCACATCACTGACACTGTAGAAGTTGTTTAAGTAAACTTGCCTGTGGAGAACATACACACTCTGAATGGAGGTAGGATTCATACCCCTGAAACTCACTGAGCCAACCTAAACAAATTCCCAGTTACAAATACACAATTTCTACTGGTTTAACTCTAACAGACATGCATAGGATCACTAATGTTGACTCTTAAAAACTAAGGTGGAGAGAAAGTGATGTCAGCTCAATAAACTAAACATAGAGAATGATAATTTCCTAATGCTGTCCTGGTGAGACCATTACCAGTTGTCCTCGTTCATAGCAGCGCCATGTGGTGCTGCTTCTGGTGACAGATGATTTCAAAGGACCTTCTGCTGTTCGATATAAGGCTTTTTTTTCTGAGGAAACTCCGGAACGACCCGAGTTTCGTTTATGAAAATTCTCCAGAATGTTTGCCAGATGCCTGTAAACGAGAGCACCCTCACTCTTAACAGAGTCTGCTGTACATTGTGGTCACTTTATTGGGGTGGGAGCCTCAGCAGACGGCTCAGCCCGTCTGGGACGGTGCCGTTTCCACTTTCGCCACAGATGCTTTCAATCCTGGCTGAACATGGTCCGCACCACCTGCCAGAAGAATCCGGCAAACAGCTGCTCTGCTGGACTAGTGAGGGTGACGACTTGACTGTCGTGTAAGAACTGTCCCCCCTTCTCATGTGACACCCTGTTCCTGATGATGGAGAACATCGATTAAATGGGCTTATGTCTATGCTGTTATTGTGAGATCTTCATAGTGCCTTCACACCATATAAGCTTAAAAATTTTCCTCTACAGCCCATTATAAAAACCCACTATATTTTTTCATATGTATATGCGTATTCACTCATTTGACACTTGCACTACCACCTGTCACTTTACTGCGCACTATTAATGGTTATTCATGATCGTTGTTTAATGTTTAGTCTCTTTATACTTGTGCTTTTTGTTACCACAGTCTTGGAGTTAGACAAACATTTCGCTGCGCATTGTACTGTATTCCTGAGCATATGACAAATAAATCTTTGATTTGATTTGTATGGAAGAACCACCAGATCTTACATCTCATCATGCTTTGAGGTCTTTCTTTTCTGGGGTCTGTGATCTCTCACTTCCACCAATCACTAGTGATTTTTCCTGTTGACCTCCACAAGTTAACATATCTAGGTAGTGCGTAGAGCTGAGCTGCAGCACAGCTGAAAAACGCTGATTTATGCAGCGACAGCCTCTGCTCAGCCTGGCCTCATACACGATGCACGGTTTACGAGGCCCATTACATTCTAGCCACTCTGTCATCCAGACAGCACCTTGGCCCCTGTGTTCGGTGATTTATAGTTTCTATTGACTTCAGCCCATGTGGGCATAATCTTACTTTGCTGATGATTTGTGTGCCTCGCTGTTAAACAGGGCAGACACACTCCATAAAAGACAGACAGAATCTATAAAATGTATTACTCAATGCTGGATCACGCTCAACCTGCTTAAGCAGGAATCCTTACTCCGCATTAATGACAGGTGGAAGCAAACAGATTCATAGAGCTTTTGGAAACGGATGCCTAAGAGATAAGAAAGAGATGATAATACAGGGAAATCTTATCATAAAAGCTTATCTTATATTGAAATGTTGAACGCGCGCTAATTGCAGCACTTCCCTAATCAACGTTGACGTAGGGCTTCAAAGACAATGTGGTCAAATAAACGACAACCAACGAGGGGAACATCTCAAGCTTCAGAAGGGGACTTTATTGATCCCTGTGGGGAAATTCTCTTTTTGTTGTCCCCACCCTACCCTCCTCATCAGGGACACCCCAGTCTCCCATGTGAAACCTGAGATTTAAAAAAAGTAGCTTTATTGTAAGGAGTATTGTATTGTCAGATTAGCCAAACAAACCCGTGGCTCAGCTTACTGGGCACCAGATATGTCATTTGCTGCGATCGAGCATGGCACCTGGGTTAAGAGGGCGTATGAAGCTGCTGGGCCCCCGCGGATTTTAATTAAGCGTAAAGGGTGAGCGGGAGAAAGGGCCTCCGTTAAATACGAGATGGGTTTATATGATCCCTACCAGCTGCAGCGGATTACAGGCCGACGCGTGTACCCACTGCCCTCATCGCTGTGGCCGCTTTGCTATGAATCTGCAGACCAGCGTTTTGCTCTTTAACTCCCCTGACCGTCTGGCCAGGGCTCAATCTCTGCACCCGCCAGACAGGAACAGCCAATGCACAGCTCTTTTTATTAATTCCCGGATTTGATATATAAGATCTCAAATATAGTTTTATGGTGGAAATGCCATTCAAAATGACTCCGTTGGAATATTTCCCATTAACAACCAACTGGCGCAGCCTTGTGATCCACACTTATGTGGTTTGAGCTGTGTAAACAGTCCGTGACGATGTAACTGAGCTCTCTTAAGCTGGGGTTGGGTAACACTCATTGAAAGACCAATCAGGAAACTGGGAATGGAGAACGGTGGAAAAGGGGATGTAGGAAAGGCAGAGACAGACGAGCTCTTCGAGCGCAGAGCCAGGGCAGGAATCCAGGATCCCTGGGGCTGGAAACAGCACCACCTGTATAAACGTGCATCACCTGAATTCCCCACATATTAATAGGCAATCACTCTTCTGCTTAGTCAGTAAACAGTGGGTCCGTCATCAAGTCGATGCGAAGTAATATAGCAGAGGAAATGAGGGGTCACACTTTCTGATGCTCGGCTCATTGAGGTGTTCTGTACGGCTCATGAATGCCTCCTGACAGCACACATACAGCGTGAGCATATTTAGACAACATGCTGCAGGCCTTGTGGTACACTCTGCTGGGCTCTTCCCACACCAAGCCTTTGTGTTTAGTAGAGCACACAAACAGCTTAAAGCTTTGCATTATCAAGTGTGTGTGTGTGTGTGGGGGGGGCAGTCTACTGTTGTCTTTCACTAGTCCCAGATTCTTGTGTTGATGCCAATCTCAAGACCTGTCGCTTTGATTCCCAGTCTGATTCACTGGGTTGGTACTGGGCCAGTGTTTGTGTGATTTGGGCCCCTGGTCCTGCCACCACCTCCCTGGTTCCCAGTACCACGTCTGGCCCACAAAGACTGTTTTTATGTGTATTCCTAGCTTGATATATTTCCAGAGCATTCCGGGTGAAGCACCAGGCTTAGAGGTCCCACCGCTGGGTCCCATCCGGGGAGTTAAGCCTGACATCTTCGACTTATTATGGTTTATTATGGCTTATCAAGCTCCCGGTACCTGCTGCCTTATATCTCGTGTTGTGTTTTTAAGCAAAGAAGTGCACTGAAAATTCAGGATGATCTAGAGGCCGTAACGGAGCACGTCTCAGGGTCTGTCTGGTTTTGTAGTTTATTCGCGGAGGCACAGGCCTAAGCCATGTGTGATGCATAGTCACATTTTCTTTGCCTATTAGTGGCTGAAGAAGAATAGAAATGAATCCTTCTGTCAGAAGATGCTATTTTACAGCTTCATTACAAAAGCGTCTCTTCAGCAAATTAACGGAGTCGCAGCATTGTGGCTCTCCGCTGAGTCATGGCCTGTGTCCGACTGAGAGGAGTAGACCTCCTCAATGAAGACCTGTTTAAGCTGGGATCGCAGTATGATGCTTAATCCTTCCAGCGAGCCAGGTGTCTCTCCCCCGAAACGCACGTGAGCCTTTGACCCACCGGCTGATCCAACACTCATCTATCTCCACATCCCTCATCCACTCTCGGCTCATGAAAGAACCTGGATTTGCAAGAAAGAATTCAGCTACCGAAGCAGGCAGTGAATCACAGGAGAACGTCCCCCCGCCCCACCCGTTCGGCCCTCTGGAGGTCTCGTACACTGCTATGCTGAGGAGATGAATCATTTCACCATCTGCGCAGGTAGCTGCTCACGGTTCCATCACCCCTGATGAGAAGAAGACTAACACAAGCTAACACAAGTTAACAGGCGCTAACACGAGTTAACACCAAACGTCCTGCAGGAGGCCCCGTCTTTAAATGTTTAGTTCCACCTTGTCAGCCTGGTTAATAAAAGGTGTAAAACCAATAGAGCCAGGGACTATTTGAACAGTAAATTTGTGCCCAAATGAGCCCAAGTGTCAGAGTTGTTTACAGGAAGGTGAACCAGCTTGTAATTTCTTCACTTATGTGTAATTTATCACATTATCTCATTACTCAGCAGTATCATATATATTTAAATATGTATATCGAAATATTTTACTGCTGCTTATTTTCAGTAAGTTACTGATCATGCGTTTCGGTCCTCAGCCACTACGCCACCTAGTGGACACCCTTATGCAGAATCAGTGCTTTAGTGTGCTTTCTGAGATGCCAAATAGGGTAACAACAGCCGAGTAGAAGGCTACCGCAGTATGAGTCACCGAGCTGGATAACGGACCCCAGGACTTTGGCGTCAGCGACTCGGATAGGACACATTGTTTGATGACCGCATTAGTACCTGAGCTGTGATATAATATCTCTCGCTTTCCGTCTCACGGACACTCCCAGCCTGCTGTATTTGTTTTCTTCGTTCCAGGCAGGTGATGCGCTCCGGCACTTTCAATATTCACAGCCCATTGAACAATGACAAGGGAGTCGACAGGAAGTGGTTTCTCCGCAGGCTGATGGAGCTGGAGCAGAAATTTCAGGTGTCGTCCTGAATGGGCCGCTTCATGGAGGAAAGGTGAGGGGATCTGTTTGTCCCAAGCCTGTAATTTACAGTAGAATGCTACTTCACAAAGCAGGCTCTATCCAATAGAGCCAAAAACAGCCCCCCACCCCCATGTGAGCACACAGCGCGCAGGTGTTTGTTGTTACGAGCAAGCCACCTGGGAAGGCCTCCGGCGCCCTGCGGGGATTTCAGTAAAACCGTGGGCACCATTTATGGAGCTCTCCAGGAGGGGGGGGGGGGGGCTGTACCAAAAAATGGCACACTAAAGATACTTGTGTAGCCAGGATTTAAGGATGGGTGGGGCAAAGCTGGGAGGAGTAGGGGAGGTTCTTTACTCTCACTGTGTTCACTGTAGGTTGACAGTATTGCTCCCGCCCCAACAGAGAAGGGGAAGGGGCTGAATTTGAAAAACGGAACTGTGTAAACATGTTCAGTCTGGCAGAATTTAGAGGAGACCTCGCTGACAGTTCTGTTCCATTGTGTCCTGTCTCTCCTCAAAGTCGTGTTGAAAGGTCCGCCGTCAGCTGTCACCAGAGCAGATGGGCTGCATCCCCAGGCAGGGAGAGCGGAGAAGTACAAAGGCAGCCCACCTTCAGTGGTTCCCAAGGGTGAAAGGGCACGGGGAGGTCACCCCAGGGTCAGTCACATTAGGTCACCTGTGGCCATCACCAGGTATCTCCGGGTAGGTTGGTCAGTAGTTAGTGATGCTGTCTGACTACCTGTTACCCGTAAATGTACTCATGGTATCTGTCCAAACTATAGAGTCATTTGATTTGGAGATGTTTTGAGTAAAATGAATATGAATATCCTTCATGAAAATTTCACATAGAGGATTTCTTTTCACAGAAGAAGCTCCACGTCAGTATTTCAGTTATGTCGTAATGACCTTCAGCTTGTAAATGTGACTGATTCATTCGGGAATAAGCCTCTGATTTTCTGATAATCCAGGATAGTCCTGTAATATGGATATAAGATATATACTTTATCCGGATGTCTGATCTGGAAGGATGAACAGATGCCTTTTCTTCTTTGACATGACACTCTGTTTTGTGCTCTTCGGAGACGGGCTCAGCCAGCTACGGCCCGGCCATCCCGCGAAAAACAAGCATCGCCTTAACATCATGCTTCCAGCTGCGTCGTTTGGACTAACACAATTAAAAGATGAGTCTGTCCAGAGCATGTCTCCCCCCCCCCCCCCAGTGGTTGCCATGGCGATCAGCAAGTAGCACGTCTGCAAAAAAAACATGCACAGCGTTTGGGCTTCAGTACGAAAAGATGATGGATATCCATGAAAATCCAATTAAGTACATTATGCCACATGACGTTTAGGAACTTCTCAGGTTTCGTGTGTGGAACCTTTTTATTGGGATTTATTGTTTTTATTAATAGTGATATATATTTATACATTTATATTAATAGTTATTCTTTCTATCAGCATTACCACCACAGCTTTGGCCCCTTGGTTAAAATCACGGCCAGCTTAAAAAGTGACATCCTTTGTTTACTTACTCGTGTGGACAGAGGATCAGGTTATACGTTTACATCAGATTATTATTATTGTTATCAGACATATTTACCGCGTCTTTACATGGTTTACTGTGCAGCTTGTTTGCTTTCTTCACCAGTTATTAAACAAGAAGGTAGCAGGTATTTCCTCTATGCTGGTGCCTTTGGGTGCGGGGTTGGGGGGGGGGGGGGGTTCGTATTTACCAGTCCAGGCGCAGTTGGCCATTTTCACGAGCTGCCTGTTTGCCTCGGGGCCACGCGGTGCGGGTACAAGCCCCAGCATGCACTGCATCGCTCCGATCTGATTACAAGGCAGGGCGGATATTCCAGAGCCTCGCAGTGCCGTGCTCTAACCGCGGATCTGAGCAACAAAGGCTTCCTGTGTAGATTACATCCAGGCCGACAGTGGTTCCAGCAGACCATTACAGCCTGCCAACCGAAGACGTCTCTGTGAGAAATAATTCACTGTACCCTGACTGTAAACCACGTTATGTCCCACAACAAGGGCTCTGTATCTCGGCTTTGCATCTCTGCAGTGCCTTGCGGCAGATGCCAAACACAAACATGACGCGATGCGGAGGAAGACATTCACTACGTAAATAAAAATGCCAGTGGTGGGACAGCAAAAGGTGAGGTATGATGGCAATCTCGTTTGTAAAGCTAATTTTAGCCTGCACTAACGACATCAATGTCTGTCCATTATCTGTACGATGTCTGGAATCCCAAGCAGGGCTCACAAAAACTAAATTCAGATAAATATTCTTAACGTAAGAATGTAAACATGTATGTCTATGCAAACGCTTCATTTAGATTGGGATGCAATGTGGTGGCATTCAACATCTTTCAATGTGACGAGGTATCTCTGACCAGCCAAAGGAGTTTAGATGCTCCATCTGGGGCTTCAGGAAGAACATGGCTGAGGACCTCCTGTAGTGTCCCACACCAACCCCTAGACAAATCATGTCTTACATTCTGATCCCCCAGGAATCACATTTGACATTCACAGGCTAATGTGGTGAACATGCTCTGAGGGTCCGCGGTTGGTTTTTAAAAAAAAAAAAACCAATAAGCTATCTTTTGTAAACTGGGCCAACCTCAGCCCCCAGGATGGGATCCTGTATTTACAGGGCAAGAAGCAACAGAGATGCAAAGACCACAAACACATCAGTGACTGTGGAGGGGCGGGAATAATTACCGACAGGGCCTGGTACATATCTAACAAGGCTGATATATTGTTATATGTCATATTTTCAGGTGAACTCTTTCAATTAGAAGATAAACATAGCTTTAAGGTCCTAAACTGCGCACCAGTATAAACTCCCGAAGGATGACAGATGAGGTAAAACCAGTTTCAGCTGCAGGAACCGGCTTTCACAACTTTCACAAACATGACGACCAGCTGAAATGATCTCTGCTTACTCATTAGACGTAAATCAACAGTGGGGATCTCTGGAGCTCAGGGTCTCTTTGTTTCCCCGCCGCACATCTCTGGGACATGGTGTCCCCGGATGCACGGGCCCCGCCTGACTCGCAGCCGCTCTCTTCTGCTAATTAAGGGCATGTCTTGAAGGTTGCCATAGTGGAGCCTCATGCATCTGGGTGATAATTATAGGGACTGTATTAAGGTGAGTGTTTCTATTCTCTGAGATCATTATCGGCACGTATGACCTTCAGGGCATCCGAAGACAAGATGCGTACAAATCAAACATCAGAATCGAAGTGACAGGAGCCGCAGCCCCGGATTCGATGGGTCCGTCGTCTTTGTGAGGGGGGTTCAATCACAAAGAACCACAAAGAGGGAGTTAGATTGAGCCCCGGACCTTCTCTCGTAATCACATTATCATTCATAAAAAGTAATGTGGTCTTTCTGACATGAGTCCAATTCGATTCCAGAAATAAAATCCAAGAAGAGCGACTCAGTAATATGAGAAAATAATTCCTGCATCTACTTCTTATTGGAAAGACTGTTAATCATACATGCACATAACGGCTTCTTACAGCAGGCCGTCTGAACACCTCATAAGTTTGATGGCATGATGTGGCCCCACTGTCTACTTTCACTAAAGCTCCCAGCCTGTGATGCAGACCAAAGAAGTCAGGCCTCCTCGATGGTTTAAGTGATGCTTCCTGCCTCTGATAGCACCTCAGGGTTCAATCAGACTCTCACTGTGTTTCAGGCTAGGCGGGCAGGCATTTGGATAGAGATGCAAAATTCAGGTCCAGAAAGTGAGAATCCAGACCAAGATTTTGTTTCAACCAACCAGTTCACTATAAAGAGTCACAGAGTACTCAACTGGTTGGGTGAAGCGAAATGCCAGTAATGTCAAAGAACAGCAACACTCATTCCCCAAAAATGAATGGTTTCTGATCAAAACCATGGAGGGAATCTTATTGAGGGAGCACAAGCCCCGCCCCTCACTGAGTTCACAAGATTCAAAAAGAGGGACATGTTGACAATATTTTTTTCTGGCTACAGGCCTGGTTGGGGAGTGGAGGGGGGGCTGTCGAATGCAGCTTGGGGCATGTCTGACCCCCTGGAAAGGCCGACGCGGAGGGAGCTACATAACACAGCGAACACCTCACTTTTCTACCACCATTGTTATTACTGAGTATTAATATTCTGGCTGCCATTTTCACAAAAACATATGGCTACAAGGTTGAAAACAGCACTATGACTTTGTACTCGACAGGCAGTTATGGAAGATGGATGGCTGTCGAGTGGAAAAGTGGCCCGCTGCTTCGGAATCAGCCCTTGGGGTCCTCACATCTCGCTTGTGACAAATCATTGGTCCTCATTTAAATGGGCTGCTCACAGAGAACACAGGGCCATTGGTCTGGCCCTGCATCTGGGCGCCAGCCATAGAGACAGGCGACACGCCTGGGCATGGGGGTCCCCGATGGCCCCTGTGGGCCCCCCCACTGGCAAACAAAGAGCTTTTAGCTGTTAGTTTGAAGGCAGTGAGGTGCAGCATACATTTTTTTGAAGACATCCTACTAAAATCCCCATGTCTGTAATCTAAGGCCCATGTAAGCACTCACCGCTTTAGCCCAGACCGTTAACCCAAATGGCAAAGCATTCAAATGGAAATACAGCACAGTGTGTCATTAGCACGTGGTCCCAGGCACGTTGGTCAGCCACCTTCTTGCATTACAATGGTGGAGTGCTGGGTTTTTTTTTTTTTTGGGTGGGGGGTGGGGGGGGTATGTCACATGCTGATACTGCTTGTTCACCTTCTAGTTCCGGATACCATAACATTCATGTTTTTTTTCCGGGTTTTCCAATCGCTGCACCACCTGTAATGCTCCCCCCAGCTGAATGAAGCATCTACAGCGTGTCCTGAGACAGTAGCTAAACCAGCCTAAAAAACCAGGCTGGCACCGTGCCAGAGCAAACATGTGCCATTCATGCACATCGGGGAACATTCCAGAAAGGCTGAAGTGGAAAGAGATGTCGCACACCAATGCATCAGCTGACTGTCGGGTTTAAGACGGAGGGCATTTGTAGCGTGGCCTTGAGGAGGATGGCGAGTTGTCCCACCATGCTATTCATCATTACTCATTTGAACAGGATTTAAACGAGCTTGCGCCATGACATCACTGACAACAAATCAATACTCCTAATTGATCGGCCTCCTGAGGCGGTGGCTCAGATCTTCAGGCTGCTTGAGGCCCAGCATCGACAGAATAGTCACATATCTGTGAACCATAAGCAGGGCCTTTAACCCCCAAATGCTTCAGAGGTGCCTTCAGCACTATATGTGTCTGTGTGTCTCATTAGGTGCATTCACAGCGCCGGATCTTTTTTTCTGGAACCAGGAACTTTTGCTGCATTCACACCCGACCCAATTGTAGCTCCAAAATCTTTTTTTAGTACCTACTCCAGACTAGGTACTTTTCGTTCGAACATGAATTACTGGGGAGGTGCGTTGATCGATTGCTTGCTGATTGGATAGGCACCAGCGTTAACTTGGAAGTTAAGCGAAAGTGTAGGAAAAGAGATACTGTATAGCAGCAGCAAAAATTTAGTAGTTTGAAATATTTTTGCACCCTAATTACATTTAATTAATAAATTAGTACATTTCTTGCTTCTATTTCTTCTGCATGGGAAAATGAATTTAAAAATCGGTGCTGGCTAAACTTACTAGCACTTATTAGCGGGATAACATTTCGTTGTTTTTTATTTTGTTGAAAACAAAAGATCGATCAGTTCACCAGATTTTGTTTATTGGGTATTGTGATGATGATGATGATGATGATTATGATTATGTTGAATGTGATTGCTTTATAGGGGTATTATACTGGATCTCTGACCCATTTACACAGCTGGGTGTTTTAATATCCAATGGCACATCCATCTGCTGCCAGCTGCCCCTTACAGTTCCCAGCAGCCTGTCGCTCAGCCTTTTAAAAAGTGGCACAGCGCGAGATCGCCGAACCCCCAGGGGAGAGGCTGTGTCTGATACGTGCGGGATCACTCCGGCCTAATCAGCAGTGCGAAAAGTGCATTATGGGCTGCCTGCTTTGATTTATGGAAGAGAGTGACGTGGTGTCCAGTGCTCACAGTGATGCTCAATCCAACTCGGCAGACAGACAAACACACCGCAAGAATCAAACACACCTCAGCACTAGAAGTACACACTGCAAGTGACCTACAGACAACATATCACGCTGTATTCCACTCAGTGACCACATGCAGGTAAGCTGTAATCCACTGAGAGAACCTGATGACAATGCCCAATAATCATGGAGCTGATTCATTTCTAACCTAGTAATGACAGTCTAAGAAGATGAATCTTATGTGCAAACAACAGTCACTATAAGCCGTTATAATGCATTATGAAGGTATTTATAGTGCATTATAGATGAGAGCGTCATAGAGCATTCATAATTCATAATTAACAAGACTATAATGCCTTTTTTTTAAATAGTTACAGCTGTGTCTATAATACTTTATATATGCATTATAATGCATTATGAAGGTATCTATAATGCATTATACACGAGTGCTTTACTGAAAAACATTCAATAATGTACAGTGAATACAGCAGGTGTATTTCATCTGTGTATTTCCGCCTCTGGTATCACCAATGGCCCCAGCCATCACTCGCCATACCTTCCCTGACGTCCATAAGCGTACTGGGAGTCGGTGAGTAGAAGCGAGATTTCCTCAGGATGCATTGACACAGCACATCGCTCCAAGGCCTGTGTCAAAGAGGGAGTTTACTCATTCAGCACGGTGAGACCGGTGTAAATATCACAGGCTAATCGGTACCACTGATCTGTTTGAGAAAAGTCTCGGCGAATGACCTCAGTAACCCAAATGTTACCGGTATTTTTAACTGTGGGAGGCTGAGTCACCCTGGTGTTTACATGACACTTCCCTTAAGTCTCTAAATGGGTGCTTTCTCCAGACAGGACTGTACCGGCAATAAAGGCCATTTTGACCCA
>JAABNX020000008.1:4410168-4421484 GCA_015163995.2 Mormyrus lacerda
TGACACTTCCCTTAAGTCTCTAAATGGGTGCTTTCTCCAGACAGGACTGTACCGGCAATAAAGGCCATTTTGACCCATGACACTGCGGCGGGAAGCACGTGGGATTTCACACGCATGTCTAACTCCCAGTGAGGAGACCTGGAGTTTCCACGAGTGAAGTGAGGAGTACAGGCCAGAAAGTGACAAAATGCTGTGACTTTTCCTGACCGGCTAATGAAGGGACTCAGATATGTGACAATGCACAGGCTCCGGGTGACCCCTCAGTCACCCACCTGAGACTGTTTACATGGCTTTTAAGGTTAGTACATTTACGGCACAGAGACTGCTGTCACAGTAGTCCAACACACAGTAATCAGACTAGCATTACCTACTGTAATTAACCTGTCATTGCGTGCCATAATTAAACCAGCAATACACACTGTAATTGAGCCATCATTATATGCTGTACTAAGCTACCATTACATGCTGTAATTAAACTTTCCTGCACTATTGCTCCACTGTCTGCACTTGCACAGGTAGCTTCATGCCTCACCTGGTGGACGTCTCCTTCCCCAATGACAAACACGAGTTTGGAGTCCTTCTCCACCACAGTCCTGTCCTCCAGGATCCCCTGCAGCTTGACGGTGACCTCCTGGCCCCAGACGGGCCGGGGCCACTGCTGAAGGCCTCGTTGTACAATGTTCTTTCTCAGTAGTCCGTCATCTGCAGACCAACATGTGTGGAGGTGGTTAGTTAATCCATTTGTTGTTGGAGCTTAATGAGCTTGCAGACATGCAAGGCGACTCAGGACACAGTAGCCAACAACCAGCTCTCTTCAGGAAGTATGAAACAAACGTCTTGTATTGCAGCCCTTCCTGACCATGTCAACACACGCAGTATGAGTGAAGCTGGATAATTTAGTGTGTATTACTAACCTGTAGTAGCTAGGTCTATTGAACTGATGCGGACAGATATAAGCATGTTTAAAAGGACAGTATTCCGTACTGTTATTTATTTATTTATTGTCAGTGGCTTGCAGCTAATATTCTCTGTGTACCTTTTAATGAAGGATAGATCTTTGCTACATGACTGATCACTGCGAAGTACATTATGAAACATGTCAGATCCATCAGTGATGTAGATCACTGTCTTTGGGTGCGTCTGGCTAGCTGAGTGATGTACCTGTGATGTCCACCCAGTCTTCTGCGGAGAATAACTCTTCAAAGATGGAGGTCGTCCATTCTTCAGGCTGCAGGTCTGGAAACAGGCTCTCTTCATTGTGTTTGATCACCGCCAGTGGTATTTGAAATCGGACTGTTTTTCCGCAGCCAGGCGCTTTCATCAGCCCCCCACTCTCCACGGCGTCTTCGAAGCCGTCGGCTAGCTGGACGGCAGGTGCCTCCGGGGCCAGGCTAGCAGAGGTGCAGCCCTGGATGCTGTCCTCATCCAGGCTTCTGGTCCCATTCGCCTGCTCCCTCTGCCTCTGCGTGCTCCTTGGCTGGGAACTTGAAAAGATATTAGGTACCATGGAAGTTCCCGGGATCCCCGCATCAGGACAGGCCTCAGTTGGCCCCCCCAAGCTGCCCAAGCTCTCCCCTGATTCTGCTGGCTGAAGTTCTTCCTGCATCTCCTGACTAACACCCAAAGTCCACCATCTGCACGGGTCTCCAGAGGGATCCCAGAAGGGCAGACGTCCAGGAGCTTCTCTGCAAAAAAAATGATGAGTGTCTGTCCTCTGATAACAGTCGTCCTGCTGCTGAGAGCGTTAGACACCTATCCTTATGGCTGCCAGCCTGCAGTAGTTTCCTAAATCATGCACTCAAAGTGGTATCTAACTGAATTAAACCGAGATGCTTCATCGACCAGGATGATCCAAATCTTTGCATGAACCTGCTGAGTTCTGCCAATATCCCATCGCAGTTGTACAGGAAATCAACAGGACTCCTGTCCTGTAGTGCTTATCTTTATCATTGTATATTCCAAAATAATTAAGAATGAAGACCGGAAGATGAAGTATTGCCGTGAATGAGTTACACTTCTCTCCAGGGCTGTTTTAGTCAGCAGGCTTGTGTGACAATAATCTTCCAGATTAGAGGAGCAAAATCTAATCTGACCAAACGCCTGTAAGCTTCTTAGTCAGCCATCATGTGACAAGATAATGTATTTCTATAACTGCCATCAACCAATGAGCATTCAGGAGGAGTTACCCATAATTCCGTTTGGTCTAGCGGCAAAACAAACTCACTGGTTCTCACTGTTGGCAAGAGAAAGCAGAACTGGATCATTGACCTCGTAACAATTTAGGATTATTTATGCGAGATTTATCTGGACACTTGCTGGAGGACGTTGCAGATTATATGCTCTCTGTCTCCAGTAACAGTTTCATTGTAAAGTGAAGAATACCCTCTTGATAACCGGACCGGCTGCAATCACTGAGAATAAAAGAAGTGCTTCCACATTAATAATGCCAATTAACAACTAGTTGTACATTTTACAACTTTGCAGCTATTCAGTCATATTAACCCAGAATGTGAGATGAAAAATAAAATAACATGATAACAAGAATAATGCAACTGCTTCTCGAAAACTAAAATGAAGGAAGTATGTTTTTGGAACAGCTGTTTTGAAGGGAAAATCCTGTTTTTGTTTATTATAATCTGCCAAATATTTTCTGAGTGTATCAACATTCATATACAGCTTTTCAAATGAAAAAATGAAGTACATCTGTGAGATGGGATGATTTCATTCATTTTTTAGGATTTGTTTTGACCTCAACTGTGACCTAGAATTGCAAGATAAATATAAAAGTACATATGTGAAATTCCTAAGATCACAAGTATACAAGGATGAGCAGAAAATTATTTTCCTGTTAAATTTTGCTCAGAGATTTTGTCATGTCCATCTCAGTCAGAGGGCATGGAAGCGGAGCTGGAAGGGCTTGTGGGCACACACAGCATTTTGCGGCCGTGATATCGCCTCAGACACCTTCAAGGTATCTTCCGTTTATGTGTTTGTTGACAGATGTTTTCCTGGATCTGCAGCTCTCGCTCCGGCATGCTGTCAGTCATGGGGACGTGTGTCCGTCTGTGCCACTTCAGGGTCCTTCCCTTCCACTGTTGGAGGGCAGCTGGACGACATGTTAAGATGCCAGTGCTGCCGGGTTAGTTACTAGCTGGCTAGCGATCGGAAGACTTTAAACCGACACTAATAGCCTTGCTCCCACAAAATATTCCATTATAGAGTAATTGTTTTGACTCTTTATAGCTTGTAAAATGTTCTGTTTACCATGTAGCATGATGTAATGTCAATGCCCCAATCTGCTGTGGAATAATATACTATTCTTTCCCCCAAAAGCACTTTATTTTATGATGCTAATTCTATTAATTTTACAGCAGCACTAAATTTGCAGACCAAGTCTTCACTCGTTAATTGTCAGTTCTTTAGACATTAGGCATGTGCTTTTCAGTCTATATTTACTGTCATTGTCTGTTTTGGAGAGTTTATCTAAAGGGGGACAGAATGCTTTAGCTGGGTACTCAGATGTACCCCTGTTGCGCTGTAGGCCTTAAAGCAAACTCAGACCAGGTTATTTTTCTCGCTTACATTAGCACAGCTGACGATATGCGATTCTGGTTGCCGTCCACGTTCTGTGGCTAAAGTACGCAGCCTTTATTTGTATTGTGAGACCTTTACTTTCTACCGACCTGCATGAAGTTCTTATCAGAGCTACTTGCAGAATGATTAACTAGCAACGGCGAAATTATCACGGGGCAGTTAAATGAAGCGATCAGGATGGCAGGGTGTGGCGGTGGACCAGACAAACAGCAGACAATGAATGATGTTTCAAATGCTGAAGGAAACGCTGCCACCGGTGACTGAACTCAGACCTGGGGATTAATCACCGGAATATTCCAGACTGCCGTTTCTCAACATGAATGCAGATATGTAGAGAGGGCCTTCATCCAGCTTGAAACAGAACCCAGACCAGTTAGAAAATGTATCAGTCATCCAGGGCAGAAGAGCAGAGGGGAATTATTCCCTGCGCTGAAACGTCCGTAGAGCAGAGTTATCCTCTGTACTGTGTTTATCGCTGCCAACCTCATAATTCCAATTTACAGGCCAGTAACGAAATACTGATCTATGCATGACGTGTTTTGGCGGCGGGGCGGGGCATGGCGTGGGCAAGAGTGAAGATGACGATCCACTTCACAGCGCCAAGAGAGAAAGGGGTCCATTAAAGGAACAAAACATTAACAGAAGCCATGGGGCAGCATTTCCAACATGCAGGAACACACCACACTCAATGACTAACTAAAGAAAAGGAAAGACACAGGCACTCAAATAAGAATAGGGAACTAACAAGAGGGCAGGTATGCAACATGACCATTAATCAATCAACTGAGACAGAGCAACAAGCAACAGGTGGAGCGAGTTACAATAATGAGCAGAGAACAAACACGGAGATGAGGAAACACTGACCACACTGGGAATTACTCCACTAGGGCAATTTACCGAACCAAATAGTACAAACGAGAATGGAAGCGAACAGGAAAACTGCAGGGCAGCCTATAACCGGGAAAACAGAAAAGAAAACAAGAAACGCCGGGAAACAAGACTAACATATAAATAAGCAAATGAGGCTGTGGCCCGAAGCCAGCGATGACCCCGCAACTACAAAGCTAACATTCTCCAAGCCACACATTCAGCCCACTAAGCTATGCAGGAGTTTGGGGAACAAGCAAAACACATTAGGGATTAGACACACTGGGACTGAAGGACAAGACACAGGGAGGAGGACAGGATGGCCAGCGACACCTGCTGGCCAAACGGGGAGGAGACACAAAGGGCGTGGTTGGGCGGGCGCTGATCCTGACATCTGACGTCTTTTCAGGATCATACATCCTTCTGAAAATTCACTATGGTTTCCTATAGTTTTTATGCAGTAACCTTAGTTTAACTACGGTATCTCCTGGTACTTTGGTACTGCCCATAGTACTACCATGGTTTATCCATAGCACTTTATGGTAAAACAAAAACCATGGTTTATGACCAAGATTATACTAGGGTTTAACTGTTTCCATAGTTACCCAAAAAAACCATGAAAAGCGGCAAACCATTGTAAACCATGGTTAATATTCGTAAGGGCAGGTGGGTTTCTACTTGTAACATGTGAGGGTTGGCCAAGATCACCGCCCAGGTGTGCTGAGTGTAAATAAAGACTCACGTTGGTAGAATGGAGAAGCATGAGACCGTGAGGTGAGGCCACATGCCAGCTGCTCTCTGACTGGAGACTGTAGCGCTGTAGGAACCTGATGTTGGTGTCATGGACTCTACAGAGTACAGTGACTGCCACGGAGCAGCAGAAGCGGGATAGGCTCGCTGTCACCGACTCCCCCCCCCGCGACTGTTGTGCCGCTCTGACTCACCGCTGGTCCTCTGATATTCATTCAGGTCTTTGTGGTCTCTGTGCAGTCAGACCACTTTCACACGTAATCAACTAACATGCCGCGAAAAACAGGGAGCTGGGTGACTGAAAACTCGTACATTTCGTTAATTAGCCATCAAAATTATTCTTTCCATACCTTTTGCCTTTCTTCTTATTGATACTACAAAATAAAACTTGCGATCAAATACTGGAAAAACAATGACAAATCTGACGAATAATGTCTTTAACTACACAATATTACAGACAAAAATCTAAACTTTATCACCCAGGGTGGCGCTAGGAAGCCCCCTAGCAAATTTGTTTATAACCAGGAAATGAATGCAGGGATATTATCATTTATGTGTATTCAGATAATCCTCTGCGGTCGGTCATTTCTAATACTGAAGTGAACTTTTTTTAAGATTGGTTTAAACACTTCACAGTCAGTGAGATTTATATCTTATGTAGCAAAGACAAAAATGTGTCTCACAGGTGAAACATGAGACTTAACACTAATGATATGAGGTCCATTCTCTGAGTCATCTTGCCGGTGTTTCAATGACAGTTTTACTCTATTGTTTATGATGCAATGCTCCCCCCCCCACATGCCGACTACACCATCATCACACAGTCATCCTCCACATTTTAATAATTTTCATGTACCATCTCCTCCAAGGTTCTGTGGCTTGGCTTGGAGCCATGCCAAGACTATGACAAGCAGCAGAGGCATAAGTGTGAAGTCCACGCCTCCCAGAAAGGTCCACAAAAAAATATTCATGGACAAAGCGCTGGCAACCAATTCACTGTCACATTTATTGATTAGCAGGTTTGGGACACAGAGGTGAGTCAAGTACATTCTGCAAAATGTGCTTGTGTTAGGCAAAATGATAAGATAATTATTGGATTACATAATAATAAAAAAAGCATTTATCTCTGAAAATTATAAACAAGAAACACGAAAAAAACAACTGAATTACTGCCCGCACATAATTATTGGCCATAAGGGAAAATGTAGAACAATCAAACTGAGATAGGGGGCAGGTTCTCCGCCTCCGGGTCGTTGGGACATTTTCTAATGACTGGGGGCATCTGGAAAGGGAGGAGGCGGCTGATGTGCGACGCGCGTTGAGAAGCGCCGGAGCCCGGCGCCTGGGCTCCAGACCCCGCCCCCGCGCCGCCTTAATGACAATGTCCCCAGACCGCCTCACTTCCAGACATGGCAGCATTGAGGCAGGAGCATCGCTATGGGCTCTCCTGCGGAAAAAATCACAAAAACGCCCCGAACAGGACGCTTTACCACGTCAAGCTGACGGACACTGCCATCCGAGCGCTCGAAGCCTACCAGAACCGGAAGGTGAGCTTTACTTAGCGGGCGCTTCGCTTACTTTGCCTTGAGATCCCCGGGGCTCCACTGGCAGCTTTTCTGGCAGCTGCAGCAGCGGCGGATCGCAGCAGAGCAGCGACACCGTGATAGTGTGATTTAAAAAGTTTTTCAGTCATCAACAAAATGCCGTGATTAATTTCAACCCTGTTACCTACAGGGACCTGCCGAGATCCGTGTGCGGAAGCGCCTTATGCTTGAACCGTGGGAACCGAAAAAAAACCTTTGGATCCAATAAACAAGCAGTCGGATTTACATACATCCTACCCTGAATGATCGTATCTGGCGTATTCCGATTTAATTTTAAGCAATCATTACAAACAGGCCAACACACATACAGATAATGCATATGTATAGGATATATACTCTACACTAGCAGACTCATATATATCAATCACACATATAAATACGTAATTATAATAATCATAACAACGATTAGGTTCTGGATTCGAAACCATGTTGGATATTACAGGAACAGGCCAGGGGACAACTTTTATTGCGTTTACAAACGCGACTTTTACCTTTAAATCATATAAGTAACTTTTGTATTATCCTCGGCATTTAGAAGAATCACCGTACGGTGTGAGTTTGGGTTTCCGGAAAACTTCATTTTAATGACATTAAAGTGAAATGAGAGAAACCTCTAACAATCCAACAGACGTGTTTTTTTCCGGAGGTTGTCAGCAACAGCACGTCTGCGATGAGTAATTTAACCTTTTGTACTGTTTATACCGGCTGCCCGTAAAGTCGGTGCCGTGAAAACATCCGCACTTGCTGGTCGCCTGGCTCCGAGGATGCTCCACGTGAGCGTCCCGTTAAACATGGGTTGGGAGTGAGAACCCGGCTCGGAAAGGACAGTTACGGGGCATCTATTCATTAGCTTGTCCTCGCTATACATCCTCTTATTTGCCTTTGTTTTGGCCGTAGTTTCAGTGTGACGTGGATCGGATACATATTTAAGCTTCTGACATTCATATACAGTCAAAGCAGTGCGTGCATCCTGGGGTCATAGCAGTGATCAGGACCCGCTTGAAAAGCGAATTAACGCCCACCCCCCAGACGGAGACCGTTTAAACTTAAATTCCCTAACAGCGATCAACCGCACTGTCGGAGCTCTAGACGCCAGCTGGAGCGGCTGATCGTTGAATGCCCCCAGCCCCCTGCCCCCGGCCCCTGGTGCTCCAGGCACCCCCGCCGCTCCCCTGCCCGGTGGCTGCTGTCGGTGTAGCTTTTTGTTGCTCTGCTCCTTCGCCATTGTTCTGCTTTTTATAAGCTGTGCCTCAGTCCTCTTACCCTATTAAACTCAGAATAAGACCTTTAACTCACTGCTACTATGCTTTTTAATGCTTGCAACTGTCTGCCGCCCATTAGATTCCTGTATCAATCCCGAGGTGCTGAAGGGTAATTGCAGTGCCAGATACTGTCTTGATCATTATTGATTTTTTTTTTGTTTGTGTATGATTTGTATTACTGTGAACCAGTAGCCTACTTACCCAGAGCTGTCAGTTACTCCAAGAAAACCGTCAATATAGATCTGTCTAGTTAACTTTACGTTAATCAATAAAAATGAAACCAATACATTTGTTATTATTTTTCAGGCTTATTTTTCAGACTTTTTTTTCCACGTGTAAATTGCCGATTTCTCTATGTTGATGGACTGCCTTGGCCCTTGGCTCCGATCTGTCACTCCTTATTGCCGTAGCAAACCTAACTTTCATGATTCCCTAAAAATGCCACCGATGAATCACCGGTATAGCTGGTAATCTGCTTGTCAATATGCCACGAACGACACCTTTATCAAATAAGCATCGCTCAAAGGCTTTGGGCTTTCCCTTTGTTTAGATTAGGGAGTCTGCGTCAGCACTGTTCATTTTCAGGTGATAACTAATTTCTTCTCATTGCTTTTCAGGGCTCCTTCTCCAATCAGCCAGCTATTTGTTTTAAGGAGAACCAAGGGGTAAGACAGATTTTCACCTTCCAGGCTCCATGTTCTTTTATATTCTCTGCTTATAGTTCCTCTATACTTTTCTCTCTTCTATTCCCCCCAGAATGAAATGTTTTTTGAATGTTTCCTGTTAAGATAAGCTCTTGATCTTTAAAGTACCCTTTTAGCAAATCAGCATCCATCTTAGCCTGAGCTGCACCTCAGAGGCCGGTAATAGACGGGCCTCCGTCGCAGAGGGAGGCTACCTGATTTGCCCTCCTGCTTCTAGAGATCGGAAGCAGCCCCAGAAACGGCAGCGGTGGCAGTGAGTCAGCTGGGCACACAAACAGCAGCCTGTACACTGCCTCAGGCCCCGGGACCTTAGAATGGACACTGTATTCGCTCAACCTTCCAGTTGGGTCACTGGGTCAGGCTGGCAACTGGGAAGCTTTTGTTTGATCAGGGAGTAATGGAAGGAGGGGGCTTGGGTTGGGGGCTGGGATGTGAGGGGTTTTTAGCTCTCTGTACCCCTTTATTTAGGAGGAAGCAAACCTCCTCTATCTATATTTTATTTGTTTATGGGTTATGACATTGTTCTTTTGTTAATTATCCCTGCCTATTAATAAAGATTAATAAAGGATTTAGGTAGATGTCAGTATAGAGATTTATGTAATGTTTAATAGCAAATGCATAAGTGGTTTTATGGTATGTGACATGTGTTGATTGAATAGTTTCAGTGTTAGTCATAAAATATTGAAAGTGATTGAGGTGAAGGGGAGTGACCAGACCCCCCCCCTCCCCAGCCTCCTCTCCGCTTGACAGGGATCAGACTAAGTTGTCTTGGGGGAGGGTGATGGATGTGTTACACTGGCTGGGCCTCATTGTGTCCCCAGTAAGGTGACGGCATACTGGAATTCGGCCCTGTGACCCAGGGGCAGCCTCTCCAGTAGGTCCAGCGATCGTGTTCATTTTAACTGTATTTTAACGAGACACGTTCTTTAGGGGGACGGAGAGAATTGGGTAGGAACGAGGGGGTGGGCGCCAGACTCCGTGCTTCACGGCGGTCTAAACATCTCAGCTGTGGGTCAGAGTGGACTGCCCACCGAGGCTCCTGTGCTATGCTGACCTCTACTGAGAATATAATGAGACTGGGGGGGGGTGGGGGGGGCTTCCCATAAAGTCTTTCCTGGCTGCTCACCAGGATTTTATGGGGACGTGGAGGGCGGGGGGCATTAATTTCTGAAGCTGGTTCCTGCTGTGGGCTGTCAGCTGCTGTTTTCTTCTGCACCGCTGATGGGCCGCTTTGGAAAGCCCTCCGGTGGGGCAGCGCCACGAATGGGGGCTCTGGTGGGGGGTGAAGACGGAGCCTAACTTTGGCCTTAAATGCAGCAGCCCTTAGGGGGAAAGGCGGAAGTACCTGAGTGTGGCAAAAAGATAACAGTGGCATTCGGTAAGCGAGGCATGATGCAGCAAGCGTCTAAAGTAGGGTTCGCCTAGAAGAATAATGAGTTTAATGACTGAGATTAGCCAAACTCTCAGAAGGCCTGGGAGTGAAGATCGGTTTGGTTTTGCGTTTCCGTGTTTATGATGTCACCAAGCCGGGAATTTCACACCCAGGCCGTGTTTAGCGTCTGTTACTGAGCTCCCAGCTGGCAATTTTGTCCTACTTTACAGGTCACAGTTACTTGTTACAGACCTGTTTTATTTGGTGTTCATTAGAGATGGAGATACTGTTGTTTCAGTCATTAAATCATCAGTCTGCCTCGATGCAGGGGTAGTTTGCTTTCCAAAAAAAATAATATTAATATTGTAATGATTAATTATTAATATAATTGTTGTGCATGGTTGTATAGTTTTATGACATAGATTTTTATGGATGACTACTGTCTTCTGGTATCATTTATCAACAATAAAGGGTTAAGAATGGTGCTGCAGACTGATACCTGCCCCTGTGCAGAGCTGCTATGAAAGACCTAGAAAATATCCTCAAAAGTACTGATGTATCTCTGTAAACAAAGAACAAAAAACAAGAATATGGGATTTTCTGTGACTCTGTGGACACCTTTGAACCAGCAAGCGGACTCTTGATCAGATCCACCCTGAATTTGCTTGTGAAGCATAAATAACCAGTTTGAAGCTGCTCTTTTTTGGACATATTGCGGAAAGATCCAGCACATTGGGAGCAGAACTTAATGCTTGGGAAAGCTGAAGGTTACAGAGGAAGACGACAAGCAGCAAGAAGATGAATGGACTCCATTTCACAAGAATGATGGATGGCGTCAATATTCATAGCATACCTTCGGGAAGCCTGAACACCTGGACAGATCGTTCTGGAGGAATGCCATCTTCATGGTTGCCAGGAGGCAATGATAGTGATGATAATAATGATTATTGACAAAGAATCGATCTAGGAGTGTCGCTTACCTTTGAGGAAGTAGTAGTCTGAGATACTTCAGGTATAGTACAGAAACCCTGTGCTTTGGTCTGGTTCTCAGCCAGCTACATGGCTTCAGCTGGTGGTGCATGAACAGGGTTCTCTGGAACAGCATGGAAGCCACTGCCCTCTGCCTCTTGTTGGGGGGGGGGGGGGGGGCCCGGACGACACCA
>JAABNX020000008.1:4421584-4437700 GCA_015163995.2 Mormyrus lacerda
CCCGCCCCCCCCCCCCCCACGGACGACACCATCTGCCGTGGAATTCAGCCATTTCTGGGATGGGAACTGAAAACCTTCCGGGCTTGTGGCTGCTCTTCTGGAGAATCTCACACGTTTATCTTGTTTGTGCTTCCCGGATGGAGTGTAGCTTGAAATTCTGAGCTTGGCAAAGTGTCCTTTGGGGTCCCCCTGGGTAGATTTTATCCACTGGAGGGACATTGTGCTGGCCGAAACCCTGTTAGACTTTGAGGTCTCCCTCTGATTCCACCAGGGTATCCATGCCCCTTCGACACCCCTCCATCCGCGTTCCATTTGCCTTCGGATCCGAGTTGTGTTGCATTTGCCACAGAAGTAGCAATACTATGGACCCATATCAGAAAGCAACATTTTTTGTTTAGCTGGACAACTTGTTGGATTTAAGGTATCTCCGTTTAAATGGCCTTTATCTTTGTTCACTTACAATTAGCCTGAACTACCTTAAATCCAACAAATAAGCTGACTATCATGAAATCCAATTATAGCCAGGTTAACTGTTAGCCATTGTAAGCAATATCAGTTGATAACACATTGCGTGCAGTGCTTCACATATAAAACTCCATAGCAACACATCCACGAATGAGTTGAATGGTATAGTGTGTGCGACTGATTTAATGAGCCAGAAATGAGAAGTAGTGCTTAAACAGTAAAACTACGAATGTTGATAAAGGGCGCAGCCATCTTGGATTCTGAACTCGGGATCCTCTGTGCTGCTCTGAGATATTTCTCGGATCGCCGAGAAACGGGAGCGTGCATGTCGTCACTTCCGGCCTCAAAACTCGGAATCTGAGTTCCCAGGGCAAATGGAACGCACCAATAGACCCAGTGAAACACCCCCAAAAGGCCTAATAATTGTGTGAAATCAGTAGTGACTCAAGGCAGAAGTGTGGGAGGGCAAACAGTGGGAGCATGTAGTGTTCATGGCAGGGGGGGGTAGATAGATCTTAAAGGAAAATGAAAATGAAAAAGGAATTAAAGTGAAATGAAAATACTCCCAGGCGTAGGTGAGCAGCACGTGTCTGATTCAAGACTGACACAGTACAGAGCCTGTAGACCCCCTCGCCCTGAGCGTCATGCAGCCCGCTGGCACGTGTGGGGGGAGGGCGGGTGGTGCTGGCCCTGTTCCTCCAATCCCAGCAGCCCCATGCCCGCCCGTGGAGTGCTTCTGCACGTGTGCTGCCTGGTTTGAGAGTGTCCCTCATTACAATGACAATGACGGCTGAGGGGATGCGGAGCACAAAGGGGCCGTCCGTCCCGCCGTGCCCCGCTGTCCTCAGATAGACCATCCCCGTTGGAGCAAGTGTGACTAATTCAAAGTTTACCAGGCCCCCTACTGGAGACGTTGGCGAGTCTGGGCTGAAAAATAGGCATAAATCAGAATTCACGAACGGGATCAGTGGGGCAGTAACTGAAATGTCTGAGCGGCAAAGATTGCCTCCTGCTAGTTTGGTGATTCCTACCAAAATGCCGCTGAATGTTTGTTGTGGGTGTCGCCGCGCAGGAGGGCTCGCCTAGCCACGGCAGCTGAACCTCGGAGGGATTAAACTCTTCTGGCAGCATTAATGGAGGGCAGCTTTTCAAAAAGCTTGCAAATGAGACGTAGTCCGTGGGGATCATGCAAGATGAGTGTACGTTTAAAATAAGCCCCTTCGGCCGTGGCGTGGTCTGCGTGAGCAAAGAGCCCCTGTCTGTGTGTGTTAAGAGGTTTTAAATCATTAAACACGACCCACTGTGCTCAGGTGTGTCTCCACTTAATTCTCTCCTGTGAAAACATTCATTACAGTACAGTTAGGGAAGCTGGTTCATTGTCTCCTTGTCATCTACATCTTTCTTCCTCCTGACCTGTCTATTAATAAAGATTAATAAAGGATTTAGGTAGATGTCAGTATAGAGTTTTATATAATTTTTACTAACAAATGCTTGTGTGCTGTGTGAAAATGCTGTTTGAAGGGGACTAGATGGTCTTTGAGGCTGCAAGCAGAGATCCGGAACTTCAGTTTGGTGTTTTTTGGGAGAGAGGGTCAACACACACCGGCGTTTCCTAACTGCAATTTCTAATTGTTATTACTTATTTCAATTGATATGTATTATTTATAATGAGCCATATAATTGTGGGCTCCAGGTAGAATCGTTAACAGAGGTGGAACAGGATGTGTTTGAATTACATTCTGATTACACACGTGGTCTTTAACTTATGCCAGGGTCATTAATCTCAGAGTGACAGTACATGGAATCTCGTTTTCAGGGAACAAAACACTAATGGCTTGTGGCTGTTTTTTTTTTTTCCTGCCCGTTACTGTTTGCAGATCTATATCCTTCACAGTTTTTTTTTTATTACATTTGGAGATACATCTTCCATTGTCCTCCTGTTATCATTTGTAGACCTATATCCGTCATTGCCTCTCATATCTTGATTGTTTACCACTTTACAATAAGGCTCCCTTTTGTCACTTGTAAATGGTAGTAACTCCATCCATCCATCCATTGTCCAACCCGCTTAATCCTATTGGGTCGCTGGGGTCCGGAGCCTATCCCGGAAGCAACGGGCACGAGGCAGGGAACAACCCCTGGACAGGGGGCCAGCCCATCGCAGGGCACACTCACACACCAGTCATACACACATGCACTCCTATGGGCAATTGACCAACTCCAATGAGCCTCAGCATGTCTTTGGACTGTGGGGGGAAACCGGAGTACCCGGAGGAAACTGGTAGTAACTCATTAATAAAAACAAAATGGTGTTATAACTAAACTTTAAAATTGTAAAGTGTGACAGCCTAATTAATGATCAGGTTATACACCATTTATAAACCCTTTATATGTGTAGCCTTATTGTAAAGTGGCTCCCATGATAGTCTGTAGATTTGTAGGCCTGTGCATTTTTGCATGTTGCATGCAAGATTAGGGAGAGCTTTGGAGTTTGGATTGCTAGTCACCAGTAGAGAGACTGGAAGGGCTAGTATCGGTTAAACTGTTAAATGCACCACAGCAGGTTTGAGCCGGTAAGCTAGAGTTTGTGTTTTCCCAATGATTCATAAAGAAAAAGAACCAATTCTCCTGAGCTTAAAGGCACAACACCTGCATGCTACGGCACAGTTCGGGTCACAAATGGGCAGGCCTAAGACTCCAGAGGTGAGGGTTCAAGGCATGTGACGGGTACTCTGTCTGCTAAAGCAAAGCAGTGAAAAGAGAGGTATGAAGATATTACAGAATAAGTCACCTACTGAGTCAGAGAGCGTGACGTGTTTCATATTCAGCCCTGCGCTTAGATTAATGCAGCGAGAGCGTCCCCCACCCCGTGTTACGTCAGGGGGCCCCCGCCAGCGGAGACACCATGCATCCCGTCACAGCAACGCTGACGGCTCACCATTTAAATGCAAATGGACCCCCAAACAAAGGAGACTGGGGGGGTTAATGAGTTAAGTGACATCTGGAGTAATAAAGACAGAGCAGGAAGCTGGGAATTAGAGTGGGGGGGGGGTGGAGCCAGCACGCGGGGGGAGGGGCCTGGGCAGGGGTGCCAGCTTTTGTGTTGTGGCGTGGATGTTTGAAAAGCCGTTGGTCGGGTTGTCGGCTTGTGCGTCCATCCATCTGCTCTTGTGCACCTTCTTGTGCGACACTCCTCTGTCTCTCTAGATGTTTGTTAGTGTGATGTCGCAGCTGATAGTCGTGCTGCTTTTGTGTCCCTTCTGTACCACCTGATGTTTCACGCTCTGTTTGTGATGTGCGTCATGTTGCCGGGGGTCAGCACGCTCTGCGGGGGCGAAGGGGGGCGTGACCTGCCGCGCAGCCAACGAGGGGACTTTTTCCCAGTGTGGGATTTATCAGAGGCTATGTCAACGTCTTGCCGTGGGACATTAGGGCAGGGCAGAGCATACACACGCGCATATACACACACATACACACACACAAGCGCACGCTGTGTCCTCTCTGGTTATATGAAGCATGGACTCAGCACAGCACGGCGAACAGGGAAGCGTAATCTTCTACGGGGATTAAATTACTGCCCAAACAGGCACCAGTTCTCCGCCTTCAGCCCGTTCAGGGGCTGTGGAGACTCTTAATCCTCGCCCCACTTTCGTTTTGACATTTTCGATTGAAAAGCAGATGCTGCTTTTGCCTGGAATGAACCTTCACATTATTTTTGTTTTCTTCATGCACCCTGTGAAAAGTTGCCAGTCGGCCAAGAAGACTGGCTGTATTTGCCTGTATGCTAGCAGACATTCGGCTAGTTCGGCCTTTGTATCCGCTCTCCATCCTGAGCACCTGAAAGCGCAAGCACCTGGCTGGAGCTTCGGCGTCCTCGTGCACTGTGGCAGACCTCGCTCATGGTGAAATGCACAGTGCAGTCTCAGTGCTTAATGGCACTAATAATCACTGTATCCAGTCCGCGGAGACTTCAGCTCAGCAGTGACAATTCAGGAACCGAACATAGAGCTTTAATTAAGGCTGTAGGCCAGCATTCCTGCCTCTAGGGGGAACCTGATCCAGGGTGGTTCCTGTTCACTCACATCAGGAGCACTAGCACCGGTACAGGGCTGGCCGCTTCCTTCCCCAGCCGGGGTACTGATTGGGTTGTTCAGCCTCCGGGTCCCATTCCGATTGTGACATGCTCCAGACTGGATCTGTACAGTCTGCTGAGAATCCTCTTCATGGTCACTGCAATGTTCACCTGCATGTGCCGTGACCTGTGAGATTTAAAGGGCATCCATTTGCGAGCTGGATTCGGCATTGTTTGTGACACTAGCGTTTCATTGCCTCACTGAGTCGTGAACACATCCGAGCCGGCATCTGGATGTCCTGGGTGAAAACATCATGCATCTCCTTCTAGCACAGTTGCTGTATTTAAGCACCTTTTTAGCTATTGTGTTCGACAGGCTCCTTTGAAATGGTCAGGGTTAGCTGAGGCCTATGGGATGCAATTGAGCAAATATGTAACGATCACTGATATGATATTATAGTCATAACATTTTACTCCGCTTTCTGCTTGGAGAATAACAAAGAGGCATTTTTCCAGATTATGTATGATAGAATGTGGGAATGTGGTTTTATTTTCCTGTTCCTGGTTTTGTACCTGATGAGATGTGATTTTAGCTGCTGGTGTGAACCTAAGTTTTCCTCCCTGAATGTTCCAGAAGGAAGTTGTGCTTTAGGTTTGGCAGGGTGTAGGAGAGGTGGGATGATATGCACTCACATAAACAAACTCTCTCTCTCTCACTCTCTCTCTCGCTCTCTCTCTCTCTCTCTCTCTCTCACATACACACACACGTATATGTTTGATGTCAACACATGAATAAGAACTTGCTGCAGAAGATGGATAATAATTTGCTTTTAAAGAGTCTGACCTCTAATTCCTCTTGATTTACCTTCTGGGTACATTTTCAGCTACCTAATGCTTGGGGGAGGGGAGAGCTCTGTCTAAATTACTGTTGCCCCTCTGCTTCAGAGTGAACTGCTCCTGGCGTGCTGGTTTTAAGGTGACGTCAGTGATGTGAATGAGTCAGCCTGTGCAGACAGACTGACTCTGGGGGTTTCGGGATGCTCAAGTCACACTTAAATTTATCACCCCCCCCCCCCCCCAATGCAGTTTACTCGTAATGACCATCACGCGTCGCCTGAAAAGGTGAGAGACTCCTCACACACTTGAGTGCAACTGAATTAAGGCTGTTCCTGACTAAATCATGGACCAAGTGGTTACTGGCTGCTCCTGTTCTGACACAGAGCACAGTGCTCTCGTATACAGCTTGTGAGAGTTTTTGTGCATTCCATTTGCCTCGGGATCCGATTTTCGGATTCCAATATTACGTCACATCCGCTAAAAACTTGGGAAAACCGAGTCGGATGCATTCCATTTGCCACTGAAGTAGCAATACTATGGACCCATGGCCATTATCTTTGTTCACTTACCATTTGCCCGAACTACCGAAGTCCGACAAATAATCCGACTAATCATTAAATCCAATTCTAGACTGGTTAATTGGTAGCCATTGTTAGCCATATCACTTACGCGCAGTGTTTTACGTATAAAACTCCATAGCAACACGTTCACAGATAAATTGGACGGTATAGTGTGTGCGACCGATTTAATGTGCCACAAATGAGAAGTAGTGCATAAACAAGATAAAACTACAACTTTCCCTTCTGTTGATAAAGGGCGCAGCCATCATGGATTCTGAACTCGGGATCCTCTGTATTATCCGAGATATTTCTCGGATCCCCGAGAAACGGGAGCACGCATGTTGTCACTTCCAGCTTCAAAACCCGGAATCCGACTCGGAATACGAGTTCCGAGGGCAAATGGAACGCACGATTTTACTTGCACAAAAAGAGAGTAAAAGGAAAAACGATTGGTTCAGAAACATAACCAATCAGATTGCAGAGGAGGTGGGTCCAAGCAACTAGAGGAGGTGGAACCAAGACATATGATTGGTTTGCCCCGCCTCCTTTACAATCTGATTGGTTATCTCTCTGACTTTAATCATATTTCTTCTGCCCTCACAACATTTTTGTGTCAGTAAAACTCCCATGAGCATGACTACAGCCTTCATTTTCTGTCCTTATTGAGGCCATCTAACGCACTTTTGGGCCACTTTGCAGGGACTCTGGGCATGAAAGGGGCCGGCTTGGTGGCACATTGCCAGTGTGCGCAGATCTCTGCCCGCTGCTGTTTAAAGGTTAGCACAGGAAGGGGTCTCAGGTTACATTGGGCTTCTTGTGTGTGTGTACAGGCGGTCAATCTGATAGCCATCGCTACCTCTGGTGGGGGTGGGAGGGTGGGGACCTGAGGACAGACTCTGAGGCCGAGGAGAAGCATAGGAGTGGGATCTGGCGCTGCTGCCTGGGCACAGAAGATCCCATAGCTTTTACGGTAGACCTAAAGATGGGGCCTGTTGTTTGGCACTTAGGAGCCCTGATAAGCACAATGCTGTGCTCTGCAGCCACTGTATAGCCAGTCTGGAACTGGTGTGCAGACGCTGTATAATTGCTTTGTAACACTCTACTGCTGTGCAGCCACTGTGTAGCTGTTCTGCAGCTGCTATGCAGTCGATGGGTAGTTGCTTTGTGGCTTTTGAATAATAATAATAATAATAATAAATTTTATTTATTTATTTCACAAAGAAAATCTCAAAGTGCATACAGTCAGTGAAAAAACATTACATTAAAAAAAAGCATTAAAAGGAGGAATAAAACCTCCTGTTTCTTTTTGTAGCTGATGTGTAGTTGCTGTGTTGTAAAGTACATCCGTAATGTAGTGGCTATGTATCTGCTGTGTAGTAAAGTGTAGCTGCTGTGCAGTCGCTGTATAGCTGCTGTGTAATTAAGTGTAGCTACTGAGTATTTGCTTTGCGGCGCTCTAGTGCTGCACAGCCACTATGTAGCTGCTGTGTACTCACTAGGTAGTCGCTGTGCAGTCGCTCTGTAGCTGCACATTCAGCTGCTTGTTGAGCTGTGTGTTTCGCTGATGCCCATTTATCCTTTCTTCCTTCCTTCCTTTTTCCCCGCATGGTCTGTGTACCTCCCCTTCAGATGGTTGCCCGGGATGCTGGAGAAGCATTCAGGGATACCCCCTGCATCATGGGCTTTGTCCCGAAAGCGATGCCAGTTCCACTGTGACGTGGAGGGGGTCTATCTGGGTAACAGAACAGCATATGGCGAACGTGGCTTGGCCTAGCAGCCGCTTGGAAGCAGTTAGCATGCCACCTTCCCATCTCCCATGAGGTTTTGCTGTAAACAGGTGCCCCATTTTCCATTTTCGGCTCTGTCCCCCTGGCCCACGTGGAACGCTCTGGATTTGCAGCCCCCCCAGGTGTTGTTAAGCCAACGAACGGAGCGCAGCGTAGCCCGCGGCGGCCCAGTAGGCCCCTCCGCGGGCCGACTCTGCCCCGTGCCGCCCCACATGCCTGGGGGGGAACATGCTGATAAAAACACTGTTTGCCCTGGGAGATTTATTTAAGGTGGCACAGCTGAAGTTGGACTCTTAGGCTAGTTACCTGCACCAGTGTGTGTGTGTGTGGTCCAGGTATACATTACATTGTCGAGACCAAATGTCCCTGATATGTAATAAAAAACTGTTATTTTGACATTGTGGGGAACATTTTTCCAGTCAAAAAAGCAAAAATGCCAAAAGTCTTGTATTTTGTTTGGTTATTTATGGTTAAGGTTAAGGCTGGGTAGAGGTTAAAGTTGTCATGTTGCGATTAGAGTTTTCCCCATAGAAATGAATGGAGAGTCCCCACAAAGATATAATAATAAACCTGTGTGTGTGTGTGTGTGTGAGTGTAAATGGCCTACGTTAGAGGTGAGGATGACAGACATCAGGCAGTGATGACAGAGGATGCTGACGATGATTCCCAAGTGCTGCTTAGAGTCACCACTCTGAGACTGATCCAGTCATTATTCTGGCACCAGAGCAAATCGGATTTAAAGCCCCTTCAAGCCTGTAAGTCATTAAATTTGGGAATTTGCCTGTTTTTCCTACAGTACATCAAGATCCCTGCCCTGTCCCCTGATTCCCAGGAAGCACTACGCGTTTTCTCCTTCTCTCTGTCCAGCGACAGCAAAGACAAGCCCCAGGCGAGCTTAGACTGTATCCAGCAGTATGTATCCAGGTAAGTGCATCTGTCAGTCTGGCTGCGAATCAGTCAGTCTGGGGGAGTTAGCTGTAATATCACCATTTCAAACCCCACAACCCATTCACTGAACTGTCCTTAATCAGCCATTTCTGTTTTTCTGTGACAAGAAGGGCTGCAGACTCATCTTCTACGAGAGTTTCAGTAAAGATTGTGCAAGACGGTTAAACTGTTCTTTTTGACTTCATCCAGCAGAACTCAGGCCTCTGTTTGAACTAAATGAAAATTGCTTAGTGCCTGTGGAGCCCAGTTACATTTGTTTTGCTCATTAAGGTGCTTCCATTATTACTTGACTATCTGACACGTTTCAGGCCTCACTGCTGGAGAGCAGTTAGAGGAACAGGGCACTGGAGCCATAAAAGAGGATTACGGCCTGAAATGAGGGGCCAGCGCGGAATGTTCTGGACAGGTCACACTGTGATTTTTATTATTACTTGTTAGTTGCGATGATGCGGGATAAAGTGCGCGGTTGCTGCAGCTGGTGGATGGTCACAGGTTATAAACGCTGGGCAGATCCATGTTTAATCGTCATTTGCTTCCTCTTATGTCCATCTACTGCCAAGGTTAAGGCTTGGATTTTGGCACTATCTACAAGTGGTACAGTTTCATGTCCATGTTTGTCTTCCCCTTTAATATCTGGGCTTTACTTTTCCGTCTCCCATTTACTGGGTCTGTAAACAGCTATAATTGTCAATAGGAGCTTAAAGGGAAAGTCAGGAACTGGGATGTTTGAGCCCAGGGCAGTTGCCTCATAGACTGAATGGCATTTAGATTTTACAGTAGGTGCTACAGTGGCCATGAATAGGCCCTGCTGTGTTCAGCCCTCCTTTCTCTGACTCCTGCCACTTTTACAGGCTCTCAACTCTTCGCTATTATTTATTTTTCCACACCAAATGAGCTGAAAGACTAACCAGAGTATGGCTGAGGGCAATAAGACTATAATGTGCTTGTGTCACACTCTGAAAGGTTTGCTCTGTGTGTTACAGTGATAGCATCGCGGGTCTTGTTTGGGTCTTGGGCCGCACCACTTCCTGTGTTGAAGCAGGAAGTCCTCTAGGTCTCTAGATCGAGGCACATGGGGTTAATGGCGAGTGGGCTGGTTTGATGCAGGCGGGCTCAGCGAAACCCTGGGCTCTGCCGTCCTGCCCAGTGAAGCATGCGAATGGTAAAAGCAGCAGTGGAATCTCTCCCTCACCTCCGAGATCCTCTTACAGGAAGGAGAACAACAATGAACACAGATCCGTTTCTCTGCTGCTCAGTATCTCCATGTCATATTAGTAAATGCAGCCCTTGTCTGGAATTTCCCGCATTTCTGGAGCTATTTCAAGCTGAAATTGCTTAATTAGATCTTGATCCAGGATGAAGATCTGAGCTTGGAGGTTCTCTGATGTTCCTCTCAAATCATTCACCCAGTCGGCTGTTTGCTACCGACCTGAATGTGACCTGCGTGGCAGTGTTTTCTAGAAAAATGACCGTATCTTTCTTTTCAAAATGACATGTAGGTGTTTGTGGCTTTTCAGTAGAGAGCTCTACAGTAGTGTAGGTGGGCTCTGTTAATTGCCTGTTTTTTTAGTACTTATGTTGTACGAACAAAAACCATTTAAAGTGCAACAGGATAACAGATGATAAATCTACTGAACTGATGCACAGCTTCCAGTATTTCAGAGTCTGGCCATTATAATAAACACATAACCAGGAAACCATTCAGTCTTCCTTGCACTTCCTCACCCCACCTTATTTGCATTCCCCTCATCCTCCTCTTCATTCCACAGCGACGGCCGAGAAGAGCTGGAGTGCCAGGGCAGCATTCAGGACAAGATCACAGTGTGCGCCACCGACGACTCCTATAAGGTGACGCGAGAGCGCATGTCACAGGTGGAGAAGGACATCCTGGGCCGGTCAGCCATCGAGATCAAGCCAGGGCCTCCTTATCAAGGTAGGTCTCTGCTGGATCACACTTCGCTTGTCACAAGAGCTGCTTGCATTTGACTTAGTTTCCTAGCTGCAGCTATGAGGTCATGCTGTGTGTGACATTCCCAGCAGCCTTTGCTAATCTTCTGCTACTTTTCCTTCTTGCACACTTCCTGTTTACCTGTCCCAGAGTGTTTCTCAGTACTTGTGTTTTCGTGTGCCCATTTTCCATCTCCCAGTGCCGAAGACCAGTTCCAAAACTGAAATACAGAAATACAGAGGATGGTAATAAATACAGAGGATGGTAATAATCCCTGGATGTCGTTTTTTGCCTCGTCCCAAATATCAAGGATGCATCCTTCATTATTCATGATTAATTGCTCCCCAAATTTGTTCTTGGTAGGGAAATTAGCAAGACTGGTCTTTGCCAAGACCTCAAGTACGATCTTTGTGTTCTTGGTATTGAGAAACGTCCCCAGTCTCTCGACAGATTGACATCCTGATGCCACGCTTGCTATCAGCATAGGGAGGGGACAGTTTAACTGTCCATGAAACTTAATTGATAAGATTGTTTATGCATTGTGGAAGCTTTTGAGAATTATAAAAGTAGCAGAATGGTGTCTAAAGTGCTCAGTCTTTTCACGAAGCACGAAGCCTGCTGACGTAACAGGTTATGCTTTTTGGGTTTGCAAGCCCAGCATGTTACCCTGTCTGGTTTCATACCGACTTACATGCAGCATAATATGTTTAAGAGCAGTCCGAGGGTTAAAAAGCACCGGGCAACTGTAATGCAGTAAGACTCTAAAATGTGCAACATGCTCAATCATGCAGCTGTCAGGAAACAAACTCCTTCTGCCTGTACTAGTTTTAGAAATGTTTGGAATAGAAATGCACTGTTAAATGTTTCTTTGTTTGGCCTGGATGTCTTGACATGCCCAGAAGCTGTGTGCTCGCTTGCCTGCAGTGAACCAGAGGCTTCAGATCCAATTTTTGTGTCAGTCTGAAAGAGGCGTGCTCTGTTACCATCCTGACCCATGGGGACAGACTTAATGAAAATTGTATCGGTGTTAATTTAGTTTTGCCTTAAGGGATTCGCAACAAAACAAGCCCAACTTGCTAAATGGAGCCAAATCTCACTGCATCCTCTATTTTAAGATCCCTTAGAAATTACTTCACACTTTTTCAGTGATTTAGTAAGTTATGAATATTACAGATGTAAGTGAAACTTGCACATTTTCTCTTCAGTCAGCTGCACTGGCAGCCTTGACTGGCTCTGTCTGGCAGACTGTGCCCTGCAGTCAGGTCATAGCTGTCTCTGTGCATTGCCTGTGCAGATAACCCTGCTCCTGATTCCAAAGGACAGAGTGAATGACTGAATAAATTAAAGTCTTAGAAATCATTTTTAAAATGTTTACGCCGCTGTACTGTGTACGCAATGTGTTCCTGCAGCTCTAGCCATTGATAAACCACTTTGGCACAGAAGTAACCGGCAGTTTCTTAAGGACGTGAATGTTCGCCCTTTGTGGCCTCCAGTGCTGGTGTCAGCAGCGTTGGCTGTGTGTTCAGGGGATATTTGTGTTCAGGAGACCTGTGGCTGTGTTATCCGGGGTCCCACAGTTACATACCTTGAGCCTGTACGCTAAGAACTCTGGTTCTCCAAGCCTGTAGGAAGTCGCAGGCTCTCTCACATGCTGCCGGCCTTTCACTGCATTACCGCCACTAATTCTGTGTGGGCACTTTGCTTAGCCAGCCAAGGACCTCCAAAGTCTCACCCCCTGGCTCCTCACTGTCACCAAATGACCTGCAGTACACTCTTTTGCTTCTCTGACCGATGGCAGTTCAGTTTTCCGAGAGGGTGACAGTTTAGGTGTTTGTGCTCCTGTTTGCAGGCAAATGTGTAAAGGTTCAGAAGAAGGCGTGCCAGGCATCAGGCCCGGACGGCCTCAGCAAACACTCCCCCTCCTATAAGAGGAGCTGCCCCGCCGGCAGCGCGGGCGTGACGGTACTCAGGCCGCTGCGGGAGCGCGTCATACACCTGCTCGCCTTGAAGCCGTACAGGAAGCCGGAGCTGCTGCTGTGGCTGGAGCGGGAGAGGGCCAACCCCAGGGAGAAGGCCGAGCTGGCCCCCATTCTGGAGGAGGTAGGAGCAGCCACGAGAAGGTGCTCACACCGACAGCCAGGAAACACTAAGCGTTTGCTAACAACGATATGAATTCTGGATGGATGAGACCATCAGGTAGGGGGTGTGCTCATCTGCCTCAGGACACTGAGTTATAGGTGTCCTGCCGGCCTGCCTCCAAGATGAAGTAATATTGCACAGTTCTTCTCGTGCAAGACATGTCGAGGGTGTAGCTCTGTAGCAGGCGAAGACAGTAGCCCCCTCTGGTCCCATCAGGTCGCCAAGCAGAATCCCAGGGATCAGAGTTTCACGCTGAAGGATGACATGTACCCGCTTGTTCAGAGGGACTGGCCCGGCTACCAAGAGGAAGAGAGGCGGTTTGTTTACAAGCTGTTGGCAAGGTAGGCATAACCAGGTCTGGATCACCACATTACCAGATCACGACATCATCAGATCATGGCAGGATCGGATCACTGCATCACTAGATCATTGCATCACTAGATCATGGGGTCACCATATTCTTGCATGAATAGATCACTGCATTGCAGGACCACGGCATGACCGCATCACTGCACTCCTGGATCACATCATGACAGGATCACTGCATTACTGGATCACTGCATCACAGGATCATTGCATTACATGATCACAGAATGGCTGGATCACTGCATTACTGGTTAATGGCATGACTGGATCGTTGCATTGCAGGATCATGGCATGAACGGAGCACTGCATGACAAGCTGCATATAGAAATGGTTTCTATCGATAACATGTGTGCGTTACATTTATTCTGAGCATGTCAGTCCCATCGCGTCATTGTCAGGGATCTTGTTTTTCCAGCAGGCTGTGAGGTTTTGGGCAGGGTCATTACTTTCTTCCCGTGGAATCACCCTTTGACAAACATTTTACACCAGAAACACACTCATGCTTCACATAACTTCCTGATTGTTTTGAAAGAAAGTAGGCTCCATTTCTTTAGTTTCACAAATGCTGCACACCTGCAAGGTCAAGTTTCCAGGAATTTTATGTGTGGGGTATGAGAAAGGTCAGTTATACAGGTGACACACATGGTGTGATTCCCTTTCAAGCATGTACAGACTCCTTTATGGGTTTAATGAAGTCTTCATTTCTTCAAATCACCAAAGATCTCCTCAAACCATGAAAACTAACAAAACACAGCAATACACGGTATTACAGGTCTACTTACACAGTAGAAACAGTAGGAAAGCTCACAAGACAACATACGCAAACCAATAAATACCTCGTTGGCTGCATACTTTCAAAGGAACCATCTGTATTTGTTCTTGTCTCCTTTTTGGTTAACTACAAACATTGTAAACTTTCAGCAGTGCTTGCAATTTACAACTTCCTCTCATCTATCCACATGCGTCACGGACCCAGATTTCAAGTTAATGAAGTGGCAGTCATATATGGATAGGCCTTCCAGTTCACACATACATGGACAGAAATGTGGAGGTCCAACACTCAGAGCTGTGGCCAGATCAGGACACAGACAAACGCAGTGTCTAACACTGCCCATTGACAGAACCGGGTCAGGAGTGACTTTTATAAAGCCTCCATGTTGCATTTCTGCTGGCAGTTTTCAGTTCGTCAGGAATGTCCAGCAGCTAAAAAGGCTCGGATGCAGCAGCAGCACGGAGGGGGAATGTAGGTCATGAAATAAGCGATTTCCCTTCTCGATAAAACTGCAGTGTATCTGCGGAAGGGCCTGCAGGAAGGAGATAGGCAGCGCTGCGGCTGTCTGCGGCACATGGGGGGCAACCTCTGGCCCCATTGTTTACTGCGGGGCTCCGCTTGGGACGCAAGAGAAGCCCACATCCGCGACGTGGCCATGGCATGGCTTGTGTCCCCACTGCCTGCTTCACTGTGCGTGTGTGTAGGGATAGGCTGTGGTTTTCTCTGGTGTAATGACACTTTCTTACCAGCAGGGTACTGGCACAGGACTTGAAACACAGATCAGCCAGCTGTCGGTTCACGTGGCGACATGAATGCCTTTCCTCCCTGATTTTCCAGGAAATTGCAGCCAGCAGTCAGCAGCAGCCAGTCAAAGAGCTTTCAGTCAAATGCTCCGCTCCCGAGAAGCTTAGGAGAATCTCCATCTCATCTCAGTCCTGTCAAGAGTCCAGCCGTGGTAAATTACTGCCATTTACCATGATCTTTTTGCCTGCTCTGCCTGCCTGGCACACAGAAGATTGCTTTGCTGCTTGTAATCTAATCACTTGTACTCCAGATTCTTCAGAGTTTCCCTGTCACTGTTATGGTCCTTAGGAAATGTCTAAATGAATCAGTAAATAGCAAAAAGGGGGGTGTAAAATAATGAGTGACTCCAGGATTCGGGTGCCATGACAGCCTATGAATCACGCCTGCATCCTGAGCGTTATAGCTGTGGCTTTTTATTGATTCCTGCTCAGAAACGCCCAGTGCCATCTGATTCGCTGGAGAACCAGGCTCACAAAAAATCCAGAGTTCTGGAGCAGAGTTTCCGTCCTCGGCGTCTGTCCGGCGACCCACAGCCTGCTGGAGGCCACAGAGGCCCCGCCCACTCCAGCAGCCCCCCACCCGCCCAAGCCGAGCCTCGTGCAGAGAGCCTCGGGATTGAGCCTGGGGGAAATAGCCCCTCTGGCAGCGCCCCGCAGCACAAGAGGAGGAAATCCAGGAAGCAGAAAGAGAAGGAGCGAGAGAGAGAGGAATGGAAGAAGGGAGGTGAGGAACACAAGCAGCAGGTGGAAGGTGAGCTGCGGGGGCGCGATAAGTACATGTGTACATAAATGGGGGGGGGGAACAGAGGCCAAGATCTAATAAGCAGTATGGCCACCCCTTGACTGGAGAATAGTGTGTAAGGTCAGTGATGTTCTGGTGACCACTGAGGTCATGGAAGGCGTTTGACCTCATGAAACCAAGGGAAATTTTTCATGGAAGTTTTACTTACATAGAATTCGTCTGAGGGCAGAACAAAAAATAATTGGTTCAGAGAGATAACCCATCAGAATGTAGAGAAAGTGGATCCAACCAACTAGAGGAGGTGGGACCGACCAATCAGATGTCTTCGTCCCACATCCACTAGTTGCTCAGACCCGCTTCCTCTACAATTTGATGGGTTATCTCTCTGAATCAATCATTTTTCATTCTGCCCTCAGAACATTTTTGTGCAAGTAAAACTCCTGTGATCTTTGGACAAGTTTGCAAGTGTGATGTAGCTTCTTGAATATTAAATATACTATATATTATATAATTTCCCTTTTATTTTGTGCACCCTATATATAAACAGGTAAGGTAATGCACTATAATCAGTGCATGCTCCTTATGGCCCATAACGCACTATAATCAGTGCATGCTCCTTATGCACCATAACGCACTATAATCAGTGCATGCTCCTTATGCACCATAACGCACTATAA
>JAABNX020000008.1:4451265-4467574 GCA_015163995.2 Mormyrus lacerda
GGTGATGTGCTGAGGCAGTACTCGTAGTCTGTGAATCAGACGGCAGTCGGGTGATGTGCTGAGGCAGTACTCGTAGTAATGAGTGGCGTGGTCTCAAATCAGATCCACTGGTGTAATTAAGGAGCTTGCTGAATGGGACTACCCCAAGTGGGCGGATCTTGCCGGTGGGCTCTCCCAGAGAGGTGTGATTACTGTGACATAGGTGGGACTTTCTCGGACCGGTCGCTGACGGTAGTAGGGTGGTCCTTACATTTTGTGTCCCTCCTAGGTTCTTCTCATATACAGAAATGGCACCATTGTGCTGCTGGACACCTCAGATGACACAGTCGTGGCCACCTTGGTTCTGCCGCCTTCCCACTGCCTCGCAACTCCATGGAGCCCAGTATATACACTGGATCCAGTGAACCAGAACTTGTTTGTTCGAGGTACAGTGTCAAAATGGCTCAGTTTTCACTCTGTCTTTCCCAACATACATATAGAGAGGCTAGATCTCTGTTTTTCTATTTCAAGAGCAGACTAAGAATTCTGGGGCAGCATGGTGGTACAATGATTAGCTCTATTTTCCTCACACCGTAGGGCCAGGGTTCCAGTCTCCACCATGGCTCTGTGTGTGTGGAGTTTGCATGTTTTCCCTCATGGGGTTTCCTCCGGTTTCCCCCCACAGTGCAAAAACATGCTGAGGTTAATTGGAGTTGCCAAATAGCCTGTAGGCGTGCAAGTGTGTGTGAATGTGCCCTGCGATGGGTTGGCCCCCCATCCTGGGTTGTTCCCTGCCTTGCACCCGTTGCCTCCAGGATAGGCTCTGGACCCTCTGCGAACCTGAATAGGGCAAGCAGTTTCAGAAGATGGATGGATGGATGGATGGAATTTACGTCTTTAAGTCTGTTTTGAATCTCAGAGCCAGTTTGCATAAAACACAGCAGGTTTGCCTTTTGTTTATATATCTAACAGATTTTTTTGCCACGAAAACCATGGATGGCATGATCCAGTGAAAATGATTTAGATTTGCATAATTTCCTATTTATCTGGGCATGTCTGCAGCACAACAATTAGGAATGACAGCCGTATGTGTGTCGTCTGTTTTTTTTTTTTTAACATATTCAGACTGAAATGAACCCTTCCTGTTCCAGCTGACATATATCCCTGTCCTGAGGAAGATCAGGATGAGGAAGGATCTGGAAGCTCCCTTTATGTTTTCAGCCTCGGTGCGTACTCGGCCCCGGAGCCCCAGCGAGGGGCACCGAGGAAGCGGCGGACTCTGGAGGACATGTGTAATCAGTACTTAAAAGAGAGGTTAGTTGGTCTGGCCACTGGGTGCATCTGAAACCTTTCTGTACTGCCTTTTCTAAGCATCCTCCAGGGTATGAGCAGAACAGTCATTAGAATAGATCACATGGAGCAGGTACCTGACCTTAGGGCCAATATTTGCAGGTCCTTCCGCGGACAGTCCTGTCTTTATTCAGTACATTCATATTTTATACTGTTGCCGTCCAATGAAAAGATTGTCTTATTATAGATGGAATTCACCCATTCTCCTCTGTCTACCGATAGCGTTTGACATCAAATTCACCGATGAAAATATTATTTATGACATCATCTGTTTAACTAGTATTTATGTTTGTGCCAAATATTATTTGTATTCATGGTGGTCGTTTGTCTGTATTACTTTATATTGCCAATTATAACAACTTAACGCTGATAGCTCACTAACATCACTGTTAATTGTGAATATAAAGTAAGATAATTTGTGGTGACATTGGCACTTTTGCCTCGCTGACAATAATCCGCATAAGTCCGTTTAAAACATTAAATGGTTCACTGCGTTTTTCCTGCGTCTGTGTCTCATTACATTGTTTTAGGTTTATTTTGTAAAGTAATTACTTTTTTTTTTTTTCCCACATTCCTGGTATAATGTACTTTTGGAGTGTTTTTCATTGGACGGTTTGGTTAGACACTGTGAGCTTTGGCCTTTTCATAGCTTGGGCCTCCAGCTACCCCAGCCCAGCGGAGCTGCTGATCGTCATATTATTGGTGTCTGAATGATAACAGACGTTTGACAGACGTATGCTTCTCATGTCTGTGCAGGGCCCTAACTCTCGAGGACAGGAGCGCGGCTATTAGGCAGAGCTGGATGCAGCTCCAGCAATGCAGTGCCCCTGTTTCGGGGAATACAGTGCCCCTGTTTCGGGGAAAGACTGGAGACCCCTGAAGGAGTCGATGTCCCTGAATGCCGGGTAAGATGCAGGTGTCGTCCGGGGCAGAGTGAGGGTAACCATGTATCTCCCGACAGTCCAGTTCCAAGGTCCATGGTGCATACACTGCGTCTCCGCATTGCACAGTGTCACCACTAACCCCGGAATATCTTTCAGCCTGGTTACTAGCAGCCACACTGTACTGTTTTGGACAGATGTGTGATGCTGTATTTCACTGGCTCAGTGTAAACTGACTTCCTGTGCTCTTCTCGTTGTACTTCCTGTATGCTGCTAGCTCTGTGTTCATTGGCGTCACAAGCTTTGGCTTTGAGTGACATTGGAGAGTCTTTTATGGTCAGATTTTAGTTCTGTGATCGAATGTCCTCTTCAGTGACAGGGAGGGAGTACAGTGAGTTTATTTTAAACCTCTAATACTTTCAGCTTTTTATATAAACCTTCAACTGGTTATTACTTGGCCTTTGTACTTTTTCATGTCGCTCAGATCTGCTAATTTTTACTCGTCTGATTACAGTAATTGCTTCACGTCACATGACCCCCGTTTTTCAATATTCATTGTTTATGAAGAGAATTGGCAATTTTAAAATAGGACGATGATAACAGAGGAGAAAGATCTCCCATAGCGCTCTGGTGGTCTGAAGCTGGTCCCCACCGCCTGTCAGCATGTGTGAGAGACTCATCCCTCAGGACTTCAGTCAGAGTGATTATATTCCTGAGGGCAGTATGTGGCGGCAGGGTCTCCTTTTAAAGGGCATCTTGATTTTATCACTCCTATCAAGTACAGTCCGTCTAATCTGCTTCCTCATTACGCATACTGGCTGAACTTGAGTGACTCGACTCTAAGGCCACCTTAGATACACTGCGTCCAGGGTGCTTCTGTCACGTGTGTGTAGTATCACCGTGCCGCATCATCCTCCTGCAGAACACTGTGAATATTGGTAAGGGACGGTTAACGTTTTTGTGGTTTTATGTGACATGCTGTATTCACATGTGACCTCAGAGGGACCTTTTTCAGCTACGTTTCCATGCGAACCGGCCGTCGCCTGTGGCAGCATTTAGAAAGACTCCTGAGGTCTGCGTAACAAACGAGAGCCGTGGAGCCGTCGGCCATGACCCGCACGGGAGCAGGTAACCCCTAAGGCAGGACGTCCGCAAGCTCCTTCAAGGAAGAAACGGCCCCATGTGCCACCAGGACGACCTGAAACGGCAGCTGTCTGGTTTAATATGCGCATGGTTCAGGAGGACAACCTGCCCACATCTTCCGGCTGCTCTCCTCCATTCCACGTGTGGGAAAGATGTCAGTCAAGGGCTCTGGGCTTCCTCAGGGTGAATTATGTTCATTCAGCTAAGGTGAGGGACTAAACTACAGTCCCAGTCAAAAGTTTGGACACGCTGAGTCACCTACTAAGGAGTGCTAGACTGTTGCATCACATGACCTAAACACAGTGGAAATGGTCTTGGAGGAGTTTTACCAGAGCGTGAAGTGTGTGTTTTTGTTGTACTCTGTAGCTCTTGTTTGCTTGTCCGTTTTGCTGGTTACTCTGTTTTGGAAAGGTTTGCACTATATTCAGTTTCCATTTTTCACTTCCATTGTACTAATTGTTTCATTGTACATCGTAAAGCCTTTTGTTTCATTAAATCTTGCCTGTAATTTTGCTTTGCTCTTTGTGCCCTTTAGATTTTGATGTGTCGAACATCTTGTAGGCCGAGTTCGTTTAATCAGCCTGATCAGGGTGTGGGGGGGGGGCACAAAGCTGCCGGGGGGGTGGCTCCTGTCGTTTGCGAGCTTGGTGTGAGTGTGTGAAATCAAACACAGCCCCGGGAAAACCCTCAGCTGAATGACTTTCCCATGATTTGTGTGTTGATCTGCTAAAGATGCCAAAAGTGAATGACTTTGAACAGAAAGACTGACAGGGCCAAAGGCAGCCAACAGCTCAGCAGAAATCAGCTTTTTCTGCATGAATGAAAACAAAATGTCTTGAGTTACACTCAAACTGTACAGACATTAATTAGTAAATAGCATTTTGCAAAATGATTCCTCTCTTAGTAGTAGAATGCTAATATACTTCTTTTTTGTATTACTATGTGAATGACACCATTACCCCTTATGCTAGTTGTATTTGGTCGTAAACAGTTGCAAGCGACATGCTCCTTTTGCCACAGGTACGACAGCATTTATGCGTTTGCCGAGGGGTGACATGTCATCGTGAGCTCTGCGTATGATGGTCATGTAAACCAACAAAAAGATGATGAGTTTACAATGACCTTGTCTATGAACACAGGCAGTGTGACCCTCCGCAGTCTAACAAGTCCTACACTCAGGAAGAAGTGAACGCCAGGGGAATCATCACTCAGAAAGGCGAACTGAGGGACCCGCCGTCTCCTCTCTCCTTGCCATTGTTATTGCATCAGACTGGAAGCACATTGCACTCGTGGGACAATGAATTATTTGTGGAGTAACTGCTAAGGGAAACATAGTTCCTGCAGTGAGAGAACTGTTCCGCAGCTGACTTACCACTGTATCCAACGTGGCGTTCCTCTCCCAGTGACCTGAACACAAACGTTTATAATTCTTCATTAGCAACCAGCACATGTGGCCTTTCACACATCATTTCATCTGATACAATGGGATTCAAATTTCCCATCGGATTTCAGTAACAGTACTGGTGATATGAATATGTACTGCTCTGTGATTAACTGAAACTGGGACAAATTCCATATATTTACAAATGAAGTGGTTTATTTGTTTCTGTTGTCTGTTGTGTAACAATGCCTACAGTTCACCTTCCAGGAGCAGCTCTAGTCTGAACCAATGAAACGTGATTATGACATGCAGTTTCTCTCCTCTTATCTCGAGGTCACAGGCACGGCTGAAAGGTCACCTGAGGAAGGCAGAGCCCCGCAGGGCCGCTGTCGCCAGGGTGCTGGCTCCATGGCAACCACATCAGCATCGTTTCCCTTCATCTGACCTGATGTTCAGGCTTATTACTGATTCCTGAATCACTCCTCTCAGAAATGCCGCGAGTGTTGGAATTTATTCTGACAGCTAAGCAGAACCATGACAACATCCATTAATATGTGCAATGAAGAGCACAAACGATCAGTCTCTCTGATGGGTTTGTTTAATCGAAAAACACAAGTAATAAACAACAGTGTCACGCGATCTAGACAAGGGTGAGTGCTTGGCTAAGTAAATATAGCTTGCTATTGATAAAATACAACATACTTAGAAAGTGCTGATAATGTGAGAGCTTTTACATTTTGATAGTTAAGTTAGAATTCAGAGCTGTAAACCCGACATTCCCCTGAGAGACTGTAAAACACCAAAATTGCTTTGAAACGAAGAGGGATTTGACTGAAAGAAAATTTGGTAAAAGAAAAGTTGGACATGACTGAAATGTCAGCTTAAAATACAGCCTGTTAAATTGGTTCATAGAAGGGACCATTTTTGTGATTCCTGACATGAACGTGAGAGACACACAGAAGTACTTAAATGGATGTGTTTGAACACAAAAACATATCCACAGAGCAAAGGGGTGTAGAAGGTCTGTAAACAACTCTGGGGCTCTTAGCTGTTACACAAAGGTGTAATTTTGGTAATTACGATGAAAGTCTTAACATGAGCAGTGACCAAAAACAATAACGCCAGAAAAGCAGTGAAAATGCGTCATATCATCTTATCAGGACTGAAGTGACTCGCCTCCTCCTCCCTGCCGTGGCACGTGGTGAGATAGCTGCTGCCCTCACAGGTCTTCCTGTCCCGCTGAGGCTGCTGGGCTCTGGCCCCCGGTCCATCCTGGGCCTGGGCAGTCAGCCGTCTCAGAGGAAATGAGGAGGTGGAGCAGCGGAAGGAAGTGCTGACGGTGAGGTTCTCCGAGTCGGCCAAGGCGGAGGTTCTGTGGCGGCATCGCCTCAGCCCCTTGTGGAAATGGATGCTGAAGAGGCCGTAGGTGATTGGGTCCAGGCAGGCGTTGAAGAGCCCAAAGATGAAAAGCATGTGTGTGAGGGAATGGGAGACGGCCTCCTCCAGGCCATCGGGAGAAAACCAGTACCACAGCCCCAGCAGGTAGTAAGGAGTCCAGCAGATGATGAAGGAGGTCACTATGGCGATGCTCATTTTCAGAGTCCGCATCCTCGCTTTTGGTATGTTGTTCTTTGAGCAGCGGAGATGAACCTCCTTAGAAGATACTGGAACAAAACATTATAGGTTCAGGAAAACGGATCCAAACTCTTTTAAATATAAACATATTTAATTTGATCTGATTATAACATTTTAATTGCAGAACTAAACATGATGCGCAGTATCCTGTTTTCATATTTCATATGCAGAAGTGTTTTCTATAGAATAAGTAATATTATTGTGGGTCTGGGTCTCACTGGGTTTTATTTAAGGTGCAGCAAACATGAGTCTGGCGTGCATTAGGACCTTTCGGTCGCCTTACAGTATCCCTTGGTCATTCGCCTGGAAATCTCCATCAAGATCCTTGTGTAGCAGAAGATCATGATGGCCAGAGGCAGAAGAAACAAACAGACAAAGGTGCACATGTTGTATAGGGTCTCCTGCCAGTGTCGGGAAAAACTGCCATGGGTTGTGCACTGAGTGAAGCTCTGTGGAACAGTGATGGTCACGTTGTGAAACAGGAACATCTGAAAAAGACCACAGCACATGGAAGCAGCGGCGCCTGACTTTTCACTCCACTCTAACGTCGCTCTCATTAATGGGGGGCGTAGTTATATACTTTTTTTTTCTCACAGATGACCATTTTTTTATTTGTGTATATTTTGTGAAGCTTAGTCTAACATCAGTAAAATGAATCATCCTCTAGACTAGAGTGTGGCTACCATGCGGAGAGCAGGGATAAGAAGAATGACTTCTAAATCTGGGATCTGTTTGTCCGTAAGTTCTCCTCAGTAGGTAAGGGGTGAGTTTAACTTTCTGCTGAGCTGAGATCTGAGAACCTTAGTTTGTTCGCCATGTCTTGTGTGTATTTAAATAAAGTTTGTCACGTGCACAGTTTGCCCAAAGCAATTCAGATTAACATAAAGTCAGCACCTTATATCACATCTATCCACCCATCTCTCATCTTTTCAGCACCAGCTGTCCAACGTCAGTCACAGTGAGATTGGAGCCTGGATCTGCTCGCATTGCACAGATCCTTACCTGAGGGACTGACAGGACCACGCTCATCACCCAAGCCATGGTCAGCATCACTTTGCTTTTTCTTCTAGCCTTGTTAATAGCCAGAGGGTTCAGGATAGCAGTCTGCCGATCCAGGCTGATAACCACCGTCACGAAAGCAGAGGAATACATGGCTAAAAGCTTCAGGAACATCAGCAACCTGCAGGCCGTATCTCCAGCCAGCCACTGGACAGTGATGTTCCAGATGGCATCCAGCGGCATCACAATTAAAGTGACCAGGAGATCGGCTGCGGTCAGGTTCACAATCAGCGTCCGGACGTGAGACTTCCGCTGCTTGTTGACGCTGGCGGCCCAGAGCACGGCGACATTGCAGCCCGCTGAGGTGGCACAAAGGATGAAGGTGATGATCACCCTGACCATGGCAGCAGTGGAGAAGGTGGGGAGCTGCAGAACAGCTTCATCTGTGCTCCTATTGGACGAAGGAGCAGGCACCCCGCTGCTGAGATTCAGCTCAAATTCTATCTTTTCTGAAACAATCTCAGGTCCAACAAAGGTGCCATTCATTTCTGGTAGGTGTTTATCAAATTGCCATCGAGGCAGATACGGGCAGTCAGACTGCTCACCAAAGCAATGAAACCGCAGCTTAGGAGGTTGTGAGGAGACGCAGTGCTCCGAGTGGCATAAGAAAAGTCTGATGTCTGCAAAAACATAAAGGTATGCAGTTTTGTAGTATTTCATGGAGATCCATAGCGCAAGCATAACGAAGCATTAGTAATTAATATCTAGCGGCTCTGTAAAACAATTCAATTCAAAACAATTTCTCACATTTACTTTTTTATAACTATTAAACATTCCATACGTGTTTGGTTGCTCTATTATAATAATAATAATTATTATTATTATTATAAAACATTTCGTGGTCTTACCAGAGCCCAAGATCCAATCTTATTTTGTATACCGAGGGGCGGGAAGAGCGCACTACTTGCGCTTCTTGATCTTAAAAAAGCGCGTCATGCACCTCAAAGTGAGATCGCTTGTGACACTTGGACTCAAGAGGAAAACTATCTAGCAGAAACGTGTCGAAATGTGTCCGGCACAGACGGTCAGAAATACAAATCAGAATAACTGTTTATGACTCTCATTAAAAGAAAAAAACACATGCGTAACTGTTAACCAGTGAGCAGAACGCGGTACCTTTAAACCAGCAAGAAATGGGCAACAATTAAGTTTCTTATAAAATCGTAATGTGAGTATTTCAGTAATGAGAGGTAAGTGACAGCGAAACTTCTGGAATGGCTCTGCTGTCCGGAACACCCTTAACTCCCAGCAGAAAGCAAAACTAATTACCAGCTTATTTATGATGAAAACTGAATTTGGCTAGTGTAAAATGGCCTTAGATGATCACGTGCCACCTCCTGCTCCTCTTTGATGGTTTAGCTGGGTGGGTCACCAGTTGGTCATGCTGGTATGACCAGCTAAACCATCATGCAAAGCATCTTAAGATGGCCATCTATCATAAATTCCTAAACTGCTCAACCAGCTTCGTGTGGTAAAGCTGTTCTGACAGCAGTGACACTAAGACCCAGCGCAGCGCTATATAACCTGAATCATTTCCTTAGGCTACACGTCCATCTCCTAACTGACCACCATACACCGACATCTATGTCTGCAGATGTGCGAATACACGTACATAACTGAGCTCAAATCTCTAATGTAATATCAAGGTACGTGGGGGGAGAACACTAAAAGAGTCTCTATTAATGATGGACTAGAGGCGCATGATGATTAAACTGGCATTGAATATACCCAACTACACTGGCAGCTGTTATGTGCCAAGCACCGTAATTCTAAATCTGAAGAGGTGTTTTTAACATCCTTACCTGAAGCGGTTCTATGCGTCGGAGCAGCTTCCGAAGTTTCCGAAGGGCGCTAGTCAGTGCGTGCTGAGGACCTGATTCCTGTTAAAACCTCATATCGGTCCGTCTCGTTTCTTCTTTACTAATTTGAAGGAAAACCATGCAGAGGTCAGTGTTGCTCGATCACTCGATTTTCTGTGTATCGTCAAGTCAGATATTCATTAAAAACGTAGTCAGCCGAAGGACAAAGCGAAGAGATTAACTTTGCAGCCCCGGTGCAGCGCTCGCCGTTTGGGGTTTGGACCCGGTGTTGACTAGGTCCGGGCCGGTCGCTCTTTATGCTCCTCACAGTGTCTGTACGCGAGTCCTTTATACTCACAACGCTGATCTGAGACGGAGGCCACCATCCTGCAAACACGCAGCTAAGTATAAAACATCTGCATTGTCTGGAGAGCCCTTGTCTGTTTGGTTCACATCTCGTTTTGACGGGACACTTTGTGAAAGAAATCCCCTGGGTTACATTTCTGTGAAGTATTTATGACGCAGACGCAGCTGCGTACATAGAATAAGCCTATATTTTAATGTACATTTTTTGTACATCAAGTAGCTATGTTTGTAAAGTCCTATGTAGAGTGTGACAGAGTAAAAAGGTTTTGGAAGGTTTTAAGCAACAGTTGCTTTAATAGGCAGCATTTTAATTTAAATTGAACATTTAGCTACAGAAGAATCTGTACAAATGCGATATTTTTACATTTTGGTAATAATTTCAATGTTAAAGAAGTCACCTTTACTATTTCTTGTTATTTCCAATAGCATATTGATTATATGAAAATATTTGATTTTTAGTTTCTGTAGCGTTTAGGGTTTGGAAAATTAACCCTTGTAATTTCCTTATACAACCTTAAATTCACGGAGCATTTTGCACAAATTATAATTAAGAAAAACCAAACAAAAGTAACTGGAAAGAAGTCGGGAGCCTAAAATGCAGCTGAAGGTTATATTAGTGTATAATGTATAATTAACCCTATAGCTAGATAAGTAGGTCGTTTATGCAAAATCGTATTTAAAGGAGTAAAGACACATTTCCCCACTTTCGTATGTTGTTCCTGTTGTTTATCCAAAAGCAAACATAAAAGAAGCTTATGACTGGTCTGAAAACGTGCTTTTTGAGTTAATAATAAGTATTTTTAGTTTCATTACCTTCCAAATGGAGCACTACCAGCCGATGTGAGAACAGAAAAATTGAAGATTATACTTTGTATAACCATTTCAATAACATTTACATACAAAGTGGAAAAATCATTCGGTATTGAATACAGTGGAGTGTGTTTTCTCAGGGGGAAAATGTGTTTTTTTTTTTTTTTTCCTTCTGTGGAATCTACATGACATTTTTTTCTTTGAAGATGCTGGTGCCTGAAAAGTATTGGTGCATAATTTAGAATGTGCACACATGTATAAAACACATTCAGAAGTGAACTTCTTTAAGGATTAGATGCTAAAACTCGAAACATGCATTCTGAATCTGCAGTGTTTGATAGACTGAATTGAAAGGACACACTTTTGTGTAATCACAGCAGTTGGTTCTCCATTAAAAATAGCATTTTCAGCCAGGGTACAAAGTCTGAATGCCTCTCTCCTCTTTCCTTAAATGTCTTGAAGAAAGTAGTTAGCCTTAAATGCTTTGAAATTGTCAATTGTGAGGTCGCAAGCATCTTTTTACCCAAACAAGTTGCCTTAGCGAATGCGTCCTGTGTGGCAGTCACCTGGTCTCGTGTTTGCATTGTTTTGAAGGACAGAAGTGTGACAGCAAGGTCTCCAAGGAAAGGACAGTACAGACTGGCCCAGGGCACGCCGCTTCTAAACATCTAACAACAAAAGCTCAAACGACCTTGTGAGCTGAGATTTAAACATGCATCACTTCCCGTAATAAAAGCAAATACAGAGGGATAACAGCCAACAGTGAACATGTGCAAGATTTAGGCTGTACTGCAGAAACAAGCACGTAAAGGAAAATCGCGGGGAAAAAATCTGATCAATCAATTTGTAGCTTTGGCCTTCTTCTGAAAAGATGTCTTACGATATGGGCAGAATGATTCTCACCGGCAGCGGGTGATGGGGCTGTTGAGCAGTGACCAATCAGAAGCCGTGCTGCGAATCACAGCGTCATCACCGTTTCACAGTTTCCTGAATCAGTACTGCTTTTAGTGCTGAACACACAGACATTTTATATTGAATATACTCACCTTCTTCATTATGGTTGAAAATGAAAATGTTCCATTATGGCAGTGGAAGGGAGGTGGGCTCCCACTGAAGTCACAAGACTGCTGTGTTGTACCGTGTAAAGTCTTGAACATACCAAGCCGTTTTTTTAGCCATTGGGCTGCCAGTGAGAACCGGTGACTTCCTGTTGCGTCGGAGTGTCACACATGGTTCCATATGGATATGTTTTGGCCAATTTAGCATGTTGAATTGGCATTGCGGCGAGTCAGTGAAACTGAGTTCTCTGATTGGGCTGTATGTCACCGGTCACAAATTTTGTTCCCGGGAACCAACGGCAGCCAACAGGAGCCGATCATTCGTCAGCCTCGGTTTGTACCCAGCTTAATACCTCCTTATTTAGCTCAGAGACCTGAGCCATTATTTGGGCCAGAGAGAAAATCAATTTTCATTGCCTTACTGTAGCGAAATCACATTATATATACAAATACCATATTCCACGGTCACTACTGGTAATATTTTAATACCCTCAAGAAACCAAAAGACAATGGAGACAGATTTTCCTATCTCTCTGGATGAGAAGTAAGATTCAAGAATCATGTTGCAGGTCATGCCAAGTCAGTTTGTGCACCTGCTGGACTCATGATGAGCTTTAGAATGATGGTATTTCTGTTATGTCTCCCCTGAAGCCCAGAGGCAGATTTTAAGACGTCTCACTTGGACAGAGCAAATCACCACTAGTCACCATGCCGATTCTCTGTATAATTACTGAAGCAGAGACTGCCTTCTGACTTTATTTTGATAATTAACCAGCAAATATCATCTTGGGACCTTTGCTCATAAATATTTAACTGGAAAGAGTGACCTGACCTGACCTAATGAGAACTAACTGCTTAAGTTCTCCGCCTTGATGTCTGATGTGCCAACCTGTCTCTGGGATGTCACTATGCTCTTCATGCTGCATATTTATGTCATAAGGAATAATTTCCTCGATGTAAACATGATTCTAAACACACAGGAGTGATTTTTGCACACTGTGCATTTCTCCATTTCATCTTCTTTTCCGTTTCGAAAAGGAATCGTGGATCATGAGGGAAGTCCGTGCTGCCCACTCCTGCTACGCGGAGAACGGCGATAAATTCCTTGCACAAGTTCAGCCCCCCAGATCTTTTCCATGGAATATCCTGAAGCTGAAGTAGTAAAGCACCCTATTTAGTCTGAGTCCGTCTTTGAGAGTGGATCAGAGGACGAGGGGTTTCAGGCTGCGTTTGACTCTTTTTAATTGCATGTCAAACATGCATTTATTTATTATGGAAGTTTGGGAGAAAAAGTGAATCCCTGTGTACTGTGCATGCAGTGCTCCTGAATCAGAAGATAGGTGCTATGAGTGTGTAAATAAAGCATGAAAACAACCAGTTTTTCACTGCAGACACCTTGTGAACATTTACTTATCCTTGTTTTACAGTATAATCATATCGTATATGCAGCCTTGTTTGTCAACTACAGTACATTCAGTTATCAGTTGTGTTTATTTTATGGATGTATTAAGTATTTTACATTTTAGGACTAACCGTCATTTGTCACACCTGATTATAAAGTTCCAGTGCTCCAGAGGCAGGATTGGGCCCCTCAGTTGTAGCCTGTCTGTTTTATAAATGTCCAGATTATGGGTTCATAACCCCTGTCCTCACGCCCCACTGTCCTGCAAAGGTATTTCCTACCCAAAACACCTGATCCTATGCTGATAAGTTGTTGAGGTAGGAAACAAGCACAGGGGATCCTGAGCACCAGGAATGAGTATCTCTGGTCTAGATGTACAATAATCGCTGTCTAAAACAAACATGTTAACAGCGGGTTAAATTAAACAGTAGTAGTGGTATCATAATGTGAACGGTATTCAACCAAGTTAAGCAGTAGTTGTGCCATTGTAGGCTAATGGGAACTGTTTATATTAATTGTTTTTCATGAGAAAATGGTTTTAATGCATATAAGCGAAGTAGGAAGCCCCCAGCTAAATGTGTTTCCTGGTGTTAGCAGTCATGTTAAATGTAATGGTGTAAGAACCAATGAAAACGATGAGGGTCGTTCCTGTTTTTACGACACTTCTCATCATTTCTGCCTGCAATGTCTGTACTACCTGCAACGTCCTTCCGGCGTGGTTGTCCTTAGTCACTGTGACGTCTCCCCTTCCTGCCCTGCTGCTATACCACTGTTCATCCTGCCATCAGAAGCAGCACCTGCCTGCCATCATCTGCCTGCCCCCCCCCTTCCCAAATTGAGACTCAAATATTAAAATCTGGACAGTGCAAATTAGGATTTTGCTATGTTGCTAATTTGATTTCCTACACTGCGCCCCTGAGGACAGGCTCCCCCTTTGAGTCTGGTTCCTCCCAAGGTTTCTTCCTTCCAGGGAGCTTTTCCTTGCCACTGGCACCTCTGGCTTGCTCACTGGGGGCTTTGGGCAGTGATAATGAGAAACACTGAGACAACGTAATGTTGTGAAAATGTTCTATACAGATGAAATTTAAATTGAATTTTTTTGGGTGCCTTGTACTGATTGGTGGCTGCGAGACCATTTACTACACAAGCACTTTCATATAATGACAGCCTTCTCACAGTGAAACATCCAAGAATCTTTGTCTGGCCTCTGTTTTAGGATATTTAAAAGATGGAGGCTGAACCACGCAGACGCGACGCTGTTCCGCGACAAGCCCTATGCACGCTCCTCTTGTGCTTATTATCTTTTCTGTATTATGCTCTTCATATTAAAGTAACGGAAAAGGAACAGTGCTTCTTTTCAATCAGTGACAAAACAAGCAATATGTTGCTGGCTTTGACCCTAACACCAACCAATTCTTCTGGTTCAAAAGCGGTAGATGGTGTGGAGCAGTCAGACAGGAGAGCATGGCAGGCGTGCTGGACCCATTCTGCACTCATGCCTCTGTCCTGGAAGTGACTCATCCGTGGTTTTTTTTTTTTTTTTTTTTTAAATCTCCCTCTGTGACTGAAACAAGGTGAATATTTGTATAGATCGTCATGGGAACCTGAACATGAATCCACTCTGGGTCAATGGGACCTGAGCTAAACCATCCTGGTACATCCTCACACACAGAAGAAAGAGGCCCCTTCTCACTCAGGATGAGTTCATACTGTATACGATGAGCGATTTTGAGGTGAAGGAGTCCTCACTATTTAGTGTGTAGTGTGGCACCCCCTTAAAGTACACTAACTTCACCACCCTTTGCCTGGCCTAATACCCAGCAAAGGGACCAGGTTCCAACACAATGTACAAACGCAGAGTTCTTAAAGAAGAATATACAATCTTTATTGAGAATTCATTTTAAGCAAAATGAACACTGACAGCTAGATCATTCCTAGATAATAATAAGATTCATTATTAAAAAGAAACAAAACAAGAACAAACCACAGAACAGAAATAAAAGGAAAACAAAACACAAGCACCCTGTCGCTGTAACAGGAGCCCACTACTCCACAGAAAAGGACACGCCAGAAGCCAGGGTTACGTTAACACACGTGACGGCAGGGACCAATTGGTCCTGCCTATCCACTGCAATTCCCACCACTGCACACCTCACAATACTCCACTACCGTACCAGGTGAACCCCAGACTTCACACTATCTAGCACAGCAAGGCATGCAATATTAATACAATCAGGTTCTATGCCCACCTAGCGCCCAGGCGAACAATAAGGAGAAGGGCGACAAAGGCAAACGTAAAAAGAATGAAAAGAAACTCTAGAGTAAAACAAAAAAGCTATACACAACTAATACACTTACAACACTATGAGCAGCACCACATTCACGTATTATAGAGAACACCAGCTATTAAGGCAACTCAGCCACATAAACCTGCAGCCCGGCCACAAAACACCACGTTGATGTGCCGGTGGTTGGGGTGACCGCCTGAAGGGGTCCACAGGCATGGTGAAGATAATCCCTGAGGGGTCCCATTCCAACTCCTCCTCCAACTCCAATGTGGAGAAAGGAACGGGGGTCAGGTCGTCCGGGACCACCTCGGGGACCAAGGCCAAGAGAGCAGGGACTGGGGAGACCGAGGCCGAGTGGGATAGCGCGTCGGCCGCCGGGAGTAGAGCCGACGGGCGTGGCGCGGGCGGAGCCTGGTCAGGGACCTCGGGCGTGGCCGGAGCCTGGGCCGGGACCTCGGGCGTGGCCGGAGCCTGGGCCGGGACCTCGGGCGTGGCCGGAGCCTGGGCCGGGACCTCGGGCGTGGGTGCCAGGGCTGGAGTCACGGGTGCGGGGGCCTCGGGCACCAGAGCAGGAGCCTTGGGGGACCCTGCAGGGGCCGCGGGGAGCTGAGCTTGGAGCTCGGGCTCTGCAGTGGGGAGCACAGGAGTCACGGGGAGCTCAAGAGTCACTGGGGGGAGCACACGGGATTGGGCAGCTGAAGCAGGGGCCGCGGGCAGTGCAGCAGGAGCTGGCACAGGCGTCACGGGACCTCAGCGGGCGCCGCAGTAACCGGCGACTCCGGGTGCGCTGGGGGCTGAGCAGGGGTCTCAGGGGGCATAACAGCAGCAGCAGCAGGGGCCGCAGGCACCGCGGGGGGGCTGAGCTGGGAGCTTAGAAGTCACGGGGAGCTGTGCTGGGGACCGCCACAGCAGCTGCAAAAGCGGTCTCTGGGCCAACAGGAGGTGCTGCCATGGTTGGCACAAGCGCCTCCGGGGGTGCCGCAAGGGCAGGAGTTACAGGGCCTCTGGGGGCGCCGCAGGGGCAGGAGCCACGGGCGCCTCTGGGCCAAAGGCAGGTATCTCGGGGGCCTGAGCAGGGGGGTGTGCCTCAGTCCCTGGCAAAGGGACCTCTGGGACCATTAGGGGCTGAGTAGGGACCGGAATAGAGGGGGTCAGGGT
>JAABNX020000008.1:4479166-4492974 GCA_015163995.2 Mormyrus lacerda
GCATCATACACGTGTTGTTCTGCTGTAACATTTTATGAATGTTTTTAATTTGTGCGGATATAAGGTTCAGAGATCTATGACCTTATGCACGCTGTGAGCAATCAGGTGGACGTTATCAATATTATTAATATCACACCCCCCAAATAGATATGTTATATAACTTCACATTTTATTTTTCAATGAAATCTCAGATTTATGGGTTTCTTTGAGCCAATCCTCCTTCTGAATCTTTACATTAAATAATACATTAAATCACCCATCCTTTCTACCCTGTTCTGCTCAGGGTTGCTGGACATTACATAATCATTTAATTTTATTTAAACTTCAGTTCCTGCTTTTATTAATCTGCTGTGTCATGCTGGTCAGCGGCAACCAAAATGGAGCAGGAAGGCCTCACATAGATTACTGGGTTGTTGGAATAAAATGGCCAAAGTCACTGAGTTACTCCTGTGCAGGGTCACCCCAGTGAAATGCACCTATGAACGCTTCCCGCCCAATGTAGAGTGGAAGGAAATTTGCATATTTAATTTACACACAGGTCATATCGGCAGTTGAGATATACAGTTTAAAGCCGATCGGTATTCATATACAGTAGGTTTGGTGCTTACTCCAAAAATATATTAGTGTGTGTTGCTCTTTATAAAATAGCTTTAAATAATATTGCAATAATAGCTATTATGTCTGCAAATGACCTAAAACATATTCAGCCACAGATGCATGTGTAATAATATATGTGAGAAGGATGTGTGATTTATGCTGAGAGGGCACTTCCTGTCATGGTAAAGCGCTCGGTGAGACAGTGCAGGCCCCCCAACGCCGCGTCCAGGGCACTGAGCAGAGGTCACATGACGCAGGGGAGCTTTTCTGCCAACTTACTGAAGCATGGGAAGCAAGGCGGCGGACAGTCCTGCCATCTGCAGTCGGCTTACGGGCCGGGTTTGTGCGTCCCCCTGAGGTCTGCCAGCCCGCCAGGTCCTCCATTCATCATAGCGTGCTTCTTTAAAAGTTCAGATTTTTACGTATTTACATTTACATTTTGGCAGCCAGTGATGAAAACAGCTCTTTTTGTATTCTGGCTCCTTCCTCCTGGTGCGATTCCTCCAGAGATCACAGCCTATTGGTTTCTCGCATTAAATTTAACGTCTGCTTCAGTGTCACTGGGAAGTGCTGGGAGTATGTCCGCCCCTTTGCTGACCGCTCAGCCATTGTGCTGGGTACGAACGGCCAGCTCACTATGAGTGTGATACGTTTCTCACTAGTGTCGGGTACGAACGGCCAGCTCACTATGAGCGTGTTACGTTTCTCACTAGTGTCTTCTCCATTCTGGTCCCTGAGGGCCTTTAAAAGCCTGCATTTTGCTGGCCAGTGTTTTGGCCTGAAACCCCAGACCTGTGAACATGTCCAGGGACAGAGCACAGCCATTCCTACTGGAATGGAGACAGAGGTGCTCAAGCTCTCAATTTCGTGCTCTGACACCAACGGAAAAATCTGTCCCTGTGCCACACACTTAGCACACACCCTGCAGGACTGACCCATGGCTGTGTCTGGCCTTCGAGAGACACAGAACAGATGTTATGTACAAGTCCCAAAACACTGCCAGCTGCCGAAGATTTTAAAGGGTGTTGACCCTCCCTCTGAATTTCCCAAAGGAACCCATAGTTTTGCCTGAAAAAGTCAGTTTTCAAGGAATACAAGTTAATGATTTGTTGAGAAAAAGGTCTGGTATCTGGCCTGCTTGATCTCCATAGAGGGTCTGCTTTGCATTCCACTGACCTGCAATGGCCACAGTGACATTGGTGGCAGGCATGGCACACCATGGGACCCCAGGGTAGCTGCTGATTGGCCATGGGCCTTAAGAAGCTCACAGCAGGTCTGCCTGTGGCATCAGAAGAGCTCCGCATTAATCGCTATTAAATCATGACTTTGTGGATGTGCTGGAACGGACAGGGCGATTTATGAATCGTACTGGATTTCAGCCCTAATGAAAAAGTACATTGACGTGGAAATGCGGTCAGCCTGCAGTTTCTCCAGGTGGGGCAGGCTGGACCTATTCCCAGATCGTGTTAGCTAGGTTGGGCCCCCCATGTAAAGGCTGGAGCATCACAGAGCGTCGTGTCACTGTCTGTGGGAGGTGGTGTGGGGGTGTCTGACGGAGACCCTGCAGGACACGGCTCTCCTCCCCCTGCTCATCATGCCACGCCCAGCCCAACCCCGCTGTCCTTCCGGAAAATGTGGAAAGGCAGAGGCGTGCGTAGGAAGCACTACAGCAACACGTATGACACACTAACGTGAAGCGAGTGATTCACACATCATCAATATTAAAAGGCATTTTAACACACATCGGACTAGCAGAAATGCGAGAACGCCGAGATTTGGTTTTACCGCTTTTACTGCGCCCGCGTGAAGAATTACGCAAAATTTGGAGCTAAGCTACAAAGCAACTGAATGACTAATGGTTCTGTTTTCAGCTTGATTTTATTTACTCCCGAGAAATGTGTGATGTGTCTTGTATTTTCATGATTTTCAGAGGACGCTTGGCCAGGTAAAAGCTGTTGGCCTGACGGCAACATACCTGAGCTAAAGTCTCCTACCTCGACTTCTCTGCTCTCGCGTATCTCACGCTGTGATCCACCATTCCTCCCGTGGATCTTCACCCCCCCCCCCGAGAGTCAGTCATGGCTGTTAACTTGCATCCTGTCAGTTCTATTCTCCAGCTGTCATCTTAATCATATTGCGTATAAACCGAGTTTGCAGGACGTCATCGTCACTGTTCTGGCATGTCCTGTAGAGACGCCAGGCACGGCCCACATCCAACCGCGCGCAGATTTGTGTAGCTTTGAGGTGGATGTAGATGAGAAGCACCACATAATCACTGCGGCATCCATTAAGTCATGGAAAATGCACTCCAGTAAATGCCATCAGCTGTATAATACTGACTCATCTATTATTCACTGTGTGTTTTGTTGGAGCAGTCAAAACTGATGTAAATAAACGAAAGAATAAAAGTTAAAATGAAAACCCAGACACCAGTTGTCCAGTGTGGAGCCTGCGAGGTTTAAACTTGATTCATGGCTTCCGACAGGACAGACCCATTGGGATATTTTTAGCAGAGCCCAGTGCTGTTAGCGGGTGATTATGTAACCATACTGCCACACTAACCTGCATACGCTGTACACCTGTCACATTCAGAGGGGCCTCCAGGGGGTGCTGTTCTGTGTCTGACAGTGTCACGATCCTCTTCTCTTCCTGAGATCAACGCAGGACAGTTTCCTTTGGTCAGCAGCATGGAGCGGCCATTTGACTGGGTTCTTTGTAAAGCATAGGATTATTTAACTGTTAATCCCTTGTCAGGGCTCAACCGCTCCAGCTCTGGCTCCTGGTTGGGGAGTCAGGTCTATGCCAAGCACAGAACCGCAGATGACATCATAGTAATGGGCCGCCATGATGGGGCTGGCAGGCTGAACCTGTTTGTCTATGTCTCTAGTATAACATGAAATATTCTGAAGGTCAGAGTGTCAGCGGAAACCCTGTGAGATAAGCAGTCCGTGNNNCCCCCCCCCCCCCACCCCTGTGACTCCGTAGCGCACAAGTTAATTCGTATTGGTCATTTTCCCACCAAAATCCTATTGCTCAGCTACCCCCCACTTCCTGAAAAAGTGCTTGAACTAGGTGCCCCCTTACAGATGGTCTGTAATCCTCATCTCACCCATCACAGGCTCGACTCTAATCCCACAACTGTTGCTATGGAGACAGTGCATAAGAGAGCGAGAGGCTTCACACAGACTTCCAGGCTCGATTTGTGCATGAGAAACAGGCATCATCGTTCCACGCTGCCAAGATAACAGAGTTCTGGATTATTCTTGCCATCACTTCTGACCTTACAGTACCTCTGATATCTTTGCCTTATTCTTGCGATCACCCCTTTCCTTACAATCAATCCTTAGTTTCCTGGGATTGATTTAGGCTCATTTGGTGTCAGTCTCAGGGTCTTGGAGTCTCGATTATGCAGGTGGCCTCATTTCCAGCATCACAACAATCTACTTTACCATTGTGTGATACCTATAGTGATGTGATGAGATGAAGATTTCGAATAAAGTTATTAACTTTCCAGTCATTTGATGTTGTGATCATTTTATTCCCTTTGTGTTGGCTTTAAGAGCAGGCATCGCAGCCACTGTGATGGGTGTAAGGTAAGGTAGCTGGAATGTCAGCCGTCGAACCCTTAACCCCTGAGGAGGACTCTGCACCATCGAGTACCGTCAAGGACTGATATTCTTCATCACTGAATTGTGTTGCTCCATGTTCACAGACAGAAGGCCACGAGGGATCATTTATCATGGATCAGGGTTAAGCTGTTCCCCCATATCCAGGTGGTACCCACAGCGCTAGCTGACAGCAGGGGGCAGTAGTGGTACTGGTACCCTGAGACTGGTAAAGAAGCCTCAGATCTTTGATGGAAAATGTGCTTTCAGAGAAATCAGATCAGAGGGGATTTGGCCCTCCCTGACACAAAGACACATACGCTCACACACACACAAATCTATCTTTGTGGGGACTCTCCATTAATTTCTATGAGAAAAACTCTAATTCCAACATGATGACCTTAACCCCTACCCAGCCCTAACCTTAACTATAAGTAACCAAACTAAATAAGAAACATACGGTATTTTTAGAGTTTTGACCGCATTCACAGATCTCTGTGGGGACCTGAAAAATAGTCCCCACAATGTCAAAATAACAGGTTTTTATTACATTGTGGGGGAAATTTGGTCTCCACAACATAATATAAACATAATCCACACACACAGACACACACACACACACACACACACACACAGATACATGCACTCTTGTCTTTGTGGGGACCATACACTCATTTCTAAGGGGAAAAACTCTAATACCAATAATGACACCCTTGACCTTAAGTGACCAAACGAAACACAAGATTTTCTGTATCTTTAGTTTTTTGTTTGCATTCACAGATTTTTTATAAAATTGAATTTACCCTTATGGGGACACAAAAAAATGGTCCCCACAATGTTAAAATATCTTTATTTTTTTGGTCCTCGCAATGTAGTATATACATGCCCACACACACACACGTGTGTGAGGTCCCTGTAAAATGAGCTGCATATCCAGGGGGCCAGCTGCAGTGTCTGCGTTAATATGCTGGCTGTACTGCGGTATAATCTCCCTCACCGCGTCCTTCAGGGCCACGCCTCACCAGGCCCCAGCTGGGCCACCTCACACACTCAGCACTTTCTCCCCATTTCTATAAATAAACACCCCAGGCGGACCTGCTTGAATCCCTGGAAACGCGTTCGGTCCTGTGCCAGAGCCACGGCTGACTCCCGCATCACAGAGAGGCGTGACAAAGCGCGGCGAGGAGGCCCAGGGCGGCTGGACGGCCGCCCCATCCGCGCACTCTGCCTCTTGCTGCCTCCTGCAGCACTCCACAAGGCATTCATCTTTCCTGTTTTTGTTTTTTATATTGATAATTAAATGCAATGTTTCGGTGTTCCTCATCTGTCCACGATCAGCAAGTACTCGTCCTATTCGAGTTGTGATAATCTGAGGTGCTTTAACATGAACCAGAGCTTCACACTGTCACAGGGTATGACCTACCGTGACACATAGAGGGGGGTCTGTCAAAGCTGTAATTAAATAAAGGAGTCCTATCATTCTCCCTCAAACTGGGCAGAAGGGTGTGGTATTCTACCCCATTATTGTGCCCCATACATCCTTGGATAGCCCCCCCACCGCACCCCGCACAACCCTGACCAGGATATGTAACTAGAACATGGATAGATGTGGTCAATATTCAATAATATCCAATTTCTTCTCAGAATAGTGGTGCATTTAGTCACCAAATATGCAGATCATTAAAAGTCGTTAAACCGTTATGCCTCTAATTAAACACTTTAAGACCAGTTTACCTACTTAGTTTAACTACTTCTAAGATTTCCCACGTGTCAGTATTAAGTCAGGGCTCAGCGTCCGAAAGGATATGAATGATATATTTATCATGACGTGCGAAGTGTGATACGGAGTGGTGTGGGTACCGCACGGCAATAATGGCCAATTCACTACTTGAAAATAACAACTGCAGTGCATTTTAGCGCGACACAGGCATGCTTTATAAAGAGGACAATATGGAGTCCCTGTCTTCTCACATTTATTGAAAATAATGGGACCCGGGTATCGTGCGGTTTCTCGACAGCTGCTTATTGACGTAGCTCAAACGGTGATCGTGTTCAGTGTTCACAGTTTTAGTTCGACGTTAGGACATCACAAATAATAGCTTCCAAATTAAAAAACCTTTTTATGGGATAGGCTTCAATAATTACAGTACTGAAGCTACACAGACCTGCTGTTAAGGCAGGATTACTGTCCTAAAACAAACAGAAACAAAAAGCAGAGAAACTCGTCAACGGAAGAAACACGCATAAACACAAATATATTCCCGCTAATGCAGTTGTTCGTTAATTATATCTGAGCAGGAAGCTGAGATAGAGATTAGTCGCCGAGGTTAGGGATGAAGGAGACGCTTCCTGGCAGCCTGTGGTCCTGCTGCTGAGCGTTTGGTGCAGGCTGCACAGCGCCCCTGCCGGCAAGCTGGGGGGATGACAGTGCGGGCGTCCAGCATGTAGCGCTCATACCTTCAGCAACTTCTCATGTAAACGCCGAGCAGACACGGCTCCTCTACAATCACGGGGCTATTTGGAGGATGCACTTTTTCCCCGAAAAAAATGCCGCTTTTCATAAAAAAGCGGCGTCCTCCACTCTCCGGTATCAGCAAGAAGCACGGTGAGGAGATGTCAGGTCCTGCGTTGCTGCTTATTTGCCGTCGGGGCGACAATGTCTAGAAGCTGCCAAGGGACGGAGGTCTATTAACTGCCTATAAAACTGCAGTTATAGCTGCTGGCTGCGGGATGTGCACGCTTTGGGAGGAATAAGAGGAATAAGCGGCCGGCCGCGGGATGCGCTGAACGCGGGGCAGATACGAACCCTGCGCCGTCATCTCTGTACTTTATAACATTAAGCAGAAGCAAACGCCATATAAAAGCATGCAGCTGAAGGATGAGAGATGTCCGGAGAGGAGTAGCGGGGACAGTCAGCGGGATGACGACCAGAAGAAATCTTCTTGCTTCTCAAATATAAAAATATTTCTGGTGTCGGAATGTGCGCTGATGCTGGCACAGGGCACGGTTGGGGCATACCTGGTGAGTGTGGTCTTTTCCCTCATGTTTGCATGCTTTGCATATCCCTTTTAGGGCTGTTTTTGTGGCATGGCTTATGACTTGGCGAAACGTAAACGCGGATGGTTGATGATGCAAGTCCTTAGTCTAACCGCATCATTGGCATGCCAAGGAACTTGGGATAAGGTTCAATGCTGCTTTTCCGTCCTTCAGCTGCGGCTCGGACGCCGGTCGATTCTTCCCCTTCCACCGCGACCTGCAGGCTGCGCAGTTTTGGCTCCTGCGGGAATGTTGCGTGACCATTGCGGGGAGTCAAAGTGACGCGTCTTGTGTTAAATGCGCGGTTGGATGCGGTGTTTCAGCACGCATTAAAATACTTTCTTGTAGATTAAGGGCTATTATTATATGGTGCTATGTGCGAATCATGCCTTTATATTTTCCTTGTTTCATAATTTCTATTTTATATACAACGAAATGTTGCGGTGTTTATGTCGTATAACTGCGAAGGTCCTGTAAAGTTCACCTTTATATAACATACCACAGGCAAATCCAATATAAGGATGACATTTTTATTATATATATCGCAGGAAGTGGCTGGGAAAGTCTCCGGTAAATTTTTGTTTTAGCACTGAAACAATTCACTTGAATCACATAAAGTACGTGTGCATTACTTTCTGTGCCCCCACCTACCTATGAACTATATATCTACTGAAGAAATATTTAAACACATTGAAGAGCAAAGTCGTAGGTTTGGTTTCATCACTGGTAAGAACCAAATCAGCCCCCTAAACATACACGGTACTTCTGCAATATTGGTAGTGACATGTCCTAACCGTCCATTTCCAAATGTATGCCTTTGTTAATGAGTGCCACTGATATAAACGCACATTAGACATTTTAAATAGTATGTACGTTTTTAAAGAAATACGTCATTATTACCGATGAAGACAAACAATTGGCTCCAAGTCAGATACATATAACTATCTGTGTCTTATTTTTTTATAGTTATTCTTAATATATACTAACACTACTTTTTGTATATAGCATACAGGATTCTGACTAATGGAGCTACTTTGACCACAAGGAAATCTAGGTTGTTTTATGTCCAGATTTTTACACATAATTCTTACATTCCTGTACCAGGAAACACAGAGCACGAGGCAGGGCCGTACTCTGCATGGGATGCCTGACCGTCTTAGGGCACATGTACTGCATGTGTTTTGTAGCACAGGAGGAGCCTCACACGACAGTCGAAGGCCATGCTGACCGCCACACACAGCAGGGCTGGGAACCCCCATCATGAAGCACCTTGCCCCCCCCCCCCCCATAATGACAATATTCAAAGTCTCTATTACTTTCAAAGGTTACTTTGATGTTGGATTTGACCTAATTTGAAAGGTTAATTTCAAGCGATTTTGGAAGATGTCTTAAATATTTATTTATTTTACCTTTTCATTATTCTCTTCAAGCTCTGTTTCTTTTGAATGAAAAGGTTTTTTTTTAATCCAGGGGAAAAAAATGCAGCTTAATTGTGACGTGTTCAGTTTGTTGGACTGTTAGGTTGGCACTGGGTGCCCGCGGATCCTTAAAAAGAAAAGTATTTATCTAATTTATATAAAATGACTTCATTTGTATTAAAATATCTTAAATGGCACAAACCTGAAAAATAATACTGATTTATCTGCACTTTTCAGGATTGGTTCCTGTCCTGGCCCTTTCTGTATCTCAGTTCCTTGTTTGCCCAGCAGGTGTCGCTGGCCATCCCGTTTGGTCTTGGTTCCTAAGGTGCTCTCCTGCTCCTTGTGGTTCCTATTCTTTTTGGTTTATTCATCTATCTATCTATTTGGAGCTGAGCTTCAATAAAGTCCCTTAGGTTTTTTAGCTGCAGCATGGATTATCCTTCACACTACCGTGGCCCACCATAACAGCGGTGGAACCAACAGCGATCATTTTTGTTTGCAGAGAGAGGGAAGGACACTATCTTCCCTAGCTTAACTGAGAAATTATTCTAAGCTAGCCTGTAAATAACATTATCTATCAATTTTCAGTACTGGAAAGTGCAAATTCAACAAAAACTGTTTGGATGACACCAGTTTTACAGCTTGGTTGGAACCTGGTCTGGCCTACAAAGGCTAAACACAACAGCTGTGTTGACACTGAAATTGAGAGATAGGGCTGTAAAGCTCCCCAAATGTGTAGTAGGGAGGTAAATCATAGTGTTTTCTCCAAAACCAATCACAGTTGGACTAAGATATTTTGTCATGAGCTAAAACAGAAGCCTAAGAGACCCAATGTCGGTCAAAACTCAGTTTTGATGAAGTATGTCGCTACAGTGTTTTGCGTCTGTATTGCAGTAATAAAGATAATGATTTGTGGCTTATTTTACACTGCGAAGGAAATTCTTCAAACTCAGCATAATGGAAGTCAGTGCTGTGGAATCCCATACACCGGGTGGCTGCAAAAAAACACCAACAATCTAAAGCAATCTGTGAAACTTAAAAAGTCTTAACAGCCTAAACCGGCAGATGCTCTGTGGAAGATGCTTGCATCCAGTGGTTACATTTGGCTTGCAAATTTTTCATTTGAGTACTTCCCGAAAGCAAATCAAAGAGTTTGGTCTGTACCTGGATCATTAGCCGGCGGGACATTTGCATGGTCCTGACAGCAGCCATCAGGTCCCTGTGACCCTTTGGTGATTTTTTATGGACTGTTTCCTGTCTCTGCCCCCTATAGGTTGAGGAGGGTTGGTGTGACAGTAACTGACCAAACCATAATCCCCAGACATGATTCTCAAAAACCTGAGGCCTGATCTACATGATGGGACAGCAAGTCCTGCATCACTAGTTTGAAGGCCATTGAGCAGCCACCAGAAAGCAAACCGCCTGGGAAGGTTTACAGCAGTGATACGTTTTCAGGATTAACACGTTTATAATATATTTGATGGAATAGGTATTAAATACAGATTTTTCAGCTGTCTATAAGCGATAAAACTTTTACGCCCACCAGCCATATATTCCAGAATCATTTATCAAGTTTTATCATTTATCAATGGAGTAATGAACATCTGGAAATGTAAAATTAAGATCCATTTTAGAGGTGAATAGTAATCAGAGCCAGTGTCTATTTTAAGCTTAAGAATATGATATGAAGCTGTAAGACAGGAAGCCATTTCATTAGGACTGTATCTCATGGGGGACTGTAAAGAGAGATGACTAACAGCCTGATTTGTGACACTGTTAGACTATTATCAGATCCTGAATCTGCACAGATGTGGTCAATGACAATCCATTTTATTGCTTTCAAAACAGAAAACATAAATTTTATAATATATGCTCCCTTGATTTCTAAAAATATCTTTCAGAAATGAAATGGCTCCTGTGTCCATATAGCTGGAGTGTGTTAAAGTCTTACTGTTGTTCTTCTATAATTCCTAACGGATATCAACCACTGGGTGAGGAGGTCAGTTTCTGCTAGATCTAGCCGTCATCTTTAGGGGCGTTCTATATTCTCCAGGAGAGACGTTTTCCTTTTGTGAAATAGGGCTGAAACTCTAGTGTGGCGGGTCAGACTCCTGGGAACCATCCGGAAGTGTGGGCTATATCGTAACAGTAAAGTGGGAGTCACCGTGAATGAGGTTATGGATTCACGAGGGATACAGGCTGGAAACACTTTGTGGTAGAGTAATGGGCAGTCCATACCACAGTGACACCTACAGGTTCTGACCTCAGCACAGCATGGGGGTGCTCTGGCTAATGATGACTTTGGTGATTGTGAGACTTTGATTGGGAGGAGGCCATTTTCCTCGAATGAGTACCGCTATATACTTGCGCCTCAGTTATCGATTAGGGATAACAGACCTGACTATGAGTCTCTCACTCCTCATGGACTGAAATTAGCTAAATGAACACAGAGGGAGGAAAAGTCAAACGGTGCTTTTCAGAAAAGACACTGTGTACAGACGTAAAGCAGAACCCTCAGCTGAGTTTGGGTAGAGGTCGGTTTTTCATTTTGTCATTTTAATCAACAAGATTCATGCATAATGAAGGAAGCTAATTTAACAGAAACAGACAAGAGTTTTTAATGAGCAAAAAAATTGTAAATATGAATATTTAAATGAGGAGATTAAAATATTTATCATAATTTTAATGACAGTGGCACGATGACTCACTGGGTAGCAGTGGGACTTCAAACCTCTGGATAAGTGGGTTCAAATCTGACCCCCGCAAGGAAGGGGAGTTTACCGTACCTGACTCTTTTCCCTGAAAGTGTCCGCCATTTTGATTTTCTAAGTGCTCCGTTTTTGATAACTGAAAATTAATCAAAATTTACTGAGGGGGACCCCCCCCTCCACTGGTTGGCCTGGCCCCCCATTGAAGCACCTCCCCCTTGAAAAATCTGTGCACAGCTCTGGAAGTTCACATGTTCTGTGTGTCCGGGTGGCTCTAACAGTGCCTGTGTGATATTAGCATGTCCAGAGTGTCAGAGCAGAAACAGCCCTAGTTGTGTTGGTCAGAAGTTAATGTGTTCTCTGTGTGTGGGTGGTTTTGCTCTGGTTGTTTTTGTTGGTTCCTACATTATGACATAAGCTGTTCTGGTAAGCAGGTAACTTCTACTAAGCTCACTGTGGCCCTGGATGAAGCCTAACCCTGAGCCCAGGGCAATCTGGGTATGTTCTGAATTCATGACCCCTTTTGAAAAAACAAGTGCTTGCACGTTTTCCTGCTGTCAGTAATAACACAGATTCAGTCAGTACATCTGTGTTGTTTATATTTACTTTTTAATTGTGTTGTATTTTAATAAGGCAGCAATAATATAGATGAAGCAGACCTCAGGGATCTTGAATAAGATGCATGAAGTGTGACAATGTCAGAACGACATTCATTGAAAACAGCTTCCCATGCCTGTAAAGGAAAGTCTGCCTTTTGGAAAATAACATAGTAGCTGATTTTCGGAAATTACCTGCTGAAGTATTTTTATGACCCTCTGTATCTGTAACGTAATGGTCACATTAACGGTTATGGTTCTGGGAGACACAGAGCATCCTGTGGATCCGCGCGGATGTGGACGGAATTGCAGCGTGTGGCTTTTAAGTGCTGCAAGTCCCTGGGAGTCTGCAGAGCCTCATTAACGTGTCTTTATGGAAACCCTAGAAATGGGGAAAGGCGTCAATCCACGGGGCTCCAGCTGGGGCGTTTACCGCACAGCCCACCTCAAGGGGCGGGGCCAGGAAAAAACGTCACCATGGCAGCAGGAAAGCTGGCTTCTTGCTGGCAGATTCTGGTGTTGATATGCTGCAATTGCGTGGAGCACATTGCTCCTTCACGTACTTCCTATCTCCTTCCTTCAGCCCCTCCAGGTTCCCCTCACCTGGCTCAGGTGCCGATGTCACTTCCTCTTGCATCGAGGCCGTCGGCCGCTCACGTTAACCCCGCTTCAGTCCATTAACCCCTTTCCGGCACTTTCCAGGCCATCATTGTAAATAAGAAACTGTTCTAAATGCTTTAATGAATGAATGAATGTGTCCCCCCTCCTTCTCCCATCTGCTTCCCAGCACTGTGTCTGCTTTTGGCTCCTTCCCTGAGCTCTTGTTCCCTGCTGTCTTTCAGTTGAGCGTCTTGACCACTCTGGAGCGGCGGTTTAACCTGCAGAGCGCCGATGTGGGCGTCATCGCCAGCAGCTTCGAGATCGGCAACCTGCTGCTCATCCTATTTGTCAGCTACTTTGGGGCCCGGGCCCACCGGCCGCGGCTGATTGGCTGTGGCGGCATGGTCATGGCTCTGGGCGCCCTGCTGTCAGCCCTGCCCGAGTTCCTCAGCCACCAGTACCAGTACGAGGCGGGTGAGTCTTGGAGGACGGAGGAAGGTCGGGACGTTTGTTCCAATGCCTCATCCCCCTGGACGGAAGGCTGGGACTCTGGCTATGCATGTGGGAACAGAGCCAACACCAACATGATGTACCTGCTACTGATCGGGGCCCAGGTGCTGCTGGGAATCGGGGCCACCCCGGTACAGCCGCTGGGCGTGTCCTACATCGACGACCACGTACGCAGGAAGGACTCGTCCCTCTACTTAGGTGAGTGAACTTCAGAGGCTCTTTGGAATCGTGTGCATGGCATTGTGGGTAAGTGACGTTATCAGTCCCTCCCGCCGTGTTCTCCGACATGTCCCCTGCAGTTTTAATAACTGCTGTTATTAATAGACCATATGTGGTTTCTATTCATATGCAAATGTGTGATTTCTCAGTAAGTGTTGGGGGGCTTTAATTGTTGATTTAAAGGGAAGTGAATCTGTTCTGTGACGGCTAAGCACAGGGCCCCACTACGCTCACGTAAATGACCGGCTGTTTATTAAATCACATGCCTTTCTACGAGGAATCTGTTTAGAGTGCTCGAATCTCCATGTAGGCTTTTTGAGTGGCCTATAATATGTTCCATCCGGCTCACAGATGTGTGTAAATATGCCAGAGTGAAGCAGCAAAGCTCCGTTAGCAAATTTACTGACCTTCGTCAGTCCCGGTTTAGGGCCAACCCGGCCAGGGGCGCCGCTAAGGGGGGGAAAGTTGGGACAATTCTAAGGGCCCACGCCCTTTAGGGGCCCCCAGAGATCTGCT
>JAABNX020000008.1:4493074-4503227 GCA_015163995.2 Mormyrus lacerda
TTATTAATAATAACACTGGTAGGGGGGCCCAACCTCATATTTTGTCATAGGGCCCAGAATTGCTAGCGGCGCCCCTGATCCCGGCCCCTCTTCCTCTTCCTGTCAGTGCTTTCGCATGCCGCTGACATCATGACCCGCTGTGTATCCCTGTCCTGCCGCGTCTCAGTAGGCCGATCACACACCCTCTAATGGGTCATTCTGAGAGGATATGGAGCAGGAAGAGAGAAGGTGACCTGACTTCTGGGAGGGACATATCGTGCCACATCGAATATACTATACAACTCTTAGAACTTAAAAACGTTTGTAAAACTTTTTCAGAAACCTCGTGAGACTGGTCCCTTCCTTGTCATTAACAGAATTCTATTTTTCTGTATCACTGCTGTCATTGACTTGTCATTGACAGAGAAATGTGTATTTTGATGTGATGGTTGTATTTTCTGAATAATGTGAGTTAATTTGCAGTAATGTTACGGCCATCTGTTTTCTGTCCACATAAATGTCATTTCCGTGGAGTGTAGGAGGCATGAAGGCCTCTTCTGGATACAGATGGATTCCTTCCGCTGAGGATGGGTGTGTGAGAAATGTGGCCCTATTTGATTGTGTATCAGTTCCTGTCATTGTTATTTATGCACCCAAAGCGTTTTCATTCTCACTCGTCTAACATGTGCTGATTTCCCCAAAACGTAAATCTTTCCCTCGTCGCTACCCGGCACTTTTATTCAGACCTAACGCTGGGTGAGCGGTGAACCGCAAGCAAGGGGACACCACAACTGATATGCAGATGTTTCACTGAGCTTCTCATGAACTTCGGGCAGAAGCAGCCAGTTCTGGTTCACCTGAAGTCATCGATCTCTCGTCTGTGGGGCACGGGAGGAGCGAAAAAGGCAGCAAGATTACAGAAAATGATCCCCCCGCAAATCCACCGTCTTTTCATCTCCGTAAAGGCACTGACATCCTGAGATTTGAGCCTGACAGAGTATAGATGAAACATCACAGGCAATGCCTAAAACCGGCCTCCAGCATATTCTGTCTCCTTGGACTTAAGGGTGTTAAATATAGTTCACACAAGCAGACCAGTGTTATTTTTGGCTGATGTATGCAGTACGATTCCCTGTGTGGTGCCATAGACATCTGGATTTCCATGTATTTGATTAGGGATCACCTGAGAATGTCTCATCTAGTGGGTTTGTATCGTCAGAGGCTGACCCTGAGCAGGTCTGTCTTTCCATTCCTATTACATTATTGTCATGCAGTTGTGTACCGTGCCCTTACAATTTAAAATCTGGTGTAATTAGCAATAGCTTTTGTTTTTTTTTTAAGATTTTATTGTCCTTAGAAACATGAGAAGCTTAGCATTTCTGCTGAGACAGATGATTTAACCTGTCATCTTATTGTTTAATTGAACATGCCTGGAGTTCTCATTGATCACATTTTTGATTTATTCCATTGGTTCCCAGCAGCAGGCAAGTTAAATCAAATGCTGATAAACAGTTTAAATGTAGCTCTATTGTGCTTCAGTTTGTTAGGCAGTCTGTGTACCTTAAATTTCCCTTAGTGTGATTGTGTGTGTGTGTGTGTGTGTGTGTGTGTGTGTGTGTGTACAGTATGAACACTCGCAAATGGTGACATGTACCAAAAACTCAAGTTACACTTCCCAGTGTTCCTGTGATATTATTTCAGATGAGGTGCATCGTGAGATGTGGCCATGGTGGTGGACGGGGTTTCCGGTCCTGGCCCCAGGGACTCCATGTGCATACTGGCTTGGCTTCAATTCCAGCGGAGATCTTAATTAATTAGTCCAGATGGAACTGTTGATTGAGTGACTCACACTAGATGATGTTCCAGGCCTGGGAACCCCCCCCCCCCAGTAGTATTTTGGAGGGAATGTGAATTCTGGAAGAGCCAGGGTGTTAGCACGAGCATGAGGACAGGCGTGTAAATGGGTGCTAACAGAGCGTTAGCGCTACCGTTACCCTGAGTGTTAGCATGAGCAAGAGGACACGCATGGAAATGGGTACTAATAGAACATTAGTGCAAGTGTTACCCTGGCTGTTAGCTCGAGCATGAGGACGGACATGGAAATGGGTGCTAACTGAGCATTAGCGCTAGCATTACCCTGGGTGGTAGCACGAGCATGAGGAAGGATGTGGAAATGGGCGCTAACAGAGCGTTATTGCAGGTGTTACCCTGGGTGTTAGTGCTGTGGTGGTGTAGTTTAGGCTTATCTTGCAGGAAAACCACAGGAACAGGTGAAGAATGTGCAAAGCCCACACAGGCTGGAGCGATAGGGTTTTACCTCCGTCTACCAAAAAGTGTTCAGTCCTCCTTAAAGACGCTCAGAATTCTGACGCTACCTCCATCCCCTCCATCATACTCCACTAAGGTTTGCGGTTTGTTCTTGTTTATGGTGACCGTTTTGCCGTCTGTTAGCGCCAACTCAGTTCACGCATATGCCCACCATAGGCAGGCGACTTGAATCAAGCCCCTGTCACAGCTACGGCCAATGGCTCCGTGCCTTGGTCCCCATGCGAATGCTGGGCTCCTTCCAGCACGGGAAGCCAAAGGTGCGCAGCATGCTCCGGGTGCCCGACCACTCCTCTATCCCGCCAAGTCCATCTGCTCCTAAAAGCCTGCATCAGTTGCTTTGGATTTGCTTCCTCCTCCAGATTGAGACAGCTGCCGCAGCAGTAGAGAGTGCTGACGATCGGCATCACCTTCGGGTTCTGATCCTCTGACCCCTGCTGGGCGAGCAGCCGGGGGGGTCTCAGCTGCACCCCACGGTTGGCACCACCTACTGGCATCTTCCGTGTGGTTGAAACTGCCACTGTTCTTGTCCTGCAGAGCAGGGCAGAGAGGAAGGTATCACAAAGCCCACAGGATACAGGCACGCCTTCACTCTGCGTGACAATTGGGTCCCGACATATATTCGCTCTGCACTTGCCTCCCATCTGTTATAGGGGGCATTTTTTATAGGTTTAAAGTTATGGGTCATTTCCTGTGACTGGGTCACTTGCACCTTTTACTCTGATAACGAATATTCAGTGGCTGCAGTGGGATATTGAGATGTGCAACAGTAGGACAAGCATGTCAGATAAGTGACGTAACAGATTGTTGAATATTGACACTTTCAACAGAAATCTGTGTCTGTTTTCTTACTCATTTCTCAGGTTGCGCTGCAAAGTTGTTTATTTTACATGTTCTTGAGTTTTAGGTTACAATGGAAGACGTGTTTGTCAATAGACACCATTCCATCTGTCTGTTTTAGGTCACCCAATACAGTATAACAGCAGTCCAGTAATGACATTTCAGAGAGGTTCAAGAACAAACCAGTACCGAGTATTACTGTGTCCAATGGGGCAGTCATATTTTGATGTTTCAGTCGTATTTTGGTCCTCCCTTGAGGTACTTCATGCAGGTCATTCATAATGCCACACCACTGTTCACGTCCATAATGATCATTCATATGTCAGAAGAGCAGAGCACAGATGACCGAGGATATCTGACCTCTGCATTGTGACCTACGCTTGTACCTGCATTGTGGAATAAGGATCCGTTAGACCAGTGTTTCTCAAGCCATTCCTCAGGAACACACCCAGACAGAAAGCTGGGAGGGACCCTGAGGATCTGTCACCTAGAGATAGACGCCAGAAGGTCCTTGTGCTTTGATTTATGGAAGGGACATTTTTGGAGGTCAGGGCTAAGTGTGGGGACAGCAGTATTTCATTCACACGCAGTTTCAATAAACCCACCATTTCCCCATTATCCAGCTGTTATAAATCATGTCTTTGTCTCCAAAAAGGGGCCCACTGCATTGGCATTCACAGGGTAGCCTATACTCTGAGGTTTACAGTAACAGTGAAGGAGGTTGATTCTTGAAATATTGTTTAATTGTGAGGGGTTTTTAAAGTGTCAAAGTACAAGGTTACTTTACATTAGAAATGTCACACCGATGAACTCCCACTGAATGACGCCATAGGGTTTTTGACCGTTCGATGGTGAAGGCCTTGAATTTTTTGGTATATAACTGATCTGACTGATTTGCTATTAGACATGACGCTCACCCACGATGCAACGGGGCATGAGAGCGACTCTGGCTTAATTAATATCATTAAAAAACTAAGTTATGAATCATGATGATAGGATCCTTTCCCACTGGTCTCTAAACAAATTACAGAGAGACAATGAGAGCAGAGTCTAGCTGCCTGATTTAATTAAAGGCAAGATGTAGTGCAGAGAGCATAACATATAGGATGTTTGACGGCGTAAGAGAAACACAGCAGAAACACGAACCACATGCGCTCCAAGCTTGGGACTTGGAGGCTGATTAAGAAAATGCGAATGACACAGGCATGGCATCTGCCTTTTAAGGTAGTCTGAAGAAGGGACCCATTATAAACAAAAAAACTGCTTCCCTGATGGTCAGTAGTAAGAGCCCTTTTGTGGTCTTGATCATAGCTTTGGTCAGGTCTGTATTATGAAATAGGATTTCTTGCTTAGCCGAATAACTTGCCAGATTTAAGGTACCCCAGTTGAAATGAACTTTATCTTTCTTCACTTACATTTAGCTCAGACTACCTTAAATCTGGCAGGTTGTCCGGCTAAGTAAGAAATTCTGCTTTGTGATACAGACTGCAGGTCTCTGTGGGCAACTGGACAGTGGAGTGTGGAGATCCTCCCCGGGACCCCAGAAAAGACGTGAAAAGAAGATACTGGACAGCAGCTGTCTGGGGCACCTCCAGCTGTCAACTGAGGCCCCTCCTCTACCTGTAGGCCCAAGTGAGGATGTAGCTGCTTCTGCTCATCCCAGGAGAGACCTGTGGAGGAGATGACTCTAAACATAGCACACCTGGACACGTCTGGCTGGCTGTCATGCTCTCTGGACGGCAGACTAAAATGGTCGCACTGAGAGGGAGGGGACGCACACCTGGAGACTGGGGGGGGGGGGAGTCTGTGACTGTGGAGGACACTGGGGACGTGAACTTTGATGGAGGCATGGCCGATGTCACTCCTCCCCTAGCAGCAGTACTCCTTTTCTGGATTGTTCCGCATCTATGGGGATGCAGTGCAGTGCTTCTGCCTGAGCTTCAGTAGGACCTCAAAATGCAGCCATGAAAGATGCAGGGAATGCAGGGAAAGACGGCCTGCTTCCCCTGAGTCTGTAGTGTCTTTATTCCTTAATGGTTCATTACTGGCCTACTGAAAACCACATCCCAGCAATATCTACAGCATCTTCATAAAATCTCTCTGCTGAAGCCATTTACAGCAAAATTGATGTGGGCAGCTCCAGGAGAGTACAGGCAACCGCTTCTGCAGACGCGGTGATGTGAGTCACATTTTCCATTCCTGGTTGTTAATTAGCAGCTGCGGGCAACATCCGCTGTGCCTGGCCGGTGCCTGGCCTTCCGGGGTGGGGTCTGATGAGTTTATGGTCAGGATTAGGGCCGGTGAGCCCGTGAGGTTGAGGGTTTCTCAGCTTTCATGTGTATAGTTCGCCTTCCTTCTGTTATGGTCCCTGTTCTAACGCTAGCAGCCTTAAAAGTTTTCGTGAATTGCCAGCATACGTGTTTCTGTGTATGATGCACCACAAAGACACGGATATGACACAGTGAGGTGTGGCCTCAGTGACCTCATGTGTCTCCAGCCCCTTTGGTTGGCTGAAATCCGTCCAAGGCCTTGGTGTCCCTAAAACATGATGATTAGTGTTCCCCTGGGAGGCATTTAGATGGAACTGCACACCACTGAAACAACAATGAGTTTTAGGACCTTCAGTTCTTCAGATTAATAGGGAAACCCCTTCCTGTCTCCCCTGCGGTTGGCAGGCTGGAGCCCCGCCCATTACTGCCCGTCATGGTCACATGACTCCTGGCCCCATCAGCTGCTCTCTCTTTAGAGGGACATCCCACTGTACCCAGTTCTTACTCCGAGCTGAGCTCGCCACCCCATAAGCTCAGTGTCTGTCTGACCATGTCAGGCAGCCGCTCTGCTCTCCCTGCCTCTCTGTCATTTGTCTGATTTGCTTGTTATATGTGACCCGAGTTATTGCATGTAACACTGGGGCATCTCAGCTGCTCCCGTTTACTCTCTCGATGCGATGAGCCTCCTCTGCTTCCTTGTGCAGCCGTGAGCCATGCACCATGCAGAATGCGCCCTCCTGTGGCAAAAGTCAATACTGTCACTTGTATAAGAATTTCACGGAGAGACCCCAGCAGGCATTGGCGTAAGAGAGCGTTTGATATCGGAAGGGGGAGCACAATTCAGTGATGTAAAAACAAAAGTCTACTTCTTGGGGGGGGGATCCAAATTAAATATTGGGCGCACATGTCGTGGTTTGTACGCCCCTACCAGCAGGAATCGGTATGCTTCAGGTATCTGGTGTAATAGAGATCAAATATAAATATACATTTGTGGCGTATAGGTGTGGTATCTAGTGGCGGTGATAGCAGTGATATGTCCTTTGCCCTGAGCTGAACTCTGAAACGCCAATGAGCAGCACTAGTCTGCAGAGCAGATGTTCGGCAAGCCAAGAATCTTCCCTCCTCATAATTTCACTCCAAGGTATCATTTTCTTCATATTTGGAACTAAAGGATGAGTGTTTTTCTCATAGGGAATCCCTCTTAAAATAGATGAAGTTCCCCAGCCCCCTCTAATGCTCACCACCGACGCACTTAAGTCCTGCAGCAGCCACCACTCCTCAAAATCTGTGTCAGGCTTCTTCACATATGTCCTACGACAACCTGCCCTGCAAGGTCAGGGGAATTATGACTAAGTGACCAGGAGCGGCACCTCGACCTGCTCGCTTGCCTGCAGACGGCGAGGAGCTTTCTGCGTTCTGTCTTCGGCTTGGTCTCGCTTCGTCACGGCCTGGATCTTCGAGACGGTGACTTTGACCAGATGAAGTCACAAAGAGGTGCCTTTCTGTCTAGGGATATTTTTTCATCAAGCTCATTAACGAGAACGTCAGGCCGCCTCGGCTGCACCTTGCTAACCCTTTATGAGCTGCCTTCTGTTATTATTATTATAACAATCACCAAAGCATAGCTTTAATTAACATTTCCTGAATGAGACCCCGTAAATCTGGCAAATACTAGTATTATGTAAGACTGCAAGATACTTCTCTAGGTTTTGTTAAGGTTTATTTGTGGTAATGACTGAAACCCAGCCGGACTTCTCCAAGGGTAACCAGGGGGAAATGGGAGTCACCTTGCTGTGTGTCGCTGAGTCTGACTGGTGTCGGGAATCTATAAATAGTTTTAATGTGATCCAGGCCCTGAGGAAGATGCTGGTAAAATACATTTACACATATTTTCATTTTTCTAAACAAAGTAAGACAGCATGATCAAAATTCCATTTTTTGCCCTGTTTTCTGTATTTTGAGTGTTGCAAATGAATCTTGTATTATACAAAATTCAAGGTTCAATTTTGAAATAATTGTTATTCAAACTACAAGCACAGTTGTGAACCGAAGACAGTAGGGTCTGAACAACAAAACCTAAGAAACACTTATTTTCACATTGTGAAAATAAATATGTAAACTAATTTTGTTTTTAAAGGGTAACACTTTACACAAGGGGGCACAAGTAACTTAGTAACTCATTTGTTACTCGAAAAACTGTAAACAAATATAGTAACTGCATGAAAAGCATGAACTGTTGTGGTTGATTAATGATGAATAAACATGGGATCAGTATGCAAGTTTCTGGATGATAAATAGATAATTTAACAGTGTACTGAACTGTGTGCACCCTAAAGTAGTGTCACCAAAAATTTAAATATGACTTTATAACAATCATAATGAACTAAATCCCATCTAAATCCCATGTTCTCTTCTACTGAGTATGGTCAGATATTTGTAGTGATAAACAGCCCTATAGCCATAATAGTTCTTTTTTTGCTCTGTCTAAATTTTCTGGCAAGAGCGTCTTAAATGCCACAGGGAGACTCGCAGAAGCTGTTCCTGTCTTGCTTCAGTTGTACACACACTCAGATGATATCTCAGATCATCGCGTGAGATGTGTTTCCAGCAACATATCTGACGTTGATATAGCAGAACGGACAAACAGCCTTGGTCCTCTCAACTGCTGTCACTCCAATGTTGTCATTTTTTGGCAAACCCTCAGAACATACCCAAACCATCGGTTATGACTGACTGTACCAGCACTAGCTGTGACCCACTCACAGCCAAAATTAGCATAATGTTTTCCGTGCTGAACATCTACCTGTGAAATTAGGTTCCATCCATGTCAGTAAATGTATTAATTCATTTCACTGTGTGTACTGAACTGAAAATGATGTGCTGAACTTTACATGATGAATACTATGTGTGTTGTTTCAGCCCTAGAACCTTGAGTAATGTCTCCCGCAGTCTTAACAGCATGTATCAATATGTGTTCCAGGCATCTTGTTCTCAACGCTTGTCTTCGGCCCAGCTTGCGGTTTCATCCTGGGGTCCCTCTGCACCAAGATCTACGTGGATGCAGTCTTCATCGGCAGCAGTGAGTCTCCGTGTATCGCTGCGCCGTGTGTATTAGTGCCCTTGCACTGTGTTTTCACACCTTGCTGCTGCCAGACACAGTCACTAAGCCCTGTGGCAGACAAAACTCTGCTTCTTGGCATCTAATCCCATGACACATGTTGTTTACATGGCAGGCACCTTTTTCAATAGTAGCCTGGCTGAATGTGCGCTGCTCCAGTAGGATTTTAAACACAATTTACACTTTAAAAAGAGAATGTGTGCAACAATGGCAAAGGCGGCTAAATTCTGCGGCTTTAAATGCGCCGTAAACCTGCCTGCGCTCCCTTGTGTCCCAGGATCGTCTGATTATTTAACACTGTGAACAGCCAGTTGCGCCTCCAGAAGGTATGAATAATTCACTGACTGGGCTGTTTCCCAGCCAGCCGAACCTGCGTGAAGGTGACGTCTATCTCGTGTGAGTTATCCGAGCAGGGGTGCACGGTGAAAAGGCGCGACTCTCCGCAGGCAGGCTGGACATCACCCCCGATGACCCCCGCTGGATCGGGGCCTGGTGGGGAGGCTTCATCCTGTGTGGGGTGCTGCTCTTCTCCTCCGCGCTGCCCATGTTCGGCTTCCCGCCGTCCCTGGTCGAGCACGAGGAAGTCGGCAGGTGCGACAGCGAGCGCGCCATGCTCCCGAGGGAGTCGTCGCAGGACTGCGAGGGAACTGGGCCCAGCAACGGTGTCCTGGGCCACCTGGAGGACAGGGACGGCCCGTCCTGCTGCGAACAGCTCAGAGGTGAGCGAGAGCGTCACAAGCACCAGGATAAAAATACCCTCACAAAACTCTTTCTCAGTACTTATAATGATACTGCTTATGTTCTTGAGATGTTTAGCGACACCTATGGATTACACCATGGAACTGCATAGTCCGCTCTATTACATTATGCCCCTTCAGTTGTTCGGCGGGAACCCCGTTTTTTCCTGCCAAAGGATGGAAGATACCATATTGTCTGTCTTAAAACCCAAGAGAGTAGCAATTCCCCTGTCTGTAATGGTGGTTTTATACAACACCCAGGCAAAATAAAGTGAGTGATGCTTGTAGCCAGTCCTGTAAATTCTCAAGTTTCTTTCTGGTTTCTTGTTTCACTGGCTTTTTCTAACTATGACTGCAGTGAGTCCTGATCGAAACAAGCTGACTGAAAATAGAAATTTGCATTTGACCCGTCCTAGTTCCTGCATTTCCATTCATGATTTAAATGTCTGCATGTACAACCATATATGGTTTGACGCTCAGGTCACTGTGCGTCTGGTAAGATTCAGACACAGCGGTAGGTCAGTAGCAGCAGAGGATTGTGGGAACAGAGTGATACCTCTGCCTGTCGTCATGCCTTCTCGACGTTGCAGGTGTAATGGTGTGAACTCACAGATATTATGAGTGTTTGGAGATTTCTGTCCTTGCCCGTTTTCTGCAGTGATTCCAATGGTGACCAGGCACCTCCTATCCAACCCTGTCTTCACCTGCATCATCCTGGCCGCCTGCATGGAGATCGCCGTGGTCGCCGGCTTCGCCGCCTTCCTAGGGAAGTACCTGGAGCAGCAGTTCAACCTCACCACCTCATCAGCCAATCAGCTACTTGGTTAGTTGCATGTGTGCCAATCAGCTACTTGGTTAGTTGCATGTGTGGCGAGCGGCGGGAC
>JAABNX020000008.1:4517954-4540233 GCA_015163995.2 Mormyrus lacerda
ATAAGCAAGTGATCAAATACTTATTTGACACAGTAATTCACAAATAAATTGTTAAAAAAATCATACAATGTGATTTCCAGATTTTTCTTGTTAGATTCTGTCTCAGTGGAAATGCACCTTTGCTGAAAATTGTAGACCCCTCCGTGATTTCTAGGTAAGAGGACTTGCAAAATCACAGGGTGATCAAATACTTATTGACCTCACTGTAAATGGGCTCCAGTCTGGGAGCTCTGCAGATCCGTAGGACGTTTCTTACTCATCCTCTGATCTCTCTGGTGCTTCCCAGGGTCCCGATGGATTCGCTAATGATCATTTAACCCTTATTAAAGGAAGTAACCGCATCAACTTTGCAGAGAGATGGATGAATATTTGTGTTTTACTCATAAAGCTTGAGGGAAATTTTAAATCAAAAGGAATTGCAGAGTAGCCAATCTATATGAACAGGAGTGATTGGAAAACACTGGAAATTAGAAATAAAATGGTCTTGGAGAGCTACACAAAAAGAAAGTACAGTATGGTGAATTATGCGCTGCTGTTTCTTTTCTGTTGGCACAGATATATAGCGTTGGCTAACCTGTTGTATTGTTAGCCAACGCTAACAATACGACTCCAAATCCTACCTTTTGGTTTGTGTTTCACCTACAGGAATATCTGAGAATTGACTTGGCTCAGGCCCCCAGATCATGCCCATCTATCACACTCGCATCTCTAAAAGGGCCTTTTTTTGTACTTTGGGGTTATTGCAGAAAGTCCAGTTCCTCCGGCATTTTATGGGTCATGGCTTCTAAAGCCTCCTGTCCCAGATGGAGAGAGATGTGTCTCCACATGACCTGGAACTCCATCTCAGTTTGAAGAGTCGCTGTTATTTGTTATCCTGATTCTCATCAAAGTGTCTTTTTTTTTTTTTCTTCTTTTTGACCTGACTGGCTTCCAGGAAGTGCCTTCACACAATCTCCTGCACATGTGTCAAGGTGCTTCACCGGTGCTTTTTTTCAGTTTATGTATCACATACTGGGTTCGTCCTGCTTAGCTATGACTGGGTTTGTGTCTGTGCTGAAAAAGAACAGAGCATCACTGACTCTCGCATGTAGAAAGGCCTTTCTTCACTTGTTCAGAGGGACGCTGCCTTAAAAAATAGTCTGTTTTTGATGTCCTCAGGGGGGAGTTCTGTGTGATCTGAGGTTCTGGTTGAATATTCCATGTTGCTTCTTCTTTTAAGTATGTATGAAGGGTCTCTACTTGTATTTGGTTGTTCCCTAATCCCACCACCACTGGGAGATCGCCTAGGAAGTTCTCTCGCCTAGGATTAACTCACTCGCAATTCGTTTTGTTTAGATTATCAATGATTAACCAGGCCTACAGTGTGTTGTGCAAATATACCAGCTTATATACCAGCATCATTCAGTCGTCTGCATTACTTCTTAATATAACTGGGCAAACTCTGAGGCTTGTTACCAGGAAAGTGTCTTTTACACTTTGACATCCCTAACGACGCACTCCCCGGGACAACCATGCACAACGAAAAGCCCTATTAGTGATAATCTAATCAAGAATCAGATCTATTTTACTCTTTTAAACATCATGCTGCCCTTCAAAAAGTTGTTGCAAATTGTCAGTCATTAGCCCAGTGCAGCCAAGCGACCAGAAATCATAACACAGAGTATTCAGAATATATGCAGTGTTTTTTTAATGATTCACCATCATTTGTGTATTTTTTTTTTCTGGGATGCCTGAAAAATGCTCCATATCGGTGTCTCCAGGTTCCCTTGGCAACATACTTCACCTGACCCTTCTGATCTTCTGCTCACTGGGTTGGTCATCATCATAATCAATCATCACCAATATCAGTCACCCAACATTTTTTTTTCTTTTTAAATTCTTCACTGTTCCATGATGTTCAGGATAAAATGGGTATAGAAAAAAAATCAATGATTGCCCATTAAAAATCACAGAGTTACATGAAGATGAGCACAATGGTCCATTGAGACCCAGACTCCATCTCATCTATTAAAATAGTATAATGTTATCTGCTCATGTGTTGGTGTGGGAGATTTTGGTTTTCTATACATCTCTGCCTGGTCTTGTACCTCATTAACATGACTCTATCATATCAGGGTGAAAGGGGTCCCTCTGTCTCACGTGGAATCAGTGATGTTAAGTCTTTTCTCACATTCCACGTTTTCCACAGCAACTCCAGTGACTTCTTAGTGTGATCATTCCCATCAGAAAGGTCACATGGTCCGCCACCATTTGGGCGTCGTCGGCTTTCACTCCTCTTTTTACAGGCAGATCTCAGGGTCTGTAGCCTTTCATTACTTACCATTAACAGGATTTAATCCCACAGGGCACTTAAGGCCATTAATGGGAGCTCTGGTGGGTGATAAAAATCCACCCATATCCCCCCACTGACCATCTCAACTTCAATAAATTAAGCAAAGACGTTTGAAATGGAAGTTGCAGGTGCATAACCACAAACCCATTACGATGATTGCACTGAACGGTCTTTGTAAAACAAGCTGTTCTTTTACTGCCCCGTCTGCTGTGTGTAGTTTCTTCAGGCAAGAGCCAGTAACAGTCTTAAGCTCTTCATGTGACCCTCAGTAGGTGAGGCAAACTCTCCCTGGAAATGTCTTGGTAAAAGGGACCTCGGCAAATCTGCCCGAAGTGTCTTTTGCGGTCCGTGGGGGGACCAGGCTATCATCAAAAAGCATTTCACATTGTGAGTTGCCATAGTGACATCCTCCTAGTCACTTTGATTCTGATTTATGAGGGCCTTGATTGAAGAGTTTTTGTTGTGGAGAACACTGAGGCCTTTGGTTATTTTAGCCTGTATTGGTTACTTTGATTAACTAGAGTGCCGTGGACCAAACAGTAAGTTACTTGGCTGCTTCAAACCACACTCTTAAGATAGGACTTTGATTTGAGTGTAAATAGTTACTGGCTTTTGTGGTGCTGTCAGCGGATACTTCAGAAGTGTCTGCCTGACACTTTTGACATTGAATATAAAGTTTAAACCAATTATTGTATGTCTGTAACTTTGAATATCTGAATATCCTTAAAACCACCAGATATGGTACTTAAGGCTGACAGTGCAGAGGCACTGGTTTTTACTTCTGTATAAGGCATTCTGATGCTTTGCAATAAACTCACAGCTCTTCTTCACATTTTGAAATCCAGAAACGTTGTTCCTGAGACAGTGCCCACTTCATCCCTGAATGCTCTGGACCATAAGTCACCCCAGTTCCCAATCAGCGCTGCTCCAGTGGCCTCTGGCTGGCGCTTCAACAAGACCCTCTCAAACCTGATAAGGTATGGTGTGTCACATGTTCTCTGTCATTCTTTCCAGTTTGATCCTTTTTTTTTTTTTGCAATTATTTTGTTTAATTTTAAGGAAAAACATCCTGAAGTTCTTGGATGCCGAGAGGGACATCTCGATTCTGAAGGGCACTTTGAAACCCGGGGATGTCATCCATTACATCTTCGACCGTCACAGCACCATGAACGTCTCTGACAGCCTGTACCGGCTCCTGCCCACAGTGTCCCCCATGAAGAATCAGCACCACAAACGCTGTGCCATAGTGGGAAACTCGGGCATCCTGCTCAACAGCAGCTGCGGCCCAGAAATCGACTCTCACGACTTTGTCATCAGGTGAGCTGCTGAATTACAGGGACTCACCTGAACGTAGCACATGGTATCTCCAGCCTGGCTAGCCAGGCTAACAGGCTTTTACTCCAAAAATCAGTATGGGGTGGGGGTGGGGGGGTGCACTAGCAACCACTCCTGTACGAGGCCTATTTACAGGCACCTCCCTTGCAAACAGACCCCCCCCCCCCCCAATACGACCGTGGTGTCTTGGTGCTGTTCCCTGCAGGTGTAACCTGGCCCCGGTGGAAGAGTATGAGCGTGACGTGGGTCTGCGCAGCAGCCTGGTTACCATGAACCCGTCAGTGGTTCAGCGCGCCTTCCGCGACCTGGCCAGCCAGCAGTGGCGGGATGGCTTTCTGCAGCGGCTGCGCGGCATCGCCGGCGGTGTGCTGTGGATCCCAGCGTTCATGGCCAAGGGCGGTGAGGAGCGTGTCGAGCTGGCGGCCAGGCTCATCCTGCGACACGGCCTGGACGTGCGGCCTGCTTTCCCCTCCCTGCGGCTGCTCGACGCCGTCAGAGGGTGAGCGCGCTAGCGGCTGCCTGTGTCGTCATCTGGAAAAGTCATGCGATATGAATCGTTCATAATGGTGACTCCACCCACTACTGGTGTTCAAGTTGATAGTCACCTTACCTGCTACTGGCACTCAGACTGACGGTGACCCCACCCACCACTGGCACTCAGACTGATCAAATTGATATCAGATTATTCCTTCACGGGGTGCTGTCCTCTCTGTCTTTATTAATCATTCTGTTCCTTCTTTGGCAGGTACTGGCTGACAAACAAGGTCCAAATTAAGAGGCCGACGACGGGTCTTCTGATGTACACCATGGCAACCCGGTTCTGCGACGAGATCCACCTGTACGGATTCTGGCCCTTCGCCCTCGGACCCCAGGGGAACCCGGTGAAGTACCATTACTACGACAGCCTGACGTACGAGTTCACGTCTCAGGCCAGTCCTCACACCATGCCTCTGGAGTTCAAGACACTCAGGGCGCTGCACAGACAGGGGGCGCTCTGCCTTCACACTGAGGCCTGCCGCACGAGAACGTGAGCTTCATGGCTGATCTTGTGACAAACCGGGACCTCTGTGAATTATTTACCCAGAGCGGCCTCCCGCCTGAGGCGTGGAAGGGTAAACTCAGGTGTTGTCTAAGGAAAGTCCTGCACTGAGCTGCCATAGGAAGTCATGCACAACAGCTCTTAAGCATTTTAGGGAGCCTGCATACTTAACAGCATGGAGTAACTGTTTATTTATTACAAAAGAATGCACGCCGGCATCCTGTCTCTCGCTATGGACCAGTAACTGACCGTTTTTCATACGCCCGGGACCAAACGCGTTGAGTTTTAAATGTCTTTGCTTGTGCTGAGGGTATTTCCAGTGTATTTCTGAGTGTCGTATTGCCATCATACAGACCCGCTGTGAGCTTCTCGGCGGAACCCGGGAGGGAGTGTATTTCTCACTTGTCCTTTTGGGTTATTTAAATGCGGAAATGTTTGTATTCTAGGTGTCCTGCCCCGTTTGAACGCAGATTAAAGGGTAGATGTGTTTTAAGGAAAGTGGGTTTGCACACGGCCATCTCTGGTTAGAAGGTAAACAGCGACAGAGGGGAGGGTGCAGGCTGGATCCTGGAAACGCCCAGTTATTTACACACTGGGCAGGTAGGGCTACCTGGGCTTGACTAATAGCACCACACTGTTTGTTTTTAAGTGACTAACTCCTGCATACTAAGTGTCGCCTGTGTGCGAATGTGATTAGTGCATCTTCCTCCAGCTGTGCATTAAAATGAACGGCATCACAGGTGTGGCGTTCCAAACCCACACCCATCATTTGCTCGACTAGCCGCCTCACCCCTTCCGAAAACCAGAATCGCGTCGTACCGTTACGTCGGAATTTAAAGAGTCTTCTCTGATCATTCGTGGTTCTCAAACGCTGGTCTGTACAAGCTACACCTTCACCACTGGACTCACCCTGTGTGAGAAAAATAAAAGCATCTCCCAGCCCTCCTCTAATCTGGGTAAGACACTATTCCATGTTCACCCCATTAAACACTTTTTTTTGGTATCACTCTACAGTTCCGTTAGTTTATTTTGAAGCAGAACTAGTTCATAAGCCTTTAAGACAAAATCCATGGCAACTGTGAGCCAATGTAACCAACTTCTGTGACCTCTTAAGAGAAGCATGAGTTTTAGCAAAAGTGGGGGGCATTTCTACCCGGCTCCCATGTGAGGGGGGTGGGGGGTCTCAACGATGTTCTTTGGCACACTTCAACACCCATTGTATGTTATTTACGAAAATCTTAAAGCCTTAATCTGTATGATTAAAAATAAAATGATGCATAATTATGATGCCTGTTTGCACACCACTGTTGAAATAGACGAAGCCAAGCCTGAAGAATGCATCAAATTTTGCTCCCCGCATCCAGGAGGGGGCTGTTCCTGAGCTCAAGGCCAAATAGATAAAGTGCCCTTAGCCTTGAAAAAGGTGCTGTATTACTCCAGGTAAACAAAGCTGAGTAAATGTGCAAAGGTATCAGAAGCCGGGAGCAGAGGGCCGTTTTTTTTTTTCCAGCGAGGCAATGCTAGCTGGTCTGGAGATGGCGCCTCCCAGTACTGGTGTTTCTGGCCCCAGAGGCTCTCAGGCACCGGGGGGAAATGAAGCAGCGACGGAACATTAGCACTAAGCGGTTTGATCTGACCTCTCGTTCATCGTGCTAATGCTGCTCTGGCTTAATGTCGTACAATGGAGGAAACGTGCAGAACGTTGGCAAATTCTGCCTCCGTCGCAGCATCACACGCACGCACGCGTGCAGCAGCTGCTGCCTCGTTAGCTAATGAAGCACGTTACCTCCGTCCTTTTGCTATCAGGAGCCGAAACAGGTCGCCGAAGGACGTGCTGTAAAACGAGCCAGACCTCAACCGCGAGCCATTTATACTGAAACTGTCAGCCAACGACACGTACAGGGACAGAGCAGGGGCGTTCCTCAGAAGCAAAGATCTCAGTCCCGCGACCCACAGAAACACAGGCAAGTGGCTCTGGAAGCAAACTGAGTGTCGACGCAGCAGCAGCACTGCGGAGATAAGAGCCGCTAACGCCAGTGCCAAACTAATTATACAGGGGATTAAGAACGTAGAGACACAAGCAAAGTTATTCACTCCATAAGCCAGACCCCGTCTCTTATGGGATGATTCTGCAGGAAAAACATCATTCTGACTCAAAGTTAGCGTATGAAAGTTGATTTTTGCCTGTCTGGAGGAGGATTATTTAATTTTGGGTCTACTTAAAGCACAAAAAAGGCCAAAATGGCAAACTGATGCATCAACAAAACATTGGAAGAATATTAAAATTTCAATCACATGTGATGCAGAGAATACAGACCACTTTTTCCATTGCATTTTGCAGATGCTTTTTTTTTATCAAAAGCAACACTTTTGAGAAAGAAGGACCAGCTAATTCCTCAAGCAATTCGGGGTTTAGGGCCTTTACTCAGGCACCCAACAGTAAAACCTCCCTACCAAGCCTAGGATTTGAACTAACAACCTTGAAGGTATTTCTCAATGCCAAGAACATACTTGCAGTCTTGGCAAGGCCGGTCTTGCTAACATGCCTCCTAAGAACAAACGCAATGAATCATGGGGTTGGTCTCGTTTGGCGAGGATGCACCCGACGCAGCCTTGATATTTAGGGCAAGAGAAAGAACAACATCTGGGGTTATTTACTGTCTTCTGTTCTTAACATTGGAACTCATCCTCTGCAATGTGACGTCCTGAAAAAATGGATGCACAAGAACATAAGAATTGGTAAAATATGGATATTGAGAAACGCCTCAAGACAGCAGTACTTATGTCACAGTGCAGAGTTTATTAGCTTAATACTCTTACACCTACATTCCTGGAGCTACCATCTATACAAAAGAAAAGGCTGTATGTATGTATGTTTGTTCTGTAGTTATACGATGTCGTTTCTCACAATAGAGACAGGGTTGCATACATTTCACCAGCACACAGGGGCCATGCATAACATTTAAAATCAGACTGACTAATTAGGATGCTAAACTCCTCTGTTCCATCAAAGATCATGACATTGTGAATCAAAATGGCAGCTTTGCACATTGCAAACACTCAGCGTTTTGGTAAAAAATACTTTTAAGCTGACACCGGTGACAGCGGCGAATATTTACTAGAAAGAAGTTCCTGAATCTATGGTGCCCAAAACACCAGTGGCATGGCTAGTTTCAACACAGGATCTCAGTAATATTACAGAATATTATACAGCTAGAAGAGGTCACAACAACTGAAGAATCAGTCTTTCTGGGTTATGAAGTTGTAAAGGAAAATCAAACTACAATAACATTACATTGAAAATAAGAAGTATGGCTTCTGAAGATCACAATTATTGATACACAAAGTGTTCTGGCCATTGGGAAACTTATATCCCCTCTAAAACACTCTGGTGTAACAGTAACTGATTGATAGCATTAAGATTGAACTTCTGTTTCACACAACATACAAGAAGCTCGTGGGAAATTTATTTACACAAAAATGTTCTGAGGGCAAAATGAAAAATAATTGGCTTGGAGATATAACCAATCAGACTGTAGAGGAGGTGGGTCCAAGCAACTAAAGGAGGCTGGACCAACCAATCAGATGTCTTAGTCCTGCCTCCTTTAGTTGCTTGAGCATACCTCCTCTGTATGTAAAACTCCCACAAGCACACACTGATAGACCTACCAAATATAAAGTCCAGTAGATCATTCATATCAACTGCTCCAACACTGGAAGAACACCACTATTTATGCAAGAAAATGTGATTCTTCTGAAGATCAGGGAGATGTCTACAGTAGTCTAGTGGTTAAGATTAGAATGAGAGGGAAAGGAGCAAGTAAACTGAACAAACCGATTGTCCTTTTTTTTTTTTTTACAATCCCTGCAGAAACAGTTGTGTAACTGTACATACTATATCCAATGTTAGGATGGTCTTCACCTGGCAGGGGAAAAAAATAAAATCAGTCAAGCACTGCAAACTGTAATGGAGACAACCTCTTCAGTGTCAGAGAGGTACACACATACGTACACAAGCTAAGATTTAAATCTTTGAAAATAAAGAATTTTACATATTTGAGTTCTCTGTGATGATTAGAGGCATCTAGTAGGGCATCATACTAGAAATGAAACAAGCTTGACTGAAAGGAACCTTTATTAACATATACAGCAACGATCTACAGCACATTAAGTTATGCTTCAATCTGTGGGGGCAGTTTAATTATAGGGTCATTCTTGTAATTGGAGAACAGAATAATGAGCTAATGATGAATCTATAATTGAAAATGTACACCTATTAAGCTGGTTTTAAGTATTATAGGTTCAATACTGAAATGCAGAGAATCTACCAAGATTACTGAGTCTACACAGCACTGCCTGTATTCTAATTAGTGTAAAAGCATGATCAAAATCGAATTACCTTTCAATACTTGAGCACTCTTTAAAAGTACAGTACTACCAACAGACCACCCACAGACCTAATTTGCTCTTCCAGGTGGAAAGTCTCCAATTTTGCCTCATGTAGTTCAACGTGCATTTCCCAACTCAAGAGCAGGACAACCACTGAAGTAAGACTAGAGGCCTTTTCGGCGCAAGTATTTCTCATTGCATGAACAACCTGGGTTTCCTCATGTTTCAATTACTCTCCTGAAGCCACTTTTACTGACATTGCATCTGATCATCTAAAGACACATTATGATTTTTTTTCCCCCCCATGTTTAAAAATAGACAGGGAAAGGAATTGTAGTGCCTCCCGGGGAAAATGACAACATGTGAGAAAAGGTCATTTGAGCAGTAATGCATTTATGAAATGAGACTGTACGATGCACCTTCGCATTAGAGATATGACTCAACCCATCAGCGGCCTGATGGAGACGGCGGGTGCGGGGGGGGGGGGGCGAGTAGCGCACCTGTACTTGATATCGAAGAGGGTCGAGTCCTCCTCATCTTCGTTCTCCTCATTTAAAGGCGCCATCTCGATACGCTCCGCCGGCGTGGTGATGATGTCGTACCGCCGCGTTTTCCCCACCTTCCTCCCAGACCTTCAGACAAAAGGAAGCATCAACACAATTTCACTTCAATACTGGGCTGTCGCCTTTGGTCAGCTGGTTGATTCCAGACAAGTCTGCACAGGCATTTACACCTATGTGACAGTTTTATTACCTTGTCAATAGTCTGTAGGGTTTGCAGACTACCCCAACACTTTTGACGCAGCTAATTTTAGGTTTAGATTTAGAATTTAGTGATTAGTGGTCATGGTTAACACACCACAGCACACACCACTGCCCATTACAATGTGATAATATAAATTTGCCGAATATTTTCTAACCCAAGCGTGAGAGTCTGAGTGTCATGCCAGATGTGTGAGAGTTGGCTGCCCTGGCAATATTGGTCTCAAGTAAAAAAATATTTAGAACCCATTTTTTAAAACCAGTAAAACCCTCCATTTTGTGAAATTGTTCCAATGCTCCCTACCCCATTGAAATCCCGCCTTTCAAAACGATGAAGAGAATCCAATACCTTCTAGAATTTGTCTTACCAAAAATACTCAACTATTATACATATCGCGTCTATTTTTATTTACTAAATAAAACCAAACTATAATATCACTAAACTAGATTATTGATATTAAATAAAAAAATACGGACACGCATGCATCAGAGGAGCTACACCTGCCGGACACGCTGCCACTGCGCCCCTCACCTGGAAAATGATGGAAATGAGTATGGACATTATACATCGGGATGCACATAACATTATCGTGCCTTTATGTGTCTAATTTGTAATTCTTTCGCCATATAAAGGTTAAAATACGCGATAATTTTAACAACACGAATGCACGTAAAATAAATACAACAGTGAATTGCCGCGAGTATGGCTCATACGGCCGACTGGTACATGAGTACCAGTTATGTGCGTCCCAGGTTAAATAAGTGAAAATAAAGATCCGGCTGTGCTGTTACCTGTAAACCTTGATGACCAGGCAGATGATCAGGAAGACGGCAGAGACGCAGATGATGACGCCGAAAGCCCTAAGGGTGGCCAGGTCGCCCAGGAAGGGGGGGACGTGAGCTCCGACGCTCGGCGCGCCGCCCGTGCCGTTCGGCGGCCGCTGCGACTGCGGCATGCTCACCGTTAGGTTCGGCCGTAAGCTTTGGGCCGGCGTGGTGGGCAGCTCTCCATGCGCAGCCACAGTCAACGCAAAAGCAAACGCCAAGCAGATGCGAAGCGGGACCGGCATTTTGGATGCCCTTATGGTCGATTCGCTTTGCGGAGGTTATAACCTATATGTCGACCATTTTGCTAAATTCGCAATAGGATTAGGATTTAAATGGTAACTGACGAGAAACCGTAACGCGCAAGCAAGCAGCTGTTAAATCCCCGTCGTTGGGTCACTAAAGTCACTAACTCATTTCCCATGCACCTGAAACGATGACTCGGTCTAAGGCGACTTTAAATAACAAGTCCCATTACAGCACTGAAGTCCGCTCCGGGTTTTCGCCAGCTCTCTTCGCGATTCTCCCCGGCGCGACACCCCTCCCCAGTGGGTTTATTTGGATGGAAAGTTAATAATAGGACGCGCTAATACAGCTAAACCCGGACCTGCCGCGCCGGGTCCGGATGTGCGGCGGATAAACGTGGATTAAAAAAGGACGAAGCCGCCGATGCTGCGTTACTGGGGAAGAAACAGATGAAACAGCTCCGGGCTGCGTGTTAACGCTTTATCTCCCATATACATATAAGGATATAAGCCAATATATGACATGTCGTTATGTTTATTGTAATGTTTCAGGTTGAGGTTGTTGAAAGAGAATTTATGTCTTAAAACCGAGCAGTACTCATGTAGCAGAATTAAAGTGGTCGTGCATCTTATCATTATGATTCGCAGATTACGGTACAGATAAATTCATCTCATTCATTTACGGTGAATAAACGTAACCGGTAAGCCAGTGCAAACCGGGTGCTATTTAGAGTAATTGTTTAAAAACGTTTGTGGACAGATTCCCTAATGAACACCAGAAGCATGTTCGCTTCTAAGTTTTGCAAATTACGATCACACATTCGCTTCCCGTTATGAACTTCTGTATTCTGTACAATACAAAAATAGCAGTGTTCAATTTCAATGGAGAGTGGTAATTATGAATTGCGGCCACTAGATGGCGGATTGTCCTCACAATATATTTTTTTTGGAGTCATACTAACGATGGGCTCATTCCCGCTGTTACTATTACCTTACATTGAAACAGCGTAGTTAAATCAGTCCTAACTTGTAACCTAACCACTAGCACCTAACACTGAATAGTAAAATATTCCTTATTTTAAAGACCCATCAGGACTTGCTTATAATATTGACTTAGTTCATTAATGGCCTCTGCTATTTATGCATCCACCTGTAAATTCTGTAGCTTGTTAACATTTACACACAGACTGTATTATATAAAGAAACAGACTGTTTCACAACTGCGTGACAATCTTTACTCCTTCTAGTTAAACCTTTCCACAATAAGACATAAAAACAAAACCAGACTTTACAGAGTGATTATATATTCCTATCACAAACGGTTATTTTCCTCCAAAAATTGCTTTTTTATGTTAAACATTTAAAGAATTAAACAGCCATTAGAATTTCAGATGACACTTATTACCTAAACAGCACCAGCTTTGTGTACATGTATGTGACATTTTTTAATCTACAAATTTCAAAGTTCCCACGTGTCTTACATAAATGAATACTCAATGCTGAAATATACACAAGCTTACAGGAAAAATCAACAAACATGACTGCGAGTCCAGTGTGTGCAAACTATGTTATATGGCAAATGACGTTTTTTCCCCATAAACAACCAAAGAACGTCGACCAGTTGACCTTTTATATCAATACTGAATTTTCACAGCTTACAGTATAAATTTCACTCTCTTTACTGATCACTCTTTAATATTTGATATGCGACAAAATAGCTGGAGGGTTTACGATTTGAAGACAACTGGCATATCATACTATATCACACACTGTCAGCATAAAATACAGTTTCACAATAAATAATGTACAGTATTATCGGGTGTCACAATACAAACATCTTCTGATCTGCTTCTTGTTAATCCTCTTAGTGAAACATAAAGTGCGTTTGTAGTTAAAGAGTGACTCGCAGCACACGGTTTTTCCATTCTGTTTTCACTGTTCGGTGAGAGGCAAACGTCCGCACGTGGCCTCATCTGCCCTTTTATTCCCAGGTAGGAAGGTTGTTACGGCCTCCTGACTCTCACGCCACAGTTAGCGAAAGCATGGCTGACAGGAGCACATCACTATTGTAGTGTACTACCCAGAATCTAGGAACAGTCTTTCTGGCACCATGCTGGTTTGCAACATTCATATTTTCACAAATCGTACTTAAATAAAAAATAATACTCGCCTCCTTACCCCTCATACAAAACCCCAAAAGAACAACCTAACAATAATCTATTGTTCTTGGCCTTTTGTTCAACCACACATTTTATAAGGGTATTTGCGGACAGTGCATTATCGCAGCAAAGCAGGTTCGAGGTTAGTCGTGTTGGACTAACTTTCCCAAAGCATGGCCAGCAGACCCGTGCCGAGCTCTCGCTGCGCTCCTAATCAATTCATGAGATGCTGTCTGACGGGTTTTTTTTTGAGATGCTGTAAGTTATGTAAAGTGGGTCTCGCGTACAAGTGCTTTGTTGTTCTTCGGGAATCCGCTCGCAAGCTGAGGACGAGTGCCTTGGCAGCTTCGACGGGAAGAGAGATATTGGCCAAGACAAAAAAAAAAAAATCCAGGATCAGCAGCGTAGCTCAAATGACCTTCAGTGCATTTCTGCTAGTAAAAGCTGCTGAGATCAGTCTGGTGTACAACACGAGCTGAGACAGTCATGGAGAAGACTAACATCATGACACATAAACAAGAGCCAACATCTTTTAACACCTTATGTGCACCTCTGCAATTCTCCACCCCCCCCCCCCCCCCCATCCCCATGGGGTAGAATGGTGTTCAAGGAATTAGTAACAATGCGTCGAAGGTGCAGCTCTCTGAAGTGTGAAATTAACTGCCACCATTCAAATCAGAAAACTTCCATCTCTCTCATTTCATGGTCCCTTTAGGTTACCTGCACCATCAGAACGTCCATTTGGGTCAAACCCAAAGCCAACAGTCCACCTCCCTCCAGCCCTGGCTTAGTTATCTGGAAACAGATCTTCTCTTGAGAAGCTTTTACCCCAGTAATCCAGTGGTCCGCAGAGACACACGATCGCCAGCAAGTCCAACAGCACGGCCAGATCCGCAGATTCACAGTCACGTTCTGCTCTTCACATTTAACGATCTGGCCAAACTGATATCTTCAGCTCAGGGTTAGAGAGCAGCCTCAGCCCAGCATTGAGCCAGGGATCTGTATTACTGCTGGGAGCCGCACTCAGCACTTTGCCTGGACTGAACCCCGTCTCTGAACAGCCACATCCCCACTGAACCCCGTCTCTGAACAGCCACATCCACAGACTTTTAAAACATTTGTGTACAGGAAACTGACCACAAGTAAGACAGACATTGACGGTAACACGGTGTCAGAGCCGGGTAGTTACACTCAGAAGACATTAGCAAAGAAGCATTTTCATCAAGGAATTAAATACACATCTTATTTTAGACACCGGACTTCTTGGTCTAAAACGATACTGTTGTTCATGACTCATAGTAATTAGATATAAATAGTCCTGCAAAATAAACCACTTCTGACTTGACATATTACATACTTGTATACCCTGGTTGTTTCTGTAATGTGGACAGAGAATTCACTGTCCCATTTCTTAAATAATAATGATAATATTATTTAGTCACAGCACACACAAAATATTAATGACTCAGAAAAGCTGAATGCGGGCAGGTTTTTCTGGAGGATCTTCCTGATCCCAACTACTTGCTAGAAACAACCTGTCTACAGGCATATTGCTGTCTTTCTTCTCTGAATGGGATGACATCGCAGGACATGGCTCTGCAGCATCTCCTCATTCCTCTGGAGACCCCCACCAGGGCGGTGGTTCTTTAGAAAAAAAATGGTAATACAACACAGACTACTAGTAGATGAAGTTCTCCAGGACTTCAGCTAAAGGTCGTGTGTGGCCCCGAAATGACAACGCGCTGATAGATGATCTGATGAGCTGGTCCGTAGGGCTGTACTTGAAGACTCCAGAAATGACTGAATGACGTACGATCAGGTGAGATCTTCTGTAGGTTCGGCCCACTGGAAGCAGAATGGAGGCCGACCGAGGAGATTGACTATGGATATGTGGGTCAGCCCTGGATACACAAGACAAACATCAGGAGGCCGACAGAGGAAAGTGAATAGCCAGCGTGCGTTCCTGGTGTAGAGCTGGCTGTTTTCCACGCGGCTTCAAAGATGTGATGTTTGCTCTTGTCTGAATGAAGTGCTTTCGCATCCTCGAAAGCATAATAAGCTGCCATAGTGAAACTGACATCTCCAGATGTGAGGAGGTCGAAGACGCAGGACTGGAAGTAGAGATCTTCCACAGGGAGGCGCTCCTTGCACGTGGCTGTGGCTGACGTGTAGGTGAAGCCGGTTTTGCTAGTGGGGGCGTGGCCATCATCAGCCTGGGCCGCGGAGGCGCCAAAGCCGATGCGCTGGCTGAGCGGGCAGCCGTCCCGGCAGAGGTACAGGTCCTGCTCGTCCCTCTCCTCCAGTGAGTTCACCACCTCCTCTGGCATCCGCACGGCGAATGTCAAGTAGCGGCCTACCTGTCGGACCACAATGGTGGTGCCGATGTACCGGGCCTGGATCTCCACGTGTTCACCTGGAACTTTCTCCAGAATGGCCAATGCGCTGGCCCCATGCTGGTCACCTCCATTCCTGGAGCCGTCTGCAAACGCTGCTGGAAGCTCGTCCGTCTCAGCATGGTACATCTTCTGGTCTATACATTCCTGGAAATTCTTGAATATGATGGTTAGCTGTTTGAAGAGGGAAGTGTAACTATTAGTATGCATGTTTGGTTTGTAATGATTTAAATGCATTTATTTGAAATAAAACATCTTTCTTTAAAGACCTCAACAGGCATGTCTCTACCTTGGTCCCCACAGACATTTAAAATCTTTCTTTGTTCTCAATATTCCTTCATGTCTCTATAAACCATAATTGCTGTCTTCGCTACTCAAAATCTAATGGGCAGCGACAGGAAAGATGGAGCCGTGTTGCAAAGAGCAATAGCAGACTAGGCAAACAGGACCAGAATCTGTAACTGGTATCGATGGACTGATCATGTGCTCAGTTCTTATAAAACTTGGAGCTGGCAGTTTGCCCCATCAGACCCTCCTAATGAAACGTTTTGGCCCCTGCAGTGCCCACAATAATGGTTACAGACAGACGGAAGTGCAGAGAGCCCAACTCCTCGTTCAATGAAAGACTGACCACAGACCTTTTCTGGAGGTCCCTGAAACATGGAAGCTCATGATTTATCTTTATAAATGAAGTAAAACAGTCAGTGAGTGGGGTTGGGTGATTTCAGTGAGTGGGATTCGGTCATTTTAGTAAGTGGGATTAGGTCATTTCAGTGAATGAGGTTGGAAAATTTCAGTGAGTGGGATTCGGTCATTTTAATGAATAGGGTTGGAAAATTTCAGTGAGTGGGATTAGGTGACTTCAGTGAGTGGGGATGGAAAATTTCAGTGAGTGGGATTCGGTCATTTCAGTGAATAGGGTTGGAAAATTTCAGTGAGTGGGATGCCATCATTTCAGTGAGTGGGGATGGAAAATTTCAGTGAGTGGGATTCGGTCATTTCAGTGAATAGGGTTGGAAAATTTCAGCGAGTGGGATTCGGTCATTTCAGTGAGTGGGGATGGAAAATTTCAGTGAGTGGGATTCGGTGTTTTCAGTGAATAGGGTTGGAAAATTTCAGTGAGTGGGATTCGGTGTTTTCAGTGAATAGGGTTGGAAAATTTCAGTGAGTGGGATTCGGTCATTTCAGTGAGTGGGGATGGAAAATTTCAGTGAGTGGGATTCGGTGTTTTCAGTGAGTGGGGATGGAAAATTTCAGTGAGTGGGATTCGTTGTTTTCAGTGAATGGGGTTGGAAAATTTCAGTGAGTGGGATTCGGTCATTTCAGTGAATGGGGTTGGAAAATTTCAGTGAGTGGGATTAGGTGACTTCAGTGTGCAGCATCTGACAGCAATACCTCCTCACCTTACTGGTGGCTGTAGCAACAGCCCCAGGCAACACAGGTGTGTTGGTCACCTGGACGGAGAGGTACTTGTTGTGGATGAGAGGCCACGCCCCCTCCACCCTGCAGGTGTGGAAGTCATCGCTGAAGGTGCGTAGGTGCGGGTCCCCGAAGAAGCCGCAGTGCGTGTAGTTGGGTGGCGCGCCGTGAAGCAGGAGGCTACGCTCGTAGTGACACACTTCTGGGCTGTCTGAGCGCTCCTGGCTGTCAGGGGATGGCAGAGGGGGCGGGGCCGGGGTGCGGGCACGGGAAGGCAGCGAGGCTGCATCTCGGGAGCAGTTGTTCTGTCCCATCAGATCCTCAACGCCATGCTGCGCGGAGTGGTAAGTCAGGTCACCGCGGCAGGCACGTGCTGTGCGCCGCACACATGTGTCATACGCCCTCAGGGCCGCGCAGAACTCCCCGGGCCCTGAGTTGGAGGCTGAAGCCCAGAACTCAGAGTTGCACCTCAGGATCTTACACTGCAGGCTCACTGTGGAGGGAAACATATGTGATGGGAGGAAACTACCAATCTGCTCGGGGATGAGGTCTGCAGAGGGAATCGGGAAGTGAGAAAGAGGAGGAACAGCAATAACCCAACAAGAAAAGTAATAATGAATGCATGTGTGATTATGTATACTGTCAGAAAAAGGGTAGGCCTACAGTCCTGGTGCGGTCTTGTTCCCCAAGGTACAAACAGCATCAATGTACCCAATGGTACAAAGATGTTCCTCACAGTCTATTTACCTACAGTTAGGGAACATCTGGCAGAAGCTTAAGGATACAGTCTCAGAGACAAGTAATTGTATCCTCAAAGGTAGAAAATGGTATTTTTTTTTCTGACCACGTATGGTATGTACTAGTGCAGGGGTCTTCAACTCCAATCCTGGAGAGCCACTATCCAGTAGGTTTTCTATCCTACCTGTCTTCTGATGAGCCACACTAGTTCACAGGTAAATACCAGGAGCAGGTGTAGCACATCAGAACCCAAGTAGGATATTAAACTTACTAGATAGTAGCTCTCCAGGACCGGAGTTGGAGACCCCTGTACTAGTATATCCATCTGCCTTCATTTTAAGAATAGATGCAGTGTCATTTTTTATTTAAGGCACCAAGACAGCAATAAATTAGTCCACTATAAACAGATTAAGTCAAGTACAGAGTTTCATTGTACGTATGACAATAAAGACAGATCGCTTATTTTGAGGCAGGCAAATGGCAGGCAGACCCTGACAGCCTCCTTAAAGACCTACATTCCCAATCCCCTTTACTTTCCTAATCAGTATAACTAGAGACAATCCAGCAACGTTTCCCTATGCCGTTAACCAAAGCGGACAGAAGATATTAATCTGGCCACTACAATTTGTAGCTAACAGCGGAGTCAATTCGGTTAAAAACCCAATTAACAACAAAAATTTCCCAGCGCACAGCTAAAATGCATTTAAATCAATAACATTTTCTGCTGATACGAAGAAGCCCATCTTTTAACACATTGTCATGCTGTAATAAATCCTCACGTTATTACCCACAATGCTCTGCAGTTTCTTGCGCCATTAATTTGGGGAGAAGCCCCCTGGCAGGCTGGATTGCACTTTTTAACCCAACAGCCGAAATCTCCATCTGTAACTCAAGGCTGACTGGAAGTGTAATAAGATCCTGACTTTAAATAACGGAGCAATTCATCACCTCTGTTGTACCATTGGGTGTTGTCGCTTCGTATCCACACAGATCCTTTGAGCTCTAACTTGATCTGAAAGAAGCTAACGCGTATTGCGAACCCATTATCAGCATCTCTCCAACGCAATTTCTTCAGAGGTGTAGGAAAGCGCCGTATAAATCTGTTGTAATAATAATAATAATAATCATAATAATAATAATAATAGAAGATTAAATAAATCTGACCTTTACACTTGCAGGGACCACTAACAGTACAAACAGAAAATCATTTATAAATATGTAAACTTTGTTACAACAGGATGGTCTGCTGAACTCTGGCAAAGTTTCGTAAACAAGCTGCCTTCAGCACAATGTTACGGCTGACCTCACCTCTACGGGTTAAAGATAAAAAATCGATACAACGTTATTCTAGTTAACGTTCACAATTGCGAATCGCCTGGATGACATCTTCAGTTTACGTGCATCAAAAGTATTACTATTATATTAAGCCGTTGTTAAACACAAACTCGTTAAACGTAAATAATTTTCCACAGAAATCTCCTCTAGTCCTCCCACCCGTGACTATAAGTAAACTCAGGGAGATAATGCAGATTCGCGGAGAAGACAGCAGACACTTAAAACTGGTATATATTATACTCGAATTTTCCTTTGAAGAAATCCATTAATCATTAAGGAAATGAAAACCTTTACCTTACCTGAAGGGCAGATGTAAATGAGCAGTACGGCGAACTGGGAGACTGCCCGCAGTGAAGGTCTTGCTCCTTTCCCCATAACCATCCATCCAGCTCGGGGTGGCCCTCGTTTCCTCTCTCTGATTAGATCAACGAAACCGGCGGACAATCCGCTATGTTATTTCCACTGGAAAAAATCACGGAGGCTTTAAAGCACCTGCATGAGTGCATTTTTTTCAGTACCAGCACCTAACCTGGTGTTAGTGTATGAAGCTCTCCTTCTCAGATCAGGGTGAGGGAGTTCAACTTTCGGAAAAAAAAATTGCGAAACGGGGCTGTTAGGGAGGCACAGCCCACAATCCTCCGGTGGGAATCCCAGCTTTTACCCTCCACCGCACCCCACCCGGTCAGGTTTCACGTTTCTTCCCGACTTTGCGCGTGGAAAAGTGCATTTTCAATACTACACACGAGGTCGGTTATATAGACGCGTTTTTTAAACCGTAAAATATGTATGTTTTGACTGTATTATCTGAGGGGCACTTGCTTAAAAAATAGCAAGAGCAGAGTCTTCACAGCACTTTCTTTTACCAGTGCAAACGTCCACGTTTCATACTTTTATAGACGGAGAGATCTCGCCACGGCTCACTTTGCCAAGATTTCAGCCAATTTATTATACAGACCTTCTGTTATACCGGTTCATATGGATTGCCCAGAGGGGTAACTAAATAAGTAACAGGTTATTAAAATGCACCTTTCCCCATATCAAATTACACAGGACATACCTTCGCTATTAACTTTACCATTTACTATTATACTTTTATGAAGCATGTCTTCATATGACAGAAATATTTAAAATAGTTTTAAGCCAGAGAAATCATGTCTTATACTCTGCATAGATATTTGGCAGAATATTTCAACAGTTTACTGGTTGCAGTTCAAAATCAATTATATGCTATGACTAATATATATCTATATCTCTGGCAACAAGCGTTGTTTTTAAGACTACAGGTTTTGCATTCTTTAGAGCAACGTGTTTTTTACACCTGAGAGTACCAGAACCCGTAGTATAAAACGATATGACAGCTGCAAGGTCCATGAACTTGAGTCCTGTTTCATGCCATGCATAAATAACTTGTCTTGCGAAGATCACAACATAACCCAGACTCACTGTAACAGTGCCCACACTCTATAAACGACCAAACTATTACTCCTGAGGTACCAGGTACCATTCAGGGCCTTCACTTCCCATGATGCACCGGAACACATGTAGCATGTGAAAAATGTTCAGAACAGCAATAGCATATATGTAGTATAATCGAATGCCCTTCCGTTTAATTTCTCTTATGTCACTGGTGCCGTACAAGCCGAAACGGTTAGACACCTCAATATTAAACGCCGAATAATATAATAATTATAGTAACTCTCCGACAGGCGGCGCTTTTATGTCCACTGTTATGAATATACGCATCTGGAAATCACGACAAACGCACGTGATAGACATACAGGTTACTCCGCACGTTGGGTAATTCTGAAGGATCGATTATAACGATTAATTATAGAAACTGGGACTTGCTTTGTACACTGCACGTGAACTGCTAAATTCTCATTATTAATGCGTATATTTCACTGGCACGGTTAATTACCTCCACCACTTTTGCAATTACCAAAACTGAAAATAAGCTCGAAGTTATAATGTGAAATAAGATTTAAGATTCGTCAGAAGTAGCCCAAGTGAGAATAGTCACTCGACAGTGTTGAATAAAACTGTTTCACTTAAATTCCCTAAAATAAATCATTACATTTTATTCCAGCCCGGGTCTCTTAAAACCCAATAAGCACCAAGCATTCCAATTCCAGACCTACGCTTTAGGGATTTTCTATATTAAAATTTGCAAAAGCGCAATCAAAGCAATTCATTTAATCTTTAATAATGTCTTCTGTTTATCTGCATGCTCAGTTGGATGTGTTCGTATGCATTCACTCAATCTAATACGCCATGCAACAGTAATTATATAGGCTAACTAATTATCATTTTACAACAAAAGCAGGTTCCCGGTTGGGTTACTGGATTTTCAGTATACTGCGAGAAGAACGAATGTACAGCCGCATTTCCCCCAGTAATAAAATGAATTAATTACATCAGTTACTTCCATATGAAAATACTGTTAATATTTAATGTTGAGTAGGTTAGCATTTTGAGGAACCTGGAGCAATGTCATCTAATGACTCACCACCTTACCTTTGTGGATGCATGGAGCTCTCCAGCCCAGATCCCAAGCAAGCTCTGCTGCGTACCCGGGGGGAGCCTATGGGCGGCACAAAGCCCAATTCCAGTGAAATCCAGGCGAATACTGTCCGTATGTGTGCGCCGCACACAAACTGTACTTCGTATGGTTCATCCGAGCGGGAGCAGGCAGTCTTCCTTGCATGTTTGCCCCAAGTGCTAGACCGACACCGTGCAACGAAAGTAATTTCTCACGTCGTCTGCCGACGGTACTTGTGCTGGAGGTCCTGTCATCTCTGATTTAAAACACACCAGCACTATTGCCTCAGATTCTGTTTTACATGCTATGTTAGACACTTTAAAAAACGAGATATTAAGGAGTACATGTGTTGTATTTGTATCTGTACAAACTACCATTGTTTCTAGTTATTATCAAACTGCTTTCTCTTTTCCAGTGAGGATGTTGAGAAACGGTTCAGCGCCGAAGGCAATACGAACCGCAGTGCGCGTCGCTCCCGGGACAGCAGCGCGACGCAGCCACCAAGCCCCGATGCCTATAACTCTGACAGTACTGAGAGCCATTCAGCTCCATTAGATCATTAGCAGGATGGGAAATATGTGTCCCTTCTTGCAATTTGTTTTTTTGAGAAAGGAGTAAGTTTCCTGAATTTCCCTCCGGCTGTTGTAAAGTATCTATCTCGCTAACCCTATATACATGCAACTAATTAAGCTATAAATGGCCCGTACCAGGTAAACGTAGCTCTTTAGCGCAATTAAATGCATTGCTTTTTAAAATAAATTATATATATA
>JAABNX020000008.1:4554313-4564484 GCA_015163995.2 Mormyrus lacerda
ACACACACACACACACACACAGACACCTCTCCGTCCTCCTTAATGCCTCTGTAATCATCCCATAATATGCTGCATAATCTTCACTAAAAGAATGCAACGGCTCCTCTATTTGTTGCATTCCCAGAGGGAATTTTTAATATGAAACATTAACACAAGCCAAGGATTTCAGATAAATGTTGCTAAAAATGTCAGTGCTGTGAGCAAAGACCAGCTGTGCAGCTGCATTTTATATTTTATAAGGATAGTTTCCTTACTATACCCAGGTGTTCAGCTGCCTGATTGGGTTCCAACCAGCACAAGAATATACCATGTAAAATGTGGGTTACAGAGTCCAGTGGATATAATGTCGTCCAGTAACTTGGTCCGATGATGAAACCTTACCGGGTGTTTATTCTAAGACAGCTAGTAAATACTTTGGTGTTTAAAATAAGATTTCTGATGTGAGAGCATCCTCTGTAATTCCTACATAACAGTGATGCACATTGCACAATTATATGTAATAAGGAATTATGTCTGAAACTGTATGTTTATCTTCAGCTTAAAAATAACCTCTTAGCTCTGATACTCAGTTTGGAGAAACTAGCCGAATTTGTTTTTTTTTGCAGATATAGTAACCTGAGAATCCTGACCCTAGCTGTCATCTGTTATACCTTCCTCCATTTACTCCATTATGTTAAATTGGCTTTTACATGCAAACATGCTCATCCATCAACACATTAATTTCCCCATAGCTATTTTTTAGGGGTGTAAATCGTGCATGGCGGCGATTCAATATCTGCCGATATTTGAAGAGTTACTGCATTACAACATGATTCAATTCTGTAATATATGCACAATATATTCAACACAATGAAAAATAAACTGATTTTAGTGGTATTTATTTGAATTCAAAATAACTCACAAGTTTGATTTTTCATTTTACAAACAGAACATTATGAGAAAAAAAATGTACATGTATCAAAACACATAAAGTTTTTGCACAAGAAACATTGTCTTTTATTTGTACTTATACCACAAAAAAAAGTACTTTGGTGTATGTATAGTATAGCTTACTCTGAACATGTAGAAATACAGGAACGCTAAAGTACATGAAAAGTACTGTAATGTACTGGTCTCTACCAAGATCAATATTTGTTGAATATTACTCAATATTTGTTAATTGAATTAAATCGTATCATGGCCTTAACAATTGACATATCGATTATAGTTGATCAATTGTTACACCCCCAGTATTTGTTATGTCCTATGAGGAGATTAATCAGGAGATGTGCTTTGAGGGTGGATGGAAGGGTTTGGATCTGTGACTGGAAAGCTTCTCTCTCCTTCAGTATCATCAGAGGCTCCTTAGAGCTTTAAAGAAAATGGTTCATCGCCAGCCACATTAATATATGAAGCACTTGCCAGCCACCAAAGCTTTTATCTTAAATTCCGTTGGCTATGTTCCACAATTATGCTGCACTCCTTGGTATAAAAGAACCAAGACCCATTTTCATATCAACTGCAGCGGTATAATTTTAATTATAGCACCTTGCTGATGGGGAATTCAGCCCAATATTATGTCCATGAACTCCAGAATTACCGCTTTCAGAAAAATGACTGTCGCTCTCAGAACTCATCAGGGCCTGGGAGCTCATCAGGCCACGCCGGGGAAAACGCCAGATACCCGATTCCCATAGCCATGCTCATTTGCTTGTCTACCTAAGCTGCTGTCTCTATGGCAACCGCAGCCAGCCCAGGACTGAGCATCCTCCTGTAGAGGAGTGCACGGAGCGAGGGAGCAGAGAAATGAGTTCATTAGTGTGCAGAATCACAGCTGGATCGAGGAATATGTGGGTGAGACTCTCCATCGTTTAATTACAGCTGGATTTATGGCTCCCACTCTGGGCCAGGAGGGTAAAAACACGGCAACGTAGCTGAGATCACTAGATCAGTATGTAAACTGCGTTAGGAAACACATATGCTGTTAACTGTTAATGTCTGAGAGGAAGTCACGCTGTCTGATTTAACAGAGTCGAGTGGGAAGGGTTAGGGTTAATGTTGGGGTTGCGGTCAACTTGTAGGACAGTCAGTGATAGAAACACCCAGGCCTGTTCCATTCAGGTATATACAGCACTCTCTGTGAATGAAATACAATAATTAACAGAGAAGCAAGTCAGGTTCCAATTATCTTACTGATGGCATCTGTTTAAACTGTGGGCACTCTCACATAGTACTTTATTAATACTGATTAATGAGCTGCTCAGTAATTTGCAGGCTGAGTGTGTTCTAATGTTGATTTATAAATTTTTTAATTGATCTCTGTTCTTTCCAACTAATGCAACAGAATGAATACATGCAAATTATCAACAAACGAACAAGCAGAGTGCACTGTTAGTAATACACATGGTAAAAAACTCACAAGACAAATATTGGGTTATATAGGGAACACTAATAATTTTCTCCATATCACAGAATAGATCCCAATACTCTTAATGTAGACAGACAGATAGATGGACAGACAGACTTTATTGATCCCGGGAGAAATCTGATATACCCAGAACGCAGCAGGCAAGATGTGTGTTAGTTATAAGCTGATAATTCCAGGCTCAGTTCTCTCATGGGAGAGACTATAGGAAACAATGTTCAAAGTGGATGTAACAAAAATGATTTAATTAGCACTGTGCTGAGTCCCATCCCCCCCATGTCAAGGACGCCAAACTGATTGCGTGTGGATTGTCACCGGTCCAAAGAAATAAACTGTATTGCCTTGAACAGCAGATGTGGTGAATAGTGTGGTGATGCAGTAATCAGCACTGTTGCCTCCTAGGACCAGGGTTCAAATCTCTACTCTGTGTGCGTATTGGGTTCATATTGTCCCTCATAATGTAACAAAAACCTGATGTCTTGACATTGTGGGGACTATTATACAAAGATCTGTGAATGAGATCAAAAATGTAAAAATGGCAAAAGTATCCTGCTTTGTTTGGTTACTTATGGTTAAGGTTAGGTCTGGGTAGGGGTTAAGGTCGTCATGCTGGGATTAGAGTTTTCTCCTATAGAAATGAATGGAGAGTCCCCACAAATATAATTACAAGCCTGTGTGTGTGTGTGTGTGTGTGTGTTTGTGTGTGTGCACGTAAGCGGGTTTATCTATCCTTATGGGGACACAATGTCCCCATAACATGATAAATATCTGTTTTTTTCCCTTATGGGGACTGGTTTCCTGGTTTCTATTTTATAAAAATCAGTGACTGCTATGAAAAAACTAAAAATGCATAAACTCTTGTATTTTGTTTGGTTACTCATGGTTAGGGCTGGGTAGAGGTTAAGGTTGTCATAGTTAGCGTTAGCATTTTTCCCATTGAAATGAATGAGAGTTCCCCATAAGGATATGTGTGTGTGTGTGTGTGTGTGTGTGTGTGTGTGTGTGTGTGTGTGGCGTTTGGAACTTCTTGTCATGCAGATTCCTCTGAGTACTCTGGTTTCCCCACCAGAGCACAAAAACATGCTGAAGTTAACTGGAGTTATCAAATGGCCTGTAGGTGTGATTGTGCCCTTCGATGGGTTGGCGCCCCATTCTGGGCTCCTCCCTGCCTTGTACCCACAGCTGCTGGGATCGGCTACAGACCCCGAATAGAACAAGCAAGTACAGAACATGGATGTTCATGGAGTTTATGTGGCTTTCAACCATGTAACATGTTTCAAAAGATCCCCACATACAGACAAAGCATACAATATTCATACAGGTTTAATTTTTAACACAATTACAATTAAGTTTCTGTGGCTGGACTTTCATCAGCTCAGTGTCTCCAGCTTGTCCTGCAGAATCGGCTTCAGTCCATGGTACAAATTGCATTTTCATCAAAGTCCCCCATGATACTGAATGAAATCACCACATAGGGACTACGAGTGTTTTTCAGCAGGCCTGGACAACATGCATTCAACATGCATTCAATAGCTATTAAATAGCTGCATGCCAGAAGCCCAGAACATTACCATAATTAAAAGACAATGCTGAGGAAGGATAAAGACTTTTAGCCAGTATCAGAGTGCGCGTTTCTGAATAGGAAACCTGCGGCTCATGAAACGGGATGATTGCAGTGAGCAGTGACCCCATACCTGCCTGGTCAGCTGCTGCTGTCTCCTGCTAACTCTCCAAATGGCAGATCATGGAATAACACAGCTCGACAGAAAATGCTTCCCTGTGGGATTCCGGGAAGAATCCAGCCCACAGTAGAGTAACGCAGAGACGGAGCAGAATGCAAACTCTACGCCTCCTATGACCTTCCGGCCTTTTTCCTCGACAGACCCACTGCCGCACGTCACTTATCATATGCTGTGACAAGGATGGATGTTTATTTACTTATATTCAGGTAAATTTCCTGACTGTGGAGATAAGGACGCTTTCTTAAATCGAAATTGAGCTTATCGCCATCTGTCTGGACGCTGTAGTTTTTCAAAAACCACTAGATATGGGTAAAGCGAGTAAACAAAATTATAGAATGGAAAGAGAAGCTGGCCTCGATCCCTCAGATGACACACGGGACGTACCAGAGTGTGGGTGGGGCGAGTTGCTGCTGTTTAACCCCGTCCTCGCACCCCCTCTAGGTGGACACACTGCACAGCGGGGGTCTCTCAGTGAGACCATTTCCTAAATGGACTCTCTGTCTCAGAGCACTGACTCACGTAGGTGTTACTTGCATAACATGTGAGGGACACAGACCACATCCTGCCCCCTCTGCTCCCAATCAGATGAATCCAACCCTCCCCCTCCCAAAACAAAATGGATCAGTTTCTTTTCCTTCCTTCAAGCCCTTGGCAGCAGTAAGTCCACAGCACACAGCTGCATCAGTTTTTTCTAAATCCAAATGCCTCACTGAAGTGAAATGGAGGTAAAATTGCTAGAGAGAGAATGGGCTGATCTCACTGCAATTCACTTCATCTTAGAGATTACCAGACATTACTCGTAATTGCTGGAGCAAATTGAAACTGATTTTGTAACGCAATTGAAATCCATCCTCCTTATGTAATTGCTCTGAATGGTAATTGCAATCAATTGACATACATTACCTAAACTACTGTGTGCAGAATGCTCTAATGAAGGTCTTGAGGCATTGTGCAGCAACTCTCATATCAAATTTAATATCAAATATCATGAGTCAATATCGTTTGTAGATTAAAAGCAACAACATATGATAATAAAAGGAATAAACAGGATGTGGCCCACTGTTTATTTAGAATGACATGGTTTAATGCACCTTAATAAATAAAAAAAAATAAAACCCATTTTCATCAGGATTATAAACCTCACAGATCGGAGTTTCTCAACCCAGGGGAATAAATACTATTACTATTATTATTTACATTTATATATGTGGACTGAAATTTTGCGCTCTGGGAACAAGCGAAACACAAACATAAGCACATTTTCTTGCCGGACTCGTAGTGTGGGTACGCCGGGTAGCCGAATCGCTTCAGCTGGTGAAAGGCAAACTTAACAGCACTGCATAAACAACATATCGGTTTTCAAGGTTATCTTTCACTTCTTAATGCTGACAATCTAATGAAAGTAACACCTGGAGGACATTGTGGTCAAATGCATCTGCGTACCCCCCAACAGAATGACGGGGCTCAGTCTGTCCACCCCAGTTGAAATGGTCTAGAACTTCCACTGCCTTTGAGGCACGAAGGCAGATCAACCTCCTCTCAGCTGTGACGTATGTTTGTGGCACGTGTTTTTGTGCTTGACATTAAACACAATGAGGTACTGAAGCTCATGCACAGCTGGCTGCCTTGGTGCGAGCGCTGCAACGGGCAAAAACACAAAGACACATTCAGCTGATTTCTAGCAGACGTTTTTTTAGGTTTGTTCCAGGACGTGCAACTAACAGCAGCCAGATGATGTTTCTGAGATAGAGAAGCATGGCAAGCACAAATATGTTGTATATATAAACGTGCATTGTTAAAAAACAAAGAGTGTCATTTTAGCGGAAACAGAGTGTCTCGCTTGGTTGGATGTTGCATGTCAACATCGGCAGTGTAACCGGTCTGTTTTGGTGTGTGTGCAGGATGTTTGCTAGACCTGACTGAAGTGCTGATGGGTAGCATCTGAAATATTAATAAGGAAGCATTTTTTTTTGATTTCCTCAATAAACTGAAAATAACATGGCCCAAAAAAGCTGTAGTCGATGTGGACTGGGAGGATCACTCAAGGCGACTGATGACGGGTCTGTAAGTCGACAGTTCCAGGACGGACTGTGTTAAGGCATGGAGCAGTTCATCATCATTACGTCCTGCTGTATATTTGTGTTTGAGCTTGTATTTCATTCTGAATAAAAGTGCAGTGAACAGCTTGACTAAACCTGCATTTGGGGTAATCCTTCAGTACAACCACCAGGGGGCATAGTGGTTAAGGAAGTGTCAGATTGCTTTATATCAAATCAGTTCAATATCACACAGAACCCTTGCATAAGAACACTTGTGCAAAAATAATGGTAGTACTCTGTGAATGGCATTTCTATAAGAATCAATGAACACATTCATAATACATTATAATGCATTCATAAAGCATTATAAACGTGGATATAAATATTTATAAAAAGGCATAATAGATTATAAGCATGTGTATTATGTATTATAACCACCTTATGAAGTTCACATGTATAATGCAATATAGATATATTCAAAATGCAGCACAAAACATCATTCTTATAACGACCGTTAAAATGCATTATAAAGGTATGCATAGTGCATTCTAGATGAGAGCTTCATTGATGCTTATGAAGTATTATAATCAACATGCATTCTTCATTAATTCTTATACCAACCATTATTATGCATCATAAAAGACTCCATAATGCATTACAGATGACAGCTTTAAGTTAAGCATTACCAAAATTTCTCGTTATACTTTTGACCTTCGTGAAGCAAAGTTTGACCGATTTTTCCATGGGGGGGTTAAGGAAGGTGAACATGGCATTAAGGCAAAGGCAGCTGCATGGATCTCATTTCCAGCCAATCCCAGCTAACCGCCTCTGCTGCATCATGGTCTAGTGGAACGGAGGAGGACAAGAGTAGCATTTATTACACAGGCAGGACGCTCTAATGTCAAAGAGGATCAGCACAATGGTTTATTTTAAACTGCTTAGTGGGTCACGACCCTAAAGGGGGAGGGAATGAACTCTGATGTCTAGTTTATGAGCGTTTTTCTTTTCTGCCAGTCAAAGCTCAGGGTCCAGCCTTAGTGTTTGTTTCCTTTATCCTCACTAAACCACCACACAGAGGAAAGTGTGAGGTTTAGCTCACAATATGCCATCTGCTTCCAGCCATAAGACCAATAACGAACATATAAGGAACTCGAGCTTCACCTGCATGAAACCTATCGAGCCAAATAAAACCCAAATAAATTATCTTTTAAAAAGCCAATAGAGAAACATAGAAGTCCGGGTAGAATTAACATTCTATATTTCAATCCCAGAATTACAGGCGTTAGCTGTTTCAAGTTTTTGTTCAGGATGTGGCCACGCTAATCCCATCCTGAAAACATTCAACATCGTTTTATGAAAATCGATGGTCTGGTGAGGAATCAGACCACACACACATTGTCTGCTGATTCTTCGTATTCTTATTTTTCACAATGATATAAATCTGATTTCCATTCTATATAATTCATATATATATATATATATATATATATATATATATATTTCCTAGATGATGAAGTGAAGGTCGCTCCGTTTTCCCAACCTCATGCCCTGCGCCCCATGGTGACCGAGAGGTTATGGAAGATGGAAGGATGTACGGACAAATAAAATCAGTTGAGAATTAGCTGTCATCTCCTACAGTGAGCAGCACAGAACCCGCAACCCCGCAGCGCTTAGACAGAAGGCACCGCGGCGGCACACCGGCCGATCGATGGCCTCTTCACGACAATAAATTCAAGCTCCAGTGTCCAGTGCTTAAAATCAGCCTTAAGCAACGTTTCACAATTTAGCAGCTAAGCTTTCATGGAAATTCATCAGCTCAGTGAGACGGATAAATTCATAGGCAAAGCTGCATTATACACAGGTACGAGACCGTAACTGTTTTTATGACTTTATATACCGCAACGGACTCAAACATCAGATCATGACGGCTAATTAAACATGACATTGAATTCATTCTGGAGATTCCTGTTGTCATGAGGAAACGCTGGCGCTTTAAGATTGCTTTTGGAAGGGGCTCATGAAACGCACGGCTTACTGTGTCCCGCGGACCGTGTAATTACACCCCCGGATCACAAAGCTGATAAGCACTGCTGCAAGTTCTGAAGTCAATGTCCCTGCACCTGTCAAACTTCTTCGGGAAAATGCGACACACGCTACGAGTATAAGATCTTCCTCGGGACACACGGATGCAAGCGTGTTTTGGGGCAGTTAGACCCCCCCCCCCCCAAAGACCATCGATCTTACCTTCTGAGCAGCGGTCCTCCAAAATATCAGGCGCGTGAGAACCGCCGCGAGGATCGATCAATCACGACATCGCGAGCCCTCCCAGAAGACCGCGTAGCTTTCTTCTTTTATTAAAGCAATTATTCAGACTTAAACCAAGTTGAAAATGCTAAAGGGACTAACCTAAAGCAAGAAGACCAGAAAAGCTCAGACTGCCAACACAATCTCTACTCTGGGTCTCCAAATGGCAACTGCAGTCAGCAATGTGAATGGTATATACATTCAACCGATTATATTAATGTATTTTGAAAACTTTTGGCATTAGTTGTTGGCCAGAGACTGAAGGCTGAATATTATGCATAGTCCAAGTAACCTGATAAATGATGACAAAAACATTCGCACCCAAGGGTCTATTTTGAGGGGAAGATATTGGACGTTTATTGCAGTCTCCAGCAGAGCTCTGCGCAGGTTATTGAGCCTCACATCATAAGAGGTCCTGGCCAGGGCCGTCCGCGCCATCAGGCACTGCATTTTACTTCAATATCTCCTCCAATTGTTTCAAGCTATTTACTTACATTTGATTTACATTCCTCGCAGAAGTGCCATTTTATCTCTATGCGAATATAACTATATCTCAAAGGATACTGTACTGGTAACTAACATGTTAGCAGACATGTTGTATTTCTGACAAATGTAGTTCTGTTAGTATTCCAGAGCGGTAATTTTTAGGATAATAGGAATGCAGTATGGATTTTCCATTTCCATTCATCGGAGAGCTTGTTAGTGTGTGATGATAAACTGACATTTTTTGCTTCATCCCAGTGGCTGTATATTGCCAGAGTGGGCAGTCAAAGAAGAGCTGCGTTCAGCACCGACAAAATTCTAGTTTTCTTGGAAATGTTATTTGGATTCAACGTGGGGACAGGCACGAGAATATAAAGTTCAAACCCTCCGAGATGGTCTGAGCATTATTGGATACTTATAACCGGCACAGAGAACATGATTAATGAAGGTTTACATTATATGTAATGTACCCCAAGCATATCACTCTGCTCGACTCCCAAGAGTCAAAATCCAATTTCATTTCCTTAGACCACAGACAGAAGAGCACACAGGAGAAACCCATGGTGAAGGCTCCCCCTACTGTTCAGTCATAGCATGTGCCATGGATAAGCAAGGTTAGCATAATATCAATCAGCAAGTAAAAGGTTATTCCATCTGTAATTTAACCGAGGTTTATTTGATATAATTTAAACTCTTGTCACTTGAGATTTACATTCATCACATTAAAGAGAAATCATTGCATACATCGCGTCAATCAACCAAATGGACAAGAAAAGGGAGGGAATCAGTGTAAAGGGTAGGAATGAAGGACACACACTTCAAAGCATATCTCCTCATACCTCTGACAGATTAACTAAAGCGCATTTAGTCACCAGAGAAAATCTGCACTTTCTGGCAGGAAGGGTCCATCTCGGTTGGAGGCGGGGGGGGGGCATCTTCCATGCCAAGCCTGTGCATTTTCTGCAAGGCTCGAGTCTGGGACTCGAGCCAGTTGCTAACCACAATGGCACAGCTGTGACAGTTCTAATCTGGCTTGCCTGTCACTCCCCGTACCTGCGAGCTCACGCGTTCCGGACCATACCGTGGTCAGCGTAATCCCCGACGTTAACATGAGCGCCCCCTAAAGGATACACGTTACACGTGACAGAGAGGTGACACACAAAAATATGTTTAGTGAAAAAATATGCAAAAAATTATGT
>JAABNX020000008.1:4564873-4577887 GCA_015163995.2 Mormyrus lacerda
CACCATCACCACCATCACCATCATCATCACCACCACCATCACCTTTATCACCACCATCACCATCATCTTTATCATCACCATCATCATACTTTAGCTTCTCCCTTCCACTGGATCTCTGGCTGGCCAAGAGCCCCTTCCCAGTAGTATGGGGGGGGGGTGTTTGTGCAGTATATTATATATTGATTAGTCAGAGTGATGGGCAGTAATTCATTGGTTATGAAGTGAGAGATTTCAAAATCTCTGTATAGTGCATAAAATTAACCTCAGAAATGAATAATGAATTAGCTTTTCACTCAGTGAAAAAAGAAGAATTGTGTCACGTCTCAAGAGTACCTGCCTGTAAGCTGTAAGCACATTGTGAGATGGACTGCTAAACAGCATGAGGACTAAAACAAAAGTGAATTTACAATTTGGCAAATTTCAGCCTTACAAAACCTTTAAAATGAGTGCATCAGACTAAATTCCTGAATTAGGACATCAATTCAAAAGATGGCAGAAATATTGATCAATTGTATGTGGCTCCATGGATTATCGGAAGGTCGCTGGGTCAAATCCTGTGGTCGACCCCACTTGCTCCCGGCCTGAACCTGTTTTTTCAATATACGTCTCTTTGGATAAGCATATAAACTTACCCTTAGATTTTGTGGATCTGAAGAGTAAAAAAAACGCCTTTAAAAACTGTACCAAAACATCTAGGTTTATTTTCAGTGGTATTTTTCCTGGCTTTTTCCTTATACTGTAAGGTGCTTAAGCTCAAAGCAGGAATATCACCAAAAAAGGTTTGGCAGTAAAAGCTTTGCGTATGCAGCATAAATCTTCACAGGAGGGCATGTTGGGCATGAGGGCAGTGTTCTTCTGAATCGGGATTAGATTCAGACTAGAGACACAAATATGACCAATCAGAAATCCCCTGAATTGGACCCCCGCAGTCTACAGAAATACAATACTGCATATAAGTCTGACAAACATACCAGTATCAGCTACTTGAAAAGGATAAAATGCAGCAAAAAACATCAGTTTGTAACCATTAATCTTTTTCAATGCAAAAACCAGGGCACAAGTTCAGTTCTGTGGGATTCCTTTAACCGAAGAACAAGCGACGGACAGCAGAGGGACAGCAGAATTGGTTAGTTTTTATCTTGTTTTGTCACCATGTGGTTCATGGAGAATTATAATATATATTGTAGTATTGGCAAAGAGTTTAAAATATTTTTTGATCCAGAAATTATCGTTTGAAATCAGATACTTCTTATACCACCTTTGTATTATAAACCAGTGTTATCCTGTGATCCACACTTATGATGACAACCTCACAATCAGATCTTGAGTGAGATTACAGGACAGGAGCGATTCTCTGCGCTATGTTGATTAGGACTAACAGCTATCTGATCAGGGAGGCTGGACCTCAGCTGGCCAGCAGCTGCAGTGGGACCGACATTATTGACTTTCCTCCGCAAGATAGTTTTATGCATTTTGCATAAATATTACACAGGAATTGAAGGTCACGCATTACAGCTTTCCTTGCCTTTGCAACTAATTTAAATGATCGCACAGATATCATCTTGTGAAACGTACATACAGTGGGTGGTCAGTGAAATAACAGACTGTCTCTGTGACTGTCTGTGCGCCCAAACATTTTCTGTGACCACTTCTCCTATTCAGGGTTACAGCAGAGCCAATCCCAGACACTGCAGACGCAATGCAGGTGAACAAACTAGGATGGGGCACCAAGCTATCGCAGGGCATACATAACATGTTCTTGGACTATAGCGGGACGACCTCCAACAGCACGAGGAGAACATGGAAACTCCACACATAGAGCTACGGCAGGGACTTGACCTCTCTCAACACTGTGAGACAACAGTGCTAACCACTGTACCACCAAGCTTGTAACATTCAAGCGACTGTAGCAAACCGTAGCAGTGGATCTCATCAAAGACAGGGGGCAGGGAATAAGGGCCTGGTTCAGGGGTCTAATAGGGAAATTACTCTGATGACTCAGAGATTTGAAGTTGTGATCCTCCAATCAGGGTGCAGCACCCTCATCTGCTGAGTCACACAGAACCCCACGGCTAAAAAGCGGTTCCAACACATGCCAGCTTCCTGAATTTTATAGCAATAAAGCATAAAATTTCAGGAAAACAATCCATGGTTTCACAGAATCGAACCAAAACAGATTTATTTCATAGTAAATGAGCAGAATAGAAGGGCTAACTCTCACCCAGCTGTGCTGTTAACAGGACGGGTCAGCACCGTCTAGCAGGTAGGCTGCCTCAGATCCAAGGGTCAAAATCAGCGCACTTTCTCAGAGCCTGACCTGCACCCGCTCAGCCGTCATGCATTTCCAGGTAGGTGACAGACACAGATGCTAGGGCCGGCTAATTGTACAGACAGAGTGTTTCAGACCACAACACCTGACTGGTCTGCGATGGGTAGTGACAGCATTTAAACATTCAGATGAATAACTGTAATGGCGATCTATGTCCACTGGCTTACGGAGGACCCTGTGACATGTGACAACCAGTTCAGCCAAATGTCAGGCTGTTTACTCTCAGCTGTCATATAAACAAGATCGAACTTAATTACAAAATTGCATAGATTTAGAGTCGTTTTTTGCTTGAATGGTAAGATAAAGGAGGAGGCAATTCTAACGCCCCTGCGGTTTTCGTTGAGGTGAGTTTCGCACAGATTCATCCCCTCCGTCCCCTGAACACGCCTCCCTCATCAGAGGCTCAGTACAAAGGCTTTTCTCATACTCGAATTACCAGAGCCAAAGGCAACGGGAGGCGGTGTGAATCAGCCACACCGCGAAGGCAGAGCCCGCAGCCGCGGCCCATCTCCTGCTATTTCTGCTTATTGTGAGACCGTCGCCGTCTGTGGTCAAGCTGTTTTTTGTACGCAGAGTAACTGTACACCTACAATCAGAGGCATAATTCCATGTTGCCGTTCACGTGCAGATCGCGCTTGTCTCAAAGCGATCATCCCCGTCGGTATCGCCCGGCCCATGAAAAGACATCTTAACCTTACGTGAACCCCGAGTGTCAAGGGAAACAGAGAGTTTTTTTGTCCTGTTTGCATTCTGCTGGTGAATAAAAAACGGTGGTGTAGATTTGGTTAACAGTGGCTCTTGGAGGCCGTGTACTCGTACCCTTCAGCTGTAATTAGAGATGCAGGCAGAAAGTTGCCCCCTCCCCCAGCCCGATAAAGAAACACGGGACACCACCCCCAAGTGCCCAAGGATAAAATCTTGCGATGAATATTTGTGTAATATACTGTATGGGTGGCAACTCGCCCACCCAATTTTGCACATTTATCTGGGTCCCCTGAACCTGTCTAGATATTCGGCCCCTGCTCCACTGCACCCCCAGTGGAAAACATGTTAAAGTACCAGCTCTGCCTGTGCGATGGGGAAAGGACCAGAAAGGAAACGACACCTGCGAAACGCAGCATTCAGCTGATTAAGCAGCCGGAGTGTGAAAGAGCAGCTGCGGGTTCCTGATCCGGGCCCATGGAACGCGCCGCAGACCCACATGCTAAACAGCTAATTGATTTTTCATTAGGACAGAGAAGCACACTGATGCCCCACGTCGCTTTTCTGCCTGCCTGCCTCACACACACACACACTGACATTTGCCACACAGCTGTGCGGGGCAGCATCTGGAACCACGGGGGACTAGGAGCCGGTCGGCCGGCTGCCAACGTGATTTCAGCCCAGAACCAAGGTAACCTTCCAAAAGCAGTGCTGGGCTCCCAGCTGGCACTCCAACAACACTGTGGAATGGAATTATTCAGCCATTCTTTTGCTGTGTAGCTTGGCAGGAAGACACGAATAGGCCAAAGTGTCCATGTTATTACACAGTGCTTCTTCACAAAAGACTTACAAGTGTTACATACCAAAACATCCTGAATTAATGAAGCCAGGACCTAGTTTGTTGACCAACCAAGAACTGAAAGCTTTGCTAGTTTACCTACGTTTATAAATGTACAAAGGATCACAGAATGACAGGTGAATAACCTGCTCAACAAGGAAACTCCCAACGGTACCTGGTTTGCACTCAAAAAAAACTGGAACTGCATAACCAGAAATATGACAGATAATTATAACTTCATGGGAAGTCATGGGTCAGTAGTAAATTGATTATTAACAAAAACAGGTGACAGTTACTATATTTTGATCTCTAAGCACAGCAGCTAAAAAAAACTATGCTTTCAAAGATGAAACGAATGTTACCATCATACGCGCACAGATGACAAATATGCCAAAACCTAAGAAATTTTCTTTATAAGTTGGATGGATTGATGGAAAACAGTGAGTGCAAGACATCAGCAAGAAGCATCCATGTTAAACCAAGCTTGACTGCACTTAAGAAGGCAATGACTCATACATTAATATGAATAAACTCAAACAAACTTTGCCCAACTAAAAGATATCAAAGCAATTCAGAGAAGCCTGCACCTCTGTCATATTACAGCCCCTTTTGGTAGAACGGAAATACCACAAAAAAAAATATATATCACATTTTCTTCAACTCTGCTCTCCCTCTCTATTGTACCACCTTCTAAACGATCTGTTTTGATCACACAACAGGAGGCACGTTCTCATTCAAAGGCGATATGAATGTGATGTTATGGATGGCTTCCTGAGAAACTCACACTCCCCCTGTTGGTCATTAACCAGAAAGACGCAACAAAGATTAGTGACCAGATGAAGTGAGACGCTTCCCAAGACACGACAGGACAAAATGCACTTCATCAAATGTCAGAAAAACTTTAATAAAAAACTATTCAGACGTTACAAATGTGAAAAGTTGTCATTTTCTGTATTAACATGAATATGAATTTCTGCACTGTTAAGAAACTGACATTCTTTTTTCCATCTGTATTAAAATGATTTTACATACCAGGTATTAGTTTGGCACATAATCACAGAGAGGTAAAAGCTTCGGAGACCAGAGGCATCAAACACCTTGGTGTATCATGAATACAATAGGCCCGTTCCACATCCACAGTTCAATTGCAATGTGATAAGATTGCACCATTAAAATAATCTTTAATCCACAGAAAAATGCAAAAGTTTCCTGAAAATACAATAACTGAATAAATTTAGAGGTTAACGTAAACATAAACCGAACCGTTTACAGAAAATCCATTAAAAGTCATTTAATTGCAAATAAGATCACATGACAATTACATCTTTTTGAGAATTGATTAGTGAGTCCAGTCAATCCAGATTTAATTAAAAAACAATACTGGTTTTGTTACATATACAAGAATAAGTCAAAGTGCCTGTGAATAAAAGCAATAATGCACTGAAATCCTAACACGTGAGCAACCATGAATATCACGATTTGTCATCCACATTCGCTCAAATAAAAGAAATCTTATGTTCATCTTAGAGGCAGATAAAACAGTACTGCATAATCTGTACAGAAAGGCGCTTTATGAGAGAAAAATCTGACATACCCGGAAGCTGACGTCAGCTTCAGGAGGGGAAGCCGGGCGACTGAAAGCGGATCTGAATCCCACGTCGATCACTGTCACCTCACGCGTTTCTTTTCGGGCACCAAAAATTCTCCCATGCGGCAATATGAACTCAGGTTAAATAAATTATCTCAGATGGTCACTCAGATTACAGCATGCAGTTAAAAACACCTTTTACGACACTTAAAGGTGCTGAAGTACCTAATGCCAAGGGCACACCCTGCCTGACCCTACAGAAATGTCAGATACATCTGTTATCGTACAAATAAAACTGCCATTTTTCCCATGAAATAAGTTATGGAGAAAACAGATTTAGATAAATAATAATATTATCATGAAGTACAGACTAATTATTTACATAGGCATATAGATCAAAATGGGTTATGGCGTTTCCCTTACTGTATAATTAATAAAAAAAAAAGTTTAATATATAACAATAGTGTAATTCCAGAAATTTCAATATTGGTTTGACACGTTATTGGCTTTGTAAAGTGAACTTGGCAACTATATTATTAAAGCCAAAACTCCCAGTACTTTTAAGGGCATCATTAACAGAGATTCACTGTTTTCTGCAAAAAATATAAAAGTAGCAGCTCAACTGCTTTCCGGAAGCGCTAAATGATTTTAGTAAGCCGGGAAATCTTAATTCTAGCATCACCACACCATACAGGACATCCCTTAATGCTCATCGCTTAAATATGCCCCTTAATACTCACTATTATTTCGTTTACTCAAGTTGCAAAGGTGCCACTGTTCTTCAAATAACATACCGGCTTATTGGAATAACTGAATAAAGCTTGAGACAGCAAAGGACATAGGTAAGGATGTGTACGCATCACCATGTTTATGACATTTTGCACTGGCGTTTTAATCATCTGATCATTTAGTGGCTCAAAAATGCCCCAACTTGGGTGGCTCTAGACTATTTTAGCTTAAAATGTCTTTATGCATCCTAAAGAGATGCCGGAATTTACCTATGGCCACAGATGCACAGTAGGCTGGCTAAAGATAATAATTAAAAAAAAGAGAAAAAAAAAGAAACAAAACTCAAGGCTGCGTGCCGGGTGATGTAATGATGTAAAGAACTAGAACCATAACAAAAACAAAAGCTGCCGGGTGATGTAATGATGTAAAGAACTAGAACCATAACAAAGACAAAAGCTGGAGACAAGTGGCCAAGCAAAAAAAAATAGACGAAATGCACACAGAAGGCAAAAATAGAAGATATAATATAAGAATGCAAACGTCTTTCCGTTAGAAATACGGGGAAGGTCGACTGACATTGTGGCAATGAATCACACATGTAGGAGATCTGCCATGATCATAATCATGATGATCACCAGGTGGAGAGTAGCTCTTTTGCCCTTCCTCATTTCCCTACTGAGAGGGAAGAGTGCGGCTGACCAAGCTGCCGTTTGTCTCGGTGCCATTTGAGGTAGACATGGAGGTGTTGACCATGCTCTCGAGTGGGTGTGTCACTTTGTCCTGCGTTTTGTAGTAAACGACATAAAAGAGAGGCAGGATGACCCCGATCAAAAGCATGAGAACCACAGCGTTCCACCATTGGATGCCCCAGTCCGCCCCATGGCCGGGTGAAGAGCCGGCCCCGGGTGTCTGCTGTGGGACCCCCAGGCCACTGGGTGGTACCTCGTCCTGGCCGTCCGTGGTCTGTATGAGCCTCTCGATGTCACGGTCGATCTCTTTGAGGAAGTCGGTATAATCTGGGAGATGCGGTGCGGCGGTACCCTGGGAGGAAGGCAGGTGGGATTCTGGGTGCGGGTAAATCAGCTCGTTGTTCAGCTCCATCAGAAGGCCGTGCTTCTTCACTGGGATTTTGATGGATTTCAGGGCGTATAAATCTTGCTCGCGGATCAGGTTGTTCAGCTGTTTTATGTCGGCTACCTGTTTTACAAGAGAATAAGTCACTCCTCCTGCAATATTCTGCTACCCTTTTTGGGAGAGTAACTTACTAATCATTCGTTAAGTTCTAAGGAGATTTACTAGATACTGTGGTCCAGTCATCCTCTCCCCCAACGAATCTCTACTCCTCCCGACCCCCACCTTCTACCTTTTCTTGCATTCCTACACACTCTCCCCAGCAATCTAAAACAATCTTTAACTCTGTGTGACTTGTTGTGTCAGTACCTTTAAGTGCTCCCACTCTGTAGGGCTGATTCAGTTTTGGTATAAAGTTACCTGAAGCTATGACTAGTTTCAGATCTTCATCCGATGCTCTGCCAAATACCTTTTGAGTTATCGCACTACTGAACAGACCAGACTCAAAACCATATGCAGCCCCTGCCAAAGACAATTTTGGTCCAAAACTAACTCAGCCTAAACTCTTAATCAGGAAATGTACGTGGCGCTGCAGATCAATCCTTTTTACCTGCTCACTGAGTCAGTGCTGTGAAATCTGGAGGACTGAGGACGCAAAGTAACCCAAAGTCACAAGTCCTGGGTCCACCAGCGCGCCTCCTTGTCAGACGCATGGATGCCGCACACAGACTTCTAACCTGAAAGGGGACCTGCCCTTGTGCCAGGTGTCTTAACCGTGTCAGTAAACTGTCCAGCGGAATAAAATCATACATGACTCTAGAAGTGTATTCCTGATTCTGAGCAGCTGCACTCACCTTGCAGCCATACTGCAGGGCCAGCTTGTTGAGGCTGTCGCCGTGGGAGACAGGCCGCTCCAGCAGCAGGACGTCCCCCACCCGCTTCTGGCTGGACCTGCGCCCACGGGGCCTCCGCTGCGTCATGGCAAGCTCCTCCTCCGAGGATCCGGCAGAGTCATCGCGGGCGCCCCTGAAGACGTACACCTGTCCATCGGCGCTGGCGTGGACGTCCACCGGCGCCTGGAAGGCTGGGGGGAACCTCTCCCCGGGGCTCCCCATGGCTGCGGGGTAGAGAGCGGGGAGGATCGGTCACCTCAGGGACAGCTCGTGTGAAGGAGGCTCGTAAGCGCAGACAGGATGCAGGATAGGGCCAGGAAAGTTTGTTTTCACTTCACAAATGAAACAAGCGCGTTGGTTTTAGTAAAAATGAAAATGCTGAATGCTGAGTGCAGCTACCCCCCCAAAAAAACAATATAGCTGTTCATCGACTTGAAATGCTCAGCGCTGCTGAAATGGGCTGCATATGCGCGACACTTTACTGAGTAACTGTACGGTCTGGACCTCGAACTTGTCTGACAGACGTGCTTATCACAACCCTACAGTCTGTGGCGTCCCCACAAACCCAAGGCTACGATCGGCGGAGTAAAGACAGTCATTACCAATGGCAGATCAAAGGCATACTCTGCTGCGGGCTCCACACTTTAGTCCAACGTGTTTACTGACAAACAGGAGCTCACACTCGGTGAGTTAACCCTGTTAACCCTCAGAGTAGGTAAATCCGAAGGCTGACTGATTCTCATACTGGCCACTGTCTTGGCGATTAGCTGAGGAGTTCGTCAGCCCCGCCATAAACACATTTAAAACTGATCGGCCCTTGAGACCGCATGCAGCAATAACGGCGCATTTTAATGACAGCAGCAAAGCGCAGAGAGGTAAAATCACGGATACTTCAAAGACTAACTACCTGTCTACGTGAAAAGTTATCTTGACAACGCATCGATAACGAAACTGCTGTAAATTCGTCACTTAAAAAGCGTGAAATTCAGCCGTAAATGATACTCACCCGCTTTGACTGCAGGGTATTTTCTACCTACATAATAACAAAACACTAAAAGACTCACATTGGGGTAAGCTTGCGATACAGAGTAACCACCGCACGACGCGCGGCAAGCCCCAGATGGACTGGAACATCCGCCAATCACGTCAATGGTCGTCAATGGTTAGCCAATAGCGCAGCGGATTTTTTTTCGGTTTTCAAGGTAGGTAGACGGAAGCCCGGTGCTACGTGTTATGTCTCGTACTTTGCCCTGGGTGGACGTATATGTACGTAGCAGACTTTTTGTGCGTCCTTCGGAAGTTAATGTATTTCATGTGTGTGGTTTCTTTATGCTGCTTCGATTTTCTTCGAGTTTTCGGTTTCTTTTCGCAATCCAAAACCATGCAGTGAGGGTAATCTCAGAATTCCCCGTATTGTGTGATTGTATGTAAGTATATAAATTGTCCAATAATGGACGAGCATCTCATCCAGGATATTACCCTGATTGATAACTCGTGCATTTGGTAATATGCTTCAGGATCTCCGAGATCCTGCGCAAAATAATTGTTTGGAAATAGATGCATGACTTTCTTAAACATTTCACACACAAAAGGTATGTGACCATACATTTTATGGACCACTAGAGGGCAGCAGTGGACTAACTCAGGAGTTATGTACATTATATTGAAAATATATTTTTCCACTAGAGGGCGCGAATGTGTATTAGAATTTTATGTCTTGCCAATGCACACAAAAATGGAAAACAAGTCACGTGATAAAAGACCAACTAAAGATTTCAGTGTTTCGGATAAAGTTCCCTTTAGTCGTAAACATGTCACTCATGACAGTATGAAAGAAAAGCAGTCCACAGAGGTACCACACCTGAGCACCTGTGTGTTTTAGAGATACAATTTAATTAGCACCTGCCTGGTGGGGGACGTTCTAGCACCTGAAACACCAAGTAGTGAAGCAATTATGAGCACAACTGGGTCTCGCAGCCGGGTCTGCGAAGCCTTCTTGAGAGACAGTACTGAAACCCAATAATCAGGAGCTACAACCCACTCGGCCAATGACATCTCTCCGTGTCTGCATGTGAATACCAGACATTTGGGAGATGGTCATCTTAAAGTGTATTTTACTTGTCGCAATGCATTATGACAAGTAAATCTAAAATAATCCACATGCAAAATAACAGTGACAGAGGCCTACATTTGTTTGTATTGCCTTTTATATTCAAGTCAATTCAGTTCGGTTTCTTATTATATAGCACCTTTCACAAGTTGCCCCAAGACTCATTATATGGGTGTGTTGGGATACGTTACTACATCATTACAACAGAATAATATCACAGAAAAGGAAAGACAGAAATGAAAGAAAGAAAGGAAGGAAGGAAAGAAAGAAACAGATGACAACAAAGGAGAAAACGTTTGTTAGTATTTTTAGAAAGCAAATAAATGTCCATCATATTAATGTGGTGCAGGGTCTTTTCCATAAGCAGTAAATGCAAAATGGACCATCTGACGACCTGCGGCAAGATGATGCTCGATAATCCTGCATGTTCTGCATTGTCTGCAGGCCCTTGCTCTGCATCATTGTCTTCACCTCAGACGGCCTGGAGTCGATTCCTGCCGAAGCGTGGAAGTATTAACATGGGTGATCGCTGATGGCTGGTCGAGGCCACTGGAGGCATTGCTGGGCCGGGCAGGATTGGGTTTGAAAACACAAAAGGGCAGAGCAGAGTTCAGACCAGCTGCACCTGCAGAGATGCAGCCAGGCAGAATAAGAAGGTAACGACAAGGCTTTTACATCTCAGATGCCGGATTAAGGACCTTTGTCTAGCTTTTGTTGAAGAGGGCTGTGGTCTTTAACTTTGATAATTAAAAAAGGAGATTTATGTTACTTGTCAGTCATAGCTATGAAATCATGTTTAAAAATGCCACATAACTGCCTTTGGAGAAAAAAAATACAAATATATTTCGCTTAGATATAAAATGTATGACCTTTAAGGTGCTGGCAGTTTCACACGGATATACATTCATCTGGTGTAAACCTGATGTTGGAATCAAAATAAAGGTCATATAAGTAATGAAACTGGTAAAATTTATTGGGGAACTAATTATCTTAGAGGTCAGTGCTGGTCTCTGCTTCACACCACGATATCTTCACTGTCCTTAAGCAAAGGTCACATTTCCCGTAGCTCATAAACACCACGGGTGTTCAGATGCCCCAGCCGGGCCCTGCGTTTTTCTGGAACAGAGAAGATTGCATTTTAGTAACCTTGACCCATCCCTCGTTTGTCATTTTTCAGTTTGATCTGTGTCAAAAGCCTAATCTTTATGTGTTTTTCAAGCCCCCTTTCTTTGTGATGCTCTCCCATTGGTCCCTCGTCCTGTCAGTCAAAACGGAGACGATGGCATTTGCTAGCTGCCATGTTTGACTGAGAGTCCATTGAGCAGGGCGGGGATTCTACTCCTACTGCCTTGTCACCCTATGCTGGTGTCCGGCAGGGCGTGTATCAGGGTGTATCAGCTCTGAAGGACTTTGCTCTGGGCCTCCAGGGAATCTAAGCTCACCAGGTGCTCCGTGTGTTAATCATTGCTGACAGAACGGTAGCCCTAAAACTGCCCTCCTGTGATGGATCAGGTGTACCCACAGACCGAGTGGGGTTAATATTCTTTATCTCAGAGCCTCTGGCCAGCGCACAAGAACAGACAGGATGCTGGGAGGCGGTGAAGAAGCTGCACATTCAGATCCCAGTTAAACACCAGTCTGGTGTGGGAGTATGGAATTCAAGGACGTTGCCTAATGCTGTCCCTTCACATAAACGCTGTGAACAGGTGTTACATTATCAAATGTTTGCTGATGGTTAACAATCAATATAATTAAATGAGTGAATTAAATGCATTTTCTGGACAGAGTTTGTAATTAAATTTGTAAATCTCACCTGGAAGTAACAGGATTCTGTCCCTGCTGTTTCATTGGCTGTTCCTGATTTAATTCAGGACTTTCCTTCAGCCAATGGCAGCTAGGTGGCAGTGTGGAGCCTTCTAGGGCCACCTGAATCCTTACCACTTCTCATTGTAGGCCTTGACCACTCCTTCTAGCTGAATTAGACACTAAATATGAACTATGAAAAAATGAATTAAATATTAAAAAAACTTCTCATATAGGTCATAGGTTTTAAATAAATGTGATTGAAATAATGATGCTTTCAAATGATGAGCTTATTAAAGGGCTTTGGTATCCTTGGAATCACTCAGCCTGTCTGCATTACCCATAATCCTCTTTATTACAAGAAGGGAAAATGGGCATGGCGACATCTGCTGCTCTTTTTTGATTGGATAAGAGCACTTTTTGAGGTCCACATTGATCAGAGAAAGACTAAATGAACCCCCCCCCCCCAGCCTTGTTTCACGACAGTGTCTAATGAGAGAGTTCAGCTCGCGTTCACTTGCGGTGAGGAGGTTTTCACACGCTGTAAGATTCAGTGACGCTGATTCCTTCGGTCCACTGCACATGGTCATCCATCCATCTTCTCCATGACCAGTGCTGAGTCATGGCAAGCCCATTAAGCACAGGAAACAAGGCAGGAGACAGCCCACCCAGGGGTCCATGCCAGTCTGACTCAGCTCACACACCACACACACTGGGCAAATTAAAGAATCCTCAATTCTGATACTTTCATCCTTTGAATGTGGGTTAAAGCTGAGGTTCCGATTAATCAGACAATCGGTAATTTACTTCGCCATGGAAACTAGCTGCTTATGTACCACAGTGTGTAATGGTTTCTTGGATACTTTGCTGGAATATAGAATAGAATAGAATAGAATGCTTTTTTATTGTCACTGTACACATATACAATTTACATTATATACATGTGCGGTG
>JAABNX020000008.1:4588493-4602605 GCA_015163995.2 Mormyrus lacerda
ACCAAGGGTTTTGGTGCTGTTGACCAGTGCAGATCTGCAGAACAATGTTAATGGCTAAACAAGACCAACAATAACAAAAACAACAAAAACAGCAAAAACAATAAAAACAACAATAACAAAAACAAACAACATGAACAACAATAACAACCACCAACTGCTTGAAAGTGGATGGTCACATCCACAGGCGTACACGTTATTCAGACAGTGGCAAGGTGGACACACCGTCCAGCAGGAGGTCAGAGCAGCATTTATCTCCAAGTGCTGGGACAATGTGGGCGGCTCTCCTGGTTTGGCAGGGGAGCAGGTTGCCTCACGCCTCTCGTCTGCCTGTCTGACACCTGCCAGCGCCTCCCAACGGCAGACTTCCCACCAGGGCTGCCTGGGGGAGGAACCGCTTAGCCCAGGCTCATCTGACCGTAGCTGCCTTCTAGGATGCATATGGTGGAGCTTCTAGTCGCCCAACTTACAGGCCAGTTTGCTCACCCTGCTGACCAAGAACATTTGTGGGCCAGTTCAGAGAAGTTCCACCAAAGCCACATGGATCAGAAGGAGCTGCGTGATGGTGGCCCATCCAGACGCATGGCCCACGTCACTCTCTTCTGCATCTCCACCACATTCCCCTCCACTTCACTTCATTGAATTTTCCGGGCTCTTGTAATTAACCGATGTAACTGGAGAGTCCACAACAGAAGCCCAGTGACACAGGATTGATTTATGAACAGATGACCGTCACCGCGGCAGCCTTTGAAGACGCCCGGAAAGGTGAGGGAAGAAGGCAGCCGTACGTGTCCCCAAGTTTAAGCAGAACGGATGACTTTGCTCACAGCTGATGAGGTTTGTATGCAGCTATCAGCGTATGTCAGAACTGCCGCTGGCATAGGGGCCTGTTTCATTTTACAACACTAAAAATGAGGATAACTCAATCATCTTCTGGAAGGGCCAACCCATTAAAGCCAAATCCCTAGAGTATGACCATGACTGGTTTGGCTCACTAGAGATCTAACTTATGTTTCCACCAACCAGAAGTTGAAGCTGTTTTCTGAAAGAACCACAATTATCTCAACTCTCAGTATCCCCCACGTCGGAGAACTGTAGGAGAGAGACCCAGAACGCTAGCAGTGCCCACTGTAAGATGTTCTTCTCACTGCAGGCTGACGTTTAAGCTTAACGAGCTGCGTTACGGAGCTTTGACAGTGTATAACACAATTATAGGAAAAACTGTAAATATACTGACGACAACAACAACCACCGTAACAGACAGAATAAAACCAAAACTGCCACATAAAATATGCAGGAAAGTTTCTAGTTGGTTTTTAAGCTTTGCATCCTTCTTATGGGCTGAATTTAAAGCCATTTTCCTGTAGACTTTTCTTGTCTGTCATGTTGAGTATGAATATGAAGTATAGATCATAATTGCCTGTATGGATTTTTTTTCAATGACAATTTGCTGCTTTTATGAAGAATTTAATCTGAAATCTAGGATGAAATTCAAGGACAATTTGGGACACGGGGCTAAAGGACATTTCTTGACACCCTGATGAAGTTAATTTACAGTGAATTACACACGGCTACATTGTAGGTAGGAACCTTCACCTTGTTGTGGATTTTATAACATGTAAAATGGTCAATATTTTTACTAATATTTCTACGTAAGCTAGAAATCTACACAACAGCTGCTAATATTAAAATGTAACAAAAACTGCTGATCACCTCTGCACTGTCATCAGTCTGTTTTTGTCATTGTTACTGTGTTATTGTCTTGTGGTATTTATCGCTCGTGTTACTTGTTGTTCCTCTTGTTTTTATTATCTGCAGCTGTTAACGAACTGACCTGCAGTAGGTGTGTGACTGAGCATCTCAATGTACTCAGTCCTTCTGACAGTAAACTTGAACTTGAACAAGTGCAATACCATGTTTCACCATTGAGGGGGGCTGAAGGTCTATCAGCAATGACATGGGATATACCGTAATTAAGCTACTATTCACGGGCTGGACCTTCTTAAAAGGTAGTGCACATATAAATTATAAGCTAGTAATTTACATTGTAAAACACATTTCTTTAGTTAGTTTAATTTTAAACCTATTTACAACGTAAAGCCTTTCACAGCATTAAGTCAAAATGGCCAATAGTATTTAGTGGATTAATTGCAGCACATTAATCTTATGGAACGGCACTTTTAGCTCTCAGAAACACTTAAGAAAAATCTTTGGACATAATCAATGCGCAGCCGCACAGGTCAGCTCTGAGGCTGCTATTAATTTATGAGTCCCGTGCTGCCCGAAGCAGCCTGTCCAGCACGTGTGTGACGAGCAGCACCTCACGCTGCTTATTTGTGGACGGTATATGGCAGCAGTGCGAATCTGCTTTCATTCACGGAAGTGAGAGTTATTAAGTAGCACAGAGGCACGAGCAGGAAGCGGTTAACCCTAATAAGTAAGTAAGCAGCTTAAGGCAGGCGGGCGTCCCTCCTGGGGCTCACCTGCGGCTCTCCGGTTCACCCTGCCTCTACATCAACCCTTCATAAGGGAGGGTCATCCAGGGGTGCTGTGCAAACCATGTGGCAGGATATGATAAAGGCAAGAAGGCTGTCCCGGATAGTTAATCGTGAGAACAGATTAGTTTTTAAGTACTGGGGTCTTACTGAAGAAGTTTTTCAGCCCTGGGATATTGTTTTATTTATATATGGACTATTTCCTTGCTGTCTTACAAATGTCTGTAGTTTTCACCTGTAACCCTTTTAGCAAGAATAATGAATATTTTGATGAATTGAGATGCTGGTTCAGGAAGCCTGAGAAATCACTGGGCGTTAATGACACAGTTGGTGTCAGGTAGGGCTGGGCGATATGGACCAAAAATTATATCTCAGTATCTTTTAGGTGAATGGCGATATAGGATATATATCTCGATATTTTTTCCCCATAAAGTAATAACAGACAGTTCTAAGTCAGAGCAAAATAATATCACACAGGCGCTGTTATTAACAGATAGCTGAACATGTACATGAGAAAAATGACTCAAAAATAAACTATCGGCATGTATTATATTACCAATCTGCTCCTCTTATAGCCTGCTTGGTGCCTGTGCCTGTCTGCAAGTTGTCGCTGAATGCAGGAGTCTTGAGTGCGGGGGAGGGGTGAGTGATGTTCAGAGGGCAAAGGGGTTGAGGCACTAAAGCTGTGCGAGACAGACAGTGGAGAAATAGGCGAACTGGCGGCTCTATGAGTGTAATTTTAAAGCAGCATAAACTATATGGATATAAACAATATTGTCTATATCTCATCTGAAGATATATCGACATACCTTAAAACCTCGATATATCGCCCAGCCCTAGTGTCAGGTGTTTTGCAAAAGAAACCTGTGAGAAATTGGTTGTGAGGTTGGAGGCCTGGGAAATCACAGGGCCTTAACGACACAGTCGGCGTCAGGTACAGTGTTTTGGGAAGCCTGGGAAATCACAGGGCCTTAACGACACAGTCGGCGTCAGGTACAGTGTTTTGGGAAGCCTGGGAAAGCACAGGGCGTTAATGACAGTTTGTGTCAATGTGAAATCTGCAGTAACCCTAAAACACTGTAGTGCACACACTGCCCCTAGAGGCTAATCTGGAGTAAAACCGGGAAAAGGAGAGATGCAGCCCTGTTACTACTGCCAGCTGCTGTATAGCCGGTGGCTGGTCTTTCAGTGTCAGGAATTTAACTGCCCCCCCCCCCCCCCAACTGCAGTACCCTCCTGTGTGGCATGTCGTCCTCGAGCTGACATAGTCAATAGGGTGACCCCACTGGCAGAACAGCACTAGAGTGTTCAAACCTCTTTGAAATATCTTAACATATTATTTGCACCAATATTAGATCACCTCTGAGCTCCATGTCTGCGGGATTGAGGCTGGTGGCTGATGACTGTCCAGGGTGTGGAGTCGTTCCTCTCGTATGTCATGCCGCTCAGGATGGACACTGTGACCCGATTTCATGCGCCTCTGCTGGTAATGGATGTTCCCCTCATCTGTTTTCTTGGGTGACCAACAAAGAAGGAGATTTTTACACTTAAAATCACAAACATGACTTTGCTTAGTTTTGGACATCATAGAATATCACTGTTGGTTATATAAGATGTGCTTGAAATATTAAAATATTGAAAATTTCTCTTTCACAAAGTTGTTCAAAGACTCTTTGTCAGAGATGCCACTGGCCAGAAATTTAAATTTATATCTTTGTGTATTTCTGTTAACCATCAGAATCATTTATTCATCATTCTGTGAAATCATACCACACCTGCTTCATTTGTAGAACTGTAAAGATGCTAATAATCTTAAGATGCTTTATACTGAAATTCATCTCTAAATCAGTATATCTGCCTTTGAAGTTTCAGACTAAAAAATATGAAAGTAATGGAAATAATGGAGAACTGAACTTACTTCGGGTAAATAAGAAGCTTTGAATTTTGACGAAATCTCACTGCCACCTAGTGCTTAATGTTGGCTTACCTTTGCAGACCACTGTAATCTGCATGCATCAGGTGACATTAACCTAACATAGAGCTTGTTCCGCAGTGCTTATTGGAAAAATCATTTTGCCGGAGCAAAGATCATATGTGGTTTAAATGGCCTGGAAGAGGAATTTGGGTATCAAATGGGACAACAACTCAAACATCATGAGGTTTTTTTCCAGACTCGACTTTCCTGCTGGCCCTGTTGTGGTCCTCTCCGTCCCATAATGTAAGATATGCATCATGCACTGACAGTAGGGCCTCCGCCCGCGGTCTGCTTCACGGAAACGCCGCCCTGCGTGCGGATATCTTCATCCTTGTGCCAGTTCTCATTTGCGATGATTTGCATGGCAATTATGATAAAACAAACACTAAAGTCTCTGTGGTCTGCCTCCGTTCTGTGACAAATAGATGTCAGCATCCCTTAATTGGACGGAAGGCCCCGGCGATCTTCCGGGCCGTGTGGGAAATGGATGGTGCCGTCAGGAAGCCCAGCCGGGGGCTCTGCCACGCGTTCCCTAATTACCCAGCAATACCCACAGCCCAGGCGAGCACAAATAGCACCTCTGTTGTCAGGCGCAGGCGCGCAATCGGTGCGGCGGATCTGGGCAAGGCCGCAATTAAACACACCTGCATATGATGATGGTAGTTATTATTATTATTATTATTATTATTATTATTATTAATAAACCAGTATTATATTTTACATCAGCTGGACTTTTCTTCTCTATTGCTAATTCTATTTATAAAATAATACTGTGTAATGCTGCTGTAAGACTGTATGATTGCACTGCTGCTCTCATTCAGCATTCAGCTTGATGCTGGACACATATATTGTATTTATTATTTTCCTTTAAATTTTCAAATTTATATTTATTAATTTTATTTATCTTTTATAGCATTGGGGGGTGAGCATGCAGTTTTGTTGTACATGTACAATGACAATAAAGGCATTCTTTTTCATCTCAGGAAAAAAAAAATATGAAAAATTTTAAGATTACGTTTGATTATCAGAATACGAGGGGATATTCTGACATTTTGTGTCCATGGTTACAGTGGGTGTGACAGGATGTTCTGGAAATCAATACCAGTGAGACGTCTGATGCTTGTTCAGGTAATCAGACTGGTCCTGCTAACAGTGCACCTACTGTCTGCTGACCATAGAGCTGCTGGCCAGGTCCACCAGACCTCATTCTTCTGGGCTTACTTCTAGAAAGTCCTCTTGGGTTTTCATCTATGACCTTGCTGGACCATGAGTTGATATTCACTCTGGAAAAACAAGAGCAGAAAAAGTAGCAGTTTTCTGCTTGAATGTCCTCCTGACTGAATCATCTTCTTGGTGGCTGACTGGGAGGGAGCATGTAATGCCTATACCTCTGCGGTTGTACTGCTGTTCTGGTCGCCTCTGAGAGACAGCAGGAGTGTTTGGAAGCCTGGCCCCAATTTGGAAGTGTTGCTGATCCCTTGGTACCTGAAGGTGTCTGGTGACAGAGAACGAGAAGATTTGTTCCTCCCAAGGATTCTTTGTGGCCTTCTGTCTCAGCCAAGGTGTCTTAAACCATAATCCTAACACTCCACCTTCCACTGTCCTCCACTGCTAGTTCACTGCATTGCTCTTTAACAGCTGCTTCAGAACATCTATTCTTTCATTGAATTTTAACCATCTGTAAAATTCAGGTACTTCAGCAGGTTTACACTGGCAAATGTCAGCGGAATGTGGTTATTGGTCATAGACATACCTTAGTCAGTTTGAGCATCAATGATTATTAATCATATACAGGTCTTTGTCACTCTGAGTGTCAGTGGTTATTGGTCATAGTCAGGTCTTAGTCAGTCATAGTGTCAATGGTTATTAGCTTCACTAAAAAGTATCTTCTTTATTCTGCTTCCTGGATCTTGTCAACTTCTGAAAACAGCATAAAAAGTCCTAACGAAAGGCAAGCAGGTATTACTGTGATTCTGCTCCCCAGACGGAGCCTAATAAGAAAGTGTGCGATTAATTGGGAGCACATTCCTCCTTCTGAATGCTAAAGTAGGACGGCAGCCATTGGGGGACGCGCCATATGTGCCGCCCGGTGACAGATGTCACCTTGCTGTCGCGGCACCAGCTTCCACTTTATTGTTGCTGTTTGAATCGTCGGGGGAGAGCAGGAGAAACACAGACGGAAAATAACGCGGAGATGTCCTTTCCGCCGAGAACGCCTTCGGCTGGATCGAAATTAAGGACACGACTATGTTTCCTCGTGCTAAAGCCCCGCTGCAGAGATGCGCCATGTCTGATGTCAAGACAGGATAAAAATAGAGGTCCTCTTATGTATTTTCCCTCCTGAAAAGATTCCTAGGCAGGCAGGACGCCGTATCTGCCCACAGCAATGTCAATTAAAGTGTTTACTGGCCGTTCCGGGACAAACTACCTCTCAAAAGCACAGAACCGAATCACTAGTCACAACCAAGGAGCCAGATTCTGCCTCATCGATGGGCCTAATTTTGTGATTTACTATCAGAACACATTCAGTATTGGGGTTAGACAAGTGATTACAACATAAAGTGGATGAGAAACACCCTGCTGTCTATCTTTAGGAATCAGTGGGACAGTTCAGTTACTGTAGGATCTCGACACGAGTCACTTTCAGACGAGGCCCTATATAAGCCTAATAATCCTCATTAAAATGTTGCAGTCAGGGAGTCACCTTTCCAAGCACATGGAGCTACAGTCGATTATATGTCAAAGCTTCAGATCGGCAGAATATCGTTTTGCCGGTAACTTTCACATTATCTGTTTGTGTCTGCCATTTTAAAGCCTGTTCAAAGACTTTCTGAATTTTCTTCCCAAATATTCTTTAAATAAATAACTACAAGTGATGAAATAGCTCACAGGAATTGTTAGAATCCAACATAATACAAATCACCGTGGCCAGTAAAAACAGAAAATCAGCCTGAAAAATGAATTTCTGATAAGCTTTGAAGTCTGACATACGTGTAGGACCAGCTACTGAAGCTGCATATTAAGTATTGGGTTTTTGCTTGGCATTTCAAAAAAGATTAAATGCTTCAGAGACACCCATTAAAAAAAAACAAAAAAAGGCTGAACTCTTAAAATGGCTGAACTCCTTTTGTATTCTGAATAATTACACTGGAAGCCGGCACTAGGAGCCGTAATAACCTGTGAAGTACGTTTATTGTCTCATCTAGAAAACAATGTTTTGGCTCCTGCTCTTTACGGGACGTAAGAGGCCCGGATGATGCGTTCAGCAGCCTAACCGGCAGGGGCCCCATGGGACGCGCCTGTAAATGGTATCTCGGAAGACGTGCTCTGAAGATGTTCTGTAGATGAACCAAAAGATGCTAATAGTCTCCTAGGGAAAAGGAAGAGTTACAGCCCGAGCGGGGCAGGCAGAAGGGCCTCCTTGTTAGGGAGGAGTAAACTGATGTTCTCCTTTTTGTTAGAGGAGACGGGAGAGGGAAGTTAATCAGAGAATAGTGTAAGATTACTTGTGGAGTATGAGAGTGCGGGCAGTGATGGATGGGGGGTAGGATGGTGTCGGGTCAGCCTGAGCACAGCTCCTGCTGTGTGAGTAACTTTCAGTGTGTCCACGTCTGTTTATCTATCATCAGAAGATCCCGATGTGCAACTCCCCCCCCCCCCACAACGGTACCAAGACCACAGCCCATCTGATGTAAATGAAAGCAATTACGAAAACGCCAAGCATAATTAATGGAACGGGTTTAAGATGAGAAAACACTGGGGCGGGGGAGGGTGTCGTGGGGGGGCGTCAGTGACAGATTCCAACCCGCTTCCCCCTGCTCCTACCCTGTCTCTCCCTGTACTATGACGTTCATCGGGGTCACCGACCTTCCTCCACTCTCCACGATCTCACCATCGCCCCCACTGGTTAGTCTCTCCCGGGGCCGAGGGTGGGGGGGGCGGGGGGGGGGCCTTTGAAGAGGGGAAATAAATTCGCCTGTCCATCCACTGCCTGGAAAAAAAAAAAAATTAATTGCAGGCTGCTCATCCTGTCCAAATACAGCAGGAGCATTAACATAAGCAATTTGCTTCCAAATCCTTTCCGCTGGATGTTTAATAGAGCATTGAACCTGGTCGATAAGCCTGGGAGTCCCTGGTGTGTTACTGTTGTCATAATATCAAAATATTATAGAGATGTAACTCACCCAAGTCTATTCATAATTGATAAGAACAAAGGGTTTTATAAATGAGGGACTAGGAACACAGGCTATAATTACAGCAAGCAGACGAGGGTTTAGCTCCAGAGTCAGTTACACTCCGAATGGAAATAATGATGCTGGAGATTCTTTCCTCCCTCAGGATCCAGCAGATAATAGACGCCTCTGCAGTATCGACAGGGGATCGAGCGCACGGCGCGTGCCGGAGGGCGACGTGTCCGGCTACCATGGCAACCAGCCGGAAGCCGCGTCGGCCAGCAGAGGTCGTCCTTACGGGCGCTGACGGCGGCAAAGTATCGCGGTCCATAGGAGTCTGGGGAAGTGATACGATCGTGTGGAAGAAGGTCGACGCCGAGCCGTTTGATTGAGCAGTCGATCAAAACTGAGAAAGGAGCCTGTTGTGAATTTGTGTGTTTGTCAGTGGTTCACAACACCAAGCTCTTCACGGGCAGATTGTCTGGACGGTACATAAGACTGTGTTTGATTCATTTCATGGGCTTTGTGGGGGGGTCCCAGGTGGGCAGTCTGATGTAAAAGTTGTTGAAGGGGTGTGAATCACATTCTCTCTTATGGAGGATCCCTGGGCTTTTTGGAGGGGGGGGGGTCCATCAGACCCCATCAATTCGAACACTGATGTAAGACAAGCATTACGATTTACAGTGTCTTGTGACGTCAGCACAGAACTTTCAGAAGAACAGGTGCTGAAAAGCAGGGGGTGTGATGGGGCGGAGGGGGGGCAGCTTTAATCATACCCTCCAACACACATGCCTTGAGCGCTAGCCTAATGTTACCATGATGAAGATTAGTTTAGCATTAAACAGAGCCTCAGCAGACTAAACACATCCCCTGTGTTGGTGTCCCTGAGGTTTACCTAAGCGGTTCAGTACGATACAGCAGGTCTTATCTTTCTTTTAGACCAGTCCTTGAAGAATCCTTCTGGACGAATTCATGAAGGCCTCAATAAGCTTAATATTTGAAGAGATAAAAGAAGTAGCCCTCAGAGGCTCTTTAAAAAAGTAACATCAAATAAAAACCTTTGAATCCTAGGGAGAGGTCCTCGGAGGGAACTTTGAGAGATAGACCTGAAATCGGATTAAGTTTTGAGCCACAGAGGAGAATGAAGATTTAAGGGAGATGGGTTTCAGTCTCTTCTAATTACTGCTTCTCTTCTGGAAAGACATGGGATGGTAAGTGAAAAGTCAGGTGAGAGCTTTGGTGACAGGAACTCAGGTGATGGAGTCACGGTGAGGGATTCTGCGGTGCCGAGGGCCACGTCTCTGGCACGCCGCCTGGCACGGGGACCCTCTTATAGTCCGCTTTGGGATTAGGCCGTACGCAGCAAAGACATCAAATTATACAAAGTCGAACGGACAGCCTGAGTCCTTTGTCTTCGTAAAAACGGCATCTTTAAAGTGACCCTTCGTAGCATAATCTCCAGCTCATTAAGTGCTTATATTTTACCGGGTGACCTCAGCTGTTACAACTGTTGACATAACGCGAAAGGCGCGATGGGCAGGGGTGGCAGGGAGGTCAGGGGGGGGAAAGTCTGAGAGGAGATAGAGGGAACGAGAGAGCCGTGACCGCCCGTCAGAGAGGGAGCAGGTCCGTTATCGACCCATCCCAGGACTTCCCTTCTACCAAGTCTAGCATGATGAGATCCCACATGCAACTCCAGGAAGAGATGATTAACAGGACACGGCCGGGGAGGTGGTAACGGATGGGGCTTATGGGCCTTCCTGTCAGGGGACAGTGGCCAACACAGGAATGCGTTTGGCTGGTCCTGGTAGGAAATGTGTCCTTGATGAGGAGCAGCCATGCAAACACTCCTGGTGACAGACACAGCGTGAAACTGTTTTGAACTTTCCACAGGCTTCATTTACGCTCTTTTTCAGTACCAAGATTCACTTCGAGGATAAGCAGTCTGATCTTGGGCTGGCTTTGTATCTCTTTACCGTGTGGGATTCACCTATCTGGCATCTGACACGTTGAACGGGCATCTTCGGCATAAATGATGGTCTTATGGGATCTCAGTCTCAATTTTGCGTCTTTGGAATATTTTCAAAATGATTTTTATATTAAATGAGTGAAGTGTGAATGTTCTAATAAATTAAAAAGTAAAAAATAAAGCCAGAAAAATGCAAAAGAGAGCACATGGGTGACCAGCTCCCAAAGTGCCTCCTGATTGGTTCCCTTTTCAGTAAAAAAGTTTCCCATTTGCATACACATCTCCCAGGCCCTTATTGATCTCGCGGTCACAAACCGGCACGAACAAGTATGTCACCTTTTCGGCAGAGTGCCCACGCTTTTCCTGACAGTGAGGATGATGTGCTTAAGCTCCCCTCCCGCCTGCCGCACGCGTGCAGGCTGTGCTTAGACAATGGGGTGGATGCCGGCCGGGACCAGATGAGGAAGGGGAGATAGCAGGGGGGTGGGGTGGGGAGGGTGGGGGATGGAGCTGTCGGGGACCGCTACTCCGCTGCAGGACTTTGTCCCTGGATCCCATTGTTCCATGGAGGAAGAACGTAGTAACAATAAAAGAACAAAAAAGAGAAATCCATCCTGATCCTTAACTCGCAACGAACAATCGAGCGGTTTGTTTTATCTGAGGGAGAGTCCTACAGGGCAGACTCAACTGAAATAGTTTCCTCAAAGCCTGCAAGGGCTCTGCCCCTCTGAGGCACGAGACTGATCTTGGTAACGCCTCTGACACAAGGCGGAGAAGCCAGGGGTGTCCGGGGTCAGCATGACCCCTGTACATACTAGCGGTCATTGAATGAGGCGTCAGACGTGACAGGAGCTCTGGGCAATAGTGGCCTGCCAGTTTGCCAGTTTTATTGGTCAGTCACCAGCAGCACCACAGACTGGGATCTCCTGCCCTGCCGCTCCGGCCAGGTCCGCAAAAATGGTGCGGGGTGACCTTTAATAAACTTGCAGACATCGTCTTTGTTCCCTCCCTGAGACACTCAGTTATAAAGCCGCACATCCTGTTACAGAAGGATTAAGCCACTCAGGTTGGTCTCGAAAAGGATAGCAAGGTAATCATATGAAAGTGGCATTTCTATGCTAAACTGTTTTTTTTTTAAAAAAAAAAAAAAACTACTTTTAATCTGGCCGATGACTTTGCTAAAGATTTAAGTGTGTAGTACTGAGCCTATTGAAAGCAGCACATTGGATGCAGTGCTGGATTCCCCGTGTCAATGAATAGAGACATTTACTATGTTAAGCTCCAGACTTCTTAGCTGGGATTACAGGTTCTCTCGATTCCGTGTATTCCTGTGACAGCTGAAGTGTACGGAAAAGAAAAAGACATAATCTGCAGCCTGGACGTGTATCTCTACAATCCCATCAGGAGCAGACTTGGGCCTAAGTCCTTTATTCTTGGGAGAATGTGTGAGGAGTTTGCTTGTGTGACCCGTTAGCTGTTTTTCCTGTATGATAATACCTTGGCGCTATGATTCCATCTGTATATGCAGAGATATTCTGCTGCTCTGTATCTCATGGCAGGACTTTGCCAGGGCCCATGCGAGCGCAGCTGACTTTAGAAGCTGCGGAACACTTCAGGCAGGAGGTGAGCCTCGCAGAGCTTCCAGAGAACAGGTAGCAGTTTTCTGAGAGCAGACAAGCATCTGCCCGGGTCACGGTGTCGGTCCGCAGAGTGATCCGTGTTTTCACAAAGCCAATAAAAAGAGTCTTTTTTCTCCAGGTGGCCCTTGATTGGCTGCGGCCGAGACAGGTCAGCACACCTGAAAACCGCTATTTAGAAAGTCACTCTCAAATAACGTGGACTCATAGAGAGCCGGAGGAAATGGGGGATTAATGATGCAGGTTGCGGGCACCCCCTGACCTCACGAAACTGGTGGTCTCCTGATACCTTATTGAGGACACCAAGAAAAGAGAGAAAACCTTTTACTTGGACATGAATGGGAGGGGAAAAAAGGGGCATTTGCTTAGAACACCTACTTTTTGAAAGAGGTAATGGGGCTCTCCTTTCACTTCTCAAACTCGCTCTCCTGGTAACAGAAGGTGTTCTGTCTATTCATACATTAAAAAAAATGGAAAATTAATCAAAGCAGCAAGTTATCAAAAGAATAAACATTTTGGACAGCCACGGAACGAAGACTGAAACAGAGCCTGACACAGTGATGGAAAGAAAGCATTGAACTTTCCCGCCTTAAAACACAGTAAAGACACATTAAAGTACACACGTGGGTTAATAACCTGACATTAATCACTTAAATAATTCATTATCTAATTCTTTTAACCGAGGCCTGGCATGTGTTTATTTTAGCAACTGAACATGTAGTCGGGTAACTAGCCAGTGCTACACAGAGCAGAGCTCTCTCTGGTGATGAGGACCAGGCCTGGTCTGAGTTTTGGCCATCAGCATAGTCACTGCGACAGGACAAACGCAGCGGGCTAAATTCAAAGGCTCACATACAGTAAGTCCTAGGCGCCTGTCACACGCCCTCCGCCTGCTGCCCGCTGTGCGTCTGACCCAAGGCGCTCGTAAGAACGTAATCATTTTCCGGAAACGTGAAACAGGAAGCATGAGACCAATTAGCTGGAGAAGCTTGCTGTCTTTGCACATGTCCATGGTGTGTGGGTAAGAAGTCCCTCTGGAGAGGGAATCTCCAGCCTGCTGCTACCAGATGGTTCTGCTCCTTTAGGCATACATGTGAAGGAATGTACATCGCTAGCTTGATTAAGCATAGGCAGCATGCATTCGCTATTATTTGCATAAGTTCATTTAAAATTCCATCTATCCATCCCTTCATCTTCAAACCACTTATTCAGTATGGTGTCGTGAGCTGTGGCCTGGAATCTATCCCAGGCCGCAAAAGGCACACGGCTGGGGTAGACCCTGCTTGGGATGCTAGTGCATGACAGGGTACTTTTGGCTGTTCTGAGGCATCGACACAGGGAAAACAGGTAAACCCTGCATGCACAGAGCAGGCTGGGATTCGAATCCAAAGCCTGGGGGAGCGAGGCCCGCTCCTGAAACAGACGAAGTCAGCACTGCAATCATGCATGGTTTCTATTGACCGGGGAGGGGCACGGAAACCACTGTGAAAATGAGGCGCTTTGTTAGAACGCCAAGCGAAAATATTGGATTAACCTAAGAACTGTCCATTTAAAAATGCAATGTGGTGACTGGCTGAGCTAAAGGTGAAATCGATAGCAGGGAGAAGCTTTAGGACAGTGATGAAGGAGCTTGTCGTTGGGAAGTGACTGTTAGAAATGAAGTATCCAGAAGCCTCCAGAAGTCGTTCAAGTTAACAGATGTTTCTTTGTTTGTTTTTCCTTGATGTGATGGAGGGAGCCCTTGTCCACATATGTAAGCCGTCCCCCCCCCCCCACCCAGAGAGTCTTTCTACTCATTTACTCAAGAAAAGGGCCGGATTTGGCCCAGTTGCTATTAACAGCCCTTCTCACGCTCATGGTGAAATGG
>JAABNX020000008.1:4602752-4616225 GCA_015163995.2 Mormyrus lacerda
AGTTGGGGGGGGGGGGCGGATAAAAGAGGTTGTTGATGATGAGAGCAGCCCAGCGACAGGCCAGAAGGAGCGACGCGTTGACTCTGAGCCAAAGACGAGTTGCACTGTGAGACACGGTGGGAATGAAAGTCCGGTCTGTTTCCTCTTTCTGTCTGAGAGAGTCCTCAAACCATAACAAGCCCAATGCAGCGATTTGTAAGTCAAGAGTCTGGCAGAGAGTGACTCTGTGGGTGTCCGGCAGCTGGAAGAGTCGGCGATGTGAATCTGGCACCGGTGCCGATGTCCGCCTCTCCCCGGCTGCCCTCGGGTCGCCTCTGACCCGTCCCCCCGTCCAGAGGGCGACCCGGTCTCTTTGATGGTAAAGCAGTTCTCCACTGGAGTAAACTTTCCCAAACGTCAACGTTATGAAGGAGGGTGGTTACGGATACAGGAAATAGCCTTATTCAATGCCTTTGGAATATTAATATGACGGGCTGACATCAGAGGACACCGGATTCAACAAGACCGTGTTCTGCTGTCCGACGTTGCACTGAGAGTAGCTTTCAGATGGATGTGAGATCAGCGAGATTAGTGAATTTTCAAACAAACTAAAAAAAAAAAAAACAGAATACAGAAGTGCACTGTGGGATTGCTCTGAACTGCATACAGTGATATATGCCCTTGTCCCCACCGCGCTGTTGTGGGTCTGGAGCTTGCAGCATCCTCCCCACATTTCTCAGGGTACTCTGATTTACCCTTACCACCCACGGTAGGATTGGGGTGATCACACAGGTCGGCATGCCGGGGTTGGGGTTGGGGTTAACACGCTTCACTGTGTCTCCTCTAAGCAAGGAACTGCTCAGGGAAAAACCACGGAATTAGTCGCTCGTTATCCCTGGCCAGACCAATAACCAGAACAAAATCCCTTAGAAAATTTGTGCAAGCGTCTGGAATATCCCTACATAACAGAGATAATCGGCATCGTCAATCTGCCGTGAATGGGAGGGTTTCCGATGAAAGCGTGGTGTCAGTTTCCTGCAGAGCAAACCCTCGTTAGCCTCATGCTACATGGCGTTTTGGTCACGCAGCGCCAGTTGGTCAGACAGGGAGTTCACCTTCATTGCCTGGTCCGTTAGCCACTCCCCTATCTATCATCGACACCAATCTGTGTAGCCAAATAGAAAAGGGATTTTTCTGTACCAGCGCTGCATAGGGTCTGTTTTATTGCTTATCTGTCTTTTCGGAAAATTATTCCTGATGTCACAGATTTATTCAGAGGCTGAACATCAACATGTGACTCAAAATGGAGGGGTCCCCAGGGGTCTACCTGACAAAACAGTGCGTGTCTTACAGCACGGACCTGGGTTTGGTCCCGGTAAACAAGGCGGGAGAAGGAAGTGGGTGGGTGCGAGCACACGTTAGAGGAGGGGTGTGTCAGTGCCTAACCCCCCCCCACACCCGCCGCCCAAACTGGCATAGGGGCTGTTTGTTTAGGAGGATAAAAATACCAGGATCATCTCCTGCCTGGAAGCCCTGAAGATGAACTGAGATTATGTACGTTAGTTTTGCTAAACGTATTTATACAAGACCAAACTGAAAGCATCTGCAGCCATACAGCGAGGGGACGATGGTACACCCATAATGCATCACTGGAATGTTGTAACGATTTTTGCTACAACACCAACACATTTGTTAATGAAGTAATCGGTGGCTCTTCCATTATGATATGTTAACCTTTACTGTGCGTTAAGCAATGGATTAAAGTTTATAGATAAACAGAGATAAACAAAGGGACAAACAGATGGCCTCTGGCTGAGGAGGATCCCTGGGGTGAGATTCTCAAGCAGAGCTGGATTCCTGTCCCTTCACGGTGGGCAGGAGTGAGCTGAACAGCGGCGATAAAGAAGGACTCGTTCATCTCGAGTGCAAGGGCCGTGACCTCCGGCATTTCCACGCTTCGATATCCCGCTCTCACGCCCGCACTCCAGGGCCCCGCGGTGCCTGCGCCTCGGGCAGCTAATAGCAAAGGCTAGTGGGGATCAGCGACACTGGGACCCCGCCTCCCTGCCCAGACAGCGCGTCGAGGGCTCTCGGAACGGCGGGCTCCTTCACGGTGATGAATGGTTCCTCTCAGGCGCTCTGTTCCCTAGTTATGAGAAGGGCGACCTGGTCACTGGATGACTTTATGAAGCCATAAAAAAAATTCGACGCCCCCTTTCAGTCAGTAGAGGCACTGCGGACAAAGACATGAAGAGCATATAAATCTTTTCTGTGTCTCAGAGCTCAGATTTCATCATCAAGGAATATCTACTGTAAATACCATCCCATTGACACACAGCAGAAGCTATAGTGAACACAATTCCAGCTGCTTATGCCGATACGCCTGGAAATTGGGCTGGGTCACACCTCCACCCGCCAGGTGCCTCACATACCATCATCCCCGGTGAGGCCGGCCAGTCTTTAGCTGCCAGCTGGCGACGGCGGCCATGAGCCGCCCTGGTTAGCCCGTTATCGCTAACAAATACACTTAAGCTTAAAGGTTAACAGCCGACAAATAGCTCAGCTGCTCTCGTCGCGGCCAGGGACTGATGTCAGTGAGCGAGTGACCCTTTCTGCTTTTTTCCAGGCTGTATTGATCCTGTCGACTCCTCTCATTCCTCAGCCTGTCCCCCCGATTTCCCGCGCTGCGTGCCAATATCAGAAAAGTAAAAACACAGGACGGGATTGTGTTTAGCTTGTCTAAACATTAACATCTACCACATTTTCTTTTCCCCGCAAATGAAAAATGGTTTCTGAATACAGGCATTAATCATCGTCATAAATAACATATGAGCATTTATTCAGTCATACTATCAAGAAATCATTTAATAATATCATACAGGAATTTTCCAAAATAACGGTACTGCAAATTTTTTAAGCTATATGATACCAAAATCACTGTTAAAAATGTGCTGCATGGACAGCTTCACATTTGACATGTTATTACAGTTAATTTCTAATGTCGCCTGTCATGGTTATTATTGTTATTAGGCACATTACACACTTTTTAATTAATATCAATTGCCGGCGTATTGTCTTGTGATAAACTGATCATTAATCTAATTATGTTTTAAGTTGTACACACTTCCATACCGTGTGTATAATTAATATGGTAATGATGAGGATGTGGATTTTTTAACCGGATACTGGCTTTAGTTTTCAAGCATGAAAACCATCAGCTAAAGATCGGTGAGATTAACGATTTTAATGACCTCATCGTGAAGCCAGTTCACCGATGATGTGTATTCGGGGGCGACGGTTCATTCTTGACATTCAAGTAAACTTGTAAATTGTGATTTCGCATAATGGTTCACTAAACCGCACCAATCATGGATGATTCAGACAGGCTGTGGCCACCCTGGCCAGATAAACGTTCTGCATGAAGATATATAAATTACATGAAACTAAAAGATACACCGGGCTGCGAGAGAAGAGCTGCAGGTTAATGAATAAACACCATCAAAACACCAACGATCCTTTACAGTACTTTCATCATTAACTTGAGTTATTAGCTTCAGCCATAAACACTGGACACCCATTTCGACTGGAAGGGAGTGTGAAACAGATAACAGGAGACAAAATAGTGGAGGCTGGTGCTTTGCTGAACCGTGCGTGTGCTAAGATCTGCTCACAGTCCTCGTCTTCAAGTGCGGCTCTCTGCCCAACATGAGTGATTATCCAGTGTCCTCCACATGATGACACTGTTGGACCGCATACCCTCTGATGAATGTCCCTGATGTGCCTGGTTAGCAGTCTTAAGCTGTAGCCCGTCCAGCAAACACAGTCCCGCCCACTCTCACAAGGCCCGGTCCCCCTTCGGAGCTAGCCTGGCCTCGGGACTCAGGCAGCTTGGGGATTTCCCCCCTGGCATGTCACATGACCAGACAGGAGATGACGTTGCTTATTGGGAGGCACGCTGGGCGCAGAGCCGCGGGACAATCGTGCCGTCTCCCCGCGGAGATAAGGGCGTCCCCGTCTTCACAAGCTCACCCATTCCTGCCTTAGCTGTCCACCCCTCCTCCCCCAGCCCCCGCTGGGCCTGGAGCCCCCTTTCCCAGCAATATCAGGCTCCAAAACCAACAGTGGACCTTTTTATTGCGTCCGCATGTGTGTGCTACACTATCTGTGAAGAGGTCGGACTCCATATCCTCCCAATTACCACACAAAATACGAGAGAGAGAGAGAGAGAGAGAGAGAGAGAGAGCGAGAGAGAGAGCGAGAGAGAGAGAGAGAAGGTTAAAGTCCAGATGGTGTGTGAGATGCATTGCTGCTACAGGCATCCTTGATTTATGGGAATCCATAATGGCAGCCCTGTTCTGATCTGGCGGCTCTTCACCTCCCTCTCATGTGCAGCTTTAAACTCATCAGATTCTTTCAGGACTCTCATTAATCCTGCTCTACAAAGGGAGGCGCCGCTCGCAGAATTAGCGACTCGCTCGCCTCCCCTCCCCCGCTGACTGATGAATGATAAACTGACGAGCAGACCTAATCCCAGAGCGCCGCCCCGCTGGTCATCCTCCGGGTGCCTTTACACACCCAGACAGGCGCGTTTCTGCTGGAAATGTGCCGTGAAATCGGGAGCTGGTTTGCGGGGATTCCCGCGCGCTGGGACGGAGCCGCACGCCCAGCGCCGGGGCCCACAATTCCTTCCTCCTCATGTTTCTGCCCGGCGACCTGGCTGAAAGGAAGTCGCTGTGTGGGATTTTCAATAAATCACGTTTCAGCTCCTCCGGGACCCCACACATGGCTGTCCAAACACGCCCCCCCCAACCCCACTGTGTTAGCACACTGCCCCGCTTCACCCTCCCCTCCCCACACCGTTTCCCATGTTCCTTTGCTCTAAATGATCCGATCGCTTGCTTGTCTATAGAGGTACCTTAAAGCTTTACAAAATGTTTGATTCTAAGCCTAAATGTTCTAAAATTGAGCTTCACCACAGCCCACACACTCTGCTAAACCCCAAACACAATCAGCCCCCCCACCAGGCCCCCCGTGTGTTAGACTCTCAGTTTTAAATGAAAACACATTATCCGGTTCCTGAAACAATAATAAAAGTGGATCTCAGCCCCCCCCCCCCCCCACACACACACACACACACACACTTATTATTAATTCCTACTTTATAATAAAATGTTACCCTGTTTTCCTGATTGTGGAAACGAACAGTAAGGCATTCTGCTGACGGATCGCATGCCGTTTATGAAAACTGTTTTAATTGTCAGTGCCTGTCATCATCCTGCCATGCGTAAACGGTAGGATTAGGACCAGCAGGTCCCACAATCCTCTGGGAGACGCGTCTATGCACATGCGAGCTCAGATGGTGCTGCACTTATCTCTGGCTTACCTTTCCTCCCGACAGACAGTTACCACGTCGATGACGGCTCCCTCTACCTGTGGCGGCGCCACTCGGCCCTGATGCGGGCGGAGGCGGCTCGGGGGCAGCGCCGTCGTCTTGTGGCAGCGCCTGCTCCTATCCCGATCCGACCGAGCGGCTCGATCACGTGAGGATGCCATAACAGATTTTCTGAATGGAAGAGATTAGAGGAATCAGCCAGACTGCAGACTACTACTCCACCAAATGTGAAGGTATTATGGTCAGAGTCAACACTGGCATTATGTTCTTAGAACCCAGCTGTATGAAATCGATTCGAATCTGCAAGAGAGAAGCAGCACAATAAAAAATAATGAAGATCCAGTCAGAAGGGAAAGTCAAGTGTCTGTCAAAACATTTATATTCAATCTCCATGTCATGTTTTTTTTTCAAAGCAATTTAACAATGTCTGGAGGTTAACGGAAGACTGGGACAGAGCTTGTGACATGCTGCCTCTGGACTAGAGACTGGAAATGGACCCCATTGATTATACTTTAATGATTTAATATAATCAGAAGTGCTGTATGACAGTGCAAAACATTATATACCTGTAACCAAACACACCAAACACGACGACTGCATCACTACAAAGGCTTCTGACACCTTTTATCCTGGCCTGGTCCCTCACCAGCACACCACCACTAAACCCATTTACCAGGTACTCCTTCAAAACCTGCCCATTCTGGCTGGGAAGGGATGAGCGCTCGGTCTGGGGTCTGGGATTTGGCCTGAGACCCTGCCTCAGCATCGGGATTCCAAAGAGAGTCTTATAATGTTCCTTAGATAATTACAAACAGAGCTACTCGTAATACCCTCTGCAATACAGTTACTGTACTTCTGAATGACTTTGTAATGAGTACGAAGTCACACGGTAATTATACCAAGCTAGCTCTGATTTAGCCGGTGAAAAACGTGGGTAATTACACGCAGAAAAATTACCGGTGATTCGAGTAGAAGCCGCACTAAGCTATAATTTAACCCTCTGGTCCAAGCAACGCTGTTAATAATGAGACAATGTTAGGCATTCACAATTAAAATGTAGTATGACAAGATAAGGAAATGACCAAATATAACATTTAGGGTGAGCACTGAGAATTTAAATGTCAAAATAAAATAAGCATAATTAGGTGGATTTTCATAATTACACAGGACAACTAGCAATAATTTAATTTAATAGCTGTGCTCACAAACTAGGCCACATTAGGCATCGTAAACGCAGGTGTGTCATAAATTATTTAGGCATTCTTGGTGGTGCCGTACGAAGACAATGGATTTTGTATGAACTTCCATTTCCTTCCCTAATGAAGTCATACATCGAGGAGGAACCAGAGGGGGCCATCACGGGCCGGGCTGCTGACCCCCAGATCCGGTGTCCTTTAACACGGACGCCATCGGACACGCCTCACTGCCACGGTAACCTGTTTCACAGAGTCTTGTTTTCAGAGTGGCCCGTTTTATACCCTCTCTGGTAAGTTGAGTGCTCTGACTGTATAGTTAGCCTGAATCCACTTTAAATCCGCACTAATTCAATACTGATGTGTTCCTCCGCAGACACACACCGTACCCAACACGCTTTAATTAACCCTAAAGCTCTGAATATAAGGACAGTTGTTCTATCCCATCACACAGCTGAACATCATAGCTCTAAAATGGACTAGAGCATAAAAATGACCAGTCAAGGCTCCTGATGTCAATGATAAAAATTAATACAAATTAATACTTGTTTGTATTTGACTACACACACTCACTGGAGACATGTTTTGACAGACAAGGCTACACGTGTGTCACAAATTCAATCGAACAACCAGACAATTACCGAAAACAGAACGTCGCTGATCCAGCAGTCTGTGTTATTAGGAATAAGCGAGCCGTTGGACCTGATTCTGAGTTAATGGCACCTCCAGCGGTAAATGTTTACCAAAGTTAAAAGACTTTGATTCTCCATTTAATTACTCTTCTGCTGCAGCCAATACAATGCAAATTAACTTTTTAAAAGTCTATTCTGACACTTTCCACTTTTTTTGTCCCACGCTTAACTCTAGATGTCTATCCAGGGCCTGTGGACGTCTGCGATCCCAGACAGGAGGTCTTTCCTTTGTGGAGTCTCAGAACCTGAGAATTGGCAGCCGTGGGAAGGGGAGGCCGGTCCTGGGGGATTGTGGGAAGCGGCGACCTCCATCCTGCTCCGACGCTCATAAATTATAAATGTGCATAAGCGCGTATGCCTAGCAGTGAAAATACATTTGCACCAACAGGGGGCGCTGTGACGGGGAGGCACCCCTTTCGGATGGACATAAAACAGTTAACTGGAGTGGTGTCATGCTTGGGGAGATCCTGCCACCGCATGCCTCCTCTCCCCTCTGACCCGAAGGCACACACCTGGCACCGGCTCGGGTTACAGCTTGGCTCCTAGGCTTACGGGTCAGGACCTGGCAGTTCAAGCTGCTAATCCCTCACAGGGCGGCGTGCGGTGCGGAGAGGAGCCTCCCACGCCCCCCCCCGGTCGGCCCGGCAAGACGACCCCATTTCCCCACGCTCACCTTTCACTTCTCAGCCCTCGCTGGAGCTCTGGCCAGTTAACGGCATCGCTGGGGTGTCAGCGGCCGCCTTTTAACGCTCCCGCTGAACGCAGTGCAGCCCCTCACGCGGTGCCAAACCAACATTTACTCTTGTAATTTTTTTCGGTGAGGAACTTAAGCCTTCATTGACCTCATGACATTTAAAATCCAGTCCATGTGAGAAGCCCCACAGCATAGTTTGCAGATACTGCAGGAGTTTCAGAAACTGCAAAGGGCCTCACTTATATATGGTGCATGTTGTTGGGATTGTCTGCGTGACATAAGCTGGTTTAGCAAGGCATTCTATCTCCTTCTTAAATCAACTTTTAAAAAAGTGATCTAAATATATAAATAAATTCAAACATACGCAGAAAAATGCAAGAAAAAAAATATTTGGGATATTGCACAATAATAATAGCAGGAGCAGCAACAACAACAACAATAATAATAATAATAATAATAATAATAATAAATGTATGCTCTGTGCTGATACACTTGCAGGTTTTTTCCTCGGGCAACGTTTGAAATGAGTCTCTTGTCCGGGTCACCTTTTCATTTACAAGGCGAGCAATGAAAACTGTGAAAAAGGGAGAGAAATGAAATAATAATACAAAAAAACTGACATCAACATACCAGCATTAAACAGGTATTTAAAAACCAATTATGTAATTTAAAGAAGTTATTACCGACGTTTGCGGGATTTGGGATTATCGCGTCATTTTTATCTTTACAATTCTCGATGCGGAGTTTTAATATTCAGGTTTTTTCAGGAAAAACACTGCACAAAAATGATTCAGGAAATGCTGACTTTAAAAGTGCCTGGATATGAAAATAAATTAGTACAGTAGTGAAATTATGCTGAACGTGTTTTTATTATGCAATAAAATGCTGAAACCATCGGCGTTTGTTCTAATCTTCACTGACAGGAGCTGTTAACACTGACTGTAACCATATTACATTATCCCAGTGTGGCCTACTTACAGTACAAGTACGTACAAATCAGAAATGTATTAATAGCAAGTGTACCAGAATTTCGATTTCAGCAGCACAAAGGACTCGCAAAAATAACCATTTAATCTGCGTATTGTCTAAAAGCTACAAACTCTTAGCCTTGCGATCATTCATCCAATTTCAGTTTAACTAGGTAATTTCTTTATTGTCCACCAGGGGGAGCGATGCCACTATTATGGAGCTAAAATGCAATAATTTCCGTGGCAATTCCCAGCACAGAGAGGAAAGCACAGACATATATGCACGAATATAGTATGCAAATGACAACATTAGATTGGCTTCACCAAGCAGTTTACACACTGACATCTTCAAATATAAATGTAACTCCAAATTAGCTACGCTGAGATGCTGTGGTGTCTTGCAGCCGTTATGTTGGTTAACAACGATCATTTGCAGAGTTCTGCTCTCTTCACAAGCCGGATAACTAAGCAACCCCCCAGCAAGCTCGTAAAATGGAAAGTTAAAGCCCTGCTTCCTCCCCTTGCGTTTATGATCCAGAGATGCTGTGAGGGACCCAGAAGCACTTAATGGCTCCATCTGACACGAGTCTGCGGAGTTAACAGGATAATTGATGGTCTTAAGGGTGCGACTGAGGATGTGTAATATCACAAGCGGGAGACCCTTCTGTTGATTGGCTTGTTTGGATGGGTGATACCTACAGTAGATGTTTTTGATGCGTACTGCTCACTAAATTGAGACAGCACCTCCGCAACTCTGCTGGAAAGCCTTTTCCGTACCTCTGCCTCATGTAAAGAAGTCTTTCTTTTGTCCGGATCTAAAATGGTCCCCAACTAGCTTCCATTGGTACATTCCAGCAAAGCTTCTTCTCGATCTCCCAGCTATTGTTCTTGTCTCCATAGGCAGGTCTTCGGCGAGTCTGGGGTTCACGGCCCCTCAAACGGTGTCCTGCGCGCTTTAATAAGCTGTGAGTCAATCGGGGGCCCGGGGTTCCTCCCGCTGGGAGACGCCCATTACTGGCGTGGCCCTGGGTACGAGGGCCCGGTGACGCGTCAGCGGTTCTCCGCGGCTCTGCCCGTTTCCACTGTAATATGGCAACGCACCGGCTGCAAACGCGAATGTTCGACAGCGTTCATAATTTAATGTAACCTTTAACCACGCAGTGGAAATGGGATATGGCTGACAGCTGATAGAATTATTTTTCTGCTTTACTGGTGTACATTACAGCACTGGTGCACGTGTGCCTGACATTTTAATAAGGCAGCAGTAAGCAGTCCCTTCAACCTGTCACTCAGTATAAGAAAACACCTGAGAAAGTTGCATTTATCCACAGCCTCTGCGAGACATCAGAGGAAAAAGGGCCTTTGAATGCATTTCTCTCCCATTTCTCTCCTGCACTTATTTTAGTCTCGCATTTCAACGCGAAATGTCCCCATTTCGCAGTAAATGAATCCAAGTGGGCTCTGTGGGTCAGATGGGAGAGGATTTTCAAAACATGCTTCCGTCCAAGGAGGCGCAACGCAGTGCATTAGGTCCATGAACTTTAGACTGAAGCAGATTTACCACCCTCTTCTCTTCCCAGAATCCTCCACTCACACCAAAATTAGGTTCTGTCCTTCCCGTGCGTGAATCTAAATCATTCTGAAATTTCTCTGTCTGATAATCAGGTTGCGGAAAATAGCAGACAGAATATCGAGGAGAATGTGAGCAGAGTGGGGCCTCTGTCTCTCTCTCCCATTGGTCAGGAAAGCCGTCTTTGTTCGCGCTCTAAGACAGACAGATGGCTCGAGTTCCACCGTAGTCCCAGACAGTCGCGAGGTTTTGTCGGTGATATGAAAAACGTCTCCGTTTGTGCATCATTTAATCTGGCGTGGGATGTCCTGCTCTGACGCGGAAATGCAGACGCGCGCCCGAAACATTACTATGGTAAACAGGAACGAGACCTGAAATGCCGACTGCTGAGGTTTTCTTAGAGATCGTAACAGTGTGGATACGCAAACGTCACAGCTGGGGACAGTGCTCAGACAATGACTCCGAACATCTGTCTCAGGATGCGATTAGAATCAAAGGTGCTGGTTCTGGGAGGAAAGAAAAATACGTCCCTCTGTCAGAGAGTGCTGACCCCTGGCCTTCAGAATTTGGAAGTCACTGCTGGCTTCCTGTTCCTCAAAAGGAAGACTTGCAGCTGTATCCCGGCTCTCTACCCGCGTTCCCGGTCTTCTTTCCTGGTGGCGTTATGTTTGATTGATTACTTGTTAAGTCTTTTCGCTCTGCTGTCGTCTGCTACACACTACGCATGCTTAAAATACCATTCTGCACCCTCCTGTGTGCTCTCCTGCTAAAAGACACGCAATATATCATGGATCATACTCCCGGAGATTACCGTTAAATAACACATCTGTGATGATCCTTAATACATAGTCTTATAACAAAATACTTTTCATTGGAACAAAGATAACTATAAAATACTAATTTCAGGGAACAAATATGGGAGATTCTGGGTGTTAGCAAACACCGGGGCTCTTTGAGGGCAGAATCTGTCCTGCGATGCATAACGTGACACGATCAGAACGACTTTTTTATAAACCTTTCATATTGACTGACCTGGTTCATTCAACTTATTCAACGATTTATTAATGGAAATGAAAGGAGAATGAAATGGAATTTATCGTAATGACCTATGCAACAGCAACAGAGGATCGTAACGGTTTCTGTTTTTCTGTGCGAAATCCCGGGCTTTTGTACTCGGTTGAGAAGCTGCTGTGTCTGAGAGAAGGGAGCCTGATTTACTTTGCTGTGGTAGTACTGAGCTTGTTGCATGTCAGTGGCAGGTCACTGTCCTCTTTGCCCTGCCCCGTTGGAACAGAGCCGGGGGGGGGTTGGGGGGTGTAAGCAGCAGGATGGAGAGAAGATGCCACATCATGTGGCTGACTGTCCCTCCCTTCCACAGAACAGAGTGAGGGAGAGGTGTAAGGGGCTCAGTTCCCTCTCTTCTATATGGCTTTGCTCACTCCTTAACACGCTTTGGCCCTCGGTGTTTACCAGCTCACCCCTCCAAACTTGTTCCAGGACGCCCCGCTTGTGGGTCCATTAGACCCCAAGAGCGATGCAGGGTGCGAACTGGTAGTGCTTATTCCGGAAAGACCCGTGGGGATATGCACGAAAACATTTCTGACCGTGTTTAGCCCAGTAGTAGGTTAAATTAAATTGAGAAAAAAAGGTATTTAACTCTAGGAAAATTCTAAAAATTACAATTTTGCAGGTTTTGAAATAAATAATAAATAATATCAATAATTTTAGAAAGTGTGTCAGTGAGTATCCTGTACCATTGTCTGCTTTGAGGGAACATCACGTCACAGAAAGTTTGTTGCTGTGTGTAGTCCTGTCGATTTCAACCATTGATGTCGTTCCAAACAGCCCACTCACAAAAGCAGAATAAAAATAAACAGGACATTCATCTGTCACCTGGCAGCTCTCGGGGGGGAAAGAGAAAATGCAAAATCAGTAATTTCTTATCAGCCGCAGGAAACTCCTCAGGCAGGCTTGCCCAGGCTCTCTGTCTCCATCCCTCGTGGAAGTCACATGCCGCATTTCCATGGCGATCCTACGACAGGGCACGGCCCAATCAGAGCCGCACCATCGCCGTGGTGATGGAATCAACCCACGACTCGAGGCCCATTTAAACAGTACCCCCGATTCTAAAGAAGCTCATGTTTCATGGCTGTGAAGTAAGACCCTGAAGATCCTCTGCGAAATGCTTACTGCCGCTTACGGTCGCGACGGCGATTCTCCATCATGTTTTAATGCGTCCCAGAGACGCGGACCGTCCTCTGGGACAGAACCACCACGTCAGATCAGCTGTGACTGACAAGGTCAGGACTTCCTCTTGGCTGTAAAAAGATGAGCCATTTCTGTTAAATAAAACAAGATGTGTAAGTGATGTCTGGCTTGGAGCTGGCCCTGATTTCTGCGATCTTCAGTTGGGAAAAGCGCTTTGCTTTTTTAATGGACTCAAGTGGAGTGACTTTTTCCGTTTTAACGCTATGTGTCTGTTTGCTATTTACTCCCAAAGTTGCTGTTATTAAAAGACTAACAGTCACTTTATAATTGTAAAGTGTTCTAATGTTTAAACAATCTTTAGGCGTTATGCTCCATATTCTTATTTAAAAGTTTAATGAAAATGGCTCTCCAAATCTCATAAGACCGTTTTATAAAAGGGATGAGCTAACGGCCCTGATTTAGCTTACATATTCATAAGCAATAATTCCCACAAACTGATGTGATAAAATAAAATTCACCAAGTGGCTCTCAAACGCAATAAGCCTAAAAGCACTGTGGCAGCCCCCCTCTGACGAACGCAGCGCTGTTACCTGATCGTCAGCCATTTGCCTAATAGTGTGAATTCTAGAAGGGATTAAACGTGTCATTCTTTTTAAATGAAGCAGCTCAGCGTGCTGTTAGCTTCAGGTTTTCACAGTGTCCAGAGATATGGGGCTGTCGGCTCCGACCTGTCATCCTAACTGGAAGCTGCCGCTAAAGGGGGGAGGGGTGGGGTTG
>JAABNX020000008.1:4617505-4640740 GCA_015163995.2 Mormyrus lacerda
AAAGTATAACCCACAGGGAGTCAGGGGGGCCCTATAAATCAATAGCGGGGAATGTGGGGGAGAAGAAAGGGGGGGGGTCTGAGCAGAGACACAGCCTTAAAACAAACACACTCTCTCAGGTAAGGAAGAACTAGTTATAAATTAGAAGCTGCCAGTACTGCGATGTATATTAATAGTCACACCTCTTTTTAATGAGTTTGGCATTGGCAGCTGAAAGGAAATACAAGTCATCATAGCCCACAACAACCCCCCCCCCCCCCCTCCACGGAAGAGCGGCAATAAATCTTGGGAGAGCAGGTCTCACCATAAATATGTATCGCATATGGCATCTGTTTTACATTCTGCATTTAAATCAGCAGGACCACCGGATAGCAATGAATCACACGCCCTGACGCTCGATCGGATAACAGATCGACCCTGATCTTCGGAGGGGAGAATTTAGAAGCCACCGTTCAGAAAAGTCGGCTAGATCCAGAGCTTGGGCTAGACGCCAGGGTCCGGTCATCAGGTGTAGGCCGCGGGGTAACCGTTCGGTACCTTTCTGCGGCCTGTTTTTGTGTCTCTCTGCTCTGAGTCACATTATCAATCCTGCAGTCCCTGAATCAGAGACACCGGCCAGTCCTGCCGATCCACGCACCGCTAATACGTCAGACTGGTGATGAGACGTAACGTCATCATACTGACAGACAGATTCTCCAGGAAATGTTTACAGAAGTATCACATCATGACTCAGCTTGATTTTTAAAGATATATTTTTGACTGAGCGAATCCACCCTCAGTGGAGAACCACCCATTGTGGACATAATGTGAATGATTTTAAAGTGATTACGAGTTAACAATGACCCTACTGTTCATCACAGAGTGGGCAGGCAGGGTTTTAGGTACACCGTCACTGAAAGCAAAGCACTCCACAGGGATTTTCATGCACCACTAAATCTCTACTTGCTCTTCGGCCAACTGAAAACAATCACTGGGTTTGACTATAATGAAAACACACTCACCTCTTATCAGCAAATACCTGGTTATCAGTTCTAAAAAGTGTTAATTAGTGTGCATAGTTTAAAATGCACACCGGACCCAGAGAGCCTTGTGCTCTGTGCTTGTGTTCTGTCTGTGGTGAGAGTTTGTGGGAACAGGACTTGAAACCAAAACAAAGAAATCTGACAAACCCACATAGGATTCTTCTCATTGAACATTCAATCTTGTGTTAACAACTGTGTTGTAACAGCTGTCTGTAAAGTCTAAAACATATTCAGCAAACGTTTTATCTGTCAGCTGAGCTATTTTCATGGACTGATCTTTGTGATTTAAAATTTGTAATAGTCTATTAAATTACTAATAGTCTAACATTATCCTGCAGGATTCACTCCCATCCTGTCCTTCAGCTTCCATCAGAAGACAGAATCAAGATGTACTGTATGTCAATAGGGATTTCAGGACTGGGAAGGAGAGTGCCCCTCAAACTGAAGGTAGGTGATGTCAATTTCCGGAGCTTTATCACAGTCATGGGGTTTCACCCCAGCTAAAGAGGAGCCTGATGACTGTGCCCGGTACCCGGAAGCCTCAGGATACCTGATTGGACATCTGTGTCCATAACTGAGGACTCAAAAAAGAGGACACCCATAAAAAGGTATCTGGGTGTCGACATGACAGTATATCTACTGCGATATTTATCTAGTTATCTAGAGAGAAAGGCAGAGAAGAAAATAAAAAGGAAATAATGTTTGTATGCGGAAAAAGGAGGACGAGAGTGAACGGAGAACACCCAACTGCAGTCTGGACAGAGGGCTGGAAAAGCGGACGGTCTGGACGAAATCTGGACGAGTCGTCACCCTATCTGCGGTGTCTTTTGCGAGGAAGTGACCATGGTTCTTACATGGAAGAAAGTCGTCTTTGGTCTCAGGTTAAGGGAGAGAAGGACCCTGCTCAGGTGCATCAGTTTCTTATTAATGAGAGATGATAAGAACATGAGAGGTGTTGGTCTGGTGTGGTTACCTCCAGATCAGCCTTCATGCCAAGCCTCACCTCTACTCACCAGCTGCAGGGGTACGGCTGGAGAATCAGGAAAACCAGGAACGTCTTGGTATAAAACAAAACGCTCCTGTCTTATTTATTAATATTATTATATTTTTACACAGAGAGGTGTGTCGTCTCAGGGGGGAGATTTGTAGCCTCACACATCCAGAGTTGGGGGTTTGATTTTGGCCACTGTTCCGTGGGTGTGCAGCTTGTATGTCCTACCTGGTGTGAGGCGAGTTTCTCATCAGTCCACAGTTGGGCACTGACTGGCATCTCTAAGATATACGTGTATGCGTGTGTGTGTGTGTGTGTGTGTGTGTATGACACTCCCTGTCTTGTGCTCTATGCTGCCTCTGATTGGTTTAGGGACCATCTATGGATATGTATTTATGCACACATTTCTCCAGCAGTAGTTTTTGGATTTTGCTTCCTAGTTCATATCTGAACAGAGACTGTAAGCCCCGGCTCACCTTCAGCCTCCTGGCCAGCGACGCGAACGCGAACGAGACATCTGGGGGCGCTCTGAGCGACGGGGCCGGCAGGCGGGGTGGGGGGCGGCCATGAGGGTTGGGGCGTGACGCACACCTGCGTTTCCTCGGGCAGTGTGTGTAGCAGGGGTCGGCTGCTGCCCAGTAGGAGGATTTGGAGATGATTAATTGCGCTGTCTGCAGAACAGAGGCCTGGAAACAGCGGGACTCTCTGCATATGTAAATACCAGCAGCCTTAGAGCGGCGCGACACCATTAGCAAAACTGCCGGCACGCTAATTATAGATTTACGCTAAGATTTATATCGCATCTTTAAGGCTCTCGTATCGAAAGTAAACACCGGTCTGCGCTAAAACACACCTGTGTGTTTACCCGCCGCGATCTCCAGCGTGCACTGCGTGTGCAGCGACAACAACCTGTGCTGTTCGTTTCCCTTAAGGATGAATTCGGCGACGTCTCCGCTGCTCCCAGCTGCCTCTTCATCCCCCCCATGAGCAGATACCACTTCGGAAATGATTCGCCACAGAAATGGCAGCCAAGCATCTTTTTTCTTCGCCGGGTTGCAGCTCATGCATTCATACCCAATGCCTTTTCCATTTCTGACACATCTCCTTGCATCGCGTTCCAGTCAAATATGCACATATGGATCGGAAGAATGGGGACAGGAGATGGTGAATTACGCACTTCTGATATGAGCGATGGAGCAGATTTCCGTCCGTCCAGTATCATTTCAAATCCCCCCTGAAATACAAACGGACAGAGGCCATCGTCGCCTGTCCTCCCTCCCGTCCAGGAATGCGTACTTCGCTTGGCATTTAAAAAGGTCAGACATGTGTTGAACATCCAAGCCGTTAATGTCTGCTAAACGGCCACAGATTCTGACGGACCGAACCGGGACCTCGCCCCGGTCACTCGTATTCACGCAATTAGCGGTTTTCAGAAGACAGTGGATCCTCAGCCCCCTGCGTCTCCGCACACGCGTGTGACAGACCCGACAGCAACGCCCCTCCCCCAGCGTCCGTGACTCCGTTTGCACTCCTGTGACGATGTCCCTGTCGCACGCACTGTGCTATATGGAAACTCGCCCACGTAAGAAATTAGTGCAACGGAATATGCAGCCTTCCCGCTGTTGATCTTAATTTATGTACTTTGCCAACTTTCCGAATGACCAGGGACGCGCACGATGCATCCTCCAGGACCCAGCGTGTCTCTGTCAGCTTCCTGCCTCGTAAGCATGCATTAAAAACACAAGCTAGGGGATAAAAAGACTTTGCAGAACCTGCAGATGAACAGCTCAGAAGCCAAGAGGCATACGTGCACAAATATGAGTCTCAGTATACTCACAGCCCTAACGCGCCCCCCCCCCCCCCCCATAACTTCACCCCAGACACCAGCGCCCCGGCTAGTTCAGGTCGTAGCTGTGGTTTAGGAATATGTCGCCCTTCGTGTCTAGAAGGACACAGACAGCATGTGACTCATCTTCACACAAGGCCTGACTCGGGTGGCAAATCTTCTGCGATGACCTTTGACACCTGATCTCTGACACCTGACCTCTGCATACCCACCCAGGCACATCTGCGGTCCAGTATGTCACGAGTCCTTGCCGGCCTTTCCTCATCTGTGCTGGTGTGTGATTTCTTCGAGCCCCTCGCGTCGTCCTGCATGAGTTCCACGGTGCCGGATCAGCTTCCCCGCGCACATTTAAAGTGGACGTCTCCTCTCGCTCCACTTCCTGTGAGCGTACCGACTTCCCTCAGCGTGTCGTGACTCACAGCCGATGTGTGGTAGCTCGCCTCGTTCTTACGCGCCAGCTGTGGGCCTTACCCAGGGCCGCCCGAGAGAGCGGGGAAAGCGTAGGAAAGCGTGACTGTCAAAACTCAGGGTGCTGCAGGCTTGTCTTCCACGCTGACAGCCCCTTTCGTCAATATTTATCACCTTTCACACCTCTGGCTATTAAGCCTGAACTTGTTCTCCCAGAGCAAGTGAGAATTTATGGAAATTCCATTATTGGGAGATAAAAGGGATAAAATAGGCAGGCCTGTAAGGCTGGTGCGAGGAGGCGACGGCGTCCTTTAAATCACGCCACCTGCCATCCACACTGTCCTCTCGCGACTCTCCGCTCTGCAGAGTGAACTAATATCATTAGTCCCATTGCCGGCGGGGCGGCTGGCCGCTGTCCCCCGCGGCTTTCACGGCTCATATATCGCACGGATAGCAGACGGGGCCGGAGGCCGGAGTTCACCGCGCCGGGGAGAGCTGGCTGGAGGCGTAATCATGTGACCAAGTCAGCTGACAGGGTCACGTGCGGCCTGTAGGGTTCACTAGGGCGAGACCAAAGCGTCAGGCAGTTAATCTCGGCCTCGAATGAAGTCACCAGCTTCTACTGCATTTCGTCATGTCATCCGACATTATGTGTAGGAGTAATTATCAGTCTTCTCTGTACTAATGTTTTGGTATTTTCTTTTGGTGTTTTAGTCAATCATGGTAAAGCAATTTGCGACATGCTCATAAATATCAATGCATTTTGATTTTGATATACGGTATATAAAATATAGAAATATATGGGTATAGCAAGAGTCGATTGTTTCGAGAACTACACAATGACATCATCGCGCTGCCTGCTGCCACCCTACAGAGAATGAATGCACAAGGAAGGTGAAGGAGCACAGATTGGATGAGAAGCAGCCCGTCGTTCTGCTCTGACCCCTGCAGCATCCTAAGGGGTCAGAGCTCATCCAGGCTGCACCTGCAGCTTGTCCTGCGTTCAGAGGGCCGTGACGGGGCTTAGAGACGTGGGGCTTTTGCCCACTGTTTGCGTTTTTGGACGTGTGACCAGGTAGATAGGCGTCCCTACACAAACACATGGCACCGAGATCCGTGTCAGGCCATTTTCCCGGGCTCCGGGGCCCGCGGCCAACACATCCTGCCCAGCTACGCTTAATCTGAAGTGATCTGTGGTGAGGAATGTGAGCATTTCAGAGGGACAGAATTTACTAAGCAGTCTGCATGTAAGAGGTAAGAGAATGGGGTGAAAATTCAGCTTCTTAAACAGTGTAGTTCAGGAAGGAGGAGAGAGCTTTTAAACAGTTTACAGCAAACAGGACAGTCACAAGCCTTTGGAGACAGCCTGAGGGCCTTTTTAGGTGTCCCAGGATATGCCCGACGGAGGGGAAACGTGGGGCCCCAGCAACCCAAACCCAAAAACACAAGGCTGGGTAGCCTGACACACTCGTCTTTTGGCACCAACCACTAGCTCAGTTTTATCTTAAATAGATGTTTGATTTCAAACGACAGCACAGCCTCCAAGCAGATCCTCCCACGCTCTTTCTGAGAGCCACATGGAGCTTGCTGATTGGCACACAGAGATTCATTATCATAGATCAGCGGCTGGCTCACTGTATCCCCCATTCACTGCCACTCAGAGTGGATATTATTATTATTATTATTATTTATGGATTTTTAGGTAATAATCTGGCATTAAAAATATGTCTCTCCCATTAGAAGACCAGAAACTTTCAGGCACAATGAAAAAATTAGATGCTTATGCCCTCTCACCGGAGCAGAAATGTCTCTCTGCGTTCTCTTCAACTGGCTGGCACACTGATGTTTTTAAAATCAAGACGAAATGAAATGTGTGTGTTGCTCTTTTCCTCTGGTCAGATATTCCCAGAAGGATGCCGGTATTCTTTCATAATCAGCTACAGCCCGACGGACCCTTTGGCAAACGGACAAAACAAACAGGGGGGGTTACGAAGCTGCTGTTCATCGTCTGTCTGCTCGAGGGACGTTCGTTTACATGGAAGAAAGGAAATTCTTAAGCCTTTCGGCTTGTTGTTTGCGTGTTTCGCTCACCTTTATCAGAGACGTCAAGTGGTAACATAAAGCCTGGAAGGTGTGTTATGCCCGTAAAAACGTGTAATATCCTTGTGAGAGAGAAACCGTCTCAGGGTTCGGGGGCACAGACTCTGGGAGGAGTTTTGAAACTAATTTTGTGCCTTAAGTTTTATCTACGTTTTGAAAGCACTTTTCAAACTTTTGTTTTGTAAAATGCCTTTTTTTTGCCTTGTGGGTCTATCCTCCGTTCCATCCAGGGTGTCCCCAGCCTTTTGACCTGCACTTCCTGGAAGAGGCTCCAGGCCCAAAGTGGACGGATGAATGCTTGGATGACTGGATGGATGTCAGTCTGTGCATTTAATCCAACCGGCGAGTCGAGGAGAAGGGAGAGAGAGTGCAACCTACATTAACAGTTTGTGAAGGTGATTTGGGGACTCCCCCCGCCCCCCCCCCAAGCTCCCAAAGTAAGCCCCGGATCAGGGATCTGGCGGTGCGGTGCGTGTGTGCGTGCGTGTGCGCGCGCCTCTTTGTGCGTGTGTGTGCATTTCTGAGCAGCTGCGGCGGGAGGCCGCCTCACTTCCCGTCATTGTGGAGGAGCGCCATGGAGCCCTCGCCACGGCCGCCGTTATTGTTCTGTCAGGAGACGCCGTGTTTTCCTGCCCACAGGAAGTTATTTCATTTCCAGCTTTTGTGCGCGGCTGAAAGCGAGCGCCGCTCTTTCAGCAATATTCACTCGTTTCGGCCCCCTTCTCCATCCGAACACAAATATACACCCACGTCTTGGCTCAGGGTTGCTGCTTCACCCAGAAAAATAGTTACTTCCTCAATTGGGTCAATTTCCCGCACCGGCTTCTCAGCCGTGGTTTGTCCTCGCCTCAGCGGATCCTTATCTCTGACTTCCCATTGGCTTCCCAGATTAATGCCGATGGATTCTCCCAACGGCAGCCTGCCGGATGGGTGATCCTTCGCTCTCAGATACGGAGTGAGAGAGAGTGACCCACTCATAGATACTTCCCCGCAATGGAGAAAAGTGAATGGGATTTTTAAAAGTTTACTCATCTTTTTATTCATTTTATTTTCCTGGAATGCTGGAATGATGCTGGAATGATGGAATGACGATGGAATGAGTGTCAGCCCCCCAACAGACACTCAGTTTTATTGGATTAATTCTCTGTGTTCATGCACACAGAGACTATAGGTATCCCTGCCTTTGCTACATGTTACAACTACTAAATAAATGTGGAAAATCTATGTAAGTGTCCATTCTGTGTTCTTCACCTTGAATACTAATGATACATTGTATTGTATTCACCAAATAAGAATTCGGATCTGTGTTTAGTTAGTTAATAACCTCAATCTTACGTTGGACTGTGCTAGACAACTTTTGCTAACCCTAACCCTGAAAACACTTCCATCAACCCTGCCATTACTTTCACTTTCTGCAGGCAAACCCAAGAGCTAAAATAGGAATACAATAAGAACACTCTACCTACTGGTGCGGAGAAACGTAGCCAGTTTTTGATATCACAAGGGAATTAATTGACCTATTTTCCCTGTCTTATTATTTTAATGTTCTTTTTATTATTGTCTGTTTTGTTATTGACTGCTACAACGCTTTTCTTCTTTTTTTAATGATGCCTTCACTTTAAGAGCCCTTCCCACAGCGGGATCCTGGGAAATGTGGGTCCAGGATGCACTCCGGCGTTAAAGTGACCGGACAAGGTCCTTGACGAGCCCTCAGAGTCACGGTGCTTCACAGGAACGACAGCTGGGTCATAAAGACCATTAACCTCCCATCTCAGGAGAGACACAAGAGAGAGAGAGAAAGAAAAACAACAGTCTGCATCTCTCACACTTAATAAAGTGTAGACCCACTTTTACAAGTTCTCTAGTATTTTCTAAGCATTTTCTATCACGGTGTGAGTCAAAAAAAACATACATAATATAATGATGTAGTTTTATGTGATATATCCATGTAACAATGTATTGCCTTACATCTGTATCACTACAGTCACATTGGTAAGAGCACTATATGCTCACATGACAATGAAACTCGCTTGAAGCTTGAAACCACACATCGGCAAATATGTCACGGGCTTCTTCCATTCAGCAAATAAAAACTGATCGTACATTCAAATGTTTAAGTTGTTCCCCGCAGGGGTTGTAACTTTTCACTTTGAGATTAAGTGGAAACACGCTGTTTCACTGGCAATGAATGAACTGTAAGTAATGTAGCCAGACATTAAAATTGATAGCAGGTACATTCTTTTCGTGTATTTTTGTGAGATATTATCTAAGAGTCAGGTAAGGCTTTAGTTCACCAACGACAGAAGGTACATTGCGGTTCATGGCCTGGTTAACTGGTGTTTATATGGATCCCATTTGTTCCAGTGCCACTAGGGAGCCGCACACGCACACACACACACACACACACACACACAAGTTTGTATTTATATCTCTCTATTCATTTCTATGGGGAAAAGTAATCGCAACATGATGACTTTAACCCCGACCCAGCCCTAACCTTAACCATAAGTAACCAAATAAAATACGAGACTTTTGACATTTTTACTTTTTTCATTACATTATCAGATCTTTGTGGGGACCTGAAAATTGGTCCCTACAATATTAAAATAACAGGTTATTGTCACATTGTGGGGACATTTGGTCCCCACAAAGTAATATAAATCTAATCCACACACACACATACATATTTACTGACATGCGATCCTAGGTCCTGAAGGATCTGCACCGCCGTGTCGTGGAGGTGCGGTGAATAGTCTAATGGCTTGTGGTTTTCTTTGTGCATGTGCTTGCCCCTGCGGTCTGAACCATTAGGCCGACTCCTTCTGGGCTAAAAGGGCCAGAGGTCAAAGTCATTTGTACTGTTCCTCTGGAGGACTGGTTAAAATACTGAACTGTATAGGGTTTCAACCTCAACAGCACATTATACATATGACAGGTAACAACAAACATCTCAGCATTGCGCTGTCATTGCATGGCTGTCCTGAACTACTTTGGAAGGACCATTTGTTTTTGTATTTTTGGCTTAAGCCCCGGTCTGTGCGTGAGTCTCCATTATGTGACTATACAGTCTGTAAGATACAGGCTGATGGCAGGACTCAGAATTCCATTTCCCATGTAGTTATGTAATGATTTGTCAGTATACAAAAAGCAAACAGACATGATTTGGCATCTCAAAATCAAAATATCATGTGTTTTCACTAAAAGATATTCCTTGTAAATCATTATATAATAACATGGCAGTCCAGTCTTCTGACTGTTACACAAAAACAACATGAAACTGTGTGATAATAAACATACATTCATATATTTCATTCCTAAATGTCAAACATTGTTTTCATTCAGGCTTTCAGGAAAATCTGTGGATGGCACTTAGGTCCTTCAGTGCTGCACAGCATAATGTCAGGCAGTTTCTAACGCAAGGGGCTTTAGCTTAGCTTATGTTACAGCATCCAAGTTTCTAACGCTAAGGATTTTAGCTTAGCTAACGGCACACCATGCGAGTTTCCAGCATTTGGGTTTTAGCTTAGCTTATGGTAACACGTCCGAGTCTCTAACACTGGAGACTTCAGCTTAGCTTGCAGGACAGCATCTGAATCTCTAAAGCTAGGGGCTTTAGTTTAGCTTGTGCTACATTAGCTTACGATACAGCATGCAGGTGTCTGATGCTAAGGGCTTTAGCTTAGCTTACAGTACAGCGTCTAAGTCTCTAATATTAGGGACTTTAGCTTAACTTGCAGTACAGCGTCCGAGTCTTTAACACTCAGGGCTTTAGCTCAGTTTGCAGTATGATCTGCATGTCTCTAACACTAGGAGTTTTAGTTTAGCTTTTGGTACAGACTTTGAGATTCATTTGAGATTGTCCAAATCTCTAATGTTAGGGGTTTTACAAGGCTCTCAAGTGTCACGCATTGAGCGTGACAGTCACTCTTTTCAGTGTTTTGTCACGCACTCCTGCCACACATTGTATTTCTCACGTGGAAAAATAATTTGTAGGCTAATATGCCGCAGCGCCCAATATTTCTCAGACCGCGGTACAGTAGCAATTTACTATGAAACAAGCCCTGTGACTTACCAGCCAATAAAAAAAGGGCCTACACAATAGCCAATCAGAAAATAGTAGTATTGTATCTGGGTAAAATGCAATACAACAACCAATGAAAAGGCATCCTGTAGAATGTCACTCTTGCCTGTCTTCAAAACTTGAGAGCCCTGGTTTTAGCTTAGCTTGCAGTACATCATCGCTAACACATGGGACTTTATTTTATCTTGTGGTACAGTTTCTGGGTCTCAAATGCTAGGGGTTGTAGCTTAGCTTGGGGTACAATGTGCAAGTCTCTAATGCTAGGGGTTTTAGCTTAGCTTGCAGTACAGCATCCATTTCGCTAACATATGGGACTTTATTTTAGCTTGTGGTACAGTTTCTGGGTCTCTAATGCTAGGGGTTTTAGCTTAGCTTGCAGTACAGTATCCGAGTCTCTAACGCTAAGGGTTTTAGCTTAGCTTATGGTACACTATCCGAGTCTCTAACGCTAAGGGTTTTAGCTTAGCTTATGGTACACTATCCGAGCCTCTAACGCTAAGGGTTTTAGCTTAGCTTATGGTACACTATCCGAGTCTCTAATGCTAAGGGTTTTAGCTTAGCTTATGGTACCCAATCGATTCTCTAATGATAAGGGTTTTAGCTTAGCTTTTGGTACACTATCCGAGTCTCTAATGCTAGGGGCTTTAGCTTTACCACTTACCCTCAACTCCTTATCTCGTCGTCCACTTGAGCCAAAGACAAATCCCCAGTGTGACTCCCTGTTTTTTTTTTTTATTATTAAATTCTCCTTTGAGAAAGAGACTACAGTGGGATTTATGAGGTACTCAGCACCAGCATTTAGTGTTTCCCTGGTTATTAAGTGAAAAATCAATACGAGGCTCAGAAAATGGAAAGCAGAGAAGCGTCGCTGTGCTGATATGCACGCCGTCGCACGTCGTGGTAGATTCATGGCGAGCGCTAACACCTGTGTGGTGGCCTTCCTGCCTACGCCAGACGCCCTAAAGTGGGGTTATTCATCAGAGCGGCCTGCCCCCCACTGGCGCACCTGGGCGGGTGGTGCTGTGCCACAGCTGGCACTGCATCCATTCTGAGCGTTTCCATTTACAGTGCTGAGGGAAAGTACATGAACCCTAACAGAATCATCTGGAATTTCTGCATGAATTCTTCCTAAAATGTGACCTGATCTTCTTCTAAGCCAAAAGAGTGTGGATCGTGTTTCCATTTCCTTTGATGTGACTTTTCAATAAGCTTATTTAAAACACTGCTCATTATTTCACTTATAAAATGCATAAAAAGGCAAGCAAACTGAAGCAAGCAGATATTTGAATATGAAATGCATCTCATGTTTGGATAAGTATGTTCTGCTATGGGCACTGAGACAGACAACAGAAGATGTCTTCCTCCAGGTGTGACTGGATTGCACACGCACATAGCCCCTTTGTACAAAAGGGTACAACACACATTTCAGTACCATCAAAGATATATGTGAAATACTTAATACTTCATGTTTCACTAGTGTAGAATTCATGAACAAATGTAAATATGATGCCTCTTTCCTCCTTATTCCTCCATCTTTTCATTTCCTGGTCCCCATGATTGTTTGAGTTTATTTCCTCTGTATAAGCCATGTGGATGGTGCACTTGCATGAAGGATCACAACAGTGATAATATATAAATCAAATACACGAAGGGGGAGGGTCAAGGTAAGTGGACAAGCCCCCTGATTGGAGGTCTCTAGCACCCTTGCCCAATCGTTGACCAAGCTTGGCCACCTGACACACAGGTGAGCCCCCTGCAGGACTTTTGGCCTAATTGCCGTATCTGGCTGTACATGAACCTCAAGGTCACACCGGAGCGTTCAAGGGCAGGTCTCCATGTAATCGGCACTCAGATCATAGATTAATCTTATTTGAGATCTATTAGTGCTTGATTCCTCCATCCAGGCCCTCAGCCCCACCCCACTTGGAAAGCCAGGATTACTGTGATAGTTTAAGATAATGGATTCTTATGGAAAGGGGGTCAGGGGCTGCTCGTCTCAGACGCTACAGATAATATGATTAATCTAAAAGCTTCTTTCCAAAAGGGCTGCTGGCCTAATTGGTGAGGAAACCGGGAGACATAAATCTGAGGTACTGTGTGTAAACCCACTGCATGTAATACTTTTAATTCAGCCAGAGTGTTGCATTAATTATTCCTCTGCCGACTTGCCGAAGAAGACAGGGGTTTTTCGAGGTGGTGCCAGCTGGCCTTTCTGGTATTTCTCTCCCCTAAATTAACCTGCAGAGGGATCCATCATGTTGGCGTTTACATGTTTACTCCGTTACATCCGAGAGGACAGTAAAAACATATTGTTGACATCGCTCCGGCGCGGCCTGTACGTGCGCACAACTGACATTTATAAAGAGAAGCATTCCAGATGAAAAGAGGCTCGACCGTCCGTTTCTCTGACAAAACCGTAATGTCGGACGATCGATTTCCCCGACTACGGGGACAATCACGCTTACGCTGTGGCTTCTGTGGGTGGCCGGGAGCCAAACAGATAAAAGATTAACCGTGATAACAAAAAAAATATCCTAATTTGACAGGGCAGCTGATAACCCCCAATGACACCTCGGTTATCAGGGGCCGACATCGTTAGCTGAATATTTATCGCGTGCAGCCCCCCCCGTGCTGTCCTGTCTGCTAACCCCTGAGACAAAGGGCAGCTGGAGGTGCTGTTCCCCCCTGGAGCTGCCAAGGTCCCAAACATGTCTTCCTAAATAGTTTTCATCTTGATTTACAATCTCCGACTGTGTGAGCCACGGTTTTGCGAAACAAATGTGAGCACTCCAACGAGCGTTTCCTTCTGGAGAGGCGGAAATGACCCCGTGTGCCAGTGAGACATGAGGCCAGAGTGTGAGCTTTTTTCGCTGAGTTTGAGGGCGCGGTCGCCTTTTTATTGGGCTGAAACTCTGCAGCATCGGCACACCGCTGTTTCACAAAGCGCCTTTCACTTCTTTTGTTCCAGCAGCAGTAAATTACGCCTGCCTGTGTCCTCCTATTGTCATCTGGAGAGAGGGAAGTCCTGGTTTTATTTTCCTGTCACCACCCTTTAACAATATGGTACAATATGGTACAATGCAGTACACTTTACCACGGACCAGTGAGCACAGGTAATACACTCCTACAAATAATGAATCACTTACAGACTGCAACATGCATGATATTACAATATCAGGATTATAATGTCCAGACGTGTTGCTAGGAGACCTTTGTAGTGGTAAGGTTTCTCTTGGAAGTCAGTCCATGATAAATATTACTAATGAAGGCAGGCAGTTTATTTAGACGGCTCCTGTGTGTGCGCTTTCCCAAAGTCACACCAGCTTCCTGTTAGAACTACATGTCATAAGTCTGGACTGAGAAGCTCTTTCAGGGTGTCTCTTCACTTCCATGCTAAGTGGTTCCTCTGGAAAGAGGATGGCATCTGAGTGGAGGATGAGTCTCCATGACCTGGCTAATCATCAGTGCTTTCCTCTCTTCGGGTTTTCAGGGTCTTACCCAGCAAGTTCCACGGGGTCAAAGGAGTCTAATTTAATGTTGGTCATATGTGTCCTTGTTTGTATCAGAGAAGCACTCATTGCTACCATCTAGTGCATTTTCATGTCCATCCCTAACATGGCACACTGGACCTCACATTCACAGACAATGCAAAGGTTTTTATGACCTACACAAAATATTGTTTAAAAATACTTAACCACATATACGTATATCAGCTCACCCAAAGGATGCCGCAATAAGTTTTACACCTCCACACAGGGCGTCCAGTCTTCTGTCTTAGCAAGAAGAGCAAAAGCTGAATGTTGGTGAAATGAGAGTTTGTGTGGAATCTGTTTAGCTCCTGTCCAGTAAACGCTCTTGTCGTTTTCGGTAAATGCGTCGGAAATTCTGACACTTGCTGCATTCACCACGCAGGGATAATATGGAGGGAAAATGTGGAGATCCTGCAAAGGTCCGGCTCGTTCTGCAGGCAGGGCCCCGTCCAGCGGCACACGTGAGACCCCTGTGACACGTGTCAACCCATTAAGCCGGAATATGTAGGGCTAAGGTAACCACTCCGGCCGCATTGTTAATAGCGCGTGGCTGTATGTTCTTAGCCTCCTCGCCGGTGGTGAATAGCGCATGCGAAGCGGGCCGGCCGGCACCGCCCTCATCTTCCCAGATCCATTAAGCGTCGATGTGGACACCCTACCTCCCACATCGTCCTTGAATATCACCGGTTTTATTTTCACTATTCGCCTTTCATTTCACGCGCCATTAAGAAGCAGCCGAGGTTCTAATCCAGCTAAATATTTAGTAACTACCTGGAGTTAAAGAACCAATTAACTTTGGGAATAATATGGGCAATTAAGCAGAGGCTGACAGTCGCAAAGGCCAGGCTGCCCTGTGGCCCAGCCATCTCCAGCTCAGCTCCTGGCTTCGCTGCGCACAAGCGCTTCCCTGAGTGCTGCACGGGCGGACATTGCATGTGAGCCCAGTGTGTGATATATACAGATATATGTCTTCAGTATCATTATATATCAGCTCTACAAAGTGTGTCTGGCAAAAATGATCCTCGCCAGTCTAAGATGTATTCCCACAAAGAGAGGTTTCAATTACGTGAGCTCAGCAAAATTTTCTGCACTCAGAGAAGTAAAAAAAAAAAAAAAAAGGATACCATAAAAATACTCTTATGGAGTGTTCTTTATTCCGATTCATGGCTATTAAGGGGGATTCAGTCCACTGGCAATGTGCACATTTAAATGGTAACGTGCTTAAATGAGGTCCCATAGTAGTTTAATCCCTTGATCATTATGCTTGATAAGTCGTACGGTTGATTCCCAGACTGAGATTGGCTGTGGCTTTTCTGCAAAGAGGAGATGCTATTTAAAGCTTGCGAAGGGATTTTTCAACAGCTAAACCAGTAACATGATCCATACACCATTAAAAAAATATGTATATACCCGTAATATCTACCCTATACAGTATCTGGGAGACTGGGACGTCCTCGCTGTCTTTAGCTGAGCAGCACAGATGAGTTCTCCGATAAGTCAGTGTGTTCAGTAGCTCATGTCAGGGCCCTTGAGCACTTCACCTGTGTGGGCACAGGGGGCGCCATAGGGGACAGGGTAGTTGAAGGGCATGCAAATCATGGAGTGCGAAGGGGCACACGGTGCAGGAGGGCATGGGGACCTGGAGGGCACGAGGGCTCGGGGGCACAGGTTAGTAGAGTAAGACGCTGGAGAAGGTGCCGGGAGCAGCGTGCGGCTGGAGACAGGGGATCTGTGCTGGCACTGGTTTGCTCTGCTGCAGTGCTGCTGGCACTGGTTTGTTCTGCTGCAGTGGGGTCGTTTTTTGTCAGGGATCAAACAGGAAAACCTGGGAAGCCGGTGCCAGCTCTCAATTCCTGTTCTGGAATTATTCCCAAATACTTACAGTTTGTACAGATTTCCATGGCAGTTCTAATTTGTACCTGATAGCTGTCGACATGGCCAGACGTCCAATCGCTGTCAAAGCCTGTTCTCTCTCCCTTAAAATGCTTCAAACGGCTGCCAGATTGCTAATTCTGGCACTAATTACTGCTTCTAAATCCAAACAAAACAAACACGCTTTATTTGCCATTTGCACAAGTATAGGTACGTCAGAACGCTTGTTGATCGTTGCTGATCCCTTCTCGCTCTCCATAGCTTGGGGGTCACAGCAGAGGGTCAGCTAACGTGTGGCACCCCCGTGGGTTAAGGGCCTTGCGCAACATGTGACTGTTCTGCCAAAACCGGGCTCAAATCGGCGATCTTCTGATCACATGCACAGAGGCTTAAGCCCACTGAGCCAATCCTCTCCCATCTGTGGCCATCTGACTCAACACTGATCAAAACGTGAATTAGGTGTTGCTGTTCCCTCTGTGGTAGCTCTTCAACACGGGGTGTTCAGGAACATGGGGGCACTACTGCCAACTCACTGCAATGCGGGTGCCCCGGACAGGCTGTTCTTAGTGAGGTTCGACTCCTAAACGCATTAAAGGGAATAAAATCGCTCCACATTTCCCCGTGAGTGACGCCCTCGGCGCGGTGGGGCATCCCCTTGCTGATGGTTTCCCATGATTCCACTGCGTCGATTGCATCGTGATTATTCTGTCACTGGTGATTTCATCACGGACGACTCCGCCGCGACGGAAGCCGATTTCTCAGGATGTCACGCGGATCAAGATGACGGGGAAGTTCACGTCTGCCAGAAAAGAAACCAGCGAACAAAGCAACTAATATGTCCCTTACACTTTATTACTGTATAAATATCTACCCTGCCCAATCTTCTGCTGCATGGATTCACCACCTAGGTCAGTTAGCGCAGGCTAATGGGTTGATTCCAGTGACATAGCTCATAATGAACAGTAAATTGTTTTATCTCTTAAGTCTTATTTGGTCAGCCAGGAAAACATATGGGCTAATATGGCTGGTGCTAAATGGAGCGTATAATGCATCTCTCTCACCAGCGAAAGGATGACAGCAAAGCTGTGATTGATGAAAGTAATAATGGTACTGAAATTTAAATCTTTCCGATTCTCCTTTCGCCCCCCCCCCCCGAGCTGCCCCCAGCATTCGCACCCAGACATAGCTGTGGGGGAGTCACAACGACAGGCTTTCCTGGTGCTCATAAGAATGCTCACTCCGAATTATAAGCAATTAAATTACGGCCATGCTTCCGAAAGTGATAATATAGAAACACGCAAGACTTCCCGCTTCCCGTCTTGCAAATCACTGATTGCGATGGAGAATACAGCCATCGTGAGCACGATCACACATGGGGGTTTTATAAGGCATCGTAGTCGGCAGTGAATTCGTGACTCACTGTCCTACACTGACCTTTTGTTACCCTTTCAACATTCCCAGCATCCACGGCAGCGATGCGGCTCTTTGTGCAATTCCCATCTCTCCCAGATAATTATCCCACTGACTGCAAAAGAAACACATTTTACGGAGGACATCCAAGCCTTTCTGCCAAAGCAAGAAATAAAACATTATAATTTTTTATTTTGTAAAGGGATGACAGTGCTTTTACCATATTTTGTAAATGTGTTTTTTTATTATGTAGTATATTCATGCAAATTACAGTCAATTCCTGATGTTAATTTCAGCAAAAACAAAAACACAGACATTAATTAAAAGCAAGAGATATTATAAAATTATACAAAACATTATACATTTCATGTAATGAAAAATATGGGGTCACACTCAGGTCCAACACAGTCACAATGAGATTATTAAAAACACATTTAAGTAGAAATCAAAGTAGGTCAAGTGAAAACACAGCCAGGTTAGGATCGTTTCTCGGAAGATTCCAGATTTCTTTTGTTTATCAGGAGTATTAGAGGGAGAAGCGGATTGTTATGCTGCCTGTTATTTTGTGTTTTATTGTTGCAGTTTCTTACATATACATTTGGAAACCATACTGGATACTCAATGCATGCAGATATAAAACAAATGTTCAATTAAAATTAAAAAGTAGGCTGTATAAATTTTACTTATTTTGGTTATATTTACACATACAGCGTGACATCCAGGAATAATATTCACGTCAGACATTCCAGATTCGCCAGTTTTGATTATCCAGGGTTGTTCTGGAATTTGGTAAAATGTCCTGGGAAAAAATCTGAAATCTAAAATCTAAATCTGGACATGCACATATATATGGAATTCAACTGGTTTATTTATGTTTGGTGTAGAATGACAGATGTGAACCAACAGCAGACAGGCACAATCCTCCCAGAGAGAGAGCTCGACGATAAATGATCACGCGGCTTTGTCGATACTGACGATGCCATGTGATATTCTCCATGAACATGAAATGCTGAGTGTCCTGTATACCCTCAGGAATGAGGTTGGTGACCCCATTGGCAGTTAACCACGGCTCGCGGCTGTTTGTTTTAGCTGTAAGAAGAGCCCGACATCTCACAGAGATCAAAAGGTTCAGTCTGTCACACACCTTGCAATCTGTATAGAGTAACACATCATAATGTTCATACAATGAGATTTTAGACCAAGAAGAAGCCAGAGGTCAGCGTTTAGCTTGTGATATTATTTGTGTGCGCTCAAAAGGTTGACATGCGGAGAGACGCACGTATCGGCCACACCAGGGCATTTCGAACAGTGAACAAGGTTTCCAAGGTTAAAGAAAACACAATGATCTTATTAAGGTGATCGGCTGGTTCTTGCTATGTTTTATCAATTTTTTTTTTTTTTTTTGCATATTTCAGAACAAAAAAGCTATTATACATATGTTCAATATATCTTAAAGGGCCACCCCCTCATTTTCATTCATATTAGCGGGGACAGGCAGTGGTGTCAGGCTAATTGACAGCGACTGGTGACCTTGAATTTGGGCGGATGAGAAAAATATTGTGCTGTAAATTTCAATTGAAGCCGAAAATGGCTTCAGATGAAAGTGTTCCTAGAAAGCAAACACTGAGAGAAATGCGGGTAGGTTGACCTCGCAGTTACAGGCAAGGTCACATAATGATGTTTGCTTAACACTGTGTATCGCAAACGGTGATGAGATCTCCAACACAGACAAAGGAGAGCAAGGACACATGACCTTAGTCTTGGTAGGACAGAGGGATGGGTTCATTCATTCCACCTGCCCATCCTTCTTGCCCAAATGTCTAAACCACCATGTTCTTGATACCAGTCCAGAGATTCATATCAGCCCTGTGACTGTTTTGGTTTCATTGGTCTCACAGCTGCATGCCTCTTGCTGTTTATTCTATTTTAAATGACGCCTTTATTGTTCATGCTTAGTGATCCCACCCCAACCTAACGGTCACTCCCCTGCAAATCCTCACGTCAGTATTACCCCAAAGAGACAGTATTACCCCAAAGAGACAGTATTACCCCAAAAGGACAATATTACCACAAAGGACCAGTAATACCCCAAAGGGACAGTATTACCGAAAGGGGCAGCATTACCCTAAAGGGGCAGTATTACCCCAAAAGGGCCAGATTACCCCGAAAGGACCGTATTACCCAAAGGGGCAGTATTACCCCAAAGGTTCAGTATTACCCAAAGGGGCAGTATTACCCCAAAGGTTCAGTATTATCCAAAGGGGCAGTATTACCCCAAAAGGGCAGTAATATCCCAAAGGGGCAGTATTACCCCAAAGGAGCAGTATTACCCCGAAAGGACCGTAATACCCAAAGGGGCAGTATTACCCCAAAAGGACCGTATTACCCAAAGGGGCAGCATTACCAGAAAGCGGCAGTATTACCCCGAAAGGACTGTATTACCCAAAGGCGTAGTATTACCGAAAGGGACAGTATTCCCCAAAGCTATCACGGATCCTCAGTAAGCAGGCGAAGGGAAGCCGGGAATATACGAAATGGAATTTGTGGCGGGGTGGACAGACTCCAAGACACACGACATTATACAATGACCGGACTGGGGAAACATACTGAAACGCGGACTTAAATACATGAAACAGATCAGGACAACTCAAAATAGCTGATGAACACACGGGGCTGGTGAGGGGGCGTGGCACACGAGAGGAGCAGACGATCGGGGCATGACATTACCCCCACCCAAAGGCGCGTACTCTGGGTGCGCCAAAGGGGAGCGACACAAGGACCAGGGACACGGGACCTGGAAAACAAAGCAAAAAACACATCATTGGGGCACAGGGAGCAAGACAGACACGCAGAACAGACACAGGGAGACCAATTCCAATAAGAGACGACAAACCACAGGGAACGCAGACAAACACAGGGGTACCAAAAATGGGAACCCAGAACCCAAGGAGGGAGATGACCGGACAACACCAGGAGGTACACCCACAGAAGGCACGAAGAGACCAGGCGGAAACAAAGGCACAGAGGGACAAGGAGGAAACACGGGACGCACAAAGGGACCGAGAGGCACAGAGGGACCAGGGGCGAATACAGGGGCATGAAGGCAGGGGGCATGGAGGCAAAGGGCGGGGGGCAACCAGGAGCCGGAGAGAACCCCGGCAGGCGAGGGGTGGAAGCAGCAGGGGTAGCAGGCGATCGCGAAGCCGTAGCCGGAGGGACCCATGGCAAGTGCGAGGAGGGAGCAGGAGGGAACGAGGATGGGGCTGAGGAGTAAGGCGAAGGGAACACGGGCAAAGGGGAGGAGGGAGCAAGAGACGCGGCAGCCGCCAGCGGCCAAGGCGGAGGTGACCAACGAGTCGAAGCCAGGGGACCCGCAGTCCACCGACGAGACATCGGAGACGGGACCGGAGAGGGCCGACGAACCGAAGCCAGGGGGACCGGAGGCGACTGCCAAACAGGAGCCGGAGGACCCACAGGCGAATGCCGAGCCGTAGCCAGAGGAACCGCAGGAGAGCCAGGGGGGAGGGAGGACCGTATTACCCCGAAAGGACCGCATTACCCCAAAGAGACAGTAATACGGTCCCGAAAGGACCGTATTACCCCAAAGAGGCCGTATTACCCCAAAAGGACCGTATTACCCCAAAGGGGCAGTATTACCCAAAGGGACAGTATTACCCCAAAGGGGCAGTATTACCCAAAGGGACAGTATTACCCCAAAGGGTCTGTATAAACAACCAGATTATTTCTAGTAGGTGTGAATGCATCTGATATCAAGCAACTTGCAGAGTTCATGTGTAAAAACGGCTTTAGCATGGTAAACACCTTGCTGTCTTCGGCATGGGGGTGCAGCAGCTATGAATAATATGTATCTGACTGACCAACTAACTAATTACGGAAGGAGCAGCTCACAGCTAAGTAGACAGGCGGCATTTTTAAAGGCTTGTTTCCATTTGATCCTGTCTGTGTCAGTTTTTATCGCGCGTTACTTGATAATCAAACCATTAGCACAATGTAAAACACTTGCTTTAGTTTAAAGTTGCGAAACGTGACTCAACACAGTTTGGCTTGCTGGTGACAAGCCGCAAACATGGGTCTGCTTTGGTTGTAGGTAAGATGCATGTTTAATATTACAACAATATTAAAACCACGTTTAAAAATCAAGTTTCTGTCTTTAAGTGAAATGAAACCCCATGAGACAAATATGTGGTACTTTTTCCCATCTCACATCTGTCGAAATAGTCCAGGGTTAGTTATTTAATGTGCATAACGTAGAATTTCACACTTAAATGCAAAAACAGTATTTTGGTCAAATAACGATCACCCGCAAACTGTGACATCATTGGACCTCCAGCTGTCAAATAAACAATTAACAAGCTCAGCTAAAGGAACTTGATTCCATATGGAGACGGTCTGCACGTATGCATAGAAATGTATTGTACTTTCAAGAAATATGTAATATCTAATGGCAGAAACATTTTACGTGTTAGTCCTGCACACTGTATTGGAACAAAAGTCCATTTGCAGAAGAAAGGGCTCAGCGATTGTATCCCTGCATGCTTGTGAGGTATGAATCGATATGAGAGTTTGCTGTACCTGCTTGGAATGCCTGTGCAAACAGGAAGTTGACTTTGGCCCTTAGCTAAACATTCCTTTTCATGATGAAGTTTTAAAAAAGTGACATGTGCAAATGAACCTCCATGTGGAATCCCTTTTGGTTTTTCTTCAATAAACCCACTGCACTCTGATGCTCTGTGTTAAAGTGCTGTCACCAAAGCATCATTCAGTTCTATAAACACACCAGGAAGCCCTGACAGTTGTTGTTTTGAAGCTGGATCTTTATAAGTGGGATGGATCACATACACTGATATTCATGTAAAATTCTTCAATTCAGTACATTTTGTATACTGTTTGAACATCTGAACCCGCAGATACCACTGGATTAAACGGCCATCAGAGTAAAAAGGAAGTGCAAAAAAAAGAGTCGCATCAGCTGGCTGTGGGGAAAAGGCTTGGATGTTCGGGGAGGTTTGAGGATCGATCCCAGGTGTGAGGCACCTCACTCTGGGCTGCCTTTGCAATGCTGCTCAGGAACATGACCTGGGGGGGCTGCGACTCTCTGGGACCCCCCCCCCCCCACCGCCCTGGGGGACCCCGACAGCATATCTTCCCTCCTGCTTGGCTCTCCCACATGTGTTACCTCTTTCATCCGCTGTCAACATAACTCCTTTTTCATTGGTATGTGGTCTCCTTCACCCCTCTTTTCCGTTTATGTGTCTTTAAATCACAGTTAGTTACATCCCTCTGTTTTTTAACTGCATTTTATTAGTCTGTAAGATTATATTCACTTCATTTGTATGTCATATTTGTTCTTTAAAGCAAACAGAAAGATTTTCTAATCAATTACCTAGGATGATGAGTTTCCATACACTCTAGAAATGCTCATGTACGATGACAGCCAGTATGTAAAGTCAATCATATTGCATAACACAATCATAACACGGTCATATAACATAAACACAGTACCTGTGCACCAGCTGGTGTTAATCTGGTATTTATGTGGTATTCGCCTGGCATTGATGTGGTTTATCTTTGGTATTTATCTAGTATTCATATGGTTTACGTCTGGTTTTCCCCTGATATTTATCTGGTATTAATGCTGACAATGCCCCACCAATAAATCACACAGCACTCTCCCCGGGCCTGTGCATTAATGCTTATTATTAATTACAGCATAAATAAAGATCTATTTCAGAGCACAAAGCACCTTGAACAGCAAGATTACCTTGTTTATTCATTCTCATTTTAAGACGTGCAATAGAAGACAATGCTAATTAGCGTGATTGTCTTCAGCCCAGCCCTGGTTGGTTTATTATCATTGTTTTGTTCTCGCTCTCCATCCCCGGATTATCCACACTACATTTTAATAACATTAGCGGTCCGTCCTTAACGAGAGGTGGGGGGGGGGGGGGGGGGTG
>JAABNX020000008.1:4647143-4658597 GCA_015163995.2 Mormyrus lacerda
ATCGGTATGAGTATTAGTATGAGCATAGGCATCAGTATAAGCATCGGTACAAGCATCAATATGAGCATCGGTATGAGATTTGGTACAAGCATCAGTATGAGTATTAGTATGAGCATCAGTACGAGCATCGGTATAAGCATCAGCATTTGTATAATTACACCCACCCCGAATCAGTCCCTCTTCTCTCTCTGCTTCTCTAACAGGACGTGAACAAACCTAAACGTTTTAGGCTGTCAGGATGCTTCCTACAGCTACACGTAGCAATCTGAGTGTCTCTCAGTTGTCTGGAATTGCTCTGAATTTAGCCTCCAGGGAACCCTGCAGTAATGACGACAGCAAGGACTGAGAATTATACGGTTCAACAAGATGAGTTAAATGACCCCAAGCTGCTTTATTACTGGATACATCGGATCTGGGCAGAATGGTGACACAGCACTTCAGCTACATCATCACACCGCATACCTGCTTCCTGTCATCTAATATTTTTTGTCTTTTTTTAAAATATTATTTCAAAGACTATTTCTGAATTTACATCAACATGTCACAGTCAATCTGAAGCAGGCTGCACCCACATCAATCCAGATTCCCCCAAGCATTGGACAACCTTACTAGGAACTAGCCCTTTTTCATAAAATACGAACATCCGAACAACTGAGTAACTTAAAAATGGTAAATTTTTACCATCCAGTCTGTCCTGGAAAAATAAGAATTTCATTCCGAAACATGGAATGTCTCTGTCAATAAACAAACGTGTGGAATGATGCTGCTATGTGCAATATTTTTGGTCGATGACTAGGTGTCCAGAATTTTACAGGGCTGAGATGGCAACCATACTGCACACGCATCACTCCTAAGAGCCTTTCCACAGTACAGGCGGTGGCTCTGTGTCTGTTCATGCTTCCTGTCAGCCGATAGTGCTGCTTTACTGCATCTTGCCTTTCTGAGTAACCCTCGCCCCCCCCCGCCGCTGGCCTCCCTGGGATGCAGGGTGTCAGTCGCCGCAGAGCAGAGCCGCCCGGATGATTGATGACTGTAGGGTTGAAACCAGACCCCCGTCTGTGTGCGGCGTGCCGCCCCGCCCTGCCCCTCGCTGTGCAGAGCGCCACTCGCTCGCTGTCAGCTCCCCGCCGTCACGCGCTGCCCTCCGCTGTCTCACCGGGATCCGCTACTCCAGCCTGAGAGTCTTAGCACATCTGAACAGGATATAACCCCTTGCTGCTGCTCACCCACCCTGCCAGCTCCAAGAAAAATGAGGGAACGGGCCATTACTCGTCCATCGACGCTCTGCCCAAGAGGTCTTCTCATGGGGGGGCTGGGGAGTCAGGGACATAGGGTGAAAATGTGGGGTTTAACAGGGCTTAAAGTATTACTGGAGATGGGCTCTCTCTGAGTCCCTGAGTACTCATTGTGGTACTCATTGTGGTGGGCTGTTTATGAATCCTTGAGTACTCATTGTCGTGTTCTGTTTCTCAGTCATTGAGTACTCATTGTGATACTCATTATGGTGGGCTGTTTATGAATCCTTGAGTACTCGTTGTGGTGTTCTTTTTCTCAAGCATTGAGTACTCAGCCTTCTATAGACCCATCATCATTGCCTTTATGTACTGCGTATGACACCTTCAAGTTCACTGTCCTCCACACAGGGTTCTTGTGACCTCCAGCCCCCCCTGCAGAAATATGAAGGCTTTGCTTTTTGAGCTGAAGGAATTTTATCTTCATTAGGTGCTCAGATATATGTGTGACAGCACAGTGTGTCAGCTCTGCATAGCTCAAAGCAATTATACCTTCGGCCCAGTACGCAGCATGAAGGAGGCAGTGAGAGATCCACATACATGAGCCTCGGGGTCCATCCATATCCATCACTTGCAAGGTTGCTTCATCTCAGCCTCTACAACCAGTGGAGTGTCCAGGAGATGTTCTGGTGGAGTTCCGTCCCACCCAACAGGTGTTTGACTATCTGCCCGTGTCAGTTTTGTCTCTGCACTGTGCATATTAACGCCAGAATTTGTAATGAAAAAAATAATAAATAAAAATAAATAAAAAAATATTTTCTCAGGTTTCTGACTCTGGGGGGCTGTTAATATTTTCTGAACAAACCAGCCATGGAGTGGCGTGTAAAAGCTCTTGGACCCCAAAACTCTCACGAGACTGATGCTGTCCTTACGGGCCAGAACCATCAGCAGCCTCTTCATGTACTGGATCAGCAGGGAGTGTTTATAAGCTGTGGGGAGCATCCTTAACAAATATCTGAAGAGTGGGGGCTCAAACGGAAGGGCCCTGTGTGGCCGAACACAGTGCACAGTGCATAGATACCAAACTACAAAGGGAACAGGCAGATAGTCGGTCTGAAGCTGTTTATTTACTGTGGTCGTGGCTTTATTTATGACCAAACTAATTCTATTGTCTGATTGTTCTGAAGAAGGAGCTTTGGATTCCACCGCAGGGCAGGAAAAGAGGATGTGGTCATTTTAAAGGAACTGAGCAAGCGGCCGGCTGGCAAACATCTGCTCCTGTTTGTTTGTGGGGTACAGGCTGGTGTCTGACTTCCTGACATTATTCGCCGTTATCTTTCGTCCGCCGGACTGAGCAGCGGACGCTTCAGGAGGCTGATGATCAGAGTGCACGCTCCGCGGGTGCAGGAGGGAGGACAGAGGCACGGGAGAAGGAGCTGGGACACATCCTGTGGGGCTAGGAGGTCAGAGAAGCTTAACCTCGGTGGTCAGGGGGAGAGAGAGGGGGTCTGCGGAGGACTCCAAGGTCAGCTGTAGCTTCAAACACCACTGTTTATCTGGAGGGGGGGGGGAGCTGTGTTGTTGACAAAACTGTTCTCCAGCCGGAGTGCTGAGTGTTGAAAAAAAAAAAACATGTTTACAATTTGGGGTCAAGGACTTAAAGACAGATAACTAACTTTTAACAGACTTGTGCCAGCTATTGAGGAGACTGAAAGTGCAGACGCTGCTGGTCTTATCGCGGGGTTGGAGAACAATGTAGAGGTGGGGGGTGGGGGGGGGGGGCTTCGGCGAGCTCCAGTGCGCCCCCGCCAGTGAGCCGCGCTGCCTCCAGTCTGGGCCGCGTCCGAGCGCTGGGCCCCAGCCTGCCTTATTCTTACTTACTGTGGCACTAGCTAATGGCCAGATTCCTTTACAACTAAAAACAAAATGAAACCACCTTCCTTTTAACCTCATCACCATCCCCCGTGTCTGACTGTCTGGTCCCAGAGTTGCCAACTTCGGTCAGCTGCTTGGAGTGAGATTTTCAATTCTACCCAGGTCTGCACAAACATGCACACGCATTTACATGTACGTAACAGTTTTATTACCTTGTAAATAAACCACAGGTTTTGCAAACTGCCCCAACGTATGTAATTGATGTATCTAGTTTTAGGCTTATAATGGAATAATATAGGTTTGCCATAAGATGTCTTACATGAGTGTGAGTCTGACAGTGTGAGCGTCACGCCAGATGCATGAGAGTTGGCGAGCCTGTGGTCCGTAACTGGCAGAGCTGTTCATTCCCATTCCTCTGACCACCCACATCCATTGTACCCACAGAGGCACCTGACATGTCATGCAAGACAGTCGCACGGTAAGAAAAAATAGCCAGAGGGCACCTTTTCTCTAAGACAACAGCAGTCTGTTTAAGTGCAAAGCTTATGCTTCTTGCTGCTTAACGAACTGCGGGTATGATAAAAAGATCTGAACGACGCATTTCGCCACAGAAAGAAGAAGCAGTGTGTTCAGACCTGCAATAAAAACCAGCACACATATCTCCTTAAAATACACGATGCTTAAAAAAATCAAGCAGAAATATATGTTATCCATGAATAAAACTGTTGTATTTTAAACAATATAGACTTTTCTACATGCTCATGGGAGTTTAATGTAAAAAAAATTGCCTGAGGGCAGAACAAAAAAAATGATTAGTTCAGAGAGATAACCAATCAGATTGTAGAGGAGGTGGGCCCAAGCAACTACAGGAGGCGGGACCAAGATAATCAGATTGGTAGGTTTTTGGGACCCACCTCTTCTACAACCTGATTGGTCTCTGAACCAATAATTTTTCATTCTGCCCTCAGAACTCTTTTGTGCCTTCTGCATGAGCCTTCTGCACCCTGTGAGCCTATCTCTATTTATACGGAGCGTCAAGCAGCCTTTCAAGTACTTGGGGTTTGACACACCCAGAGCTAATTGTGATCAGTGCCCGAAATGAGCTGACAAACGAGTATGTGTTAATCACTCAATGGGCTCTTGTATGAACAGGTATCGGCGAGTCGTCTGCCTTCATAATGATACATCCGCTGCACATCAAGCCTCTCATGTATTGGATTTCAAACACAGCTCTAGCCTTGAATGACTGGTAAGTGTTCAGAGATGATGAAGGGGAGACATTAAGTATGATTCCCAAGGTAGGGCATGGATCGTTGGCTTATAATCCATTATTATTAAAAGTGTGTTGCCTTTGGGGGAGTTGCCTTTGTGAAAAAACAGAGGGGATCATGTTACAGGCTACAATTCAGGAACATGCTCACTTGTCGTAATGCCAAGAACAATGGGTACCACAAGACAGTCAAGTCAACTTAAGGTCAGTGTGATGTATCGCTGTGGAAGCGTGATTAGGTTACATCTCTCCACTTTGCTCATTGTGTATGTCCTCTGGATGTGTAGTACCTAAGCTCCCACCTCTGCTTCTCTTTGTAAATGCCATCGTCAGATTTTAGGGGATATTCTCATCCGCAGGATCTAGCGAAATTAGAGCATTTCACCTCATGCAATCAGGTCAAGTGACCACTCAGAAGGCTGAAATTGGACAGACGCTGGTTTTCCCAGGGAATTTAAATTGAAACCAGAAATCGACAGGGGAAGAGCCGGGAATTGCAGGCGGGCCCATAAGTGGTGAATGGACAGCCGTGCATTTGAAAAAGCTGTTGCACTTCCTTAAGTATCAGCTTCTGCGGGAGGTCAAGTGACCCTTCCTGGGAGAAGAGTTCATCCAGTACCTAAACCTGCTGTGAGAAGAAGCCCACCTCCCCCTCAGCGTTTAAGAAAAAACGTCAGTCTACTTGCTTTTTTAGAACTTCCCTCCCATGCAGTTACCCCTGCGTCTTTACTGTTTATGCGAAAGTGGTTGTCTTTCATCAAGAAATCTTGAAATAAACTCCGAACAAAAGCACAAGCCTTTCCAGATGCTGTACGACACTCAGTGTGCGTGTCGCAGCATCAGTACTGCGTCTTCTCCACCAGACCGTGTTTTTGACTCATCAGAGAATACAGGCAAACATTCATATGGCTGTTCCTCCAGGGGAATACAGAGGCTATGACACAGAACATCTCCTGTCTGAGTTGCCAGTCTCTCCTTTATGAAGTCATGGGGTTCTTTAACGAGGAATTAGAAACAAAATAGCAGAATAACTTGAAATAAGAATAAGACAGCAGGTAGGCATAAAAAGTAGCAGTCGGTGCCTCGTTGCAGTGCAGCTCTACTTGCGTACAGAGGGAAGGACAGCTGCAACGATGACTTACGCTGTCTAGCTTCCATTGCATCATCTATCTACAACAGGAAGTAGAGGAAAGCCGATGCGGCTGATTGGCTGGAGCACAGAGGTCACCGGCGGTAAATGGAGCATGGCATCAGCCACTGTGCCAGTGAGCTGACAGCGAATGAGAGCAAGAGTGTACGAAAGAATAAAGCCTCAAAAATAGTTTTAAAACATCTCAGAAGCCACCAGGTTGGCCATGAGTGCAGTCTACTGTGAAATGTGCAACAGTGTTAGCTTCTAAACATTCACGCAGAACAATACAATCTTAAAGTCCATCTCTTGTCATCTATTAACTGTGCTGAGCACTACAAGAAGTAGTGAGCAACGAAAATTAACAGTGGGGAAATGAAAAATGTTACTCTTAGGGTATATTTCCAGGTGTGACAGTCATCACTTACAGCTTGTCCAAGAGTGACCCAAACAACCCACTAAGATGTTTCTTCACTGAAAGATAAGCTGTGAAGTTCACCAGCTGCCAAGTTCACCGAGTCCTTATGAATTAGAACCCAAGGATTCAGAGATTCATGGATTTTTATTTGTAACATGCAAGGTGACATCTAGTCCCCACAATGTAATATATATGTCCATTCATTTCTATGTGGAAAGCCCTAATCCCACCTTAACTCCTACCCAAGTATAACCTCACCCATAAGAAACCAAACCTTCCGGCATTTTTTTTTTTTTTTTTGCTGTTACAGATTTTTATGAAATTGAGTTTCCCCTTCTGGGGACCAAAAATCGGGTCCCCACAATGTCAAAATAACAGGTTTTTATCACATTGTAGGGACACTCGATCCACAAAATGTAAATGCACACACGCACGCAAACACACACAGACACATATACACCCACAAAAGTGTTTGGACAGCAGGGGAAAGCCCAAGCACCCAGAGCAGAGACACGCATCACAGGGGGAATGTGCAGACTCCACACAGACACCCACACAGGGTAGCAGTGGTATTTTAACCTCTAACCCTGGAGGTGAGGCAATCGCGAGGTGACCCAGCAAACCGTCTGTCACGCAATAACTCACAGCAACAGTACTGATTGTATTTCTGACTGTGCGTATTTGAAATACAGGGAAATGGCAGATGCAGATGTCATCTCTCAAAGTTAAATGCATATATATCTTGAGAGACAGAATGGCGCTCTGCAAAGCTTGCTGCTTAAAAGTTCACCACAGACAATTCCGAGCAATGGCGTGAAAAGACAAAATTTGTTTCCTCTGTAACAGGTGATATCGCTCAGATAATTCTGAATACGCAGAGTTAATGAAATATACATTAGTTAAAGAGTAAACCAGAATAACAGAAAAACAAATCAAGCTTTACAATATCAATAAAGGAAAATATGAGAAAAGTGAAAATAAACTTTATTTGTTAGCATTTAGGTCCTAATTGTGACAAAATCCACTTGAAAGTTCAAAGCGCACAGATATTCTATTTATTTTGACTTTATTGCTGTTTGTGTAATTTGTTACTAAAATAAATCGAGCGAGGCTGTAAATACTGCTGACAGGAAATATTTAAACAGCATGGCGTCCAACGAGACCGTCTACATTACATCCACTCCATTTTACTGTCATCCATAAAGATTTCCTGGGATGCTTCACCTTCCACATTGGTCCGTTTACCAAACATCCTGGCTGAAAGGAGAGGCCAGGTTCATTTATGGTGACATCATTTAGACATAGCACTGATGCTCCTGCAGCTCAAGGCCCTGTGTAATGAGGGAAGACTGTGTGTGGCTTATTGGCTGGAAAAAGGTACTGATCCATGAGGAACCTGCCAATGTTCAGGCAGTGATGAAACCTAGAACCCGTCAGTGTTCCGGTAGTGTTCCGGTATAGTGATGAGACCCTGAAGCTGCCAGTGTTCAAGGATAGTGATCAAACCTCAACCCTGCTCCTATTCAGATATATTTATCAGATCTAGCACCTGCTAGTTCTCAGGTACAGTGGTCAGGTGCAGCACTTCCAGTGTTCAGGCATAGTATTTATGTATAGCATCAGCCAGTGTTTGGGTATAGTGTTAAGGTACCGCATCTGCTAGTTTTCAGGTGCAGTGTTTAGGCATAACACCTGCTAGCGTTCAGGTAGTGTTTACGTACAATTCAGTACACCTTCAGTGTTCAGGTATAGTAGTCAGGTATATGTTCAGGTGGAGTACAGGAACAGTGGTCGGAAACAATGATCAGGTCAATTGTTCAGGTACAATGGTCATGTAACACACCTGGCAGAGTTTGGGTACAGTGATCAGGTATAACACCTCTCAGTGTTCAGATACTCTGATCAGACACAACACCTGCATCTTCCGGCATCCAGCTTTCACTGTCTGTACCTGAGCACGGTTGTCCTTAATGGGTCTAGTGTAGAGACACTCCACTGCAGTAGGTGGCAGTATGCAGCTGCTTTCGTTATCTGAAACCCACCAAAGATCAATAAAGAAGATGAAAAAGCAGTCATCGGGTGTGACCTATCAGGCTGCTACACCGTGTTTAATTTGGCATCAAGCAGCATGTAGTTAGTTATACAGAATGTATAACTACACCCTCTGCCCAGCTGGGATGAAATTAATGAAATGAGTATTTCAGTCTTGTAACATGACTATTTCCAGAAATTACATGAGCTCTTGAAAAATTTTGGCCAGATGTTGGTTTCTCAGAAGAGAGTCGAGTTGCAAATTAGCAGAAAGACATCAGCTGTAAGGAAAGAGAAAGGTAGCTTAGCAGTCTGCAGTCACGACTGACATGTTTGGGTCACGCTGGTTTGATACGGTGAAATGGGGACAGGTGCTTTTGCCGTGTCTTTGGGCCATGCGACTGATCCCTTTGGATGCCGAGCCTCGCGCTCCATTAATGCCATGAAGTATCAGAGACTCGCTGTTCCATCACGCCTGCTGTCCCAGTGACAGGCGCTGGCTGCTCTCTATGGGCCCAAAGCTTAGAAATTTCCACCAGGAAGTGAAGGACAAGAACTGGCCCTCTGAAATGTCACAGCCTCTGAAAGTGCTACTGGTTTATGATGCCGATGTGAAGCGCCGCACTCAATGAGGCCTTTGTTCCAGGCACAATCGGGGCACTGGGAGGAGGTGGAACCTGGGGTGACCCCCCCCCATCCATCTTACACTAGGCCTCGCTGTCCTTCTCCTCCAGACTCTCCAGTAGTCAAGATCTCCCAGGTTAATGTACTGGAAAATTGGCCTGCGTGTTTGTTGTTTGGGTAAGCTAAATAAAAGAAGATTCCAGAAAAGCCGAAGGGGACGCCGGCCTCGGGGCTCACGGGTCCCTCCCAGAGGCCGTCCGCCTCATACAAACTGCAGTTACACTGCGGCCCGACGGAACACGCCTTCAGTCTGTCGTTTAATACGTAAAGCACGAGTTAATGAAGGAAATGCCGATTTCAATCATAAGCATCGATTATATGTCAGGAATAAAAGCAGAACGAAAATCACACACGCGGCATGAGTCAGTCACATTCTTCCCTCTTGTCAACGTCTAACATGTCGTAATTTATCATGAATAAGAATAGATAGGTAAGGGAGAGCAGTGCAGGTGCCTGATCTCAGGGTCCCCGGCACACAGTACGGTCTGGAAACAGACAGCATCAGTTTTATTGATGAGAGACCTCAGTCTCACAAGAATAACATCAGATCAATCAATAAGGGTTAAGTGTCAAAATGAGGAGAACCGTTAATGGGTGTGGGAGCATAATTAGGCAGCCCTTCCCAGGGACTGTGTTCAGGCCACACTGAACAGCTGCTCAGTGCCCACGGACCGTCTTACAGCAGCGCTTAACTGCCCCACTGAGGCCTATCAGATGGGGCATGTTGGGAGGTTTGGGCCGGAAGCCCCTAACGCAGCTTCTCGTGAGAAACACACAGAAGGCAGAGGATGTGCTGAAGATGGCACTGTCCGAACCATTCTGTTCAACACCCCAAAGAACGGGGGGGTGCGCATCTTCTAACACAAACCTTAAAAGTCCACTTTTAATGCTGCTAACTGTCATTTCCTTTGGCTGTTTTCTTTTAAAACCCTAACCCTAACGACACCATAATTACATCTTCAAAGACGCATCCTGGTATATAAATCTTCTGTCCTCCGCTGGGATATTAACTCTGCCGTTCCCAACAGCCTTTGACAGCACAGATGTTACTGTAACTATGCCAGAGCCTCCTACTGGAAACGTGGCCTCTGAACCCAGCTGTCAGCTGATACGGCCTCACGTCCTCTGAAACGGACACCTGACATGGCAGAGGCGTTTTCCCACCGTCCTGCCCCATTCACCACGCTTGCCCCGGGATGTTTTGTCGACGGGACCTCTGGTGGAAGCACAGGGCCCGCACAGTTACCAAATGTCTGACCCTTGGCTCTGCGGGGGTCAGAGGCCTCGGCCCAGATCGCCGTCTTTTCTTATTTCCCTCCAAAGAGCTTTGTGATGGATGGCAGCCCGGGAAACAAAACAGTGCTCTGTGGAGATGAGCGGCCGCACTCTGCGTGTTAGCATCTCCCTGCGGCACCAGAACTCGCTCCCTAACAGGGGGCCGCAGATAAAACACCATCCCAAACATCCCCCGGTGGCTGAGAAGATCGGGTCTGTGAGGAATTGCTCCATCTTACTGGCCAAGATCTGGTTGTTTGAACTGAGTAGTCATTCGTCTCTCACACAAATTAACACGCAAAGTTCTGTCCCGCTTACTGCATGAGATCTGACAAAACAGCGGGGCCTACCAGTTAACTGTTAACAGAATAATTGCACGTCATAATAATCGGGTTTTTAACGAGCTGTAGCCTGTTTCATCTTTATTTAATCTTTGTGATTTGTTGCCCGGGAACTATAACTCGCTGGTTCATGACTAACAAATTCAATCACTTTGCTGGTTAGCTGCTCATTTTCGAATTACGTGGGCTGGCTGCTTGGTGCCTAAGCCAGATAAATTATTTTTAAAATAAACCACACATTTTTTCATACATGCTCTCCTTTCATCTGTCACCACAAACTACTTGTTTATGCAGGATTTACCTGTTTTAGAATTTTTTTTATTAGTTAAACACGCGTGTCTGATATAGGCTTGTTCTTACGTGTCTGGCAAAATGTTGTGCCCTAGATTTTAAATAAACCGAGACTATCAATCAATCTAAGATCAGCTCAACCAGGTTGGTGACGGCATAAAATCCTTTTACCTGCGTTTGAGGCTGTTTGGATATGTGTGTTGAATTCACTTTCGGTGATTAGTCGCCGCCAATCTCTCAGGGTTTCAGAGAGGAACTTCTCCAGAAAACAGGTCAATTTGCTGTTCAGGTGAATAAACGCCAGACCGCACTAATGTTACAGGTCACACCAGATACGTCACTGTGTCCTCTTCCGATTTCAGCCCTGCGACATGGAGCCTCTCAGACTGTCCCCGTCGTGGCCACGCGTCAGATGACAAGGGGACATCTTTAATGGGTGTGCAAGACAAAGATAACGGGGGAAATGTCTCGCTTCGTTAGCGCAGCTTCCCAGCGTTAGTATGCAAAAGGACAAAAGTCTCAGGGGCGCTGGGCTGCAGTTTCTCAGGGAAACACCGTCAGACACGTATCAGGCCCTCCTTCGGCCTGTCAAGTCCGGCCGCGTGCGGTTTGCGTGGACCGGAAGAGGGTGGCTTGGAAAAGTATTATGGTATGTCTGTCCATACGGCCAGAGCCTGGGAATGCGCTCCTGGTTGCAGGGCTCGCTGTCTCCGGCTGTTCCCGTCCGAGGAACAGAAGGTTATTCATCAGCACGTAATCAAGGGCATCGTTTCTTGGCTCCTTTAAACATGTGCTATCCTCTGCTGCTTGTTTTCCTTGCGGATACATTTGATCTTTGTTAAACTGTGTCAGGGAATTAATAGATGATTTAGTCCCCATTGTAAAGCCCACGCCCCCCCCCCCCCCCC
>JAABNX020000008.1:4683418-4705361 GCA_015163995.2 Mormyrus lacerda
TACAGAACAAAGAATCGTTTGTGGAATGATTTTGTTGTGAGATGAAGCTGCACGATTCGCAATAAACAGACATTTAAGACATTTAAACTCAGTAATGACAATTTGATATGTACGTGAGTATGACAACTGAACATCAGTATATTAATGCTGAAATTAAACTGAAGCTAAAATTCTGCTCAATTTCATTGACTAATGTTTCTAATATGTCTGCAAGGTCATGAGACGGCAAGCTATTTGATGCACTTCATAATATTTCAGAGTTTCAGTTCTCGATTCATTTTTTAAGCGATGAGAGATTCAACGGTTTTGAATCCTGATTTTTTTATAAAGTAATTTCCATCTGCCTTTAATTACTCATGTTCAAATATTGGCAACTAATGACCCCAGAAGCAATTTTATTTTTATTAAGTTACTCATTGCTGTCATGCTGAAAAGTGCACACTTATGTGACGGCAGGTGTCCTGTTAAATAAGTTATCCGTTTCATTTTTTGGGCTATTCTTTAGTTTCCCTTTGCACTAGTGTTTAAAAGAAGAGCCCAATAACCTGCCAAGTAGCACAGCATTGCAGTGTGGAGAACCCAGAGTCGTGCCAAACACAAATGTCACCATATCAGGTTTTATTCAGGTCCGTTGGGTATGAATATCAGGCCTTTGTCGGGGACGTAAGCAGCCACACATCGGCGTTTGTTCGCCGTGGAGGACTGGGAGGGGGCCACAGCATTTGATTTCAGATAAGGCAGACCCGGAGGAGCGGCGCTACCCCTCACCGTGTACTGGGGCAGGGGGGGGGTGCACACCTGGGAACATCTGTGTATCTGTGTCCTAAGGACCCCCAGGAAGAAAGTGGGCCGGCTCAGGTTTCCCCACTGTTAAATCACAATTTGTCTTGTTTTATGACGGCTCTGACAACAGCCGTTTATCTGCTTAACCTTTTAAATGCCAGCGATAGCCACTGGAGATTGTCATTTTCAGAGGCGGGCGGGTTCTGACCGTTCTAACCCGATCTGAGGGCGGGACACGGCGGCGATGGCACAGGGGCCAGGAGCGCTCAGGCCGCAGTCACTTTCGAACATTGCAGGCTTCTGCCCGATTCCCAAAAGTGACACGCTGCCATACATTTACAGTGTTGCACAGCTTTATCTATTTCCAAACCTGAGCGCCTGTAATGTAAATAATATACATTCTGAACAGCTACAAAAATGTGAATCGTTTACTTTCCACATTCCGCGGCGTGATTTGTTAGTCCATATTTTATTGTGTTTCTTCAGTTATTCACTCTTTACACACCCACGTTTAACATTGTATTGTGTCACTCCGGAAACTGCCAGAAGTAAGAGAAAATTATTAAAAAGCAAAATACAGATTTAACTACATGTTAGTTAGACGCGTAGCTATGGAAGGCCATCCTATGGCATGCCGGACAACGCAGAGGGCTCATTGTCCATCCATCAGACCTCCACTTTGGCCTGGGTCAGTCAGATAAAGATCAGCAGAAGATTAGGTGGACACATTCTTGACGTGGTTGACCCTGGCATCTTTGCAGCGAGCAATGAGCCTTTCATCGCGTGCACAATGGGCTTCTTTCTCTGCCTTATCGTCACCAATAACTCCGAGTTTTTTCTGTTATTATCATTAACTCGGCAGTGACACGGAGCCTGGGCTGGCGTGACGCTGAGGAGCGTGAGCCTAAGCCTTTGAGGCCACACTGCGATGGACATTCGCACTGCGTCACTGCAGGTTGCTCATCGCGATGCTCATCACACATTTAAGTCATGCTTGTATCCATGTATTTAAAAATGTGGCAACACTTTACTAGGGGACATTAATAATGTAGTAGTGCACTCTTACTTAATGTATTAATTAACCAGAAACTAAGTGTTAGTTACATACTGATCTAGTGCTCATTCATCATTAATCAATCATAACAATTCATGGTTTTACTGAACTGTACTTGAGTAGTGACTGAGTTACTAAGTTACTTGTGCCCCCTAAAGTGTTAACAAAATCTACGTATTTCTTGCTGAATATATCCATCAGGACAGCTTCCCACCACAGTCAGTGTGCCTCAAACCGTTTAGGTGACATGTTATACGTGTACAGCACTCTAGCTCTTTATAAATAAGTACATTTTGTAATCAAGGAAATGATTCACAATAGTCTAACGCAGTGCTTCCCAATACAGTTCTCAGGGACCCACAAACGGACCACGTTTTTTCTTCCTCCCAGCTCCCTGCCAGACATTCACGTTTTTGCTCCCTCTGGACTGGCAAGGAACTGGGAGGGAGCAAAAACATGAACTGTCTATGGGTTCCTGAGGACCAGATTGCAAAAGTTTGGCTTTGGTCTCCCCCAGTCAATTATACTGATGAAATGGGCCCTATTTCTATTTTGTAAGCAGGTAAATTAATTTTTGAGGGAGGCATTTTCTGGTGGCTCACACTGCAATCACCCTGAGCTCCACAGGAAGATGCCCCGCATTCTCTGTCCCCTGCCTTAATGTCATCTAACACCAGCTCACTGTCTGGCTTCAGTTCACAAAGAGACAGAAAAGAGTAACAAATACAAAAAAAGAGGCAGACCTATTTCATGATGACGTCGGGTCTGAAAAAGAGGAAGACAATGCCGGCTTGACAAAGGGATGGGTGCGGGAACTCAAGAACATCTCATCCTCCAGCAAGTGTGGAGTCTGAGAGGCACAGGAAGAACTTCTGACTGACAGTTATGAGAGAGGACCTAAAATTTGATAACAGGAGCAGGACTGATTTAAAGCTGAGCCTACGGTACACGTCTACAAACAATTTTGGCTTTAGAAATATTATCCTTCATAAGTTAGTATTATTTATTATAATGATCGCTATTTTAACATCTGTGATTCATGCTTACACAACAGCGGAAATGTTGCATGCATTTTTAACAGCTGCATTTATGTTATTTTCTGGTATGTATGCTGAGGAGATTTGTCAGGGCGTGCTTTTAAGCATGCGATTCCTGTCTCAATTTACAGATCCTCATCAGTTCCGTAGTCAAAGCACACATTCTCTGGAATGGCGGAGGATAGGGTACCTGGCAGTCCGGTTTAGCGAATAAGCTATCAGCTGAAGCCTGACCATCACACCGTGTGACCCACGGCCAATTTCTCAAAAGAACAAACTCATTTCAGCTAAAATGCCTTGATAATTTTTTTCCACTAAAAATAATATCCCTTGTTAATGATTATAACAATTAGTCTCAGAACTCGAGTAACTGATGACTGTGAACTTCAGTGAAGTGAAGTTCTAACAACAGATGAGAGGTTTTTTTTTTTGGTTGTTTTTTTTTTTTGTTCAAAGAAAGCTTTGTCCAACTACAATGAAATTACAAAATTGACTACATCTGGCAATAGTCTTCTAAACGTCAAAACACAGAGACTTTTTAAAGAGGAAAATGTTTTCTAATATGGGAACAATTAAGTTACAACCAGTGACTGATGAAATGGTGTCTGTCTTTCATTCATCACTCACCTAGTGTCCACTAGCTGCACATTATAGAGATGCTGACGGGTGTAGGTGAAGGGAGTCATTAAAACTCGCCAATGTGTCTCGATTTTCAGTCAGACATATCTGGCATGTCTTCGAACCGAACAGATTGTTTCAGGTGTGCAGATTGTTTTTGAGTCAGGGACTTCGCTTACGCTAATCAGGGCCCAGCTATACATCCCGAAACCCACGTGAGCCTCTTGCCTTTCACACTCCTCTTCCTCCTCCCCAGGATCCTCTGAGGCTGTGTGCACTCTCAGCGCCTCTCCGTTTACAGTGTGTCTTTCACAATGGACCGTCTAGACCACAGCGAGCAGGCCGGTGTTAGTTAACGTTAGCGAACATTCTGCAGATTCTGTGACCAGATATGGGGCTTGAACATAAGGCAAACATGGAAGATCATGTTTCGACAAAGATGTGAAATCTGGAGCTGCCTATAGCTCCTGCATGTCTGCGTACAACAATGCGACAGATCTAACGAAAACCAACAATTATGTTGAGACGTTAAAAATTGTCTGGTTCATGAATAAATGTATTCTCGCATTCATGTAATTACATAACATTTGTAGAGACAATCTGCTCTTTGTCTTTTTGTATATCTGTACCAAAATATAACATTTGTGTTTTTAAGAAAAAAAAAACACATTCCTAATATATTCTCTCGGCAAATAAATTAATCATTAACAAATGGGCTGATAAGAGAAAGAGCGAAAATCTTATATCACGCATGGCAACCAAGCCAAATGGTTAAGTAACTCACTGACGTCATTGTGCCTGCCAATATCTCACAATTAATAAAAGACAAATCAAATCCTGTATCAGCATTTCTACCAAAATTTAATGAACAAATAAATAGATAAACAGATATAACCAGCATTGCGGATGTTAATGACTCAGAATATTGCTTGCTGATTTTTGGCCATTCATGTGAAACATCTTCCTGCTGATTTGCCTGTCTTTCTAATTATCGATCAGGTGGATGTTTCTGTGGGAAAAGTGGGAATGCCTTAAAGGCCTTGTGTTCCATCAAAGGCCTCCCTACAGCTTTAGATCTGGCTGGCATGACTTCACCTTAGGGGGAAACCTCAAAGAAACTGCCAGTTCTGCTGCAGTGTCTCACACGCGACATTTTCCATCAGAAGACATTGCCGTCAGCGTGGTTTTCCTTTTCTGAGGATGTGATACCAGCCATACTTTGTTCTTTCTGGAAGACGGTCAGGAGGTTTACTGGGGAATGTAGGCAAATGTAGGTGGGTGTTTACAAACTTTTTCAGTAATTATTTTTTTTCAGAATCGGCCTCCATCTGGCTTTGTTGGCTTGTGACCATCCAGTTCCATCTTACATTCCTTCGTGTTCCGGGGAACTATGACGTTTCTTTGAAGGAGCTGAATTTGTCTGAATGTGTGTCTGTGTGTGTACGTGTGTGGCTAAGCGTGTGCGTGTTGATGCTATTCATCGGCCTATTGTGATCAAGAGCAACCATTTTGCTAGTCAGCTAGAGAAATCGCATAGAATAGAAGTCCTGGATATTCCCTGGTTAGACAGAGTCTGCCTGGTTACCGGCGGACAGCAGCGGAGGGAATTCGAGTAACAATTCCTGTCTGTTTAAGTGATCAGAAGGTTCATAGCATGACTGGTAGGACATATGTGCTGTAGTTGTTTTCATTGTGGATGATTTAGTAACCTAACCCGAACTGTAACTATAACCATTCAGACTTTAACTAACAGATCTATAACATAGGAATATGTTGTTTTACAAGTGTGAGGGTTACCTGTCAAGAACCAAGTTGATTTTTGGGTACATTTCACACAGTGACTTAATCTGATTTCATATGAAACCCTGTGTGACTAGGTTTACTTTGCATACATGGATTTATTTAACATAAAACAGATTAAAAAAAACATACTTTTGAACATTATATGGTGGAATAACGATCAATTTCTAAGAATCAAATAATGGATGTATAATAATGAGTAATGGATAAGGTCGGGGTACCTGTTTGCCCGCAGTGTGAAAAGCACTCCACCTTCAACAAACGTTTATGATGACAGGAGCAGCCAGAGAGGGCGGAACAGCGGGAAGGCTCCGCCCTGCTGGGGGGTATGGGCAGTGCCCAGCACGGTGAGGATGGCACAGCACCTGGGTGGAAATGCTGGGAAGACAAAGACGAGGCGAGAGGGGCAGCCGACGGCTCGGAATACTGATCTAGGAGCCCACGGCTCATTTCTGTTTCATTACAGTTTGTAGCATAACAATGTACCTCAAAACAACAGTTATAGGAAATATGAATCCTGATTCTGTAGCGGACTTTCGGCGTTCTTCTAGAAACTCATCAAGCTCAGAGCAGGACAAACGGCACAGATTCAGCACTTTCGTCAGTTCTGTTTTGGTCTTTCCAAACAAAAATGAAATAATATTGCAAATGAAGATAATAATAATAATAATAATAATAATATTATAAATGAATAAAATCACCCAACCCCTGCAACATGAAAAATAATAAATGTGACATATCACAGGCAGCCTTATGTCACGTTATAACGTAAAAGCGTTTACGATAAATGAACAATGATCATGTGCACTAAGCGACAGGAGACGTCCTGAGAATGGAGATTGTTCAGCAGTGAACATGCAGGGAGGGCGGCTTTTGCTTGTGTCACGTAAATGATGCGCTAACATCGATGTTGTATTATTTGCAAGTTCCCTGGAGATCGATTGTGGGGTGGGTAGCTGTAGCCTCCATTGTCCTTCTCCTTCTTCACCATAAAGCAACAGGCGATGAATTACTGGCGTGGAGTGATTCCATGCAGGATGGAGATGGATTCTTATGGAACATTTTATTATATATAACTTTTTTCCCCCCCATCACTAATTCCAGCCTTCCTGAAAGACACCCCACTCTGCGTACGGTGACAGCACTAAAGCAAACCTCTATGCAAAATGTGTCCCAGCCGGCATCCGCGCTGGAGATGACAGATGTGATCGTATCACATTGCTGCACAGGTGTGGTGCTGGGAGACAATAACTCAAACTCTTTTTTTGGGGGGGGTGGGGGGGGCAGGGTAGGTGCCACCAGAAAAAGCACATCGTGTAGGGAGAGCAGCGCTCCAGTGAAGCTCTGCTTCACCGGCAGAATGATGGCGTGAATGAAGCACAGCTGTATCCCACAGTCGCATGCTTTGCCCCCATAGGCGTCCCAGGGTCATGATGCTACTCTGAAACTTAAAGTAACTTCGAACAAATGATACCGTATTTGGGCAGAAAGCCAGGGGTCTTTGTGGACCGAAACCAGAATCCTGCTTGCTTTGATTGTAAGCGATATCAATGAATGCTGAATGGGCGAAGAACAGTAAATAGTCTTTTTGGGAAGTTCACTCATTATATCAGAATGAAATAACACACCATCCCATGTTATTTCCACAAACCCCAGCAGTTCCAGTAAAAAAAAAAAAAAACAGGTAAAACTACATCATCATTATAAAAATAAAAAAATTAAACATAAAACTCAATTTGAAATAGTTTTAAATATCCCAAGCTTCCACTATTAAACCTTTATTTATAATACTTTTTCATGATTTAACGTATTCAATTTTGTGTTTTAGGTGTATGAAGGCACAATTCATTTTGTTAGATCTCTTCTTGCTTGCGTTTCTTGTAATTGATTTAGAAAGTTAAGTCTTTAATTCTTTAACGAATGTGTGTGGGGGGGGGGGGGGGGTTAATCAGCACAGGGTGTTGGTGACCCTGGCGCACTGGGCCTCCAGCTCCGAGGGCAAACGAAGGCGGTGATAAGGTCCTGCTGAATTTCCTGCTCCCCATACAGGGGTTCGCTCTGCAAAATAAAGGGTGAATTATAAGTCGGCTGAGAGTCAGTGTGCTAAAGTTCAGGCTAAGGCTGGGAGCTTCTTAAGACCTATTTGTCTCTCCTGTTGACACAAAGAGACACACACACACGCACACACACACACACACACACACGCACACGCACACGCACACGTACAAGCGCACCAAACGTTCCTGTCCATGAAATCTCAAATCACAGGAAGGTACACAAGAAAAAAAAACACTGTTTCGAGAGTTTCGACGGTGTACTGGGGTTCCACAATATGTCTTCCATGAATAACATGCGAACTACAGACACATCGTTTACGTCATCTGTGTGTTTTGCTGGTAAGATTTGGCATGAATAATAATCCGTGGAGCAGTGATCCGTATCGATAAGGAGCATGAGACCTGTATGTGCCAGCTGGCCAAATTCCGTTTATAGATATCTGACTATAAGGTGATGCTGTGGGTTTGCTGGACGGCCTATCATTTGGCCTCGGCTGTGTGTGGAGCTTCATATATTCTCCCCACTGTTAGGGTGGGTTTCCTCCTGGTCCTCTTACTGTCAAGTAAACAGGCAACTCATACTTATTCCTAATGTTTGTGACTGTGTGTGTGTGTCTGTGCACGGGTACACAAAGTACCATCAGGAATTCAGTCACACAAGCAGGATAAACCATCTTTCAAAATGTATAGATCATACTATAGTGAGTCTTTACCATAACATTAAAACAATATCTGTATTTATGTCTATTTTTATGCATTGGGTCCTCAAAGAGAAACTGACTCCAAAACATTAAAATATTACCAAAATATATTACATTCCGCACTTCTACAACACTTTAGACTAAGTGTATACTGAATAAAATAAATGTAATTATGTGTACAGGAGCACAGTTATTAAATGGAAACTGATTTCTAAATAATATGAACAACGGATCTAATCAGGGACAACAAAGAACATTCGAAGTATATGCACTGTCAAAAAACTGTCTGTTTTTGAATCAGTTACACAACAATGGCTATTAGAATGTATATATAACCCTATATCACCTTTTGGTTTCAGTGCTGTATTTGCTTACATCTTTTTAGCAAAAAATAGATTACTAAACGCCTAATAGTTACTGCGATATAGTCCATGACATTTTCTCGTGTATCCATGGAATGGGTTCTTCATCCTTGAATTCATGGGAGGCATTGTCTTTCGCTAAAAACACAAAAGCACCCTTCCTAACACTTTATGACTGACTAAAACATAATATTCATTGACCTGAAAAAATATATTTGATATTTTGACTCTTCCAAAATCAAGCTATCAAGCTCAAACATCTCCAGTAATATGTTCACCTGAAAAATTCCCATACACGCATACCCTTATAATATCCCTATATGCATCAAACCCAAAATACCTCAGTAACAATACACAAACGATATACCTCCATACACGTCTACACCAGAAATACTTATATACACATCTTCACTGAAAAAAATATCCCCACATATACCAAGACCTGAAATAGGCAGTCCCACGCCTAAATGCCATCAACAAGCATCCAAATACCATTATATACAGCTGGAGCAAAAATACCTCCATACATGCCCAGTGCTGAAATACCTATATGTACATATACACTTGGAAATCTGCATTATTTTGGGTAATCTCCACTATGACTGAAAGATTAAAACGTTTGATTTGCTTAAGGTGACATACATTTTAGTGTTAACAGCCAGAAAAAACATACATAACATAAATGGTAATTCGTTAAAAAAAGCAAATTTTAATATAAAAAAATCGCCAACACAAACTGCCGTCTTTGAAATATGCACTCTATATTTTGCGGTTCTTTCGCTGTCCGTTATATAAGAGTTTTTGAATCGTCATCCCAATCAGCAATGACGAGATAATAAACGTGCTTTTCGATCTATCTCGGTTAATTTTAAAGATCTTCTTTATTTGAACGTAAGGACTCCCCTTGTAGGACCGTTTAAAGCAGGTTCTTACAAACGGACAGGTGTCCATCCCGAGACACCAGCCCCCGACCACCAGATGTAAAACCGACCCTCCTGCCTCCGCTTGGTTCTATAGGACTGTTATGTTTGCTGAAAACCCTGCAAATGTGAAATGCGGAAACAACTAAAACCACTTAATTCACTGCGTCACTTCTTGTGCGTTGTTCAATCCCGGCAGAAGACTTGCGGCAATAGTATTAATGTGAAAATTTATATTTGTGCATGCCTGATTTTTGCAAGGGGCGCGCGCGCACACACACACGCGCACACACACACACACACCTAAAATTGTCATCATCACGCTGCCCGTCAGATAATTTCCTACCGTCATGAAATATAAAATAGGTTTTTTTAGAAAATAAATGGCGACTCCATACTTACCACAAAAAAGTAAAAATCCAAAGTGACACCTACAGCACCTGCATTGTCCGTTTCGCAAAAGTAAAACCTAAAATCTAAAACACCACTCGAGAAAAGTATTGCCCCGGGCTAAGCACAAGCGGAAATACATGCAACACAGAATATCCAACTTGAAGGAAGGATGATGCGTGGACCCAAATGCTTAATTCAGAAAAGTCTAACTCAATTAAAAAAAAAAAAGCCCTGAAGCGTCAATCAGATGAAAGCAGGCGCAAATGATTCGCTGGCGGCCGGAGGAGATCGAGCCGGATTGCTTTGCAGGACTGCCGTCTATTTAAGCGAGCTGATGAAATGTAACCGTACGCTAGGGGGCACCAGTATACTATCGCTCACTATAATATAACTGTAGGTTTTGCCCCCCTTTTGCACAGCAGATCCCCTGATTTTTGTGTTGTGTAGCAGGAGTGACAGCCCCGAGTGATTTTCAAAGTACGGTAAGCCGACGGAAAGAGGCTGTCTGAAAAACCGCAGGAACTCAGTGGGACCTACTTCCCAAGTACCACTATTTCCACATGCAACCACTGAGGCTAGAAAATATATAACAGGGTGAAAGACGTTTTACTTGCCCTCTCCCGACAGTCTATGCCAGACTAAACACACCAAGAAGCATTCCTGCTATTGTCCTTTTGATTAAAACAAGAATGTGAATTTTAATTAGCGATATTGTTTTTGCTTTTTCAGTGGCATTTGTAGCAATAAAAAAGTAGAAACGTACCTTTGACTTGCAACGAGCAGCCGGTTCTTTATAAATGTATAAATGTAGTGCTCTATTTTAAAATAGTTTTTCTCCATTAACTTGATTTTAAATGATTACACATCTTAAAAAAATCCTCAGCCTCGGACAGACTGAGTATAACGTATACTTTGTTGAGAAATATGCATACATTCTGCGGCTTTGTTTTAATTTCGTTTGATTACATCACTTTGAGACATGCGTAACCATACTTGGATTTATTAATGAAAATATCCAACAACCAGGAATTAGTTTTAAAGTTCCAAACTTTTGTTTAAATTTAATTTAAAAAAATTAAGTAGCCTGCCCCGCACTTAAAAAACTCCACAAAATTTTGGATAACGATTCCGAATTAGTACGATACAGGCCCACATAATATTAAGATGTGTGCATCCAAGCGTATTAAAATGCAATACAGTTCGCGCAGCCATAAAACAGACAAATTTAGGCCTATATTATTTAAATGAATTTAATATAAAGTAAGGCATAAATATTTTAAAACATAACATAGCCTGCTTTAAATGATGCGTTTCATGGCTGATCTTGAGCAAAAGTATTCTGTTTTTATTATTTTCGCATTTGTTTTAAAAATGAATGCAATAAATTAATTGCACGTAATACAGAGAATATTACAAATTATTTCTCATATTTTAATTGTTCTGGACCCATTGGCTTTTTCAGGTCTAACTACGTATTGCTATGAATTTCAAGAACTTACTACATGCCCATAAATTATATTTTGCTGAGAAGGACAAGATTTTTTATCAAGGTTGAAAGTGCCACTTGAACTTTGAATAAACAATGGAAGCTTTGTTATCAGCAACAATTATTTAAATGTTGTCTGTAAAAAAACAAAGTGCATTACCAAAGTTGCTTCTATGTCATATTCCTTAATGTTATGCCTACTTTTACCTTTCTATTGTGTTGCATTTTTGTCTTACATTTAAATTTCGCTACAACATGGTACAACAACAAAATGCGGACAGAGAATGAGCGTTTAAATTTTTATTTGTGTGTTCGTAAATGCTGAATAGGGAGCTGTCATTGCCTGACAGCGCTAATACTACCGTCTTTAAGACAGCGCGAAGCGTCCTGCTCGCTTTCCCCCCCAGAGCATCGAGGAGCTTCCAGAGCCCAGACAGCCAATGGGGTCCGGTGATAGGGGGCGGTCCGTGTACGCTGACCAGTCAAAACACGGTTGGTTTTCCTTATATGGAAGGCGATCTCCATGGTAACGTGCGCTAAGTTGCGGCAGTCGTGTCAAAGTTCACTATATAGAGAGCCGGGCGAGCCGATCAGAGAGACAGCGTGCTGCCAGCCCGGCTCCGGCAAATCGCAATCAGTTTCTAACCTCCCCACCTTTTCAAAATTATATTCCATCACTTTGATTCCGTCCTCTTTGCCTTTTCTTTTTTCGAGCACGAAGGATAAGGATGTTCTGTACGTTGTGATCTTTTTTCTTTTCGTTTTTTTTTCTTTTTTGTTTAAGCACTGCTCCTCGCTTCCCAGAGAGTTGACTTCATACTTGACTCCAGCGTCGACTGTGTGGTGCTCCTAAACAAGAAAGGAAGAACCAACAATATATATATATATATTTTACTAATTATTATTGTTGTTACTACTGCTGTTCGTCTGTTTCCAACAGCTCTTCTGGAACTTAAATCGTCCTTTGCCGGTATCCAAGACCTGAATTTTCCGTTTTATTTTTGTGCGCATGTCATCGCTAAACTGTCCGTCGGGCGCTGTCAGTTTCAGTTGCGTCCGTCTCCTTTTATTACAGTTATAATTATATTTTTTTCATCAATGGGTTTGCTGAATGGCCGACTGCAAGCACCTCTGGACTTGGCCTCTTAGCGCACGGCTGCTATTCGGCTCATCTTCTCACAGCCTTTAACATCCAAGCCTGTTCTGCTTAAGCAATTTTACAAATTTTATTTTGTGCGGGATTCGCCGGAGAAATTCAACGAAATAAAAAAAGACATATACGCCTTTTTCTGTCTCCGAGCTAATAGCTGAAGCACCACAATACCAAAAACGGAAGACAATAAAAGTTACTTAACGTTGGCTGATAGATATGGCAATGGCAGTGTGGAGAGGCTCCCAGGACGATGTGGCCGAGACCCCGGGGAGCCTCTCTTCGCAGACCCCTCAAGGACCGCTGTCTCTACCAACCCCTCAATCAGGGCATCTGAACCTGGCCGCCTCTCAGGTCGCTCCACCGAACCCGCAAACGCCCGTCCAAGGCGGCGGACCACCGGGAAGCACAACACAGTCTACGCCGCCCAACCACACCGGCCAGGCGCCGGACAAACAGCAACCCCAGCACATCGAGTGCGTGGTTTGCGGGGACAAGTCGAGTGGCAAACACTATGGCCAGTTCACATGCGAGGGCTGCAAGAGCTTCTTCAAACGGAGCGTACGCAGGAACCTGACCTACACATGCAGAGCCAACAGGAACTGTCCCATTGACCAGCACCACCGCAATCAGTGCCAGTACTGCCGCCTTAAAAAATGCCTCAAGGTTGGCATGAGGCGGGAAGGTATTGGGATCTTTCCTTACCGATTGCGCGTGTGTTGTGTTTCTAGCAAGATCGCTTCTCCGTGGTACTGCGATTATTATTCCGGGTTCCTCCTGCTTAAGGCTTTTCTCCGGGATGTCCGTCGGAGCACGAAAAAATGCCGCCTATATTTGCGACTTTATATGTACTTCAACGTGCTTGTGTATGGGTGCATTAATCGTTTTGCCCTAAATTGTATATTTTCAGTGTCATGTTTTTTTTTTGTTTGTTTGTTTTTTTTGGGGGGGGGGGGTTAAAATTGTAGGCCCAAATCGCGTTTGTGCGTTTAGTTAGACGTTTTACGTGGAAATTATGTACGCTTGTACATTGCACTAAGTCGAGCAGTCGCTCTTTTATAACGAAAGACTGGGGAGAGGCCACGTTAGAAACGACACAAATTGTGACTTTAAATAGTGTTTTGGACATACAGCCTGCAGTAATCGTGTTGATAAATATGACAATATTTTTTTAATGCGAAGCTATAAAGAAATATGTCGTTGTCGTTGGACTGAGCGCAGTTTTACATTGTATCCCAGTCTCGGTTTTGCAGGACACAGAACTGCATGAATAGGCAGCTAAGTAGGTTAAGGGTTAGTAGGCAAGGTCCGCTTAGCGTGCTTTGTGCATGCCATGAATCTGATTAAAATGCCTACCAAACGGTCTAGTTCATCAGCCTCAAAAGTGAAGCATTAATGTGAAAGCGATCAGGTCGCCGATCGCAGCAAATGGCAGGCGTACTTATAACGTGCGGCTAGACTGTGTCTGCTTGTGTCTCCTCCTGCATCGTTAAAACTAGTTCTGCCTCATCCATTAATGTTCACGTTGATAATAACGGAGGAGGAGTGAAAAGCAATAACGAAACCGTTGTTTGTAAGCGTGTGCGTGTGTCTGTTTCTATAGCTACTTTCTCTGAGGTCCTGTTTGTGTATGTGTGGTAAAATTACGACTTTTTAATGAGTGGAATTCAGGCATCAATATCTAAGGTTTCTCTTTTTACTGCAGCGGTGCAAAGGGGACGGATGCCACCCACACAGCCACACCACGGCCAGTTCGCCTTGACAAATGGGGACCCTCTGCACTGCCATTCATACTTATCCGGATATATCTCTCTCCTTCTGCGAGCGGAGCCCTACCCAACGTCCCGATATGGCAGCCAGTGTATGCAGCCCAACAACATCATGGGCATCGAAAACATATGTGAACTGGCGGCCAGGATGCTTTTCAGTGCCGTGGAGTGGGCCAGGAATATCCCCTTCTTCCCAGACCTGCAGATTACGGACCAGGTGGCCCTCCTGAGGTTGACCTGGAGCGAGTTGTTTGTGCTCAATGCAGCGCAGTGCTCCATGCCTCTCCACGTGGCTCCTCTGCTGGCGGCCGCTGGCCTCCACGCCTCCCCCATGTCCGCGGATAGAGTGGTGGCCTTCATGGACCACATTAGGATCTTCCAGGAGCAAGTGGAGAAGCTGAAGGTTTTGCACGTCGACTCGGCCGAGTACAGCTGCTTAAAGGCCGTAGTGCTCTTCACCTCTGGTAAGTCGAATTGAACTCGAGTCACTGGGTCGCCTCACTCGCGGTTGGGCAGGTTTGCTTTGTGTCGACCTGCACAGCAGATCCGCGTCTGTTAAAGACAGAACGGCCTCTTCAGCACTTCGACAGCCGCTATAAAGTGAATCATTCTCGGACAAGTCGGTATCAAATTGCCTTTGAAACTAAATAACTATGGCACCCATAAACATTTATATAATCAAACTATATGAAATAATAGACATTTCCTATTGATTGTAGTTCACTCTAACTTTATGAAACACTTCTTCAAAAATCCTGTTTATAAACAGGTAACATTTCAGTGAGGTATGCCTAATTCCATAATCTGTTATTAGTTTCTTATAAGAGGCAACATCAGTAACACTAACTGAAATTGATACACTGTTCCTGTAAGTGACCCTTCTTTAAGTCCTTTAGCCTTTTATTTGTGATTATGTGGATGTCATATATGAGTTATGTCGAGTTTGGAGCAGACAGGGGTAAGGAAGCTGCAAGGCCCGGAGCGCTTCCTCCTTATTAAAGTGATGCCTCATTACGCAACGCCTCGGCGTGTCACCCGTGGGCGACCTCCGTTTGTCTGTAAAAGCTCTCATCTATTTTCACTTAAGAACTGTAATTATTCACCGTAGTTTTAGGTCTTGAAATCAGTACATCAAAAATGCTCCATCTGAGGAAAAACTGAAAATGTTCCCTGTGTTATGCTAAGATGGAATGGTGATTGAAAACATTCTTTGGACCTTTTCCAGAAAGGGGTCATGAACTTCCCAGTTCATTACTTTACTGAATTAAATGGGTAAAAATATAACGTATGTCGACGCTGAGACAGTAAGGATATTTAATGTACAATAATGTGGACATAATATAAATGCATTCATACAAGCACAGTCTTTGTACTGGCTTCAAATGGCCTGGAATAGGCGTAGTGATACATAATCAATCAATAGGGAGGATGGATTTGGGTGTAACTAGTTTTTTCGCAGTTATCCCTTTTGTCTTTCTCATTATATGCAGCTTTTCGAATACGGGCGTTTTTAACTATGGTTGCCTACATCGATCAAGGCTGGAATCGATCAAGAATAACGTTATAAATAGACTCGGGAGATATATATATATATTTTTAAAAGTCATTCCGTTTGGTTAACAATTTGAAAGAGCAAGTAAACGAAAAGTAAGATGGCTTTTTTTTTTTTTTTACAAATCTGCGACGGCCATATTTATTGGTGATTATAGAGCCATTTTTCTGAACTCTATCGCTGTACTGTGAACGTGTTGCTTTCGTTTTTCCACAGTTTTCAATTGTAATAAGACAAATGTAAAGGCGTGTCCGAGTATATATAACGAAAACACTTTGCAGATATTTTCCGAATAAAAATCCGCGGCTGACCTAAAAGTTCGATGTGAGTCAGGCTTTGAAGTAATTTGAGATAAGCTGGTGTTCAATTACCTCAAAATATCAGGCCTACGTATCCCTACTGTTATTGCGGACACAATAAAAAAGCTGGATAATACCAATTTAAGAAAAAAAAAATAATGATGGTAATGATAGATTGAGTATATATACACACAGAGATATGCTTATATATAAAAGGAAATTCGCCTGAACCTATTTTGTATTATGTTCTTCATGTTTGTGAATTACTACTGGAGAAATAAGTCATGAGACTGATTTAATAATTCATTTTGTCTTCTCCCATCTCTAGACGCTTGTGGTCTCTCAGATGTGGCCCATGTCGAGAGTTTGCAAGAGAAGTCTCAGTGCGCTCTGGAGGAATACGTTAGGAGCCAGTACCCGAACCAGCCGACGCGATTTGGGAAACTTTTACTTCGCCTGCCGTCTCTTCGCACGGTCTCCTCCTCGGTCATAGAGCAATTATTTTTCGTCCGTTTGGTAGGTAAAACGCCAATTGAAACGCTTATCAGGGATATGTTGCTTTCCGGAAGCAGTTTTAACTGGCCTTACATGCCGATTCAATAAACAGAAGGAGAAAAACAACGATACAGAGACTACTGTAGTTACCGCTTCTTTTAAAAAGAAAACGGCTGTTACACAAATTTATTTACACCAGAAAGACATTTTCTGAAATGACTGTGAATTTTAAAAATGATACAGTATGTGAACTTTTAAAATCCTGTTGAAGGCTCTCTTGTTCTGAATAATTCGCTACTTAATCTTTTTGTTAAAATACTTTTGGGGTATCGACCTTTTAAGGGAAATTAAACTCTAAAGTGCATTAAGAAGAATTTGGTGACATGTAGGAGAAAAGTGTTAAAATGGTTACCTTTTCCAAATGCCCTATGCCCCGTGTCCGTGTACATTTGGCTGTTTTTGTATTTATTCTCATGTCTGGTTCCAAACCAGCGTATGTGATTCTGTAGTATACAGTTTTGATATTACCATGGTATTTTATGAAACAGTAAGTGATGTAAAGAAAAAAAATGTTCTTCTAGAATTAAAACTGAAAACATGGCAATATAGGGGAAGCGTTTCCACAATGAGAAATACTGCAGGTGCACTTACCGTACTGGCAAAGTATGATTTACTTAGGTGATGAGAAATGGTTTTAATTTTTATTTAGGAAATCAAATAGAGATAAGCCCACTTAAATAGGTATGTGAAAACAAAAAAACGAATTGCTGGTCGATATCACTAGTTAAAGACCAGGAACCCTGGCATCATTGTTCACCAAACTTTACTTTCGAGCAGCGCTCTCGCCTTTTTAGGAACCAGGAATGCTTTACCGAGCGTTAGCATAGCGTAGCATCTCCATTTAGCTAATTACGGATATTCCGACTGTGCAGATTTCTGTTGGTTTAACACTGTTAACCCGATTTACTATTACGCATGAAGCCAACATTTCACCAAGAAACATATTTAGGTTTTTCTTTAATTATATCAAAACGAAATCAAAGTTTGCGGGTTTAAATATGAATTGGAGTAAGAAAACGGATCGTTATGCAATTTTATTTGCCTGTTTGATTTTTGCGGGCTTCACGGATGCCAGTGATTAGTGAAAATATTAAGTTATTTCATCAACGTAAAATGGGGTTCAAGGGTCAATTTACTTTTCGTGTCAAAGCAAAATATTTTTAGAGCGTGTATTATCTCACCTAAAACGTTGAAATGTAATACATTTCTTAACGCCCAATCCATGTCCAACATAAAGTGCCTGTGAAGAGTGTGTCGGGTTGGTGGGTGGGTGGGTTGGCGGGGGGGGTCATTCTTAATTTATTTAATTTGTTATTTAAGTGTTCAAACCTTAGGAATACTATAAGGTTTAAAACACCAGTCTTATCATCGCGTATTTCACGTACAAAAGAACAGTTAGAAGCAGTATTGTTGTAAATATAGGTCAGTTCCTTTTAACGAGTTTCTTTTATACAAAGTATATGTGATTAAGGAAATCTGTGTTTGCCATGTTTTGGTAAATTGAAATGTCTTCAAATTGAGTAACAGACTTAGCTAGTAGCAACGAAAGTTCAGTTTTTAATGTATAAACATACTATTTTTTTCCTTCAAATGTATTTAGACTGTGAATGCATGGCCACAGGTCACTAGCCTATTTTACATTTGGTATATATATAAATGTAAATTCATGTCTTTTTTGCACTGTATAGATATAATCTGCGCATTCAGTACATTAGCCCTTGTATTTAAAATGAAACGAAGCTTTCAATAATAAGACTTAACAGGGTGAGCTGGTTTGGAAAGGGTAGTTATTTGGTTTGGAAAGGGTAGTTACTTGGTTTGAGTTTTTGTTTTCCTTTTTTTGGTCTGTAACAGATGCCTTGTGCGTGTTGAAAGCTTGCAATTTTGTACTTGTTCTGAGGCTTCCCTTCGACACACCAGACCCTATTTTGATTGGATAAAAAGGGATCACATTGTATATTTGATTAATAGTCATCTTTCCATGTTCTGAAGCAACATATGGACCAGAGAATGATGCAACTTGATTGTAATAACGAACAGTTTAAACGACTGACCCACGTTTTTATATATAAATATATAAAATATATTACTGCAGGGTATTGATAACGTATAGATACTTTTTTTATTATGATTATTATTAATTGCAAGTAATGTACGTGAGTGTGCGTGGAGGTTTATAGTTAAAACAATTCTTGTTTGTGCTAGCTTATTGTCAACAGAAATGCTGTAAATTTGTTCTTGATATTAAATTATAATTTATGAATTTGAAATGAAAAAGCATTCGCTGTTTTATTATTCGTGTTTCCTTGAAGCATGGTGTTTACGTGAAGACGGTGCTAGGTTTATCGCCAATGTGTGTCACGCTTTCCCCTGGGACCGCTGCGCTCAGATCTGTGTGCATTCCTTTAATAAAATATATAAGATGACGGCAGGCCAAGGCGGTGAGACTGGCGCGTATGTATGTTAAAGTTTAAAACCCCGTTGGTGAAAAATAAAAGTGACTGCACCCCATGCTTCATTTTATGTTTAGTGACACCAGTGTTCAGATGCAAAACCTCGAAGCGGAAACCACATTCCCAGGCCTGACTTAAAACTCCCTCTCTCAGTCTTTATTCCAAAGACATGCAGCTACGTGCGCATTTAAGCGAAACGACGCAATGGACTCTAAGCGTGAACAAGTGCCGTCTAGAAAACAAGCCGCGCTACTACTTTAGGCTTTCTACGGCTTTACCTCCCTCGGTTAAATTCCCCCATTCAAATCTATGAGTATTTCGGATTGTTTGTAATGGGAGATCAAGCGTGTGAAGGTATGCCTTTGAGCTGGAATTTTACTTGGTGTCCTATTAGCTGAGTCAATATGGCGTCTTGCAATGCGATGCAAGTTACGGCACCCCGGAGCAAAGCCGTGCTTTGTAATAGAAACCACATTGCAATAAAGATCACCCCTCCATCTAGACGCGGAGCCCCAGTAAAAGTGCTTGCGACAAAAAAGTCGTGTTCCCTGGATAATCTTGTTTTTCAACATATTAGGGAATCTCAGTGTTAATGATGCCCTGGAACAGTATATTGTTGTTATGCGTACCTGCGAGTACATTTACCATAAAAACGGAGAAACAAGTGTGGTAAATATCTCACACCATGTTATGGCCACTCACAATGTTGCAAAGTGGTACTTCTGCATAATTTCAATTTTCTGTCAGTAAGCATTGCAAAAGGTCTGTTTTTTCTTCTTATGTGATTTCTGTTTGAATGACGATTGATAACATTCCAAAATATCACGAAGTCAACATCGGAATTTGCATTTAAAAAGTTGACATTAATTATCAATAACTGGGACACGTTGGGCACTAACCCTTTGCCGTTATACATACCATAAACACCATAAAAGTACCATAAACATTTCAGTGGCATGCATGCAATTCGTCATTTGTGGTTCTTTTTTCTTATCATCCGAACTGTCGTGCCTTGGTACCGAGGGTGAGCGGTTTTATCATTTGCCGCACTAAATGCTGCCTTCAGATACCCCCTGCCATTTATCAGATTCCAGTGATGTTCTGCTATTTTGTCTAATTAATGGTGAAAGTCAACGAAATCCAATTACGCAGTAATTTCAGAGCAGTTAACATTGGGCGTCGGTACAGCCGGACGACAAAGGCAAATGATGTGCGGCAGTAAACTGTGGACATTGCAAACTGGTTTGAATATACGAGTTCATTTCAAGTACTCTTAGTGTTCTTTGGTAGACTGTTGGAAGTCTTGTGGATGAGAAATATGTTTAGTTTCTGTGCTCAACATGACTCTTCATTAACTATAGTAGCAATTATCCTCGCGGTAACAATAACAATTGCAGGGGTATCAATAGTTCCGCTTTCAATCACTTATCATTAGTCTAAACGATTAATAATCAATAATGTGTGTCGCAATATCACTTATATAAGTATAAGATGGGTTAGTAACGATTTATGTTTCCCTTGTTCTGAAATAAACCTTGCTGCGGAGTAGCTTCGCAGTCATTTGGATCATAGCTTAACAGGGCTGATTTTAGTTGACAGAGCGTGTGTTGAGGCTGAACTCTATAATTTGCGCGTCTGTGCTTTGATTGCCGTTGGACAACGAACTAATGAGCTCTCCCTCCATACAATGTCAGTTTTTTATTTCCACCTGGAAAAAAATGCACGTTGAAAAACACGCTCGGAAATCGCACACCTCAAATTAATTGAAGATCATAACAATAAATTCTTTGAATATTCATAATACTTTTGCGTGAGAAGCCTGCGTGCACAAAGGTGTTCAAAAAACGGTCTTAGGAAAAAGCGTAGTGGGCCAAGCTCTTTGTGCATTTGGGTCGCAAATTATATGTACTGTATACGCTGTATTTGGAATATTTTATTAAACGAGTCGATACATGTTTTGTTAATAATGTAATTAAGATAACATAATAGGTGCAATGTCCTATCATAATGTTTTATTACTGTACTTTTTATTATTCACACTTTAAGTAAGAATTTGAGCGTTTTTTGTTGGGAAACTATTGAATTAGTCTTTTTTTAAAAAATTGCTTGTAATTTGGTTCATTGGTCTAAAACGAAGTCTTCAGTTTGAGTTAATATCGATTTATCTAGTAGCGGTTAATAAACATCCTTACAGGAAATTTTCAATAATGCGTAATCCCATTTATATCTACATTTCGGTTGCACTAACAAAATTGCGTTATCGCGTTTTTCCGCATCTGATATGATGTGTTTATAAAAATACCGCTTCCAAACGGCACGTATTCAATGGACATTTTATCCTTCTCCGCGGCGACCCCTACAGGGAGAGGAGCTTGAGTCCAAAGTCAATGTTTTTATTCGTGTTATTCGAAACCCACGAATGTTCACGCTTTGTTAGTTTCACGGGGTGGGTAATAGCGGGTCTCGGCGCTCTGAACATCCTCCTAAAGGCTAGTCCACCCAGGTTTAAAATCTTCATTTGTCTGCCGCAGATCAGCGGCTGTCGAGATCTGAAGAGCGATTCCAAGTGTAAGGCATCCTATGTCGTGAATGAAGTCGAGAAATGTAAACTATTATTATTAGTTTTATAATAATAATAATAATAATAATTATTATTATTATTAGTAGTAGTAGTAGTAGTAGTAGTACTAGTATTGTTCCTTTCAATAGGCTTCATTGATTTTTAAAGCCGCTTTTTCATGGGCCGTGGGAATAATAATAATAATAATAATAATAATAATAATAATTCTGCATAAGTTTAGAATAAAAAATCAGCCATATAAAGGGCAACATTACTAGCAGGTGGTAATATCAACTTCTTTTGTTTGGGTTTCTGGTGCACCGATTAAGGTGTGTGTGTGTGTGTGTGTATATATATATATATATATATATATATATATATATATATTCACAGA
>JAABNX020000008.1:4706820-4718136 GCA_015163995.2 Mormyrus lacerda
TAGACAGAACTAGCTGATGGCTGGAAGTAGACAGAACTAGCTGATGGCTGGAAGTAGACAGAACTAGCTGATGGCTGTTTCTAAGGGGCTGTCAGTATTTTAATAAGGTTCCTTGCTCACAAAGCACATCCTTTGTTATATTAAGTTATATTAAGGATGGCAAGCAGGAAACTGGCCGAAGAACAACCCTGTTGTCATTAAAGAGGTGTTTCCTAATCCACAGACAGTCTGTGTTTTTGCTCCCTCGGAGTTCCCTGCCAGACAATCCAGATTTTTGCTTCCTCCCAGCTTGGAGCAAAAACATGGACTGCCTGTGGGTGCCCCAGGACCAGATTGGGAAACACTGCAGTACAATATAATTTCCTCTTCAGCCAAGAGAATGATTTTTTTTAAAAAAAAAAAAAAACAAAACAATGACCTCACAGCCATCTGTGTGTGTGTATGTGTGTGTGTGTGTGTGTGTGTGTGAGTGTGGGTCTGTATGTGTGGTGACCCAGTACCCAGTATCCTCCTCTAATTAAAGCTGCTAAATTTAACATTTGACTTTACTGTGGATTCTCCTGCTGTCTGTACAGTACAAGCAATTTCTCAGGGGGGACGTTAAACTATGTTAAGAAAACAAATTAAGCAAGAAACTTTTGTGGTAAGTTTGTTGCAGGATAATTGTCACAAGGGAAAAGCGGAAAGTTCAGGATAATGTGTATTGTTCTGTAATAGCTAGACAGACTTCCTTTCTTCTGAAGTTTGAGAGGCCCACAAAACACACAGGAGATCTTGTCAAAGTAGCCAAACAGGCTGGAGATCTGCCCCGTATACCCCAGCTGCACCAGGAAAGGGATGCAGGTCAGTACGGCTGCTGACATCATCAACAATGCAGTTCTTTTCCAACACTGACATCTATGCATGCCCTATAGCTCTCCTGAGCGCTGATTCTATATCCACCACACTCTCCAAGCCATCTGTCATCTGTGTATTTATCAGTGAGGTGGTTATTCTGGGGGGTAAAAGTAATGTTCCTTATGTAAATATGATTTGTATATCATATTTAATATCAATACTGAATGGTGATCTTTTACACAGGGACCCAAAACGCCATCCTTCCCCTTCGTGACTGGCTATTACAGTAAGTGCCCCTGCAGTTGAGAAGAGACACCGCCCAGATGCGTACACGAAGGTAAAAATATTTCTCTTCACAGTTATCACTTCTGTACTCAACATGTCCGGAATCTTCTCTCTCTCTCTCTCTCCTCTCTCCGTTTTCCCACCTTATCCGTACCATGCCTTCTTTTTCAGAAACACTGCCTGTACACCCTCATACTCTACTGCTTTCTCATCATCTCCCACAGTAGGTATTAGCCAGGCTTCACACGACATTCCTGCTCCTCTACACACTCTGCTCTGCTTCTGAGTTCTCGATCTCTCAGTCTGTTCTTCCTATTTTTTTCCTTAGCATGCTCTCTGGCATTCCCCTCGCTAGAACCCCCACCGCGTTTCATTCGCAAGGTTGCGAGGTGCAGCCAGCCACATCCCTTTCCTCTTCTGCGTATTCCGCGTGGCCGTTTAACACCTTCCTGTCTTAAGGAAACGGAAGCCGGCCGCTGCGCTGGGAGCAGAAATACCGTTCCGTGTCCAACAGCTGCCCGTGAGTGTAGAAAGCTGAGGTTCGCAGTTCACAAGAAGAGCGATAACACTGACACACTCACAATTAATGGGGGTCTTTCCCCTCCTTCAGATGAACGTTACTTAAAAAAGAAAATGGAATCTCGAGCAGTTTTACTGTTTTCAGAACTGTGAGAAGAATGATGAGGAGAAATGAGGCTGTTTGGGAGGGAGACATCGTGTCTATTTCTGGGCTTTGCAGCCTGAGAAAACACTCCAGACCTCACAGAGTTCTTGACTCTATCCACGGAGAGGTCCATGGGTATTTGGCTAGGGGTGGGGGGTGGGGGGTATTCTGATCCTTCTGACACTCAAACAGTTATGGCCAGTTACCATCTTGCTGAAAAGGACCACAGCATGGAACGCCATTTCCCACCCGGGATCTGGAGTTTCCACTGTATTCTTCTCATTGCTGTGACTGACACAGAGCAGCTAGGGACACAACACAGCAAAAAGCCTGTGCTGAAGTCCACTGGCTGCTTCTACTTACACAGTGTGCTGTGTGAGTTCATATATGTACAACATTCCAGGGTGACCATGATGGGAAGGGTCTCTTATACAAGAAGAAGACATTTAAGTAGATTTCTGCAACAGCAGTGACCAAAATTGCTTAATAAGAGGCATATAGAGAATCTTGCACAGTAACACAAAGAATGAACCATCAACGTAAGACAGCCAGACCTTAGCATATCTGTAGAATCATTAATGGGTACATTCATAGATGCAGTTGTGCTTTTAAAAAGTTGTTTGTCTTTATAAAAGGCATCAATTAGTGTGATAAAGTATAACCTATCAAAGAAGACAGATAAACCATTACGACGGTGGTCTAATTAACGAGTTTCTTGACGTTGATATGACATTTCTAATATGCTACACAAAACGGTGTATTTTATCCTTTACTGTCAAAGAAAACCCTGAACTCTAACCGAACTGAAACCGTGGAAAAATATACAAATATTAGTTCGCGCCTTGAAACAATTTAAATCTGGAGCTCTTTCAGTTAGGCCTATTTTTTTCCGCTACGTAGGCTACAAGTATTCTAATGTTAAATACTTTAATTACCATTATGTTACTATTATATGAAATAAATAAATGACATAAATCGTATCGATTTATTTAATGGTTTAATTTTGACCTAGGCCGGCCACTTCAATTAACTTTCAGTAACATATTTTATATTTCAATTTTATTTCCATTTTCCGACATGCTTTATGATTACAAATCAACATATTATGGTCCGAACTGTGTCACGCTTCTGCAAACCGTTTTCGGTAAACGCAAGAACGATGTGTGTGCAAAACGAATTTACTCTGATTTTACCATTAAAAGACCGTTATCTTGGTGACGTGGTCTATTTTTTTTACAGGGAAACTATAGTTAAAGTTGCATTAAAGAAGACGGTAGCACGGTCTCACTTTCTGAATCCTGCAGCCCTGTACGCAGACTCACGCGCTTTCGTAACTCAAAGCAAGCTGTGGGTTTCCTGCCGTCCCATAACCTGACGAGTACATTTTCTCTAATTTGAATTCCTTTGGCCAAGCTGAGTTACACAGGCCTTTCCAGATTCACAACTCTCCACATCACGCTGTTTTTTTTTCCCTTAAAGGATGTTAACATCAAATTTTTGCCGTTCTAATTCATTATCTTTGCTGAATTTTTGATATCGAAATAACCAATAATTAGAGGGTCCTTGAAGACAATGTAATATTCTTTAACACGTCTTTTTTGATGTGATGTGTTTCTGTTATAGGTCAATAAAGGCGTTATTAAAAAAAGACCCTGTCTACTCTGCTTGAAGCCCCCTGCCTCCTCCCGTAGCCGCCACGTATTCTCTGTACAAATGCAAAAGAAAGAGGCCGGTTGACACCGAAATGGCAAAGTTCATTTAAAAAAAAAGAAAAAGAAAAAAAAGAAAGAAAGAAAAAAGCTGCGTAAACTCACAGAGGGGCACAAGGTTCTGTAGCTGAACTGAAAAGGAAAGTGCGTTAGAGGCGAGTGTGAGATGTAGGCCTATTTGTATATTTCACTGCGTTTAAATGCAAAGTCCTCATTAATCAATTTATCTCATATTTCAGGAGATGACAGACCAGCTTTACCTGTTTATCGAATATTGACTTATTTAACATTGACCCGATGAAGCTCAACTTATCGCTGCGGTTTGTAGTCTGTGCTTAGTAATTACGAGCAACACTGTGCGAAATACATATCCCTAAGCAGGACATATCCTCCATATTTTTCCAGCAAGAGGCCACAGCGTTACAGATTACGGGATGAAAGCTTGTTGGAGATGACTTTCAGTGAACTTCCCGTTTAATGCCATCTCTATTACTCTTTAACGAATTCAGGACTTCGTTGCAAATGAACGATTTTAAAAGAGCATTACTTCACAAGAGCACCAACAATTAAAATATCACCTGTAGTCAACATTCAAACACAAATAGAAAGCTATGTATAGTGTCATGCAAGCCACGAATCCTCGGTATGCTTCATAAATAAACTATAGCAATACGGGAAGCTGCAGTGCAGGCACTCTAACGCCTGCATTTCGCCTGGTAGGCTACTCGACTGAGATGAAGGTACGGCGTAAAAGACGCAGGCGGGCAACTGTTTAAAGGCAAAAGGTGCAGCAGGCAAGCCCGCGCCACGTGGTGCGCGCCGCCACTTTCCGCAACAGACAGTATTACAGAAAAGCAGTGGCATCTGAACACGTCTCAGCTCTGCAGAATCTGATACAGGGCGGCTCGAATATCCTATGTTCTGAGACTCCCGTCTAGATAACTGGGGAAAAAGAGAAAAAAGCTTTATAGATTTATATGTTTGTAGTTTGTGCGCGCACACCCACACATATACACACACAAGGACACGCACACACAAACACAAACATTCGACCTGTTGTTCAACAGCATTTTAAATGTTGTAATTACGTTAATAAATTGTGCATGTTTGTGGACTGCCAGCTGTCTTCTTACTTACTACTATACATTATATGAATTATGCGAAATTATTAGTAGGCCTACATGATTACCGTTTAATCTCCAGAAAATGTAAAATAGGAGTCATAGCTAAAAGTTCAAAGTTGTTTTAAAGCGCTTACAGAATGTAAACGTCCAAATTCTGTAGTTTCTTTAAATAAATAAATAGATTTTTTATAGTTGATCAAATCTACATTGGGCTTTGATTACAGACCTAACGGTTTAGGGTAGAAGCCTTTTCTGGGAAATGTTTGACGGAGCAAGCGTTTCTTTGAAAATGCCGAGAGAAATTAATCAGCTTCATGCTTATTCGTTTGGAAAATAGTGGATTCTGCAAATATTCTTGCCATTTAATAATATATTTCGTTAGAAGAATGCTACATTGTTTCATACTGACTGTTGTTTGCAAAAGAATGAATTTATTACAAAAAAACATATTTAATTCCGAAACCACTAACTGGAATTAAACAGATATGCAGACTTTCATATTTGATGAAATGGAATAGGCCTGCAGAAGACGGGGGGCTCGTGACGGCTTTATAATAGCAAAGTGGGGAAATGCATACCTTCTACCTGTCTGAAAAATGCATTTTTTTCACCTCTAAAATTTGCATTGGTGACCTTCTGTGACAGGCGAATCCGAGCTTCATAGTTCTCGGGTGCTACCACCCCCCCCCTCTCTCTCTCTCTCTCTCTCTCACACACACACACACAATGTACTTCACTTCTTGAGCTGACCTATATTAAAAGCCCTTCAGCTGTTCCCGAAAACTTAGGTGCCCCGCTGCCGACGGCCATCCCCTGCGACTGCAGGATACGCACAAAGCCGAAAAGGGGAGAGAAGCTCGGTGCTTGTTGCCATATGACGTTAATCGTCGGCTTCAGCGTCAGAACCAGGGGAGGCCGTAAAGGGCATTAAAAGAAACCACAGATGAGCGTGTTTTTCCTCATTTTAATTCATCCACACACTCTAAATTAAATAAATACAAACAATGCATTTTCCATCGAGATTCCTAGCAGATTTTAATTTTACAACAAAGCCAACTATTATAACTGCTATTATAATGCTCAATGCTGCAAATAGGGCACAGCCGAAAAGTTCAACTCTATTATCGGGCAGTGCTACAGGAATATCGCTGACATTTAACATGTTTTTTGTACAAGGGAAACACAGTTACAGGCTTTCTTTGTTGGTAGTTAAATACATACTTTAGACTAACACGCACAATTAATGACGAGTCGAGTCGAGGGCGTTTCCCCACTCTTTGTAACGTCAGTAACTTTCGGACCTCATCTAAATCATCATAATTATGAGTAATGCATATTTCCTGGGTAATTTACGTTGTGTAGTGTGCGGTTTATAAGGTCTTGTATGGGACGTAAAGTGTATTGAGCAGTTTATGTAAAAATATATTTATGGTACTGACACTTGGTCCAAAAATAAAATATTAGTAGTAACCTAATTCGCTTACATTAAAAGAATAAACATCAATTTAATCGACACTCGCAACATTTATTTTTAAATAAGCCTAAATATTATCACCCATGATTATTCCATCATTAATTACGTATTGAACAATAACAACAACAATAATAGCCAACTAAATAGGCTACAGAAGAGGGGATACGAGCTTGTTATTTACAATAAATAAATCGCGCGAATGGATCAGTTTCCCAAGAAAAGTATCGGTTGTTACAAATTGGAGCAGCCTGCGTACAAAAAAACCACCTTCATGCTTTTAATTTCACTCAAGGCTGACCGTTAATTCTGCTTGCGCATTCTGCGTAAGGCCAGAGCGGTCCATTCAGGGCTACCTGCGTGTTAGTCCATTCTTATCTCAAAATCATTATCAGACCCCTCCAGCTGGGGAGCGCGGTTTGTGTCAGAGTAAAGTTACGACACGGCTGTATTACGAACTTAGCCACATCGGGCCAGGTAATGTTACAGGACGGACACCCGCTCAGGCTGGCAGCGGTGCGTGAACCTGAGCATGCGTGTGTTTCGAGCTGCGGCGTGGGCAGGTGTTAAGTCTCTGGTGCCGTAGTTCATACGAATAATAAGCAACACGTTCTTTAGGTTGAGCAGAGCAGTGCTACAACCCTGGTATTAATGGAGATTGCCAATTTAATGACTATAAAGAAAATATTACAGTACGTTTTAGGTTTGCTAAATTTAATTTAACAATTGCAGTGTATGCCTAATCTATCGCAATAGCATGCAGAAGCCCACACTATCCGTTATTTTACTGTAAAAGATAACTTTAAAAATGCCTTTTAAAACCTCAGTCTGTGCTTTTACATGGTTTATTTGATTCTGTTAAAGCACTCCCATACTTTAAACATTGTCCGTTCTAATGCATTTGTCTGTGTTAGTTACTGATTCTGAACACCAATATCATTGAATAACCTCCCAATGAATGATACACATTATTAATTATGCATCGGAAGCGTCTTCATCTTTCATTCATTCACTTCAGAAAAGCGGCACCTTTAAACTGAACTTGCTCATTTTAATTGCGAGATGGCGCTGTGCTGCATCCAGAAACCGGGCTCTATTTCCATGGAGCGCGCAACGCTTATGAGCTCAAGTAGGAGATCCTGTTTCTTAATGTCTCCGTGAGAATTTTGCTTTTATAAAGTAAAGTTACAGAATGCCAATAAATGTCTAAACTGAAAGGAATCGTTAACTGTGGCACTTTCACCTGAACACTTCCCGAAAGTTCAAGTCAACTCTTATACAGACCTTCGCATAAATTAATTACATTGAGTAATTTTCAATTACTTAACAATATTCTTTATACTGATAATCATCCAATTATTTCTAAACCCAGGTGATGTAAAAAGCATCATGACTGTCCAGTGCTGGTATGTGTGATTTTAATAAAGCGAATAGCGGTCCACTTTTGTATTATTTATTTAATTTGCAGTTGTTTTTAAACCCAAATATCTTCTGCAGTTGGATTATAGGTTTTGCAGTTACAGATATGCGCATGAGTTCCTGTCAAAAACAAACTTTAAAAATAACGAAATAGCACACTTTTACCAGAATAGAATCACAGCGCTGCTCAGGCTAATAATAGTAATTTAGCAACATAAAATAAACAACGAACAGAAAAGCCATTATTCGTGCGATTTTAGGCGCAACATACTTAATAATTACAGTTATTTATTGCAATTATACAAACGATACGTAGTCAGTTCCTTCGACTTTGCTTGCTGAATAATGTGGACTGAGGTACAAAAGGGATTAAGGTAGTCTGCGGAGAAATGTTTTACACTTACGACACCCGTTATAGTTATTTAGGCTATATGAAATGTTAATCCCGCCAAGAAAAGTTTTTTCTTATAATAGCTAATATTAAGCTAGGCCTATATATCTAATATTCTCCTTAAAGAATTTCGACCAACACTCAATTTAAAATGAATCTCCGCTATAATTTAAGAAACATTAAACAATTGTATGAGTAAGTAATATGCCACACGTATCGGCAAAATGATTAATCTTCCATTATAATGACAATTTTGTCGATATAATTACAAAATTAATAAATAAGGCATAAGCACTCTTACTTATTGCAGATATCGCAACAAAGGTCTCCCTTACAGTTGCAGTTCATACAGCCTGGTATAAGTTTGTAAGAATACATTTAACAATTTTTAAAGGGATATTTGAAAGGTTGTTTAAAAATAATTATTATTTAAATGGTCTCTTTTATATCATCGATATATGCGGTACCACTGAAAAAAGTTCCCAAGCAAGATTCATCCAGAAGATGCCAAAACGAAAGTCTTAAATTTGATGCTAAACATAAAACCGCGGTTTTCCCGCAAAACATCCCGGACATGAACAACATTTTACAAAGAGTGAGTTAAAACCTTTAATATCTATATGATAGAACAGCTCCCGCTAGATTAATACAGCCTGGTGTTAAAACTGTTATTTAGCTCTAATGGGTTTTAGATTTGTTTTCATCTTAGATTATGTTTGACAAGGAGTCTCCTATGTGAAGCGGTCAACATCAAAATCGGCATCAAGATCAACATAAACAACTTAAGTAAAACGAATCCCGCAGGATTTAACTCCGCCTCACAAAACATGATTTAAATATTTTAATTTAAATGAAATACATATATTTATCCTTGGAAAACATTACTCGTTGATAGTATTATGGAGGCAAAATTGCGTTTCGTATATTGATCAACTTCCTTTACTGAACCGAATACACATGCATTAATGATGAACGCGCCCTATACAAATAAAGAATATGTCATATTTAAATCTTGATTTCCGTAAGAAAAAAATCATTTTCTTTTTGCAAGCAGCGTTAAACGCGTGAAAACGATTTTACAAAGTCTAAAGGAAAATAAGCAAAGCTGAGAAAGTTTTGGTCAAATGAGTTTGAAAGAATTTTCAAAATGCCTTTCCAAACCTTTTTTTAAATTTAACCTACGTATTTTGTTATTGTACACTACAAGGGAAGACTGCTGGACTGAGTAGGCAATTCTCAGTGTCACCTTTTTAGTGCAGATATATGTGATCCAACAGACAAAGGCATGCGACACGAATGGACGAAACTTAGGGATGCCTTCAGCCAGTAAACTCAGTTTAAGGAAAAAAATGAAGTCGGCATTTACAAGGATTGTGAAGCAATTATTTTTAGTTGTGGTGTATAATAATAATAATAATAATAATAATAATAATAAGCAATCGAGAATCATGTCAAATCACATTTTGCTTAAGAGGGAACAGCTGACCACGCAGTAGTAGTAGTCTGCTTAAAGTCAAATAATGGACTATGAAATCGTTCAGTCAGCAGATAAAAAAATGTGTTGGGAATTAATAAGGTCTCAATTAAGTAAACGCAAAACTCTGGGATACTTTTTTGCTAGGTCATCTCATAGAGTCAGGCTGAACGAGAAAGATCTCAACGAAACATTTCAGCATCACGATTAAGAGTCAGACCTTAATACCTGTGCATAGAAATAAGTTGTCACTTTGAAATGTATCAATGTATGATTCTCCTGAAATAAAATTTCTGAAAACAAGATTTTAAAAATCATTTCTTGTCGTTTGTGTGGCTAGAGTTTGGTGGACAATAATATAGCAATTGTCGATGCTTGGTGACCCATAAAATTTGAGGGTGGCTATTCTGGCTTTGGTATGCAATTATGCAAAACACTAGATAAAGACTTGCTATCCGATCTAATGATAGGGCCTGTAGTCTAATTTCAAAAGAAGGCGGAACTTTCTTCATATACCATCTTAAAAAGTGGGAGGGAAGAGTAACATTCACATAAATTTAAGGCCTGCTAAAAATAAACAGTCTCTTTTTCTCTAGTTTCTACGCAAGCAAGAGCGAGGAAAACTGAGCTATACAAGCAGAGCTGGAGTCGTGTATTATTTTTCCATTCCCGTTGGAAGTTTAATATATATTATACATAATAAGTGTTTGGTCAGTGGTTTTTCTTCTTTCAAGTTAATTCCCTGCCCCCAGTGCTTTTTCACGCTGAGGTAACAAACATCAAATCAAGTACCAAACACTGCAGAACAGAAGAAGTACAAGGACCAAGCGATCAGCTTAAAGTGAAACATGTCTATAAAGCAATATGCTGTACGAATGACCTGCCTTCAGACTGCGGCTTGGCTCTAATTTCTGCTTCCCAGTGAAATGATGATGAATCACATTTTCAAACTGGATTTTGTCATGGAAATGGTTAATGCTCTGATAATAGGCAACTTAATTTCTGCCACGACACTAGCTCCCTCCCCGCGGCTCCGGGCTATGTTTCACGTATTGTCACGGTTTCCAGGAGATTTAGCCAAGATCGTTTCACTTTTTCATGGTTTCTTTGGATTCGGACGTTTATTGTAAATCTGCAAGGCACTTGTGCACCCTTCATATAAACTAGAAACACATTTTCTAACTACATTAAAGTGAAACTAACGACCTGAATGCCAGATGAACTGTGTTGATTTCTTCGACAGACTAAAACATTTTGCAGTCAACTTCCTCATTTCTACAAATAAGCAAATAGTTAAAAAGCACAGTGTTTACATATGCAGATGTTCAAATGGTATTGATATAATAATACAAATGTGCAAATGAATAATTTGAATACACGATTGTTGGCGGAAGCATATGCCCATAGCAGCGTTAGCGTAATGCTTGATGGTCTTAATGGTACGCAGAGAACTTTCATAGTTACCTTTAATATTTCCAAGGACAAGAGTCCACACGGACCATTAAAACAATTTGTACTTGACTCAAGTAAAATGAGTCACATGTTCTGATCTGAACTTTAAAAAGAAGAAAAGGGGAGACGCCACCCAAAAAGATGGGGCCTAGGTGAAGACCACGGAACCCGCAGCCTTGTGCCCGGGTAACGCAATGATGACCAATCACGGAAAAAATACCACAAATAGTATAGTACAAACCCATAAAACTTCATTAGTCTTTTAAAAAGTCTGGATAATATCCATATTTTAAACAAAGACGTTTTTTAGGCAAGGCAAACGATATTGATTACTCGCAGAGTGTTGCGATTTGATATCTGTCTATCAACTGTAGGCTATTTTTAGACCATATATTTAGTGTCACGTCACCCGCAACATTAGCCAAATAATGCATTGCGATGCAAAGTGTAAAGTGTCTTGTGGGGTGAGCAGGCTTTGACAATTTATATA
>JAABNX020000008.1:4718154-4731277 GCA_015163995.2 Mormyrus lacerda
TATATAAATGAAGTAGCAGATTTTTCCAAGGCAGAGTACCCCAATAAATGTGCCCCGCTTGTTCAGACGGTTCATGGGGCTGGATAAAGTACGTCGATCTATGCTTAGTGACTCTGGGTTGTTTCTCTTCGCTCGGCGTAATGAACTCTTGTACCGCTACACAGAAGTGTGAATCTACCCAGCGAAGTGCCAACTGAGAGGCAAAGCGAGGGATGCTGTCCGGGGTCAGCTGGGTGGAAATCGCCCCTGTCCTTGCGTTCCAGCCTATGAGCAAAAAGTACTGAGGGCAGTCCTAAGATTTCCGTGACATAAGAGGTAAATGATTTTTGGAGCGTCAATATAAACCTTTTATTTCCAGGGAGTCTGTGAGAGACGAGGCAGACGAGGGGGTGTCACAGTCAAACTCACCTTCATTACATCTGTGTGCCTGGAAGCTTGTGAGACTTAATAAAGACTGGAATATATTACAAAAACTGTTCAAATGACCAGATAACAGAATGACGTACGTAGAAATAAACAGGTCAGCATTATTAACACTGATCGACAGCAGTCGTAAGGATGTTGTAAAAGTGATCGGTTCAATAAAAACGAGTGCTTCTGCTAGACACAGGATAACATGTCAGTGTCCATCGACGTTTTCCACCTTGTTTATGTCTCTATGTATTTGCATTATGACTGCTTACATGAACAACATACATGTATATACACTGAGACTGTTTCATGCTCATGAATTAAGTGGAAAGCGAGTAATTAGCTAAAATGTCACCGTTGGAGATTCTCTGCTTTCTGTGTGACTGCTATAGTCAGACTGTGTTATATGTGATGGACAGATGTACTAAAACCACGATAAGCAGATGTGCTTGCTGTCATCTGTGTGCCTGATTCCATATATTCCATACCTAGAAAACAATACTAATTACGCGAGGATTACAAGAGTATTACAATAAGCATCATCCACGTAATTTAGTTCCTTATATTTTACCAGGAAAAAACAAGTTAGCTGGCTGCTATATGGTGGTTCTGCTATTCAGCGCCAGTGACATAAAACAACAATGAATCATTCTACAGTAAATATCTGGTGAAATTACGGTCACTCAGTGACTAGGACCAAGAGCTGACCATCTAAAATGAGGCATATCCTAATGATTTGACAAAGTCTTTTTCTGTCTGGTCTCTTCAGATGTCCGGAAGCAACCTTCAAAGCATCTGTTGATTTCCAGACCTTGAACGTTTCTCCTTAGGTTTTAGTTCGAGTCATTAGCTCCAGATAAACTGTCAGTCCTACAAAGTATGTCAGTAACCACTAATGGCTTGATGGCAATGACATCAGAAGGCATTACTGCAGTCAGGCACCTTCACGATATCGACACTTTGGCACTAAGGGTCTGGAGCAAGAGATCTAGTCAAGTATTTCCGATGTTAGTATGTGCAGTGACATAGCAAAACTCAGTATAAAACAAAGAATTATTACACACTTCAAATAATTACTGTTTTACCCAAGTTCTCCAGTTATAACCTTCTTTTAGTTCTGTGCGTGAGTTTAAATCAATAATCCTCTGGATAAATCCCAGATTTTTCTCAGTTGTTTATCTTGAAATCTAGTGTGAGCAACAGAGAAATGGATTAGAAGGCAGTAAATTGTTTATTCTGACAGGAATCTGTCTTCTCATTCAGTTACAGCTAAAGCATTATATGGAATTTACATTGCTTAAAAGGATGCAACCCCTACACTCATCCGCAACTGAAATGAAAGTTTGATACAATTAGATAATCTGCATGAAAATCTCTGTAAGCAATGTTGGATTACAGAGTATATTGTCAGCGCTGTTGTCAACAGCAGGCTTTTTTTCCTCCTCATTTGCATTAACTTAGAAACAAATTTCATGAAAATGTTCAATTTTGTGAAAGAAAAATATCTTCAGCCTAGTATGATCACCCTTGTCCCAGATGATGCTGTGTGGTCCAAAAGTTCAGAAGTCCTTCACATCTTCATGTCCAAAGTAGAAAAATGCTCGAGGGTACACTGGTGTGATACGAGTATTCAGGCTGTCTGCGAGACACAGACTTTTACCTTTTGTTAAAGAGATAAATATTTCACAGCCAGTAATGTGTACAGTTTCTTTAAAGTTATCGGTGTATTATGAGTATATTACCACATCCTCCACTTACAAGATCTTTGATACATTACGAATGCATGCATAATTAGGGTTAAATGCATATAATGTTGCATACATTATTTAGAATGATTTGATAATAATAATAATATAATAATAATAATAATAGAAATTAAAACAAAGTTATTTCAAGTATGAAGTGCTGTAGAAGCCGAATGTCTATTAACGTCCATTTACAGTACTGGTAATAATAAAAGTATATAATAATCAGTTAGCTAGGTAAGACAGACAGCAATTTTGCTGATATTTTTCAGGGTAAACAGTAGATCCATGCTAAGTATACAGAAATGCAGGCTTATGGTTTATAAATAAAGAATTGGAATAGGATTATGCCCCCAGAAAACATTCCCATGAAGTCATTATGCGAATCCATAGCAGCCTACATTTCTATAATTCTACAGTAGCGTCTTCTACCTGCTACCTGCTTCTGAAGTGTGGGGAAGTGTGTGTCTTGTTGACAGCCGTTCTGCCCGACGTTTTGAAGATGAGCCACGCGGCACATCCGGATGGAACGCAGCACAAGCCCCTCCCACAGACCTGTCACACAGCGACACGTTGCCAGTTGTCAGCAGTGAGTAATATTGTGATACTGTAATACACGGTGCTGCCCCTCCTATCCAAGCCACCTTTTTCTGTCATGTGTAAATTGGCAATCTGCTCCGCAAGACATTCACCGGACAGGTGCCACCCAGAAGCTGGCTCAGCGGGCACCGGCAGCAGCCCACGCTTCCAGCATCGTGGCATGGAGTCTGGACGCCACTCTGTCAGTGTGGAGTCTGCGTGTTCTCCCTGCGCTCGGAGAGCCGACACCTTTAAATCACATGTCTGCAAAGAACCTTAGATACGTGTGTCTGTGTACGTTCTATAGCAGATATGTCTGGATGTATGTAGCTTGGATGGAATGGGGCCTTGCTGGAGAAGCTGTTAATTAGAATGGGTGCATCAATTGTGCATGAATTTTATGCTTGTGGGAGTTTAACTTAGACAAAAATGTTCTGAGGGCAGACTGAAAAATAATTGGTTCAGAGAGATAACCAATCAGATTGTAGAGGAGATGGGTTCAAGCAACTAGAGGGAGCAGGACCAACCAGTCAGATGTCGTGGTTTTGCCTCCTCTAATTCCTTGGACCCACCTCCCTTACAATCTGATTGGCTATCTTTCTGAGCCAATGATTTTTCAGTCTGCCCTCAGAACATTTTCGTGTAAGTAAAACTCCCACAAGCGAATTTTAACATTCAGTTGACTTTAAAATGTTCAAAGAGGTTCTGGCAGTGCTGTCGCTTGTTGTTCTGAGTGTCTGGTTTGTACAGCCAGTGCAGAGGGCTCCCCAGGCAGTCGCCGTTGCTGTGGATCACTTATCCGTGTCATGACAGAGCACTCTGACGCTATCGGTCTGCTGCTTAACCTGGCTAAACTGTCACTTTCAATTTGCACGTGAGTCCCCTCCCCCCACCCCCACAAAAATGGGAGGGAAGTGGCAGAAAGCAGGACTGAAAGCTCACATTATTGGCCTGACAGCTTCTCTCATCTGGAAGTAATGAAAAAGGCAATTTATATTTATAATCTTTGACCCTGTTCTCAGGGAGGAACTCTCAAGACAAGCTACCAAAGAGATCCTTGAATGGTTCTCGCGTTCTGTGGTGGCACCGCTGCGTGCCAGACCCGCGCGGGCTTAATGAGCGGTACGAGCCGATGCAGGCTGGCGGTGATGCCCGTCGGGAGCTGGGTCACTATGGTCACGGCAGAGTCTGACGTGACCCTGCGAACCGGCTGAGATATGAAGAACCTCAGAGATGAGGCTGGTGTTTCCGTGGAACCCGTGATCTAGGCACGCCTATAGATGCGGCTCTGCTAATGGTGGAGATATCCGGGGCGTCTCGAGTGTCCACTGAGGACGGGAACGTGGCTTTCAGCGGCGCTGAAGCTTGAAGTGAACCTGCCACTTTGGGATTCTGGATGGATTTCAGGATTCTGTCGATACAGAAGGATGTTCCTGACAATCCTTAAAAATCCTTAGACCTTAAATCATACAGATGATTTAAAATATAAATAAGGAGAGACGGCCATGCAGCCTGTAAGCCGCAGCTGATTATCTAAGAGAGGTTTGGCTGGGCTGACTTGTTTGGCCTGAGATGAAGGATGTCAGTGGAACACGGCTATGGCAAGAGCCCAAGAGCGTTGGATGGCAGCCACGCAGGGCCGGCTCTCGGCAAGAGGAGACAGGCCCAATTTTTCACTTGACTGCGGAACATGAGGATGGGCTTCTCAGTGCACATATAAAAGCAGCCATGTTTTAAAGCGCACACCTGTTAATGAAGGCCCTGTTTGTTTATTTATTTATTTATTTGCTTGTTTATTTATTTATTTGTTTGTTTATTTATTTATTATCCAGCTGGATCATGCTTTATCATCTCCAAGATCTAACGTATGCAGAGTTCAAAGGTTATTATGTACCAATTATAATTAATGCACAGATATCAATATAATAACGCCAGCTTTCGTCATTGTTATCCCTAATTAGATCACAAGGTTTTTATTAAAATTGTTCGGCAACATTTGGCAATATTAGAAGCTTATTTATTATATCTATCAGCATGAGGAATTGAGTTTTTCAAGATGCGTGAATACTGGAAAGCGTTTTACTCTGCAGATTCTAAAGAGCTATAGTGATTAGATTGAAATAATTGAATAACCTTCAACTGGTAAAATGATGTTAAGAAGTCAGATGTGGTATCAGGGTCATGTGATAGCATGGGTCATGTGATCTGTGTGGTTTCACAACCCAGTTTCAGACCAAACTGTTTCGAGCTTGTGTGTCTTTTTGGTATATTTTCATGCATTAGGGGGTTCAGATTTCTGTGTTTAATCTGAGCTCTTGTCCTTTCCCTGCCCTTATAATCCCCTGGCATGTGTTAGTGACATTGCATGTCTGCAAGTTCCAGCATACTATCCCTTTGAAACTGTCATTAACTCAAGCAGCAAATGAAAAATGACTCGGAGACTCTCTGGCTTCCACGGCCGACCTCAGGGACCGGCTACGATGACGTTTCTTCGTTCCTTCGGCTTGACCAGAAGACCTTTTGATATCACTGCTGGAAGCAGGAGCCAGCGAGAGCCAAAATGAAGAGGGAAAAAAGCAGAGACGGTCATAACTTCCCCAGCATTAGGAAAACACAAGGCCGGGTCCCACGGCGGCCGCGCTTCTTCATAATCAGGCTTACAGTTAACTTGTGGCCCTCCGGACTCAGGCAGGAGGCTGTGAAAAGTCGTGTGCGTTGGGTCGCTTGGAAAAGGTAGAGCGAGTGAGGAAGCCCAGTGAGGGGAGTCACACTCTGAGTTTATATGGGATACAAGAGCCTAACCCTCATCTTTTCATTCCCTTTTTTTTTAAAAAAATAAAATAAAAATACTGCTGTTCTTGTTTACATTACCCATTCACAATAACATACAGGGATGGATTTCTGAAACACACCTGCCAATTAATGATTTAATTACAATATGTCGCAGTACATTTTAACCACAGTATGTTAAGAATTACACTGCGCCGATATCAATAGCATCACCGATACCAAGAACTCCGCGCCGGCGCCGCTAACATAACGCTGAAATCAATAACGCAGTACATTCAGTAACGCGGCACTGCGGTATTGCAGTGTTCGCTCAGCTGGGGCACATATCAGCAGACAGAGAAACTGGACATGCTCAGGTTCGAGATCATGCATAATTAAAGGTAAAAGGTAAAACCTGTCCACTGAGACAAATCTGCCAAAGCAATATATAGAAAGCAATCGGAGGAAATGCTTGGGCTCTCCCTCCGTCTTAATGATGAGTGACAGCCTTCCAGTTGGACGGGAAGCATTACGACAGTATCAGTGGATGGGGCCAGCAAACGCTCCTACTCTCTGTAATGAGTGGTGCAGATAGCACGCACCCAGCAGAGACACAGCGGCATGCAGTGACGGTGGCTTCAGGGGACTGGCCCGGAAGCTTCTCAACCTCTTCAAATCTCTGCTGGATGGGGTCGCGCCTTGCCAGGAACCCGAAGGCGATCAGACATGCACAATCGAGCATATTACCGATCTCCTGAGTGCATCACAGTGAATGGCTAAGCGTCGGACGCGTTGCTTTAGCGCACACGGCAGATACATGTGCAGCTTCTCGGAGATTAGTACCCCACCCCCCTTGTTCCCGGTACATGTGAGGTCCAGCAGGCGTCGCGCGTTGGCGTGGCAGAATCCCCACGCCAAAACTGTCAACGTGGGTAAACAGAGAACACAGCGGCTCCAGAGGGCCATCCTCCTTTGTCGTCTTCTGTCAGCCGAAAGTCGATCTGATGCCCTCTGGACCCCAGCTTCTGAAAAAAAAAGCCGCTCTCTGACTGGTTATGGGGAGCTGCTGAGAGACACCGGCACGGGAGAGGCAGACGGAAGGGAGGCCGCTTCAGACGCTGAGCAGATTAGGCAAACCAGTGCCTACGATTATCGCCAACGGCTGATACAAACAGGAATTCCTCCCTGTAATTAGTGGCCCAGCTCAGACTGCATTGCACCCCAACATTCTTGGGAAGGCTTAAAGAAAGGCTATCCTGTATGTGTGTGTGTGTGTGTGCGCATGTGTGTGTGAGCCAATGCATGGACAAAAAAAAAACAAAACATTAAAAGCAATGGTAAAATTTGAGTTCCGGCTTTAACATTTATTAATGGATCATTACATGACAAATTGCACATTTCAAAGATGACCTTTTTAAACGGGAAGGAAAATTTCTTTAAATACTAGTAAATGTAAATGTTCTGAAATATAAATGTCACATAGACAGTCTTGTGCATTAATCAGAGTCGTTAGCTAGCAACCTGTCCTGGCTAAGGCTGTACTGAGCAAAAGTGGGCTAATGCATCCTGCCTGCGTGAATTTAGGTACGAAGCACATTTTACTAGAGGGCGTGAATGAGGGTTATCCATCTCTCCGTCTGCCAGCTGGAGGCGAACCAGCCCACAGAACCTTAAACCTTAAAACGCCGTCGCAAGCGGCGCAAGAGACACATACGAGAAATAGCCATGAGTGGCTTAACATTTACTCAATCCGGATTCCCTCATGAGCGCTGATTTGCAACAGTTAAACACTTTTATTTAATTAATTCAAACATTATTTAATTTATTTATGTGTCAGCTAAGGTTGTTATAGATTTTGAATATTTTTTATCCAGTGGGTTTTGAAATGCACAGACAACAAGATTGCAAGACTGCACAGACTGCAAGACAACAAGTCTGCTAGAATATTCTATCTCTCTAGAATATTCAAGTAGGATTTTAGCTAGAATATTTAATAGGTTTGAGGGACACCAGAACAGAGCTGTCTCTGTTATTTACATGCAAACAGTGGTTCATAAAAGCAAGACACACTTTATCTAGATTTTAAACATCCAAGTATTTAAAACCAATACTGTAGCAGACTCTTTATGTGCCATGACAATCTCACAAAGTAATTATAAAAATTGTTTCATTGCGGTGTTTTTTGTAAATGTTCAAATGTTTTGGTATGTATTTATTTTGACTTAAATAATAATAATAGAAATTAAAATTTCCTGAAATGTATTAGTAAACAAACAACTCATGATATCATTGCCACATAACCAAAAAACATGAAATAAATAAATAAATAAATAATGGTTCCTGTGTGTGAATTCTTTAAAAATGCATGTGCTTTTATACACTCGCGCATACGTCTACAAGGAAAGAAGAAAGCAGCCTTTACGCCGCATCTCACAGTTTGTATAATAATCCATTCTCCAATCACCGATTTTGAAACAGTGTCTATCATTAGCAGAGTGCTACAAACAAGCTTAAGTTATTGTGAGTTATTCAAAATCGAACCCATTTTTAATAACCTTGTTTAAGGCTTCAGTTAAAGGTTTTCGGGCTGTATGAGATTCGGGGGGGCGGTGAATAGACTGTGGAGCCGTCGAATGGTTGTGTATAGCTGTCAGGCCGGGGACGATAATGAAAGCATGCGGCAGACAGGATACGCCCAGTCAAGCCGGGAGCCACGGAGCATGTGATGAATCCCATTGTCCGCAGCTGACCCACTATTAACTCCTGTTTCCAGCGTCTGGATCCTGCCACAAACTCCTGCTCTGGACACACGGACAATGGCTCATTTTCACAACACTCAGAAGATCCTTCATATAGAAATCAATATCTCCAGCTTATTAAAATCAGCAGATAAGGTGACTCTATATGTCTGTTTTTGCTACATTAGTCTGCTAATAACCCTATTGTTTTGTATTAATAAATGACCTTCTATCTTTCTAACATTTGTGCAATCTCCCTTCCTCTTATTAATATTAATTCATTGATTAAAAAGGTTCATTTTGCCACCCCCTCCCCACCTTTCCAAAGTAAATAAAAAACTCATCTTTTAATTGGACTTGATAGACATAGGGGAACAGTGATGACCTTCTGGGTGACAGGCACAGGCTGATGGGTGACATTTTATTGTCAGCTCCTGAGTGAAAAGGAAGAATGGAAGCAACCAATCAATTTCGCAGAAGGACCGGGAGCGTTGGAGCGTTGCTAGGAGACAGGGATGTTGTAGAACTTCCATCAGGCACTGGGCTCTGACCTTATGCAAATGGAGTCTCCTGGCTGTTCTGGGGAAAGCTGCAAATTCCACTTAGCGATTCACTCATACCTGGAATAAAACCGTCTTATTCAAACCATTTAAATGTAAAAGAGACAAAGAAAGAAGCGGATATAAATCAGCCTGTATGAAATGAAAAAACCTCGCCTGTAATATAACCCCAGTAAATAAAACAGTATATACAGAAAGTATATAATATAAATTAACTCTAAATTTGAAAGGTTGAAATTTATATTCAGGAATATTAACGTGACTGAGAAATCAGTTGTTTGTTGGGGCCAGAGGTTCATGTAATAATGAAGACTGTTTAATCCTTTAATTACTGCACAATGAACTCAGGAAGAGTACAAATATCTCACTGAATCTAAAAAAAAAAAAACCCTCGGAGATGACAAATAGTTTGGAATCGTCAGGAAGAACAAATGTGATTAGTCTGTTATTCATTATGAATGATCTATCTCTCATAAATAAATTTCAGAATGTAGCTTGAACCGCATTTATATGGACTGTTTTGGTTCTAATGAGGCTAGTATGTTAACTGAATATTATCTGAAGTTTTCCAGTGTATGTGAAAGTAAAAAGCTGGGGAAGCTATTAAATTATTATCCTTCCATTAATAATTCACTTTGGACATCACTGAATTACTAAGTATGTCATTAATGAATTAAACTGTATATTTGCTACTACACTGTATATGTGTATTAGTGTTACATATTCAGAAAACTGATTGTTCTTTAATTCTTTGGAATTTCATATAAATATAATATTACAAAGAAGCAATGAATCAATCACATTAAATAAAAACTTCTGGTGTCTGAGGTAAGAATATAAGAACATAATGTAAGGGATTCTTTATGGACATTTTTCATCTTAATAACCTTCACTCCCTTTCATCAGCCGAGAGCAGGTGTATCACTACAGGCAGCGATGTTCCACGTCTCTGAATTGTCTGAAGACCCCTGAAAAAAAAAATCACATTTTGATATGTATACAGATGAGCTTGGGAGTGGAGAGAGAGCAGGAGAGCTATTAGAATTGAAAGGCAATGACCACAGAAAGGTCCAAGGGCTTGAAAGTTAGTGACTGATGAAGTCTTTTTTTCTCAAGACATTAGATCGTTAGCCAGAGAGAGCGGGTCAGTAATAGACGGCTGGCCAATTAACCTGTGGCATTTTCTTTGATCACCTTTATAGGAGGACACATACCAACACACCTACTGGAGATTCCTGTAGGTTACAGGTGTCAAAGATAGAAAGTATTGTAGCATAATTTCGAACACTCTTTTTCGCATAGTGAAAATCATCATTAGCTATAGAAGCGTTGCCTGGTATTATTACAATATTTGACTCCATACATTTTGGTCACACTTTCAGTGCGATGACAAGAGATGATGATGCACCGATTTCAAACCTCAAAAAGACAGGCATTGCTCTCCATTCTGTGCTCTCATGTGCCCAGAGGCATTTCTCAGTCACCTCTACCTACGCCAGGGAGCCTTGGAGCGAGAAGCAGAAGATCTCGGCAAAGGGTTTGTATTGGAAAGCTTCACGGCAGATCAGAACAGCGTGGGTGGGTGGGGGGGGGGGGGGGACCTGCACATGGAGCCACGCCGACTGGGACGTTTTCTACTTCCTACACCAATTAAAAACAGAAATGGAGCTAGCGTGTCATATTCTGCAGAACAGGAAAAAAGATGAGGAAACCCATGCAGGTCTGGTTATCATTATTTAAATGTCAGTAATTCTGTATCGACTACAAATAACTCAGCTAATAAATCAAGGAATTAATCAAATTTTAATTAGCGTAGCACAATTTTACAAGCAAGTTTGAGTCAGAGGCTTTACAATGATTTACAGTGATTTTTCCCAGCGGCAATAAAACATAACCCAAGACTTACTCTTGCAGCCCATCAAAGAAGGCGAGTGAGTTCTGGAAAACAGTGTGTAAGGAAAGCAGCATTAGGAAATGCCTTTGTGCTGGTTATCGTGTGATCACAGCCCAGCCATCCAGCTGTCACAGGCAGGGAGCAGAGAGAGACTCTGGTGGGTAGACGCCGAATCCACAGCAGGCCTAATTTTATGTATCTTAACAACTTTCTGCTGAGTCCTGAATTTGAATTTTCAGCAGTGAGTCACCGGTTACTTTTCTCGGGTTTTTGTTAAACAGTTTTCTAAGAATTACGACTTCCAAAGGAAACATGGTGTGTACTGACAGCTATTTCCTCACCTCTTTCACAGTGGAGATGTACACAGCTGTCATGTCGGAAAACGAAGGGAGCGAAACAGAGAGATAGAGAGAGAGAGAGAGAGAGACGGAGAGATCACTGTGCTGCTGAATGCTGAGACCCATCCCGATCAGTTGTGCTCACAGCAGACAGGCTGCCTCAGTAGCCTTACTGTACCAGGCATGGAAATGATGTCACCTTGTGAGCGAGTGGCCCAAGGCACCGCGGAACCACATGCTGCCGCACATCTCTGCTGATTGGCTCCAATCTCATGTGTTTTCTGAGCGGTATTCACTGGTAAAAAGTGCCGTGGTGCTTTTCCAGTCTCCCGGAATGTGTTTTGCACACTGCCAGCTTAAAGAGTATCACAATAACACGTCTGCTGTCGTGCTCTGTGCTAAGTTAATCAAACAAATAAAGGATGTGCTGTACTTTACTAATGTGTTTGTTCACTGGATGGCAACCAGATCTGAGCATTATGCCGCAAGTCCCTGAAGACATACCACCCTGATCTGGACAAACTATTTCAGGAGATATGACAGACAGTGGAGCATCGAGCCAACATTCCTGGTGGCATCAGGGTGACAAAGATGGACTTTTTCACTTGCCATGTTGACATTTTGTTTCATAATGAAGTCATTTTCACCGTTCATACCCCCAAACAAATAATGGCAGATTTTTTTTCCTGAAAAAAATGAATGAAACTCTATCGAAAAATATTGGAGCTTGGTGTTGCTTCAGACAGCAGATGTACTCTGTGAAGGAATATTTTCATATTATGAGTATTTTTGAATACTTATATTAGCTACACATTTTCAGAGGTCATTTCAAAAGAAACTCACTTATTAAAATTTAAAGATAAAAGAGAACTTAATAAAGAATCTCATTCCCTGTATCATCATATAAAAAGAATAAGGAACTACAGAAGGTGAGAAGTCAGAGCATGAATAGATATATACGAATTTGCTGCACGTTTGATAATATTGACAAAGTAACACGCAATGATTTTAGAATTTAGATGGAAAAAAATACTTATATTATATTATATTATATTATATTATAACATACATTAACATAAGAAAATATATGAATAAAATATGGATACAAGAAATTAGGATATACCACATGAGAGTTGTATAGTTACTACTATAGTTTGGTGTGAAGAGCTTCAACGCGATCGAAGGAGAGGACAGCATGAATCTCTGCGTATCATCACTGCTAATAATCTACTGAAAAGATAGAAAAAGAGATAAACCACGTAACAAATGTTCAAGCCATTCAAAGAGAATAGAGAGTTTGGGGAAAAGAACAAGTGATTAGACATTATGTAAATATCCCCAGTAGAAAAATAACTAGTATAATGGATTCAGATTCAGCTGAATGAATGAATACACATTCCAGCAAACAGAGTTTGAGAATCTTTTAAGTATACCTGTACTTACTAAGAGAATCAACCCTGACTATACCAAATGATCTCTACCAGTGGTAGGTAGTTCAGGTGCAGAAAGTAAAAATCCAGACCAAGATCCTGTTTCAACCAACTAGTTGAGTGCTCTCTGAGTGCTGCTGTGCGAGTTACAGCACCTGGAAATTACAGAGCAGCCTGCCAGCCACTGTATTTGTTTTTCTTATTCAAAGACTCCAGGTTAAACATTGTGGTTAGACTCAAATGCCCCCTGGAAGCTGCCTAGAAAATCCAGTGGTGCCTGAATAGATCTAATGGAAGTCCCCTTTATCAGAAGCGGAGCTTTTTAATCACATCTGTCTTCTCTTTATAACATGCCAGCTTATCCCACTCCATCCCTCCATCCATTTCCTGAAGCCACTCGTCCCATTCAGGGTCACAGGGGGTCCGGAGTCTATCCCAGAGGCTACTGCCGCAAGGCAGGGAACAACCCAGGATGGGGCGCCAAACCATCACACCTATGGACAATGTGGTAACTCCAGTTAACCTCAGCATGTGTTTAGACTGGGGGGGGGGGGGGGAACTGGAGAACCCAGAGGAAACCCCACGACATGGGGAGAACATGCAAACACCAAACTGCAGATTAAGTTTAATTTAAACATTAATTGCAGTCTTCTATTTTA
>JAABNX020000008.1:4759045-4773966 GCA_015163995.2 Mormyrus lacerda
GGGGGGGTGAACAGCAGGGGGGGGGACTTCAGACCAGCTCCTGCTCATAGCAAAGTTTCTCTCACTTAAAATGAAATTGACTCGTTCTTGTTCTGTTCTCAAAATCGGACAAATTTAAAAAGGTGAAACACATTTGAGAAGGAAGAAATTCCTGAATAAAAAATTAAGCTTATTGAGTCGGACTGACATTTGACCCAACGCCCAAAGTTGTGGCACAGTTAAGGACTGTTAACGTTTAGCTGGGATGTCTGACATTTTACTCTTGATATCACACTTCATATCAGGTCTTCACATCTGCATCTCATTGCCCATGTGATTTATTTATAGGCACATCCTTGTCACAAGCAAAGGGGGTTAATGTTGGGAACCATATCTGATAATTCCGTTCTAAACAATCTATGAAATGTGTGCCTATACATATTTAAAAATATCCAATCATCCACAGAAGATTGTTAGTTGTTGTAAATTTTGTACTTGGATTGTAAGCCAAATTGTCTTTTAAAAAGGCATCTTTTTCTGATTTGAACGTTATGTAAAAATGTGTGATCATCTCACGTCACCAGTCCCAGACGAGGGCGTAATTTTAAATCGGAATGAATTACATGGGAAGCATTTATAACGAAGGAGTAAATAAGTGATCCATAAAGGGGGGGGGGGCGAGGCGATGGAGCACGGACGCAGATAAAGGCACCGGCAAATTGATTTCAAGCCACAGCTGACAGGCCGCTCTCTCTCACCACTGCCTGGGCCTCCCCTCCTGGTCGCCCCGTTTCGATCACTGGTAGGTAATCTCCTGCCAAACAAAAGGGGGGCGAACGGCCCGCTATGAATTGTCAGCAGAAGAAAACATCTTCAGCGTGGAATTCTGGTCTTGGTCATCCCGCCGGTCCGTGTGGCCGTGCCTGGCCTGGGATCCGGGGTCCCACCGTGACCCTTGCGGAGCGAGAGGCTGAGAGAGATGTCAGCAGATGGCTACCCGGGATGGCTGGCCTGCCAGGCTTTCTGAAAGGTTCTGCCAATTCAGCCTAAGTCTCTGCTGAATGGAAGCCCAGGGGGGCCTAAGGGGGGCCAGGGGGAACCAATGGAAACGGGTTTCAAGACGACGGAACTCCCTTTCAAAATTTGCATGACCCTTGACCTGCCGTCCAACCTTTTACCCCACTGCTTTGAAGCTGGACGTATTTTCCATGGGATGCTGAACGTAGGCATTTGTGCGGGTGGTTGGTCGGTGTGTGTGTGTGGGGGGGCAGAGTACATATATGAATAGTTTGACAGCTTCATCTGCTTTGGCAGGACAGCAATGACAGGCACATAATGGCCCTCAGCCAAGAATAGCCTGAACACATGGTAATTGGGATTCATGGACACACATATAGTAAATGAGTATATTGAACATTAGGTGCCTCTGAGAATCGCTGAGAAACCAGTAATTGTCACCCGAAACACATTTAACGCTACTTTTCTCAGGTTTTATTTCCATACAAATGCGAAGTCCTTCATCTAATTAAGTGATCAATTGATCACTTAATCACTATATGCCACACATGTCAGAATGAGATGGATTGAGCTTGATCTGACGTGTGGCATGTAGCAGGACACTTGTCATGATGATGATGATGGTGATAATGATGGTGGTGGTGGTGTTAGTGTTTCTAAAGTAGGTTGGAGATTTCCAGCCAGCAGCTTCAATGGAGCAGATCCGGTTGAGCTCTCTTGCTCAAGGGTATGACAATGATACCCTTTCTGGTGGTTGGAACCATCAGACCTAAAGTGAAAGTCCAGAAGGCCACTGGCTTCCCGTCGAAATGAGGAGAGAGATGTTGGACATCCTGGTCTCCCCTGTTGCTCCTGGAGACAGCAGCTGCAGCTGTGCTCAGGTCACCGTCATAGACTGACTGCTCTGCTGGAAACTCATGACTGTAACACAGATGGAGCCAAGCCCCGTAGGATCAAACGAGCCGGTTACGATCGCTGGGCTGCTCCAGGTGTTTTGGCTGTGTTGGCAAGCCTGAGTCCTGCTCTGGGTACCAGGACAGGAGGCAGCTTGGTCCTGGACGGATCACGCCAGGCCATGGAGGGCGGAGAGGGAAACCTGCTGGAATGAGACTGGCGGTGTGGATATTACACCCACAGAACAAACAGAACAAACAGGTTTAACAATAAAATAACAAAACAGTCGAGCAGGAGTCGAGCAAATGGAACGTTAGAGCGAATCGATGAATTCTGGGGAATTTCTGCAAGGATGTGCTTCACGAGGCCCTGCCTTCCATCTTGGCTGTGAAACACATACAAGTCACATGTATATTTACACCCCCGAGTTTGTAATATTCTGTAATATTCTGTAAGTCGGGTCCGTCAGCTTGTTTCAGATGGCTGGTGGCAGGTCTGTGGATTCGGCTGGTGAATTCTGGTTCTGTACTTTCAAACCCAGCTTCTGAGGAGCTTGATTGTTCCAAGATGGTTACCCAGGTGCGTGGGGGGAGGGGGGGAGAGTGGGGGGGCACTGTCTCAGTTACGGCAGGACGCCACGTCACCTGAGCTGTCGCTCACCTGCCTGAAGCAAGAAAAAACACAAAAACACACACATGCACCTGCTGTTCTGTCTTCCCTCCAAACCCACACGGACTAATTGGTATTCACTGCTCGTCCTTCACTGGGCTATTAACCGTTTGCAGGTTCATCTGCCATGATGCATCGTGATCAGAGAGAAGACGGACGTCTCCTTCATTTCACATACCTCCAGTGATCTCTCTCCTTATATATATATATGTGTGTGTGAGCATCTCCTATTCACTCTATGGACGAACTGATTTCACCTCTCACCCTAAACCTGCCAGCATCATCAGGTTTGCGGTTAGGAGGAATAGATATAGCGTGTTTTCTGCGGCCTCTCACCGTGGCCTCACATCTTCCGAGCTCAATATCCACTCCCAGCTCAGCAAGTTAGCACGTTGCATGGAGTTGGGTGGTCTTTGAATTTCTACAATTGTGTGTGTGTGTGTGTGTATGTTTGTGTGTGTGCCCGGTGATGGACTGCCATCCTGTCCAGGGCACCCCTCTCTGCTGCCCAGTGCTTCTCAGGATAGGCTTCAGCCTGTCATAGATCCTGGCCTGGATAGATGGTTCTGGAAGGGTGGATTTTTTTTTTCTTACAACCGGGTGACTCTGCTGCGCTTAGCAAAGGGTTAAATCTCTGGCAAGTCTTTCTTCCAGCTGGATGTTTTTAGCGACTGTAAGATGGATGCAGAGTCTCAGTCTTTCCTCGTTGTTAAATTCCTGAGGGTGGAGAAACCGATGGAAGTGGAACTGGTGGAGGCTGGGCGGGGGGGGCAGCATGCGGGGGAGGCCGGGATGCAGCCCAACAGCTCACGGGGGGGGTCCCCGGAGACGCGACCCGCCGGCGTCGAGCTAATACAGCCGTCCACGTCGCCTCATTGTTCTCAATCAATAACTAATTATCAGAGCGCCGGCTGACTCTGTCCCGTCCTCGGCTAGAGAGGAAAAAAGCACGCTGGCTTTTGGACGGACGGCCACGCTGTCGCCGTGACGCCACGCCATGACGACCCCCCGGTCTGCATTATCGTCCCCTGCTAATTGATATAAATGAGAAGAGAAGATGGCTTGTTGCTGGCGGATGCCACAGCGATATCCGCAGACTAAGAGGCGCAGACAAAAGGCGCGCGGCGGAAAGCGCGGGCGGATGCCGCGACACCCGCCAATTACAGCGCCAGAGGGGCGTCACCAGTGTGAATATGGCGCTTATTACACGCGTGTCGACATGTGTCACTCTCGCTCGTAGTTACACATGTAGCATCGCTCCAGATCTTCATACCGCTATGGGTGTTATTATTTTATATGATAGACGTGCGGCACGGGTGTCACACGTGACGGATCGTGCCTCTTTTCCGTCGGCTGGAGTCCCACTCCTGTGGGGTGACCTTTGACCCCTGGCCCGCTCACGCACGTCGCCGTGCTGGGAACCACGGCAGGTTGGGGCCCCATGAGCCTAATGCCGGAACTCGGCCGTGACGTGACTTTAATGTGACCACACACATGATACGAGATGCTGCTGAATTCTTCAAGAAAGGCAATTACAACTATAGTTTCATTGATGAGATATTCCGGTTCTCTCTATGCCAGTACAGTAACATTAGGTAAGCTTTTGTTTCCAGAAGCCCTGGATCTCCCATCTGAAGGACATCTCCAAACGTCGATGGAAAGCATGGTCATCACAAGCTGACGTTCAGTGGCGCTAACTTTTAACTCCTGTGGTACTCGCATGTTAACTCATGTGGTACTCGCATGTTAACTCATGTGGTACTCGCATGTTAACTCACGTGAGTTTTTCGATCAGAACTGCATAGATGGGTTGAAATCAGAAGGCTGCCACTTCTATAGGCCTGAGATCGTTCTGGAAGTCAGAAGGGCCGTCCACAGCTTCACACAATGTTAACACTACTCCTCTACCAGGAGTAATCGAACATGGACTCTATGTAAACTGCAGTAATGGCAAGCATCAATCCCAAGACAAGGTCCAGGTGAAGAATAATGGCCAGTAGGTTACCAAGATGGAATTTATAATCCCAGGAGACCCCAGCAACCGCTATCCTCCACCAAGAGAAGGAGAATATTGTTCATAAAATATGTATAATATCCCACTGGTACCACATACCCTGAACGATGTCCAGAGCCATTATATGGGAAAGGTCTGTGTAGCCAATTAATCCCACTTGCAGGGCTAAGCTAATGGCCTCTTCCTGCCACGCTCTCAAAGTTCCTGACAGCCCGTATATTTCAGCACTGCTAGTTCTGGGTGGCAGGCGACGTTCGACCATCAGCGTATCGGCGACCGGCCCCAACACACATTTGGCTTGTAGTGACAAAACATAGGGTTACTTTAAACTCCCTATTTGGCTTTTGGGACTGAAGGAATCCCTTCAAGTACGAAAAAGACCCAAAGCTTTCATGTCACATGCAGTACTGGTGGCCAGGAGTGGCTTTCATGCATTTATATAGAGTATCTTTGGCAGGACGGGGGTCTTTAGCACTTAAACGTGCTCCTTTCTCCACGGTGTCCATTCCCAGAGTGGACACAATAGATCAGTAATCCTGGGTAATGGTGATGCAGAGATGGGGCTGGCACTGGAGCTGACCGACGCGGAGCAGAGGTCAGGCTCTAATGGAGGGGTCCACAGGCTCTATGCCACCCCTCTGGAGCAGCGATGGAACAGCCGGCTGACCCATTAAGTCGAGTTGCTCGACCCTCCCACAGCCCGTCGATAGGGTTGGGGAGGGGGGGTTCGCAGAGGCTCCCACGTGGATGACAGATATGAGCTGGGGAGGCCAGACACCCATCTTTCCCTCCTTCAGTATCTTTTTGGAATTGCGAGTAACTCAGGATCAGTAAAGACTGGGAGTACACTGCAGTTTGAACATTCGTGATGGTTTCAGGGCGACACGGGAACCCCATATGACGCCCAGCACCCCCCCACACCCCCTCCGCGTCCCTCTCTGTTACACACCGCTGCTCCTCCCAGCGTCCTTCCTCTCAGAATCTCGCCTGTCTTCTGCGTGCGGCCTCAGCGGAGTGCTGGGATGTTTGGACACTAATGCCCATTCACGCGGGCAGCGGCGTAAATAAAAGGCAGCCAAATCACGGCCATCGCGAGGTGCTATTCTCCTCCGGCCCAGTGGGGGGCCCCGCTCACATTAGCGCAGCGGGGAGGAGCCGCTCTCGGCAGCTCCGCAACTCAATCAAGACATTTTCAACTTCTGACAAAATTACACTGGGGGAGGGGGGGGGGCACCATCTGAAAAGCAGGGAGAAGATAAAATCTCCCTGAGACGCTGGCTTTGTGTCCCTTAATAATACTGTACCTTTAAGGAGCGCGGTGGCACCTGCTCGCAGCGTACAATACTCTCCAGAGTATTAATGCTGTATTAACAATTCTGCGGTGTGGCAGGCAGCCTCTTTATCACGCACCACAAAAAGGGTTTGAGGGGATGTATTAAAATGCACATCATGCATCAAAATATATATCATTAGGTTTTTGCTTTGTAATATAATTTATATATTTATTTCTTACATATATTTCCATAGTTTATTTTTAAATGAATAACAATGTATACTTTTAATAGTAATTGACATTTTGTGTTTTAGAATCGTTGCCCACACCTTCCAAAATTCGCTTGCTGGTACAATGTCTTAAGAAGATCCCTCTTCTCACGTGGATGTGCACGGAGAAGACGAGAGGTCGCCTTTGTGTGCCGCCGGACGTCATCCAATCGGATGGCTAGCTTCTTAAAAGCACGTTAAACCAGATCGCCCAGCAGTCAGGGTAAATGGATACATGTGACACCAATCGCGCCTTTAGCGCTAACGCTAACCTTTCAGATGGGCAGCGGCCTCTGGCTCAGTAAGACCCCATGCAAGAGCGGAGGCTTTCAGCATAAACCGAGGCATCTGATTGGTGGAGCCCACGGCCATAATGATGTGTGCTGGTCAGCTGGAGGACATAGCGCCCCCTGTGGGCTGGCTGAGGCGTCGTGGCGGGAACCTGGCACAACACAGCGTATTACCATGCCGATTACACCTCAGTACAAGTGCTTGTGTGTTTTGTCCATCTTTAAATAAAACTTCATTTAAACCCCATTGCCAGGAAAAATAAAGCGATTATTTTCTGCGTCACAGACCCCAGTGCCTCTCCAGCATTGTCTTCAGCACAATAGATTAAAGTGGCCAGTGGCACTGTAAGCTTCAGACTCTAGGCATCCTGGCTTCCTTCCAGACTTCTCTCTTTCCGGAACTCTCCGGGGATAAAAGCGCTCTCTCTGTCTCTGTGTTCATTGCTGTGAGTCTTCGGGTTCCTCCGTCCGCCAGACCTTGGGAGATCGCCCGTGGATCTGTCTGCATGTCCCTAGAGCGCAGATTCTGACATCGCCTCTGATCGTCCCCTGACCCGCAGTCCAGGGTCCACTGCTACTCTCTCGCGGCATGACACAGCCGTCAGGATGCAGTGACCCCCCCCAGGTCACCGGGCTTCCCGAGGGAAAAACAAAAAAAAAAGTAGGTGAAGCCTTCTTCATCAAATGAAATGTAATTCATAAATTATGGTCCTATTCGTTTGATTAGGAAAACAAAAACTGCATCAGAACCAGTTCTGCATGTTGAAAGATTACAGTCCTGTATATACATTCTTTTTTTCAGTTGTAATTACCTGGCTTTCGTCCTTATATTTTTACTTGTGAAGGCATTTTAACTCCCCACCTTTTTTTCTAATTCCAGGAGGAGTGGAGAGAGGGGAGGGAGGGGTCTACCTAGAGGTGTGAACTTTGATTATTTTTGTTGAATCGCTGTTGTGAAAGGCAGCCTGAATGTGCACGAATCAGAATAGGCTGAGCCGGCTAGGATCAGGCCTCACAAAGGCGGGGCCAGCCGGGCCTCATTGGGGCCGCGATCCCGAGGCCGTGGCACGGTCGTGCGGACTGGTATCCTTCCACCTGCAGAGGGGAGGCATTCGTGATCCGCCAGACAAGTAGCATAGCCCTGATTCGACAGAATATACAGAGGGACCTCAATGCAAGACTATCGTTCACAAAGCCCGGGAGTTTGAGAAGCATCGCAGATTTCTAAAAAAAAAAACCTGAATCTAGCAAAAGATGTATGCACCTTTTTTGTGATCAGTTCTGGCTCAGCTCAAAATGTATTACCTTGGCCGCCGTGAATGAGCTGGTGTCTGCATGTAGGTCAGTCTAACCTGAACTAATTACTTCTGTAGTGCAGAAAGAATGTTCTTTGTCTGTGAAAAAGCCCTGGCGTGTGCTCACAAACGTACGAACAAAACGTGGCCCGCTCCCCCGTTTACGGTACACTGAGCGGTTTCAGACCTGTATGATATCACCGGGCTTCAAACAAAAGAGGGAGATGACAGATAAATGGGGCTTTTTCAGGGGCTTGATGCCTAATCGGGGACGTCTCTGGGAGCGGGACATAAAGCCCACCAGCAGCAGGTCGTTAGGCCCGGCAGAGGTGAAGCCACCATCGAGTCTCCAGGGTCCGTCATTAGTGACACGAAGAAGCCGGCCCCAGTCAAAGGTCCACCTCCCAGAAAAGTTCAGGTGTTACGAGATTCATTAGAGTGTCACTTTCATAGGACATGATGTCATTGGGAATGCCTTCGCTGCTGTCAACACGCTGTCATCGTCGTTTCTTCTTATGACACACAGCACTGCCACCTGGGAAAGGGTGACTGAGGGATTATGGGAAGGCCTTGTTTAACAGGCACCTGAGATTACATGACATTTATTCCGGTACAGCCTTGCACCCTCCACTTGCTAAAAGAACACCTTAAAAGTCATACTTCTCCAAACAGCAGATAACAAAGTGTCTGATTAATGTTCATAATCCATGCCTGTTAAACACACATTTGTGTTAATTTGTACCCTGTTTCAAAGGTGTATTTACTAACGATCCTTCTATTAATTGGCCATAAATATTGAATATTTTCCAAAAATGTTTTTTATTTGTTTCAAACCTCTTTTGAAAAAAACATAAAATACAATTTAGAAATTGAAATCTAATAGACGCAAACATCACGTTATCATTCAGCTGCATTTTGTAATAAAGACGATCTTGTAATGAAATCTTTACGCATATGTTTGAAATTCCCCGAAACAGCATCTCTGCCCTCTTCACCGCAATGGTAATACAATTAACCGGGCTGAGATATACACACGGCCTCACAGGGACTGGAGCGCCTCTCCTGTGTCAGCCATGATACTGATGTAAATAGATGAGTCCTATTGCCTGCGCCTTGTTAATAATGGTCGTAAGCTTCCCTGCTGTTTAGTCGGGTCAGCGCGTATTAATACGGGTCAGAGGTGAGCGGTAAATTTACGGCGAGCCTCTCCGAAACGCTGGCCACGGGCGCTAATGGACGACCTTGGGGTCTGGCTACTCCAGACTTAAGGGCATCGCATATCATTAGCCTCCTGCAAACAGGCTGACCCCGTCCCCCTCGAATCTTCGGAGCTTTCTGGTCTTGGAGCAAACGCCCGGGCGGACGTTATTCTCCGGTGTGTGGACTGGCTCAGACGCCGTTCCCATTTTAACGTGAGCTTTTTAGCTTGAGCTCCTGTTTCACTGCTTAATGGTTTTGCTAAAACGCAGAGTAACTGTGTCAGAATCATTGCTTAACTGGGCCCAACACACTGCTCACGATCTAATTTTTCCTGTGATTTCCGTCCATTCAGTTGTATTACTGTGTAATGGGGAGGGGATGGTTGATCCACAGTTCTTTGTAAATAGTCCCTGTGCAGTACAAACTCATTTTTGCCTGGTTAGGTCAGTAAGGGAAAGGCAGTTATAGCAGATAAACGGAGACTCAGGGCTGAAAGGCTCCCTGAACATCATTGTCCACCATCTCTAAATGATCCGCCAGTGGTAAATAATCTAGCAGGAGCCTCTCAGGTGCATCTCTGTGGGGTTTAAAGCCCGCTGTGTTACAGCAGCTCCTAGTGGCTGATCCACGAAGATGGTTCCGGCAGTTTATTTGAGCCCCCAGCTTTCAGGGGCTGGGCAGTTACGGCAAGAAAGTTCCCAGTGTGTGGTGACAGACGTGGAAGGTGACAGCAGAGCTGGGGTTCTGACCGGTGGTCGTGTGCGACATATTATTACTTGTGTTTGACATACATGGCATTATTTACAAAGGAACATGAACTCTAAATTCAGACTCTATATCTGTGGGCACCCAGGGTACTTTGGCAATAGCCTAACCGAGAGCCACATCCGTATCTCATGGTCAACTATGTTAGAAAGCTAAATTATCACCCATTACACAGAGGATAAGTTAATAAGTGGTGTCAGTGTTTTTACTGGGAGATGTTGTATCGGGTCAAGGTCAGAGAGGTTGCAGCCCAGACCCGGAGACCCCTGCAGGACCCTTGGGAGCCATAACACGTCGAGTTTGCAGCCAGTGCTCAGCCATTACTGTGTGGCCTGGGGGTGACTTTGACCCCGGGGCTGCCAGCATCCATGTGGACGTGACCTCAGCCTTTCAGCGTGACCGGGCCCTTCGATTAACACGTCCAGCCGGGTGCAGAATTGCACCACCTCCCCAGTCTCACTACTGCCCGGAGACGTTGATATTAAGTACGCTGCCAGTGGAGAATGGGTGTCTGCTGCCGTGCGTGTCATTGTGAGTCTCGTCCGGACAGAACGGCAATGCAGCACCACAGAAATACAGCGTGCAGGCCTCTCGTTTACCAAACCAGGGTGTTCCCTCTTTTATGAATGTGTCATTCTGCTGGGTGCTTCATCACATAAGCTAAACATAACAGAGCGCCACCTATCTGTCACTCTCAAGTGAGACATTCCAATATATTTTTTTTTTTTGAAAAAAATTGGTGCTTAATATCATTTTTTTTGTGTACCCTGGTAAATGTGTTTCAGAACAGATAGTGAACGAAAAGCACCAAATCTAAACAGGGATTTCGACTTAATGCTTTCCTCCCTGGCTCGGCACCCCCGGAGGCTGCGTCGCACACTGCACCCCGCAGAGTTCTCATCCATGGCAGGAATCCAGCACGGACACACCCTGGCGATCCACGTCAGGCGGAACCACACTCAACTCTTACAGTTTAGTATACAGGGGGTTTTCTGAACTAAAATGGGGAGAATTGTGTTTTTGCCCCGAAAGTGAGCTTGTGAGATTCTAATCTATAAACCTTAATCTGTCACTCCTATGGAAGACTGCAAATAAAGCATGTTTCACATTGTTTAAGTGGGATGGGACAATTCTCTGAACTGAAACAGTGACCGTTCATCTTGCTCCAATTCCATGCTGGGGGGGCGGGAGCTTGAGGGGCATGTCAGCCAGACCAAGGAGCACATCCTGAGTTGAACTTTCCCTCTGTAGAGTCAGATGACGAGTGTGGCTAGTCCCCATTGGTGTCGCCAGGGTGCCAGAGAGGCAAGTGGAAGAGGAAACGTTTGCCCGTCGTGTTCTCTTGCTGGGAAGCCGGCGAAAACTACGAACACAAGTACGAGCAGAGGGTTCTGCGAGCGGCAATAGTGCGGAGGAGCCATTCGCTCTGGAACGCGGCGCGACGGGAAGGGGAGCGTGGTCTCTGAATCGCTACAGGACGTACGGGCTGGCTCGAGAATGCCTTCGGTTAACATGCTGACCAGATGAAGGGCGGCGCCTGCCAAACGGATTCAAGCTGGACCCGCCAGACAGCCGCGGAGCCAGACAGCAGATCAGGGAGCCCCGCCCCCACCGCGGTAACAATAATAATGAGGACGCTAATACCGAAAGCGGCGGCGTATGTATGTATAGCGGTGAGTCCCTTTTCAAACCAGCTATGGGGTCACGCTAGGATTCACGTTGCCGAAGGATCATCATAATTGAAGCACAAATTAACCAGAACCATTGACGGTGTAAGGGCCTTGAGCAGGACCCATCCGTATATGGGGCCCCCGGCGGACAGCGAGACGCTCTCCATCCAATTGTTCCAGCTATGCAGCTGTGCAAACAACGAGCAAAATCTGATTGGCTCGCCTGGATGCGAATGGTCTACAGTTATGTTTTCCTCATTTAAAAAGTATTTCTGGTGTTGTTAATAATTGTAATGTTGTTCTTGTTCTCTTATCTTGTGACTTTGTGTTTTCTTAAGTCTGGATGGAAGATCTTAAAGTTTGCTTCGGGAAATATCCTTAAACGAACTCATAACCATTTCATATTTACTTTTCACAGACGTCCAAATATCTAATGCATGGTTACAACCAGTGCAATTACATATAGCAAAAAAGGTCAAAGGTTAAACCCTTGAAAATCAGTCATTCTATGGTGTCCTGGATGCTTACAACCCAGCTTGCGCCACACACCATTGCATGACAGGAATATACAGTAGAGCACAGCTGGGAAGCCCTTGTAAGGGACACTGGGTTGCCTTGTGTGGTCATGTGATGCGAGGCGGGTCCGGGCTTCTCCTTAGCGACGCCGCTTTGCCGGTCTCTTCTGAAATGTCGGCTTCGTCTTCTCCGGGATGCGGCGCTCGGGGCGTGACGTGGCCGCATCTGACATTATCCAGGCAAAATGCAAGACGCAAGCTCCAGGCCTGCATGTCCACTCTGAGTCACATACCATAATGTCTGTGACACCTGAAATCCACATGCTCACCGGCCCGCTGGGGGAGAGGGCAGAGGAGGGAGTAATGTGCACCGATGATATCTTTGATCACAGTGCGGCGCCGGTCGCGTGGGAAAGCTGTCTGAAGTATAGTTATCCTCAGCCTATTTTCTGTCCCCGAGCACACATCTCAGGCCTTCTGCATCCTGGCCCTGGCGCAGCCTTCAAAAGCAATTTCAGCAAAAAAATAAGGTGCTTTTCTTCAATTTTCAAGCCATTTGTGCAAGGTTACTGTTGTTTACCCAGATAGTACACTAGTATTTACATACCCCTTTATAGAAAAATTGCTAGATATGATTTATGAACTGCCGCAAGACTACAATTTTCCATGCTGTGCTTCTAATCTAGGAGGGTTTCCGGAAGGTCACATTGGCTTGAGAAATTTCAAGCCCCTAGCTTAAGAAGCGAGAAGGATATTCATTTTTGGGGAAAACAGCAGGTGGACCAGCGCTGGCCGTGCTTATGAGATTCAGGAAGGGGACTGGTGCCGCTGAACACATTCGCCGATTGTGCTGCCTCGCGTCGTGTTATGGTGTCGGACTGAAGATGACAATGATCATGAAGAGAGCTTGAAGGATCTACCTGTTAATGATGATTATACACCATTAACGTTGCTATCCACTGTGTGAAAAGACTGACACGCATTCAAAATGAACCTTGCATTTTGTGACCTATCAAAACAGATTAGCATCCTAAAATCTGTCAGATGATTTCCTGGTTATTATACTGAAATTACAGCTTATAATTTACATGGTTAGCCTGTGCTGCCTTCTGTCAAGTATTTATTGCATTGTAAATGCGCCCGTTTTCCTAGGATGGAGTTGCGCATATCAGCGAGCTTGCGCTGACTATTCTGTGGAAAACAAAGGGAGATTCTGAGTCCAGATGTCCTTGGAGAGTGAACAGATGCGGCTCTGGAGCTCCGGATGGGGTAAGGTTCAGGTCAAGGTCACCATACGGCAACGGTAGGCCCAGGTCCCAGCTCTGGAACGTCAGACAGTCTAATGTGAGAGGAGGGGATGGCTATGGGTCAAGTATAGCCCTCGAGGGGGGGGAGGGACAGAGAGTGTTTGGCACCATTTAGGAAACAGAACAGAGGAAATCATGGCTAATATTCACTAGAAACTGCTTCATAGACACTATAATGAAGTGATGGTTCAGAGAATTCTCCTATCAGAGGACTGCATGCATATATTAAGGAGAGCATTAACCTGTCTTTTTAAAGAGCTCACGCGAGTCACTTTGATACATTCCACCGGAAAAACATTTGAGAGAGATACCATCAGCAGTGTTATCATTACAATTTCAATTACAATTTCTTTATTTAGCCAAGACTTTTATCCAAAGCAGCACAAAATTGAAGGCAGGGTCAGCTAGTGGGTGAAGGGCTTTTCTGAAGGACCCAACCATGAAGTAATTCCTGCTCGCTAAATGCTCTCAAGTATAAAACTTTAGGATACCTTTAAAGTGTCAGTTCAAGCACAAACAGACTTGTTCAAAAATAGGAATCTACTAATCAGTGTATACTTGAATGTTTTGAAACAAGTATCTACTAATCAGTGTATGCTTAATCGATATACTTAATCGTTTTGAAACAAGTATCTACTAATCAGTGTATACTTAATCGATACACTTAATTGTTTTGAAACGATTAATCAGTGTATACTTAATCGATTTGAAACAAGTATCCTAATCAGTGTATACTTAATCGATTTGAAACAAGTATCTACTAATCAGTGTATACTTAATCGATTTGAAACAAGTATCTACTAATCAGTGTATACTTAATCATTTTGAAACAAGTATCTACTAATCAGTGTATACTTAATCTATTTAAATCAACTCCTTGACCGATTCAGGAATGGCACTATAGTCGCCTTACAAAAAGATTATGAAATTGTGAGGCCTGTTTTTCTGTGGGATGTTATCATGTGTGTTGAAACACACTTCGGTCAGGAACACGCTGAGGGACTAACCGCTCTGTGTTATATTTCTGCAGTGTGTCGCCTTCCAAGCGCAGCTAGACCTTCTGGCAAGCTTCTCAAGATCTTGGAATGTGGTACATTGTCCTCTGAAGATATGTGCTAACAGAAATGGCTGAACATCCTACACAGTTTATCTGTCAGTGATCTTCTGTTCTGAGTCGAGTCAAATACCAGTGCGTCATCAGTTTTAATAAAAGCAATAATAACTATATGTCACTCAGACCAATGAGTCCAAACTGATGGAATGCAATCAGGAGCATCTCAGGTGACTGACTTTCATTTAGGCACAGTTGGAGGTTCAACAATGACACTCTTCACAGAATAGTAAAATAACAGATTCCCTAAGAAGCTTTCAGGACACCTAAGCTAAAATTGTGACCTAAAATAGACAGAGAGACTTGCTGATTGTGACAGTATGGCTACCTCTGTTATCGCCTGAAACTCCCAGCACTCTTTCACTTACTGTTTCCTGTCACCTGACCAGCGGCACACTATTTCAGAACCACCAAGAATAGACATGCTTGTTTCAAATCTTTGTGAGATGGATGTGTGGCCTGGAAGTTCTGTTATTATCCTCCAGCACCTGCTAAACCATCTGAGGTGGCTTCACCTGCGGCCTTTCCCTCTTGGCTTCTCCTCTGGGGCCTCATGCAGTTCGCTTTTGGCCGAGCTACTGTTCTTACTTTGTGCCAAATTGCTTGCTACCTCTGCTTGCATTTTCTATCACGTCTACACCACGGACACCCCC
>JAABNX020000008.1:4777466-4792004 GCA_015163995.2 Mormyrus lacerda
ACCTGGAAAGGAGTCAAAAAATGATGATGAGAGGAATGAGGGAGTTTTGATAGGTTTGATGTGTTAGAGTGAGTGTAATGTGCCTCAAGCAACCATCTCTGATGTCTGGAAGAGGGGCATCGCTGGAGAAGAGCGTGTTCCCCAAGCTGGGTAGGATATGACAGGTGCATCATGTGAATATATACGTCTGTGTATCAAGGCCACAACACATTCTGATGAGCCTCATCTCCTCGATGGCAGGGCTGGCCTCCTGGAACGAGAGGCTTCTACAGATGGACAACGTGTGGCTGCAGGGCCAGGAGGAAGGAGGTGTTTCAGTCCTGAATGTGACCCTTGAGAGCCAGCCAAAGTACGCACCTTTGACAATGGTTTTAGCGTCCATAAAAATGGTGCAAACCGGGAGGAATTACTCATAGAGGATGGATCCCAGATTTATTGCGCGGTTGCAGACCCTTGTTGACTGCGTGCCACGCTGTGTTCGTGCCGTCCTGGCTCGCTCATTTTGGCCGCCGTCTTTTGGCTGGCGGCTCCATCGGCGCCTACGAGAGTCATGCGAGGTGCAGCGAGCTGCCAGTTACTCGCAGAGAGGACGGCGCTGCCCCAGCAAACAGGGCTAACTCTGCTGCCCGGGGGCCAGTGACTCGCACCGCAAGAGATCAGTAAATTGGTAGGGGTGTGAATGCGAGGAGCACACGCCCACTGCCCCCCGCCTTCCTGGCACGTTCGCGAGGGTGGGGCAGTCAGCCGAGCATAAGACAGGATTGGCAGGAAATAAATCGGCGGAATACAGAGGAAATGGATGCTATTCCTGCCTTCTCATTGGCCGGATGGAGTCTGCGTCGTGCCGTTATAAAGCATCATCACACGCGAGGCCGTGCTACGTTAAGACTATTGTCTTATTACCCTTTGAACGGCCACTCTATTCATAATACAATCCCAACAGGAGACACACTACCTGCACAAAATGGATGGTGTTTCATCAAGATACATGGATATAAAAACCGTGTTTAATTCACGGTCATGTTGCATTTCCTTTCACACCATCTCACCACGTACCAAGGCCTCGGTTCGCATGACATCCCTCCGCCTCCTGATCCGTTTCAGGCCTGTGATGCTGGTCATTATAAATCTGTGAATATGAGTTATTAAAAGCTTTGCCACAGCAAGCTAAATAGCCGAGCTAAACATATCCAGAGAGAACCTACGGACACGTAATCACAGTCTGAGGCCAGTCATAAGACCAGCTGAACAATGAATGTTAAAACACTTGTGAAAAGTTGAAGTTTTTGTTTATTTTGTTGGGATTTGTTGTCATTATTTTCTGTAGCACTCTGGAGTGGCCAGCTTCCCTCGTTAGGCCTAAAGCCCTTCTCACAATAATCACAAAAACTCACTCTCTTTTGTTTAAAGTGGAGTTCACTTGAAGCTGAAGTTGTTCTACTTGAGTTAAAATATTTTTAAGGTCATTATCATGATTAAATTGGTGATTTGCTGTTTAATTAATCAAACATCATACAACTCAAAGGCATGAATACTGCACCGTCATGCCTGGTATGCCTGCTGACGTACATTATGGGAGAATGAGGCCAACTGCCGCACCAGCTGCGCAATGAATGCTGTCCGATTAGCAGCATCAATGATGTCTCATTACACAGTCATGCCTGTAGGGGGCATACAGGTTAAGGAACTGACAAAAAGCTTGCAGGTTCAAATGGAAAGAGATCCTTGGCTTTACGAACAAGTAATCGGATAAACATTTAGAGTGTATCGTAAATTCCCAAACTGATGAGTTTGTTTTTTAATATTTTTATTCATTTGAGTTGTTTTACTGTCTGCATATGCATTACCTCTTTGTTGAGCCAAGTGATTTTAACTCTAAATTTTAGCCTGTAAGATATTACTGTAATGCTTTAGTGAATGTGACTTGACACAGATTGATTCAGAAATTCCTCAACACCATTAAGGTTTGTTTTCTACAATGCTAGAACTACGCGGCTTAGGCAGCCACTAGACAGCCTGGTTGCGGCCTGAGCCGTGGACTGTAGCAGAGGTGCTAACACGGCTTAGGCAGCCATGAGGTGGCCTGGATGTTGCCCGGCCTGCGGATGGTAGCACGGGCACTAACGTGGTTTAGGCAGCCATGAGGCGGCCTGGTCGCGGCCTGAGCCGTGGATGGTGGCAGAGGTGCTATCATGGTTCCTGGAGCCACGAGCCAGTCCGGATGCGGCCTGAGCCGCGATAAGGAGCGGGCCGTTTATGGGCCGCTGTGGGACTGACAGGGTCACTGGGCGTACAAGCACCCATTTAAAAACAGACGGGAGAGCAAAGCAGGTTAGTGAGGGCTATCAGAGCTGTCAATCAGGGGGTGACAGTTATTGAGCAAGGACATTGGGGGTGGGGGGGGGCAATGAGGCTGACCAAAGGGAAACAACAGTGGGAGGTGGACGGATTAAATAGACTGGAGAATAATGAGTGCGGCCTAGTGGACAGAGCGGTCCACACAAACTGGCTTCACAGCGACACCAGTGCCTCGGGGGGTCACCAGCCCCCCAGTTCAGGAAGACCTTCCAACTTGTACAGACCTCAGTCCTGATGACCACCCGAGTGTCCGCATTTGCAAATAATGCTGACTAGGACTTATATCCATAGAAACACTTTAACTTACCAAACTCCTGTTGTATATAAACACCACAGCTATGCTAATTGGAAGTGTGTATGTCTATGTATGGATTCATATAAATATATATATTCATATGTACTGACATCAGTACCAGTCAAAAGTTTGGACATGCTGAGCTGCCTACAAAGGAAAGTGATAGAAGGTATCATATGACCTGAATCAGAAAAGTGGCCAATGAGAGCTCAAATATATATGGGGGCTCCTTCAGGACAGCTGGAAAAGCATCCCAGGAGGCCACCTCATGAAGCTGGCATAGAGGAGACAGTAGGGTCAGCCTATCCCTGGAGTGATTGGGGTTAAGGGCCTTGCTCAAGGGTCCAGTGGTGGGATCACTCTGTCAACCCAGGGATTTGAACCAGCAACCTTCTGAGTCCCAATCCAACCCCAACAAATTTTTTTTTTAGTTTAATACTTTTTTGGTCAGTGCATAATTCCGTATATGTTTTTTATAGTTTTGTCTTTATAATTATTCTAAAATGTACTAATAATATGAATAGGTTTGTCCATACCTTTGACTTATTCTGTGTGTGTGTGTCTGCGTGTGCATGTGTGTGTGTGTGCGTGTGCGTGTGTGTGTGTGTGTGTGTGTGTGTGTGTGTGTACTGTATATACACGCACAAACTTAAGCAACTATACACAGGTGTGGCCAAAACTACTGGTCCCCTTACACATCTTAAAAAGGAATCACAATTTTCTGTGAAATAAGTTGAAAGTCACAAGTGAATTTGGCATCCTGCATTCTTTATTCCACATTCCATAGATGCTTTGCTTTTGATTTATAACTTAACCGACCATTTTACATAACAGAACAAATGAAAACGCAGTGGACTGAGATCCTGGTGCTTTGTGGTGTAGCCCTTTGAAACAATAATCAAGCACTTTCTGTAGCTCCGAATGTTACATCTGTAATCTGGCTCAGTCTTCCTCAGCAAACTGCTCCATCTCTCTTAGGTCTGAGGGGTTTCCTTCACCTAATTATACCAACTAATTAGCAGTTTAATATAATACTGATATGTACCGAAAAACCTGAAAACAAATACTTGTCAGCCTAGACAACAGTACTCAGCTACGCTCCCTTCTAGGAAGTTCTAAAACAAACATTTCAGTGGATCCAGACCAGCGAAGATCACTGCATCACCATTTGATTTGTGAATTCAGACCCTCTTGGCACATATCACCGAAGCGGATAAATAAACACCGTTACATCTGTGGGCATGAGCGCGAGGTGGGGATGTAAAGATAGATGGATAACTCGATAAATAAATAAAGAGTGTGGTGTGACACATTTTCGAAGGGAGGGAGAGAAAGTGTGTGGAATTATCCAGCTGGTGCTCTGTAATTTTCAACCACCCTAATTAAAATGCAAATTAAATTTATAATTAGCAATTGCAGCATCCAAAGGACCACCTTGCGCACTGCAAACACATATGGGACGGAGGGATGCTCCGCAGGACCCTGCGACGGTCAAGGAGGCTCCGCCTACTCAGAGGTAGCTTCTCTGTACCGTGCCCTTATGGGCGGAAACTCCTTCAGGTTACACTCCTGTCACAGCTGAAAAGCGTTCTCAGGGATCAACCAGTCCAGTGTCAACGTCTGAGGCTGACATCTCAATGGGAACAACGGGGCTGTCTGAAGATAAGCTCGCTGCTCAGTGTCCTCCTGTCAGCGCCGTGTCTATAGGACTTTCCAGGACGGCCCTGTCCGCTTCAAGGCAGTACTTATCTGCTTAACCTGTAGGGTCAGCGGACAAGCAGGTCCAAAGCAGCGCCAGGCCTGTTTGATGTGTCCCATGTCATGGACGCTTGCCCCATCCTCCTGCAGTGCCAATCACTGATACTCTGCATAGGCGTTTAACTCTGCCCAGCTCAATGGGCACTTAGTGGCTGTTCGCCTTAAAACATCGATGCTTTATAGGATGGAACAGTTGTTAAAATCGTTCGCAAGTTTTACTTGTTCTTTTTTTAAAAAAAAGCCATTTCTGTTTGTTGTCTTCTACTGACAGGTGTGATCTCACTGTCCTCAGATCAGTTCATAGTCTTTAGCAGGTTGAGTCTGACTTCAATTTATCTCATTTGTTTAAATTTAGCTGTGACAAACATGATGTGTGACAGTTACAGACTGATCAGACTTCTACGAATGCTTCTCCAAACCACAGCAGTGTACCTCCGCCTAGAGACGTTCATGTGTAAAGAAAACCTTTGAGAGTCTGACACATTCTCCTCCAGGAACCAGCGAATATCTGCGAACCGTGGCCAGATCCACAACTGTCAGCGTGATGCATTGGCGAACCCAGAACGGGTGCCAGATTGGACCCGACCCCAAGCCGTAGTCACCCTCACATCCTCTGTGGTCTGCCCATGTCACCTGTGGCGCTGTTAGTCATGTTCTGAAGACTTATAAATCATAACCCTCTGCAATTAATCAAGCTGTCAGTTCCCGAGGTCAGGGGTCGTGTGCGGGAAGCCAAAGGTCGTCGCTGGGGTCCCAGAGGGCATTGCCGTGGGGCGTTTACTCATTGTCCAGTGATGTCAGTTGCGGAGCCAATAGAACAATGAAGACAGCAATGTCTGTGGTGGAGGGGTGGGTTGGGGGGGAAGGCCAGACAAGAAAAGCTGGCATGGGGAGACCGATCATAGCCGGAGAACACAGAGCTTCAGATGGACCTGTCATTTCATCAAGGTCCCCCCGCCCCAACCCCCAGTGGCGCCTCGCTCCCCCCTACGTCTTTCAGCTGGCGGACCGCGACCGGCTTATCCCGTCCGTGTAATCTCTTTATTTTCGATCGTGCATTTATTTGTTACGTGCTCCTGCTGTTTACTGACAGCTCGCCGGAACGCGGCCGCAATCCGCGTGCCTTTGGCTGGATCCTCGCACCGATCACCGGATGTCAGACGTAAGCTCCGTCTTCACCAGCGGCCACTACTTTGCGTCTGACGGCGTCATTGTCCGAGGTGCCGTGGCGTCGCGGGCGGCCGTTAGCCTGTCCGCCAAAGCCGTTATGGGATTCAGCGATCTGACGCATGCGGCTCCCCCCTGACTGCGGGCCCGATGCACACGCCGTCCCCATTTCTTCCTCTTTCAAAGAGGCGCACCAACTCAAACCCAACGCCGGACGAGGGGCCTTTGAGAATTCGTGCTTTTATCGGAACCTTTCTCCCCGACAAAGCGCCTCTTCGGAATGTCGTGGTGCGTCTAAACCCGCATCTCCTGCCCTCTCGGTCACTCTGCCGTGGTAAACAAGGATTTGCCCGGCGGTCGCCAGAGAGCCCAGGGGAACGACAGCCGCCAACACCAGTTCGAACTGCCGTAAGTAGCAGTAACACCTCGCTGTGTCTGTAGAGGCGCTGTCCTCCCGTCGTGACACGCGGGTGACGCGGTGTGACAGCGGGATGTGGTGTGCACTGACGGCGTGGCGCCCAGCCCCACGCGCCGCCTCTTACTGGCACCCCTTCCATGGGCTGAGCTGTAACTGAAGCCTGCTGTTCAGTCCCTCGCAGGAGGAATCCAGATGGTATTTATTGGGGTTCTGCTTCTCACTGTCCATGCTCTCCTCACTGGCGTGCGGCAACAGCGCCCATCTCCAGCTCACAGCCTCCTCCATAAGCCAAACTGCCGATCTAGCGAGCAGAAGCTGTCAGTTCGTATACGTCGGATGAGCCTGCGCGTGTGTCTGTGTGTGCGTCCGCGTGTCTCCGTATATCCTCGGGATCAGACAAGCTTAATGATGTTGCTGTTATTTCTGCCGTCCTCGTATACAGATGGACGTTCTTATGCAATTAATTTCACCGAACGAGATTCTGAAGTTTTATTTCGAGAAAGTAGGATCATAGCCCAGTGAAACAGAGCCCCCTCAGCTGTGAATAGAGTCTGCTTAAGAGTCTGTTTAAATGCACTGTTTGTGCATCATACTACCAGGCACTCCACGCATTGCTAGGTTCTCAGTCCCCATCTTTTATTATGCCTTAACTGCACCTTTACACAGCATTGCCGCCCTTCAGGACAGAACTGGAAGTGCAGTGTCCGTGTACACAGGCACTGACAAACACTGCTCCCGTATTCACTGTTCTGCCCATCATAACTTGCACATGATATTAGAAAGTGTGTATTTCAATGCATGTTTTTGAGTTAATCTGATTTGTTACTGTAGATGTATGTTGGGATTTTTACTAAAGCACTGAGATATAAGAGCAAATATTTTTATTTTTATGTATCATCATCTTCGTCTGACAGGATGTCCACATACTATTTTTGACTCCGCGATTCCCCAGATCAGCAGGCAGGCCGCCCTCCTTTCCCCGGAGGTGTCCGCCTTTCTCCATCCGCCTTCATCCCTTTGTTTCCCCGTCCGCCTCTCCCGGCTTCTTCAATCCTGCTCCGATCATTTGGCTCTGGGTGCCATGTGCATGCCCTCCCCTAACCGGCATGGAAAACGGTGCCGCAGAGGTGCCTGATGTCGATGGAAAGAAATTACACTCAAGTTGCCTCCCCTTCTTGCTGGCCCCGGCTGTATCTCCTGTGAGAAACACTGAAGAGCAATTGGGGGAGGGGTGGGGGCAGGCGGGGGGGGGGCAGGTCCAATGGCGAACTTGAAAGCTGCCGTACATTTTCAGAGCTCTAAAAACAAGTATTTCACACCTGAAGCCTTTTACGCCAGTGCTGAAGGATCCTCCCAGGTTCCTAATTGGTTACTGAACCTGAGCTTGTGGATTGAGCCCATTATAGGAAAATCTGCGCGGTACCAAGCAGCTGAGAGCATCAGATGAAATGAGCCCTTCATCCAGATGGGTCCGGCGTCAGGGCCGCCTCACGCTTTTTGTTTCCGCCCCACAGAAAGGAGACATAATTCAGATTTAGTAGCAACATCTTCACAGGCGCATTGAAGGAAGTGTGTGAATTTTTAAAGCCATCTCGGGGGGTAATTTAGTCTATTATTGAGCGTAACCTTCATTAGGCATGAGTGCTGCTCCGGGTCCGGCGGTAACAGCGTTGTTATGGGTGGTGCTGTCCGCATCGCGCTGCCTGTATGTACAACAAAATGCAGGAACCGGGATGTAAAGCGCCGGTACTGAATGGTGATCAGACCTAAAAGCTCACACACCCCACCACCTAATAACCATATATAACAGTACCTGGTTGCCTCAGTAGTCTGACTGTGCCGCTTCTCTTATTTGAATTTTTATTATAATCTTACTTCAGAATACAACCTTGCCCCTGTCCAGTTTCCCAGAAAGGTGTGGTCATGTCATGATCTCGCCGTCCCATTTCCCAGAGTGCTCTGCGGCGTTCCCTCCCCAAGCCATCTGCCGCTCTCAAATTCTCTGTGCCCACCTGGGGCCCCCCCGTCCTTTTGGGGCCCACTGAGGGCCTCAGGGAAGCTGCCAGAACTAGGCGGTAGCTCTCAGGCTCATCTGACAACAACGGGACGGGTGTGGTGTCAAGCAGGGGCTCTGGGGAAATCTGCTGAGGAAAGCATATTCGTACCGTCATTTCCAAGGAGAAAGAGAGAACTTAATCACTCACCTCCTCCCTCGTACTTTCACTCGCTTTTTCATTTAAGAAAGGCTGTAATATAAACTCATGGTAGACGCCGATATCATGAAACAACACTTAAGCCATTTGGATGTCTCACAATTTAGCAGGGAGTATTATTAACCAATAGCCATATCTACAAATATATTGTTAAAGGTGTTTCACCAGATGGATGATACTGTAACACAGAATGTGCTGGAATTGTCCAGATATAACAGAAACAGGAAATGCAAAGCCAGGAAGTGCCCTGTACCCCCCCCCCCAATCCCCGCCAGCAAGCACAGGTGACAAAGCTGGACTGGGAGAGTGAGCCACCATCAGCACTGCGCCAACCTGTATGACACAAAACGAGTCGGGCATTTTTTGTCAATGATTGAAGTTTTTTTCTGTCCCTTTCTGTCCTACAGCCCAACTGCTTGCTTACTGGTGCTGAGTGAGAGTAAGGAGAGGAGTGTTAGTCTGCTTTCGCAGTCTCCTGTGAGCCGCTAACCCAGAGCCGAAGCGTCCCACTGCCGCCTCAAGCCGCTTTCGCACTTTCTCGCTTCCCATTTTTCCTGTGAAACAAGAATTCAGGGAAAGCTGAGAGGAAACAAGTTTTTTTTTCCCTTTCAATGCTTATGTTTGCTGAAAGTAATGCCAGTATTGAAGGGGATTCAATGAGTCACTGGCTGATAAAGCTTCCGCCGCCCTCCTGGACGCTGTCTGTCATTGTTCGCTGGTCTCGTGGCATTTGGCGGTGTTGGAACGGAAATTCTAATCGGGAGCGTATCCGTGCTGAGATGGCGGCCGGGATGCTTCCCCGTTACGCACTAAATTACCTTTAAAATCGCTCGGGAAGGCGGTTTTACATGAATGGCAAATCCCGATTTGATCATCAGGCACGGGGTGGGCAGCAGCAGAGAATTAGCGCAGCCCGCTAATAACTGCGACCTCCTCTCCTAAAACGGGGCTCCCTGGATTGGGGGTGTAAATGAGGAGGAGCGGCTGGCCGCCGTGGTGACGACAGGCCATTCCTAAGGACGCGCACTTGTTAGCAACGTCATGCCACATGTCTCCGTCCCAGGCTGTACATGTATGTTGTATGATCCATTCTTCATGTGACATGCTGCTGTCCCGGGTCATACACGCATATTACATGCTTCTGCCTGAACTCACACGCGTGTTACACGTTCCTCTCCCAGGTTATGCGCGCATGGTTGTACATCGTGAAATCAGCAACCCCGTTCTAATTGTGTCGTTCATTCACTTCGTTTTTTTATTACGAGCCACTTCAGTTACTGTAAGGCGTTTGTATGATATTACAGGTTGAATTTGAAGTGTTAAAACAGAGTCAAATTTGTGAGTGTTCTGTGAATTTATTTAAAAAAAAATCCACTCCTATCTTGCAGTAGTGTTGCCTCACATCAGCAGCCAATTCCATGTGTCAGATGCGTTAATGCCATCAATCAATGTTTAATGATAGCCAGGCTCAGCACTGACCTAAATTCTCCTTCCACGTCTATCCCTGGCCCCTTTCGTCCCGGCCGCCGTGTGTGCGCCCACCCCCGAGCGTCCTGGCGGCCCGGCTCACCCAGCCCGGCGCAGAGGCAACCCCGCAGAGCGCAAACAGGGCAGCGGGGCGCATCATGCGCCTTTCGCGGCCAAGCAACGCCTGATTCCGCAAGCCGAAGCCGGATCGTCCGCCCGTCTTGCGGCTATACCCCGCATCATCTGTCAATTTATATGACAGACTTGAACGGTTCCCAAAAGAGCCACCCCCTACTTCACTGTCTGCTGGAAACTAATCTTCTTATATCATTAGGCTAATCTTGCCGAAACTAATAACCAGATGTTACGTCCCTTTTCTGTTTTTTGAATGTGTTAAAAAGCGCCATGCCCTCCATGCCGTAAGAAAATAAAGCCCATTCCTTACATTCTTTCCACTATACTGTCCTGTGTGTACTTTCAACTTGCGCATTTGTTTGTTTTGTTTGTTTGGTTGGTTGCTGTCTCTCGTGCTTGCCTGTTTGCCGCTTTGCTTCCTTGGGCATTCGGTGCACTGAAATCAGTATGACATCAGTTCAGGGTTGAGAAGTAATTACCTACGACAATCTCTTGTGACATCAGGGAAATTTTGGGTTTTTTTTTGTTAATTTTCTTTAACGGAAAAAAATCATTATGCAAGCTTTTGTCTGAGCAAAGTTAGTATTTGTCTGAACAAATTATTTTAAACGTTCATTGTTTTATTTTTATTTTATTGGTTGATGTATCGCTTTTGAAGGACTATATGTGTGTGTAATGATCATTTGCATTTGCTTGCAAGATTAAAATATCATAAATCATAAATTACTCTGGGTTGTTTCTTTTACCTAAAATATAAAAATATATAGAATAAGATATAACACTTAAGTTCTTCTTCTTGTTATTATTATTATTACTATTATTATTATTTATTATTATTATTCCCTTAACAATCCTGTTATTTCTGCGTGCTGAGCCGTAATACTATATTTACATGCAGGGCCGGACATACTAACCCTTAAGTTGTATCATCAACCAGATCTCTTATCGCTTTTCCAAAACCATTAGTACTTGCGGTTTCTTCAACCCATCTAGAAAAATGTGCCTGCGTACCTAGGTACTTTTAATATTTATCAATCAATGTCCGCAGCTGAAAGGACTCTTTGTCAGCTGTATGGTAAATTCTTAAGATGCATTAGTACTTATCTAATAACTACAAGACTAAAAATAATTAATAAAACTTTCTGAGACGAACAACGTACAAAGTGTATTAAGGAAACATCCTAGGGGTGATTTGGTAAATAGATAGCTAGGCCTAATATTTAATAATGTCGTAATATTTAATAATGTCGTAGCAAAAAATATACCCAAAAGAAATCAGGTAAGGTTAGAGTTAAAAAAAAAAAAAAAAAAAAAAAAAAAAAAAAAATTCTGTGTTTTTTAAAACAAACCACCGTGTTAGCAAAACTGCTCTTCTGGGCTTGCGCTTAGAAGTGTTTTATTTTTTTCATTTTAACGAATTAATTTACAACGCTGGTGTAAACAGCAAACACATGTTCCACTTACACATGTTACACTTAAAACGAGTCATACGGATTTAGAACAAAAATCTGAATGAAGTTGATTGATAAATTTGTAACCTGAGTCACACAACACCAACCCCGGGAGGTTAAATAAATTAGTAAAATGTTTGATCTACCTTGAGTGCACTGCCATCTATCTATAGATTTTAAAATTACACGATGTAAGAAAGTCCGCAGGTCAGCTCTTATTATTTTTGCTAGTTTGAAAACTTTAAATTCGTCTCTTTTCTGGTATGATAGTAAAATATCCAGATTTATTGTGTTATGATTATTCTGTAAGTAGCTTATACTTATTTTAGAAATACGACCTAAAGTAATGTTCACATCTACATTTTTATGAATGTTTATTTATTTGTTAGTGTGATTGTTTCTGTCAACCGATACAAAATTAGCTGCATCTGTGCATTACTATATGTTGGCTGTGTTAAATATTACGGAGGAAATACATCAACCACTTAACATTTTTAAAAAACGGCCCTACAAAATGTCCTGCTCTTCCTCGGCCAGATATTTACCACTTATTGCTAATATAGGTAACATTTCCAGATATTAAATTAACATATATATTTTAGGAGATAAAGAACGGCAATAAAGTTCCAGGTGCATAATAGCGGTAGCTTCATATAATATCAACAGCATTGTATGCGTCAAATGAAAACTGCGACGACTAATGTTTTATAATATAATGAAATAAAAGGGGAATCGATTCTCTCAGGCTACATGAGTATGACCATAAATAATTTTGATGCTCTTCACTTTTTCTCTTTATTAAATTGTGCTTCTAAACATATTTGATGTTTCCCTTTAATTATTTTAACAGTAAAATAATTCTTTCAGGACAAAGAATCACATTTTCAGCCGGATGCCGAACAATACCATCCACTTGTATTGATTTGCAAATTAAGCGGATGGATGTTTAAATTAATTTAAGACTGTATTCATTTTGTGTTGCGCTCACTTAGCGAGGCAATTTATGGTTAGTGATAGCGTTTTATATGCTGCAATGAACTGCATTGCATTAGTATTTTAATCCTTTGGAGCGTGTGTACATCCTCATAATAAGAATCGTAGCTTTTTCTGTCTTTTAATGGATGCGTTGTATATAACAGCAATCTATAAATCCATGGGGAAGAATATTCACCACTGTAACTATCAGGTCTGGTGCAAGATGACTGCTGTTTATTTTAATTGATGTTCTGAGTGCACGATATATGTTTTTATTGGGAAACTGCTAAGTTAAGTCCTAATGAGTATAGCGGCAAACTAATTTAATGTCTAAATATTTAGCTTTCGAAGAGCCATGAGCCGCAGCGTCGAAAAAAGTAACTGGAAGTGACCCAGTTACTTTAATATTCTGGAGATGTCGTGTTGCACATCTCTCTGAGACAATAATCCCTTCTGGTTTGAACTGAATTGAATTTTCTGGCTCGTGAGTGCTGATTTCCCAATAGTGAATGTTTGGCTGGAAAGCGAGGGCTGCAAGTTCACAGTGTTGCATTCTCTGCCTCCTTTCATATGGTCGAAATCTGTCGGTTTTATGATCAGCGCCATGTTAGGGAAACGGAGGGGAGGACGCTTTAAATGTTTGACTCTTCCTCGGGCTGAATCTGGCCAAGCGACATGCTGACTGCTGACGGAATTGCTGTTTCACAGAAATGCGTTTATGTGCTATGGTTGTCTTCAAACATCGAGCCCAAATATGTACACTATGTATTACGGATGATCCCCATCCCGTTAAAAAACATCGTTAGATGAATAAGGTATAGTTTTCTTTGTCGTTGATATTTTATTCTTTCCCTTGATGAACAGACTGAACGAAAAAAAACAGCACAGTAGTTTTCGAGGTATTAATTAATTCCTCTGGCGAGTCAGTGGGAATGCTGGAATTTAAGAGTCAAAGGCTGAATGGCCAGGCCACCGAAAACATGCAGGTGAATAAAGCCTTTGGAGCAACGTTTCTGGCAAATTCCATGGGTCACACGGGGCTGAGGCTCAGGGCCGTGACAGGGCAAGGGGACGGACGCGCAGGTATGTTCGCCTGGCTCTTTAATAACTTGTTATGATTAGGAGTCAGCCTAATTGCCAGCGTCTCTCAGTGACACGCCGGTGAACCCAGATGAAAGGACGACCATCGCTGACCTCGCTGAGCAACTGCTATCACTTTCCACGTCTCAGAAGGTCTGTGCTTTATTGCCGACTCGGAGGAGCCTTTATCAGACTCTACAGGAAGCGAAACTTTTCTTCTGTTCATCAAGTTTCTATTTAGTGTTCCATTAAAACGAGCAAACTAGTTATCTTTCATCAGATTCATTATGAAAATGCTGATTAGAACATAACAATCCTGTGATTCATTCATAGCCAGGTTACGCCGGCGGCTGTAGAAACACAACACAGACATGTGAGCCTTCGCTGATCTCTTCACCTGGGCTTATTCCCTGTAATTAGACTCTAATTGTTACTAAATGTCCTTCTCAGATACACTGATATAAATTCAAAGACATTTATTGCGCTTTGTTATCAAAGAAAAAAATTATTACGATCAACGTATACCTGTAGTCTTTTGTAATTTGACAAAACAATAAAGGAGGATCTCATGCTAAGCATGTATATCCTGCTGTTAGTGGAATTTAATTATTAATTACATATTTGATTTTGAATACATATGATATGGTTATTGATGACATGTCAGTCCTGCATGCTTCGGACAATGGTATAGAGGGACTTATATTTAAGGACTTAACTGAACAAGATCTACAGTCAGGGCGGCTTCTTTCATAGTGCTGGAGTCATGGCCTTTCCCGTCTTGGGTAGACAGTTTTCAGGTGTCCACTGGGAAGAAGGCAAAGACCTGCTGGATCGGGGGTCTTGGCGAAGGTGCGGCAGGCCGGACGGGTCTTTGCATCTTCTCGGGGTCTTTGTGGCGCCTTGTGACTGCTTTACTGTCTGGCTCTGCCTGGTCTTCTTTCTCCCTAAGATAAACGGTTACTAAAAAATAGTAACAATCACGATCATCATCATCAAAGGGTAAAAATGGGGCTAACGGATAGGAAGACGCTGAGGTTTCTGCTGCAAGGTGTTTAAAATTGGGGGACGTGAATAAAGGCAGCTTTGGGAAGCGGCGGATTCAGGCAGAGAGGGGAGCTGAGAAGCCAAAGCTCGACCTTATCCTCGCCGAGAAGAGGGACATTATGACAGTGCCTTGTGCTAATTTCCATGGAGATTTCTTTAATTTCTGGAAAATGACTC
>JAABNX020000008.1:4793693-4805340 GCA_015163995.2 Mormyrus lacerda
CCCGTGATCACATGACCTTCCCTGCTCGTAAAGCTTTTTAAGATCTTCCAAACCGCAAGTTAAGAGCTGTGCCTTCAGCACAAATGCGAGGCACTTTAAAAACACCGCAAATGCATGGCTGGGGGTGGGGTGGGGGGGGGCCACTGAGGCAGTGTATGACGCCCAAGCCTGTCCCCCCCCAACCCCCTCGGGGCCATGCCGGAACAGAATGGGAAGGCTTCCCGGCCAGAAACGGAGCTCAGCGACCCCCCCTGCAGGGCAACCCGAAGGGGGTCACCTTGGAGGCCCTGCCGATCCACAGCCACATCCTGACCCGGCACCATACGCGCCTCTGAGCCCCTCTGCCCAGGGCACTGTGTCACCTGCTAATGAGGATCTTCTTCAACATATAGGGATATCGTGTGGATATATAAATCAGATGTTAGAAATGCATGAAAAGCGAGATTTGAGAGTAAAAGTTCTAGTATCTGCAGTGTGACATGTTTACCGGGTCTGTGCAGAGGCGGAGAGGCAGAGCATCGTCGCGAGTTTGCGCCGGTGCCAGTCAGGGACAGCGCAGAGCCCGGGTGCTGACGCAGGGCGCTCTCCAGGCGGACCTCGCATGCCGCTTACACACCCTGGCCGTCCATTAACCCCATTAACCTTCTGCAGCTCATCGGAGCCCCTGGCGTTTCTGAGAGCTTCTTCCCGTACATCCGATCACGCTCTTCCTCCTCAGGAAACTGCATTACACTCTGCATTCTCCATCTCTAATTACAGGTTATCCACATTAACACGCGGTGTCTCTCGGCCTTGGCTGAGCTGCCCGCCTGCTTCTCTCCGTGGCCTTTCCCTCTTTCAGTATGGGGATGCTTCCCAAACCTCCCCCGGTTTTACGTCGTGGATGAAAGCTGCACTTCGAAATTCAGATTGTTGCACAGGTTTGCATTTGGCAGTTTTTTTATATATATCATTGGTTCATCCATCCATCTATCAATCTTCTATCCATTTATCCTTCCATCCATCTCTCAATCATCCATTCATCCACCTATCCATCCAGTGATACATCCATAGCCATCTATCCAACATATTTGCACTCCACCTACCCATCCATCCATTCTCAACCATCCACGATCCACCATCCATTTATTCATCATCCTTCCATCTATCAATCATCCATCCATCCATCCACTTGCAGTTCACTAGCTCTAGTGAGTGTCATGGGAAGATATGTACAGTCAGACATGTGACAAACAGCCAAAGAGACTGCAGGATTAATTTGCCTCCTAGTGCCGGCACGGTGCCGCCTTATCCATGTTTATCTGATTTCTGCTGGTTTCTTTTTTTATCTGCGGGCCAAAGTCCCCGGTGCAGAGTCACTGCACCGATTATATCTCTGCATCCTTCGCTGGTATCTTCCACGGTTCTTCGTCTGCCCTAAGCCGGCTGACCTGCGCGAGGTGGTCCGTCAGCAGGACCCGAAGGACCTGGACGGTGTCCGAACATCTTCCTGCTCCTCATCGATTGTTCCCGTAACGACGGCTCCATGCTGGAACCCGCAGCCAGAGTTGGGCAGCGCTCCGGGGTGCCCCCACTTCAAAGCTGAATATTTACTCTTGGAAACTTGGAGAGAGTGCACGGGGTGAACCGGATCGATGAGCGGGCCGCTCTCTCTGCCCCCTCACGTCCAATAAAGCCCTCTCTGAGAGTCTTCTGAGGTTCTGATCTCAAACCACAAGCGCCATGCCCGCTGCCTCACTTCGTTAAGAGCCCTTTCTCATTCGTTTCTCCGCACAGGCATTTGTAATGGAACGACACTGGGTATTATTTATTTAACATGTGTATCTTCACATATATTACTCTGGACTGATGAAATGAATCGTGGATATAGGGTAAGAGTAACACAAGGCTTGATGTCTGTTCACAACAGGTCAATTGGTCTCCCTGTAGTCACGCACGCAGCAATTTCGCCCCAAATGAAGCCGGAAATCTTGGTATCGCCTGCTTTTGTTCATTTGTGTGCTTATTCCTCATCCTTTTTTGTGCAACAAAAGTGATGACATATGTGCTGATTTTTGTTATACAAAACTCCTGAAAGAAATGAAACAAAAATTGCAATGCCAATGATATGGTTAGTTTAGCTTTTTAAAGTCCATTTATGAATCTAACGTGTGTGTAGTGCATCGCCTGGACCAACGGATGCTGCAATGTGTGTTACCGTAATTGTCTTTCCTCTTCTCTGAAACAAATACAAATTAAGAGACAATCAAAACCTTTTGTAATTATATACAATGATATTGTAATTAGCGATGATTTCAGTTACTTCATGCCGATCTCCTTCTTCGTTACAGTTAAGGAACGACAAACACCAATTATGTCATTGTCGAACGGCTCCTTTAGAGAGGCACAGTGGGGAATTTAGTTTAAAACAATGTGCATTTAATTGTTCTGTATTTCATCCGACTGGGGTGAGGAGGGTTTTCCCGGCCCCTCCGAGATGCCAGAGCGTCCCACCACTTATCGACGATGCCAAATTGTGCCAATTAAGTCAGTAATATGCTGTGATTATTTATTTTTAAGTCCTACGGTAAATATGCCCGCAATTAGTCGGGAAACAGATGCAGGTCTGAAAAAAAGCACATTTTTCATTTGCGTACAATAAAACAGCAAAAACACACAATTATATGGGGGACAGGCTCACAGTGTACTGCACAGGGACCCAGTGACACATGAAAACACAGGTGCGCTTGTACACACATCGAGACACAGATAGAAGGCTGCCTGCACTACTCAACAAAAGCGAAAGCTGGGTTTGATGGACAGAAAGCCTCTCAGACACCCCCATCACTGCTCCCCATCGATCCCGTCTGTATTTACAAATCTCAAACTGCTTTATATCCTTTAAAACACAGTGCTCCTCAATTCATTAACACGTCAACACCTTCTTTGTCCAGTGGCGAGTCCGTCGCAAAGCGTGTTGTGACGTCCGCATCTCCGGCTTCTGTGCACGCACAGGGAGACCTCTGCCACAGAGAGAAGCCGTCAGGCGGAAAGATGCGGGCTGAGGGCGTGCGCTCATTTGTAGGAAAACCCTGAAAGCCTTCGGTCACAGCGAGGCAAACTCGACACCTCGATACGGCATTTACTGTATGTGGGAAACATGAGTCCATGTACGATGCAGTAACATAATGCTGGTTAAAGTTTGTCTGGTTTTATGGTGTAGGGAAGTGAATTATCGTAAAATTTGTGACTTAAACCATCACATGCACAAAAAATATGCGGGAGATTTTACTACCTAAAGGAAGATGGAAGGTTTTCCCAAGGTCAGCATTGCAGTGTCTGTCCTGCTGTTTCCATTGATCAGCCATGATCAGTGTGTGTGAATGTGTGTGTAGGTAGGCATGCGGCTGTAGATATGTGTGTGGGTGCGTGTGTGTGTGTGAGGGTGGGTGTGTGTGTGCATACGGCGTTAAAAGCAGCAGGCTGTGTGCGTGGATATTGATGATGTTGATCTAGTGACAGACAACGGCCAACCAGAGGGAGCTACCAGAACAGCATCCTTCCCATAATGCATCAGCCCTATCTGACAGAGCAGGCAGCCATCTGATGAATGAGCTCCTTAAACAGAGAAAGCTACCTTTGACCCCCAAGGATGCTTGGAGGATTCTCATTTTATAAAGGTCAAACCAGCCTAGGAACTCCACGAAAGCTCAGGATGGGCCAGGAATGGCGCTCGCAGACAGAGCTCCCAGTTCCTCTGATGGTAATGAGACATTTAACACTTCATGTGAAAAAGAAGAATGTCACAATATTTCATGTTGTTTTACAAATGCTGCCATGCCTCTTCCCTCCCTCCACGTAAAGCTTCCGCTTTGAATCTGAGGGGACAGAAGGGTCCCAAAATGGGCGGGAGAAGGAGCGACCGCAGCTCACAGGCCGCGCTTGTCCACAGCCGGCAAAGCACTAATCACTCATGAAAGAGCGAGCAGACGGCAGCCCGCTTAGCCTGTTAGCAGTTAGCGGTTAGCATTGTTTTTGTTGCTAAACGAATCAACGCCCCCCACCCCTCCACCCCAACAAGAACAGCAAGGGATCCACAGCCACCGGGCCTAAGGGGTCAGGGGTCAGGGGTTTGATTGTTCTGTTTTGGATCCCATAGCTTTACCGCCTGGGGGTGGGGGGGGTGGGGTATTAGAGTCATAGGAGGCCACTGGCCAGTGAGTGTTCAATAAGCAATTAATCATCAATCGGTTATCAGGGGTCATTAATGATTAACTCTCATAAGTGACTCTTATTTTAGTGATTAAGATCATGACTATTATAATTTCCATTTATGCCTGTTACATTATTACATTTGTATTTGAGAGTGACACACAGATTCACACCATAGTCATTTTCTCACAATCATAGACAGTCCCCCCTCACCACGATCACAGATCTTTTCTCATCGCAATCACAGATGATCTGTACTGTGATTACAGGCGATCCCTCCTCGCCTCGATCACATACAATCCCTCCTCTCTGTGATCAGACAGTTCCTCCTCACGACAATCACAGATCCTTCCTCACCAGAATCACGGCTGATCTCTCCTCCCCATAATCATGGGTGATCCCTCCTTGTTTCGATTACAGACGATTCCTCGTTGCTGGAATCACATATAATCTATCCTCTTCATAATCAGACAGTCCCCCACTGCTGCGATCACAGACGATTCTCCTCGCAGTGATCACACACAATCTCTCCTCATTGCAATCATAGAAAATCTCTCATTGACGAGATCACTGATGATTCTCGGCACAGTGATCACAAACGATCCCTCATCACCTTGATCACAGATGATTCCTCTATGCCACGATCACAGAAAATCCCTTCTCACCACAGTCACAGATGGAGAAGCTGGGCTGTAACCTTTTACGGCTGTGTAAAGTTTATCACACGTCTCGGCCTCACGCGGCCGCCTTGGAAACGTCGCGCACGTCTGGCTCTCCCCTTAATGAGCCCCATCCCCCAACCCCGGGTCAGCCCAGGTCCCGTTGCGGCCTTGCTAATTAGCCCTCCACATGTCCAGGTAGAGCGCCGTCGCTTCCCCCACATAAAGCCGCACGCGCGGCACTTCATAGGCGCTGCCGCGGTTTACGGCCCCCTCGCAGCACTCCAGCTGCTCGTAAGTGCCGCCTCCCAACTTCCCTGGGCGACCCCCAAAGTGCGTGAAAACAAACGCACTCTCTCACGCCGAGACGCGCCGCCATCCTCGGCCGACCAATTACCGCGCGCGGGGGCCTGGGGCGGCTGGGAAACCTCAGCACCTGGAAATAAATCAGCGTCTGAGGAAGACACATAGCAGCTATTAAAATCCTGACAATCCCATAATCACAAGTGATTTGTTTGGCCCGCGGCTTGTTAAGGTGGCGAGCCGCAGATGCGGGGGGCCAGCCGGCCTGGCTAGGCACGGCGAGCTCGTCCTGGAAGGCGGGTCTCCGCCTTTCCCCTCCTCCTCTTCCTCTTCCTGTGGCTTTGGTGGCTTTTCCATCTCAGCCGTGTGTCCAGAGGCTGTTGCATGGCACTGAAATGATTGTCATGGCTTCCTGGCAAGCCTCGCACGTCGCTCACAAGCTGCTTTTCTGTGTTATCTGTCTGATATTCATCTTTGTTTCTATTTATTTTCATTTTGAAGGGCTTTCTGTGTGTTTCTCCCTCCTCATTAAAATGACAATTCCTGTGTTTATCGCATTCATCCCTGTAATGTTTGCTAAATAATTACAGAATGCCGAGGTGTGCGATTATTTATGGCGATGTTTCAGAGTGACTGCAGTGGGATGCACAGACATCTACGAGAAGCCGTCTGGCTCTTTCACAAGACCCCCGGGGACGGAGGGTGGATGGGATGGGGGTGGACCTGATAGAGCCCTCAGGAGCAGATGAGGGACCTGGGCAGGGGTGGGCGAATGGGGGGGGTGAACCTCCAGCATCTAATTACCACTCCGTCTCCTGCCCCCACGGCGCGAACGCACCCACCGCTTCAATAAATCAGCCGCTTGGTAGTGATGGCTCACCTCGCGTTCAGGCCGGCCCCATCCCAGGCAGACGGATGGCCCAGGACATCCCAGGCCTGTCCCAGAGCGTGCCGGGTGCGTTCCAGAGCTCATTCCGGCAGTAATTGAGGTGCTCTAACATGGTTTTTGGCAGAAACCTGCCGGAAACAGAATTTCAGATGCAGTGGGGCCACGGTAAGATTTATTAGCGGAGGCGAGAGAGGCGGTGAGCGGCTCGTTAAAGGCAGCGCCCCCGGCCCCCCCCTCCCTAATTTGTCTGTTATTACATGTTAATCGGGGATCCCTCCGCGAGGGTCTCGGGCCCTGTCTCAGTTTGCCGGCTTGCTGCGACGTGTGGCGGCATAATTGAAAAAGTGGATCGGAAAGAAGCGTGAAATAATAACAAAAATGCCATGAGGGAAAAAGCCATTAAGTCCAAGGAAAGACAAGGAGCAGGAGCAACAACGTCATTACCGGATAGTCATGTGACACACATATGTCGGGTTTAACTAGCTCAGGCCAGTAGGCTGCTGGTCACAACACGGGCCGGGTCTGTGGACCAGATGGGCGCAGGGAGATTTTACTATCAGTTACTCACTTCAGAATCATGGCAGCAGGTTCTCTTGATGTCTCTTATGTTGCAGTTCACATCAGCTGCCTTCGGGGGGCAGTAGTTTCTGTGTTTCTCTGGCCTCGACCTCGCGCGAGGTTGGGAACGTGGTGCCGTGCCGGTCCCAGGTCTGCGCGGGGAAGCAGGCTGCAGGCCAGGGTGGGTGGAGAGGCCGACGGCTTCAGAAGTCAACCCAGACTGTCAGATAAGCAGCACAAAGAGCCTCTTCTGACACGGGACACATGCCCCCCTCCCTCAGAGAGCAGCAGCCTGTGCTTCAGAAGGTGTGAATCTCCAGGAATATAAGTCACCTACCAGCTTCTGCACACTCTGTACTGGTCTACGTTCGAGAGTGGGGTCATCTTACCAGCCCCAACACCTGTGGGATCGAACCTTGACCCGTGTGGTGAACTGCCAGCTGTATCACCATTACATACAGACATCTAGATGTTAGTTTTGGTTTTTCGCTTATTCAGTTAGACAATTATGGGTTATAATCGTAGCTTCTCCTATGAGGTGACGCTGAAAGCTGGATTCTTCATCTTGCCTCCGTGTTCTGCAGGTCATTTTGAGTATATGTGTGTGTGTGTGCGTGCGTGTGTGTGTGTGTGTGCGTGTGTGTGTGTGTTCCTACTGCGCAATCAAAGTGAAGAAACATCGCAGGTCAGCGTCCGAGGTCCCGCAATTCATCTGACACGGAGCTGACCCCAAGGGTGTCCCCCCCCCCCCATGCCTCGCTGACCTGGTGGGAGGTGCTGAACCAGTTACGAGGAAGATAAATACCAGGCAGGTAGCCGTGGAGTTGCGGGAGGGCGCCGGGGAAGCGTTTTAGCGAGAGGAGAGCCAGCTGGATTGGCTTCCAGGGAATAGCGACGCCGTTAGCATTGCTGCTAACGTTCAGGGGCGTGTCGCTGATCACCAAGGAGCCCAAATGAGAGACAGACTGGATGGGAAGTGCTAACGGCAGTGAGAGGTTTGTGAGTGTTTACACACCATGATGGCCACGACGGGAGAACCTGCACGCGACAAGCTGAACAGGAAGTGGAGCATGAGGAGCTCCTGGCTGAAGGCCGCAGCCATCTGTGCAGCGGATGTACACCACGTCACACCGGGTACGTGGCGGGTGGCCCGGGTAGGGATGGCAGGGAACGGTGCTCTATTTACGCGATGACTTTAAGAGGGCACTTGGCCTGGCTGTGTAAAAGAGCACCCCTCCAGTGACACGGTATGGTCTCCTCCAGGGCTCCCTATGCCAATCTTCTGGCTCCGCAGGCAGAACCATTCCGCGCAGCTGGGGGGCCGGTGATCCTCTCTCCGGCAGCAGCTGTCCGGCTGGGAGCCCACACAGTACCCACTGCCACACACAGAGATCACAGATGAAACAGAGGCTCGCACTGCCTCCCTCTCTGGGTTGCCAACCTTTGTGCCATGTTAAGCACTTAAACCAAAGGTTTTCAACCAGGGGTCTGCAGAAACATTTCGCGAAACCTGACAGAAAGTCCCATCCATGTTCACATATGTGCTACATAAAATGTATTATTAGCCACCGAATACTCAGCATATTACAATGATCTATATAAATGCTAGGAGCCATGTTTAAATATTCTATATTCAGATCTAGGAGCCATATTTCTATGCTCTATTTTCAGTTCTAGGAACCATATTTCTATGTTCTGTATTCACTGCTAGGAACCATATTTCTTGGACAATATTAGCAGGAGATGTAAATGTTTAATCATTTTAAAGTCTGAGGCAATCAGCAGATACACCAGAGCAAGCGAGAGTGAAGTGCGCTATATCACCTTACAGACGGGCCGAGATGGGAGGGGACCGCAGTGACCCAGATTCACAGCCGGTCCGCATTTAAATCCCCAGCTGCCAGCTGTTTACCACGGATATGAGGAGAGGCGAGAGGCGAGGTCCTCGGGATGCCAGGGAAGAAGTGATATGTCACTGGATCCAGTCTAATACTGATAGATGCAGCAATTAGCAGCTTTTGGTCGTAGTTAACCGTGACTAACGAAGGATGAGAAGTCATTGGTCATGGAGATCCAAACGGCGATGACGGGGAAGTGTTTTTATTCAACGCGCTGCTAGCCCTTTAATTGTTTAATCACCGTTAGCTGTGTGATAAAAGGTTGATCTCACGTTGAACGCATTAAAGCTTAAAAGATGGTTGAGGTCAGTTAGCAGAGTTAAGGGAAGGCACATTTTCATGGAAAACATTTTACCGTATGCTTTAGAAAATACATACCGGTATAATGACGCACTTGTCGATCATTAAATATCAGGACATTTATAAATGAAGCACCAATCACTGACATTTACAGCATCCCACAGAAATGTAGGAACATAAGAGCGGGTCAGAGGTCACACCGCCGTCCTGGACTCCTCAGTACTGCTGTCTACCTGTCCCTCCATGCAAACCCACTGGGGGGGCTGGACTACACTGAACAGAGCCCTCAAACCTCAGCTGAATCTGAATGCGAGATCTCAAAGGCGTCAGCCCAACGCATCTACAAAACACACCATTATTTATTTAGAGGAGTCGTGCACGGCGTCTGGCATGGAGCGTTTTATCTCTGTGGTACACCTCCCGCAATTCACATGCCACCGTTCTGGGGGAGGGGGGGGGGGGCTGCAGCTGCATGTCATTTTGAAATTTCTGTCGCTGGGCTTCGAGCGGAATGGCGTCAAACTGTGAAGCGGGTGACATCCCAGCTAACACCAAGTGATGGATAGCTGAGGGGGAACATTACCCTGCAAAACATGACTCGATAATCGCAGGCCTGTTACCTGAGTCACGTAGTTATGCATGGAAAAATCTTTATATGAACAACTGAAGGTCAGATGTAAAGCTGGTTTAAAGGGTTATCTGGATGGTAATACATGTTAAGAATGTAAGTCGTAAACAGTCACTCCTATACTATCGCTGAAACCCAGAGATGGGCTCCACCCAAACTTTGACGAGGGCAGATGACAGTCTCAGTAGAGTTTGTGAAAAGATCGTGTGCAGTCAACGCATAGAGAAGCGTTAATCATTGATAGATCAGATGCTGAGGAGGGGATGTCAGCGGCTTCCAGAGTGTTTCAGCGTCCGGGGGGGGCGGGGGGGCCTGTCCACCATCGCCTCCCAGGTGAGGACAGAAGACAGATGGATGTTGGAGGCTCCATAGCTTGTAAAATCCTTAAAAGGGAAATGGGAATTTAAAGCCAGGGCGGGGTATCAGGCTGTCCTTCTTAGGCAGGAAGACAGCAGAAAGCCATTAGGCAGCTAACCGCAGCATCATGGCGACTCGTCTGCAACTGATGGAGCAGCGGCGAAGCTCATCGAGAGCGGGAAACGGAGCGACAGATCGACAGCCGATTCCCGGCGCCACAAAAAGGCGGTTTTCCGTCTCACTGGGATGCAGCCCCCCCCTCACATATCTGACTAAGCTGCGGCGTGTCCCTCCCCTCCCCCGCTCAGACAAAACCCCAAAAAGACCCTTCCGCTCTTAATTAAAAATGCGAGAGCACCTCCCCCACCTCGGCGCTGGTGTCCTGACGCAGACAGATATCTGCGCTGATTGACAGTCCGCGGGTCACGCGCCCACCTTCCACGTGGCTCTAAAGGGGAGGCATCAGAGGGGATTTGGGACACTGAGGCCCCCATCTGCATCGCGTCGAGACTGTCGGGGGCTACGGATCCGAGCGACGGTCTCTGAAGCGACGTGGATTTCCATAAAGTTTGTGTGACGTGTCCTCCCTCCTCCCGTCCGTGGTTCACCAAGCAGTTGATGGTCGATAAGTAAGAAAGCGGTGAACGTGGATCCCGGTGGGAGAATGCAGCAGTTTGCCGAGCCGAAATGCCTCCACTTCTGCGTTCCGCATGTGCCGGAAAGATCTTCAAGATGAACTGAGTTTATACAGAAGCCTGAAAGTCCCAGTGCTGAATCCGGCCTCTATCACTGCCGTTATAGGATCATTAATGGGAATGAGACCTAGAGGTTTCGGAAGGAAAAGCACATGTACCTCTTAACGAGTTTCCCTCTTGCTGAGCTCTTTGATCCCAGCGAGGAGCCTGGCTTATCGTAAATAAATATATAAACACCTACAGCCACAGGATAAAAATGTACGAGATGTTCTCCAAGCCAATGGGACCTGTATGATCCTACGCAGGATATTTTTTTTTGGCTACAGACCCCTCCCCCATCCCCATACCCTGTTAGGCTTCATCAGTGAGGTAACTGTAAAGAAGGGGGCCGGATCGATACCACCGGTCAGTGGGAAGCCCAGCAGACCCGTACGCCTGGGGGCTAATCGATCAGAGGCTTTGTTCTTTTGCTCCCCCCGCTGGTTGGCATGCGCCGGCGCAGCTCGATCTGCTTTCGTCTGCAGGCGCGGCTCGTCCCGTTCGAGGTGTGTGGCCGGGACCTTTCGAGTTCGCCTCAAACGAGGCGTACCGTATCTCTGTAAACACGTATCGATTGCTAATAAACAAAGCTCCAGGTCTCCAGCTTTGGGATGTTGGACATTTGTTGATTTTTATTCGTGTATATTTTTCTTTTACTGTAGATTTACTGTTTACAGAGTCGGGGGGGTTCGAGCACAGCAGCATAACTCAAAGTCTTGGCCCTCTAGAGTAGTTGTTATGTCTGAATCAGCCTTCCGACCAGGGAAAGGCCTTGGAAGGTAGATCTTAGGAGCCTGTTCACTTGGCTCAGCCGCTCTCCCTTCCCCTGCACACAGCCCAGCACCCACACGCTGCTGCCTGGCTGAGACATTCAGCATCTGCTGACGCTTTCTCAGCTGGCAGCTGCTTCCCAGTACGGGGGAGTTGGGTCCCCAGATGAGGTCCCTGAAATGAATCCTCCCTGCAGCTAGGGGGTGCCCCCCCATTCGCTTACCCTCAAATGGGATGCAAAGGCATCAACAAACAGGAGTGCCGGTGCCCGTGGACTTTGGAGCCCCAAGAGCTCTCTGATCCCAAATGAGTGACTGCACACCCCCTCACCAATTCTGGGCCGGCCCCCATCTCTTTGT